>CM077306.1:57955000-58580000 GCA_039655065.1 Glossophaga mutica
CAATACTTTCATAGCCCTTGGTATGTGCCAAGGGCCATTCTTAACACTTACATATTAACTCATTTAATCTTGTATATTAACTCATGTATGGGCATTATTTGTCTTTAGTCCCATTTATATATGATTGAGCCAAAGCTATTATGTAACTTGCCTAATACATCACAGTAAGTGATGGGTCTCAGATTTGACCCCAGGCAGTATTTCTGCAAAGCTGCAAAGTGTGCTTCTAACCACTACGTGCACCCCTTTGTTGTTGTTAAATGATAGAGGTTGTCTGACCTAAATCTTAAAGATGTATGGTCTGTGCATGTACTTGTAATCTACTTCTCCTTTTTCCTTCTGCTGACTCCTTAGTCCAAGCCTGTTTTACTTCATACTCAAGTTGTTATACCTTGGGTGAAACTTGTCAGTCTGGTTTACATCTAATTATGTAATATTATTTATTAGTATTTCCTACTACCGGCCCCCAAATCAAGACAGTGTCTTGTCTTTCTCATCATATATTTCTCTCAGTTCTATCATTTGGCCCATGAGCATTTTTGTCCTTGCATGGGAAATAATTTTCAACCTACCTTCACCTATTCAACTGCTGTTCAAATGCAGCCACTTCACTTATTTTGTTACTTGATTACTAGAAGCTGTGTAGTTCTCTGGTCGTGACTCCTCAATAAAATTGGGAAGTCTTGGATCAGAGAAATTATATCTGATACTTCATTTGAATTCCTCATAGCACCTAGCATAATACTGAGATGTTGTTAAAATATATACTTTGAGATAAATTTCAGAAAACTAATACCACATAGAAGATGCAAGGAATGCATAGTGGTGGTATTTTAGGGGAACGATGAGAATTCATAGTCCAATCTATTACGTTAACATATAACAAGGTTAAGATTCTTAACAACCATAGGAATATACATATTTGGATAAAACATTGATCATCCCAATGTCATAGATAGATAGATATGTATGTCATTTTATATACATCATACATGTTGGTTAATTTAAATATGTCTCCAATTCATTTTCCTCATTGTCTATACCATCCTGAGACACAATACTGAGAGGATCTAAAAGTATATAATTTCCCTATTCTTTTCCTCTTGATTCAGTTTTTTACAACATATGCTATGGTGGCAATAGCATTTCTATTGAGAAATCATGATTTTAAAATCTCTTCTTTTTAAAATAATCAAAGTAAGTAATTTTTGCTAAAATTTTGGCACCAACTTAGTGCTTGGGTCACAAGTACACTTCTGTAATAATACTTCTGTGCCCTTGCACTTGATTTGCAGTGATCTTTGTTAACTGTAGGTGCTTTTCAAAGTGAATTAAAATTTCTCTTATCCTTAGAGTGGTTTTATTGTTTTCCTCTTTTATTACCTATCCTGCATATCTATCTAAATCATTCTTTCATGCTGGTAGACATTGGTGTCAGTTCTGAGTAGGGGAAGGACAGGCTATTGTAAAATATACTTTTTTCCCCTTTACTGTCTGTTCTTGAAAAAATGACCTAGCCATTCATTGACACTTAGCATCATTATCAGCCATGTTTGATGATGGACTAGGTAATAAATTCAGTAGTGATTCTGGGTGTCCAGGTCTGACAGTCATTTATAATGATTGTGAAATTTTTATGAGAAATGCTGAGTTAGACAATGGTAAAGTAGACATAACCCAACAAAAAAATGTGAAAGAAATTTGGATATCTAGGCCAATAAATTAGAGTTTGTTATAGGGGATTTAACTTACAAAATATTTTTCCATTAATGTACTTTCCTTTGGAAAACATTTCTATTGTGTAACTGGTATATACCTATATTCAGTGGAAAATGAGAAATATAGAGAAGGAAATACATTTAGGTTCATTTGCTGGTACCAGGGACCATTTCTTATATACTTCTGTGGTCATAAAAGCACTGAAAGTAGTGCTTTTCATACAGGTATTGAAAGTACTTATGAACCAAGTAAATAAGAGCATAGGCAGAATGTGCCTGTTCCATGGTTCGTAATCACATGTCCTTTATTTTATAAATCACAGCAGTTAATAATTAGTTGTCAGCGAGAAAAGTCACTTATATAGACAAGACATATTGTTATAATCAGTTGCATTTTATTTGGGAAGAATAAAAATTAAAATTTATATATTATAGGAACCTTGCAACATAATGTAACTACCATGACCAAATAATCATACAATTAGGCTTTGAAAATATAAAGGTACTTTTTAAAATCGCTTGTGTACAAATTTACCTGGCAACATGATTTTTTTCATGCATATCTTTCTTTTTTCCTTGTCTTCTTTCTTAACAGAGAAACAACTTTAAATATTTCATGACATTTTAGGCAGTGAAATTGATGTTTATCTTATACATGAAAGTGAGTGATGACAAAACTATAGAGAAATACTTGACATCCTTTCATGATTTGACTCCCAAGGCCCACATTTCACTTGTGCTGTGCAAACTGCTATATTGAAAAAGCAGGCCTCTGAGGATTTTGAAGATTCAGGAGAAATGATTCTTCTGGGCATTTGACTACAGGAGCACAGTCTATAAATCAGTCACTTCGCTCAGGACTGGACACACGGTGCACACTCAGAAACCCGTGTTTCCTTTCAGGTCCTCCTGCCAGGGCTTTGCCACCATGTTTTTGTCTTGCGACTGTTGCTCTGTTATCCTAGACACTGGCAAATGATTTTTGTTTTCAAGAAGTCTAAATTAGAATTAGGAGGAACAGTGGCACCAGGGAGGAAGGTTGTTTTCTCTACTTTAACTCTGACATGAAAATAATAGGATATCTTTTCCCAAAGAGAAAAGTCAAAAACCATGTGATTGTTTTTATGTACTTGAAATCAGCAATAAAACACAGTCCTCTTCAGTGAGGGCACAGTTAACGAGGTAGTCGATTTAGATTCTGTTTATACTTCAACTCTTAAAAGTAATGCTTCTGTTGTCTGCCTTATTTAAAACTGGTAACATTTGCTGGGATTGCTTCCTCTTTAATGTTAGGTATAAAATATAAATACACTACTGACTATAAAAAAGAGAATCAAAATGGGAAAAAAAGAATAATAAAAATATATTTTGAAATTATCAGTCTTTTGTCATTCTTAACAATGCTGAAATATGAAATCTTTACTTAGAAGAAGAAACATAGCTGTCTTCTATGAGGGCTTGCTCTGGGCAGTGCCCTACCCTCCTAAGTGTGCTACATAAGTGATATGTAAAGTCCATAGGCGACCCTTGAACAGCATGGGTTTGAACTCCATGAGTCCACTTGTATACATTTTTTTAATAGATACTATAAAAGCATTTTCCCTTCCTTATGATATTCTTAATAACATTTTCCTTTTCTCTAGCTTACTTTATTGTAGGAATACAAGTATGTGATACATCTGATATACAAACTATATTAATTGTTTGTGTTGCAGTAGACTATTACTAAAGTTTGGGGAGAGTCAAAAGTTATATCTGATTTTCAATTGTGGAAGAGAGCTCAGCATCTGTACCTTCTGTGTCCTTCAGGGGTCAACTGTAATACCCATTTTCACCATTTCACATCGGAGCAAACTGGGGCTGAAAAGGTTAAATAGTAAGTTGTGTTCAGAGAGATTGTAATTAGTCAGGCTGGTTATAGATGGATTCTAGACTTTGGTCTCCATGACACTAAAGCCCATGCTGTTTTTTTCCTAAATCCCATTGTCTACTTTTATATAATTAGTGAACTGAAAACTTTCCTATAGAATTCAAACTAACGTACTTCACTTCGGGGAAGGCAGACATTGAAAAGTGAGTTTTTTCTACTTTTTTCCATATGTGTGATGATTATTTTTTTCTCTCAGTAGATCAAAATGAAATAATTGTCACTTCAATGAACACAGAAGATAATAAGAAAAATGAAGGGAGGAGAATAGAAATCAATGTAGGTAGTGTTGCCAAAACTAACAATGCGGACATGGGAGTTGACAGACTATCAAACTATCAGGCACTTCAAACTGAGCCTGCTGGGATTTACAAGGAAAATCATCTAGCTTCTTCATCAGTACCAGGCCAAAAACTGAATCAACCCGAGACAGAAAAGACAAAAATGCAAGATGCCGCAATTCAGACAACTCCTTCCCGTAACAGTTTTGATGGGAACCACCATCATCATTTGTCTGACTTCAAAGTCGATGAAAGTGTGCAGACTGCAGGTAACAACAAATCAACTCAACATTCCTCTTTAAGTCCAGGAGGTTCTGTAGGTACCTCTAGAGAATTCAAGAATCAGGGCCCCCTAACTATGCATACAGAAGATCAGCTCACCATAAAAGATTCCGTTTATGCACATAGTTCTCCTGTAGATGGGGTTAATAAAAATTCAACTGCTTCTTATATAAAGAACTATCCGCTTTATAGACAAGACTACAATCCCAAGCCAAAACCTTCTAATGAAATTACAAGAGACTATATACCCAAAGTTGGGATGACAACTTATAAAATAGTGCCTCCCAAGTCTCTGGAAATATTAAAAGACTGGGAATCAGAAACTTTAGGGTATGAAGATGGTTGTGACACACATACTTTAGGAAAAAAGCACATTCAAGAGAATGTGAAAGAAACTGCCATCCAAACAGAAGACGTTACTTCCGAAAGCCCAAAGGAGCCGCAGGTAGACCTTAAACCCAAGCCTACGCTGGGATCAGAGAATCAGCTGCACAGTGTGGAAAGCGTGCCCCAGAGCACCGTGGCAAATCCTCTGAAGCCTACTCCCAGGACAACAAGAGACACTGGTGCAGCTCCTTTTGTGCCGAATTTGGAAGATATAAACAATATTTTGGAGTCCAAACTTAAATCTCGTGTTTCAAATCCTCAGACCAAACCAAGTTCATTTTTCTTGCAAATGCAAAAAAGAGTTTCAGGTTACTATGTGACATCTGCAGCTGCCAAGAGTGTCCACAGCACCCCTAATCCTACTCCAAAGGAACCAATAAAGAAAGCAGTGGAAAGGGATACCATATACCCTCCAGAGCAAACTCTTTCTCCTTTCAGTAAAACAACGCACCCTCCTCCACAGCCCCAGGTTAGAAACACTGACGATGGCATCAGCGCTCAGAAGGCCCCTCAACCTTCTCCTCCTCCTGTAGCTCCAAAACCTGTCTCTCTTCCCGCAAGTCAGCTAGCAGCACTAAATCTGAAGACTCTGAAAACTTTTGGTGCCCCACGACCTTACTCCAGCTCTGCTCCTTCACCATTCGCCCTCGCTGTAGTGAAGCGGTCACAGTCGTTCAGCAAAGTGCGGACGGAATCGTTCAGTGAGGGTGTGTCTGCCCCTTCTCCAAGTGGCACAGAGGAAGGGAAGATTCCTTCTGTAACTAAAATTGTTGATGTCCCACAACTAGATGTCAGTAATAAGGTAAATGTTACCTTTTTAAAAATAAGAGGTGTTATACAGCATGGTTTAAATGGTGGTTAACAAGCATGTTGATATGTTTGTATATTATTTAGGCCTGAGTTCATATTCTAATATCAAGCTACCTATCATAGAAAAAATGTAGTATATAGAATCTGATTATTCTCAGAATTATTATAACTCATAAATCTGGGTATTACTATAAGGTCACCATATAATTATATCATCAGAAAATGTTTTTATTTAAATTTTCTTTGCTCATACCTTTGTATATTGTGCTAGTTTTTAGTTTAGTTTTTTTTTTTTTAAGATTTTTATTTATTTATTTTTAGAGAATGGGGAAGGAGAAAGAGTGGGAGAGAAACATCAATGTGTGATTGCCTCCTTCACGCCCCACAATGGGGACCTGGCCTGCAACCCAGGCATGTGCCCTGACTGGGAATCGAACCTGCGACCCTTTGGTTTGCAGGTCCGTGCTCAAACCACTGAGCCAAACCAGCCAGGGCCTAGTTTTTAGTTTTGACTATATATTTTCTTGTGTTTTGATTATCTCAATTTGTCAATAACTTTTCTGGATGTTCTGGTTTAGTTTATTTTTTTCTCCAGCTCTACGTAATTGCAAAATAGTTTTAATTATGTAGAGGTATAAACAGTATAAAAGCCTACATAAAATAATCAAGTGTCTCTCAACTATGCATTTTCTGGCACATACACTTAACCTTGGCTTCTTAAACATCTTTATATATAATTTAAACTAAAACCACAGTTTAAATATGTAATTTTCTTAAATTCCCATTCCATTAATTTAGTGTTGGCTTTTCCATGTATGTGTGTGTTGACCAAAATATCATTTAACCACTGTATAACCTTAATAATTTACAAAAATAGCGGGTATTTGTTGACTTCATGTTTGTTCAACTGTGATAATTTCCCAGGTTCAAATAGTCAAAGGACAGGATTGGATTCATAGTGTGAATTAAGATAATCCCCAGGCAATTAAAAAAAAATACTTTGTGTACTTCCACTCTGACAGTGTTTAAAGAATACTTCCACATTTGTGCGACAGTTCCAGAAGTATTTTATGTGACTTTTTCAAACACTCCTGGAATAACAGAACATTAACCATATTGCCAAGTAAAGATTTTTCCATAATTGAAATGCAGTATTTATCTCAAAGAATATTTCTTCATGTGTCTGTCATTTATGTTTATTACTTTGATATAATATCAGGAAGAGATGTATGATAGGAGATTAATTCTTTACTTGGAAAAAAAGCCTGTGTGTTTTTTTTCTTAGAATAAAATACCATCCCTAAACAGCAGAAGCTCGATTTATATAATATGGTTTGGGGGCTACTGCCCGAGCATTATTTAGCTCATCATTTGTAAAAATATTTATTTGGCAGTTTGAAAAAGACATATTTAAAATTGTTTGATAAGAGTTGCCAGTCATATTAGTTACTAAATATTCATTCCTAAGGAGTGTAATTAATTTTTTAATTCTTAAATTTGGAAATTCCTAATATTTATTTTTAGTCTCATGGGAAAAATAAAGAAAATTTTGCCATCACTTAGTCCCTCGGACTTCTAGAAACACAAAACAAGCCATTGCAGGTTGTCTAATCATTAATATTTCATGACTAGATGACATGTTAGGTTCATCCAAAATGAATTTGCCAATATTTGTCTGTTTTTTATCATCAAAATATAATTTCACAATCTAATATGTTGGGACTGTAAAAATGGGTTATTTTTTAGTCTGTGAAATGGTTTTTTAATTCATTTGGCTCTTTTAGCCAACTTCATTGGAGAAATCAGCCTTATTTGACTCAAGGACAGTAAAATTACTCCTGTGTTCACAAAACAAAGAAAGGTGTACCACTTTTCATTCTTAGCCCCCTCCCTATTTAGGAGAAAGGAAATTAATACCTCCTTCCAACGGAGCTCTGTCAGCCAAAGTAATTCAGTGGGTGAGGAAGTAGAGCTATGTCTAAAAAACTAGTGTGGCAAGTGCTGATCCTTAAAGAACTACTGATGAAGAAAAAATATTGGACAATGGTCTGTTCTTTACTTGGTATTCATATAAAATATTTTGCATTTATTATTTTAGGAAAATAACTCTGCACATAATGAACAGAATTCCAAAATACCATCTCCAACTAACTGCCCATCACTCACCCTTAAGAGGCAAAGTTCTTTAACTTTCCAAAGCTCTGATCCAGAAGAGATCCGACAGAGTTTGCTGACTGCAATCCGTTCTGGAGAGGCAGCTGCCAAATTGAAAAGGGTAAGTTTTCTTTATCAACTTACAGCGGGCAACAGCAGGTTTATTTTTAACATTGTCAAACTAATAGGGGAATTGTTTTCTGGCATTTAAAGGTGAATGGGGAAGATGTGAGAAGTTACTCCTTTATGTCAGGGGTCATTTTTGAAGTAGATAATCTGAGTCCAGAGTCTTACACATACTTGAAAATATGTCAGGTCTGTTTTCCATAACATGGTCCAGGTGCAGAATATGTCTTTTGCTCATTATTATAAAACTATATATAGAAAGTTCCTGGACTCTTTTTTTTTTTTCCTTTTTATTATTGATACTATTACAGATATCCCCGTTCCCCCCTCCCTTTGCCTGCTTTTACCCATCCCCCACCCACTTTTCCCTCTGGCCATCACCACACTGTACTCCATGTCTATGAACTCATAGATGCATATATGCCCTTTGGCAAATCCCTTAAGAAATTTTACCCCAACAAGAAAGATTCTTTTAGAAATAAAATGCCTCCGTATTCCAGGGAAGTTGCACTAGTGATAGTAACCTGCAAGTTTTCAATCATGGTTACTAAGGTAATCAAGTTACTACCACATATAGGATAAGATGGGAGTGGGGGATGGGGGAGGCAGTTTTACAGGTTAAACCAAAAAATGTAGGGAAAACCTAGAGAATTTCGATGAGACCTGACGTAGAAATTCAAGTCCTAATAATGCCTTGCCAGCCAGAATTGTTTGGCTCCTCTGTACTGAGGTGTAAGGGAGCTTCCAGAGAGGAGGTGTGCTTCTCCTGCAGATAGCAGGCAGTTGTTACAGAGAATTATCTGTAGGTGGATGTCCTCCCTCTCCACCCTCATCCCCTGAAAGAGGAACGGTGAAGCCTGAAGCCTGCATCATCACTTGGACTTCAGGCTGCGGTCCCTCTAAATGTCTTTCTTGTTCTGCCCTTAGTCATCTTGGTTGCAAGTTCCTCAACACCCCAAACAAGCAAAGTACTCTATTCCACAGACTCCCTAGGCATTTCATTTTGTGAATTCCTTCTGTGATCACTTTAAAAGCTATTTAGAGAAGAGTGAGAGGTTTGTTGAGTAAAACACTGAGCTTGACAGAAAGGAGATCTGTGAAGCAACAGGAATGCTGCAGAGATGGAAAGAAAGGGGTGTCTCGGGCCCATCTCATGGCTGACCTTGCCTGCCCTGGCCAGTTCCCTCAGCATGTTTCAGAGGAGCTGTGAGTGATGGCCTTGCTGAGCAGGGCTTGGCACTCCCACCTGGGCGCCCAGGGAGACAAGGCAAAATGTTGTCTGCTGTCAGGAGTGGAGGAGACAATAGGGTTGCATTATTTAGATTATTTGTAGCCTGAATTTATGTGCCAGACAGCAAAAAAAAAAAATTGGTAGAGCTTTGCATATTAAAATTGGTACTTCATGGGTCATGGCATTTATATATATATATTTTTTTAAAGATTTATTTATTTATTTATCTTTAGAGGGGAAGGGTAGGAGAGAGGGAGAGGGAGAGAAATATCAATGTACGGTTGCCTCTCATACGTCCCCTGCTGGGAACTGGCCTGCAACCCAGGCATGTGCCCTGACTGGGAATCGAACCGCGATCCTCTGGTTCGCAGGCCCGCGCTCAATCCACTGAGCTACACCAGCCAGGGCTGCATTTATATTTTTGTGGGGAACTATGCTCCTATTAAATTGTACTTCTAATTTATGAAAATATTTTTATCTTTAATCATGTAAATTACGGATGTATTTCAAATATATCACTTTCCAACCTAAAGCTTTCCCAATTCAGTAAAGTTGAGAAGCATTTTTAAGCCCATAAGTATCATACCTTGTACTAGATGCTAGGGAGACAAAATTGAGTAAAATGAGACTTCTGCCTTCTGAGTGTTCACTGCCTGGGCTTGAGAAACAATGATGCATCAGGCCCATAAAGGAACCAAGTGACTACATAGGAAATAACCACAGTGTCTCTACTAAGCCAGGGGATGTACTAATCATTTTCAATGAACTAACTGTAGAAAACAGTGCATTAAGTTGGAAATGCGTTTTAGGCCATCAAAATCGTGCAGGCATTTTTTTTTGGTAGAACAACAGTTCCAGTGCCAAATCAAATCTCTAGTGACTTTGACAGTTGGTTTAGATTGTTCATCAGAAACTTGGCTCAAGGTTTGCCTGTATTTTGGCACCCAAATGTTCGGTTTAAGTCCAGGTACCAACCCGCCTTATGGCTCTGGTTCATACCAAGCAATTAACCTCCATTACAGTAGTTGGTTCACATCAGAAAAATTCTCCAGTTGATTGCTCTAGGGTAAAAGTAGTCATGAACATGCTGTGTTTTTTCACATTTTTAAGTTTTTCCCATACCTTACCCCCACTCAGCTCCCAAGCAGTCACAGAAATTTGTCTTCAGATGAAGCATTAATAATTCTAGCTCTGTATTTTATAAAATGTGTTTGATATTAAGATTTACATATGAATCAGCAAATTCTTTCGGAGAATGAGACAGACTCATTATTGTTGACTTGCGTTGACACAAGAACTTCGTTGGTAGCCTTCAGTTCATGATGGTGCTTGAATTACTACAGGTCATTACACTGTTACAAGTAGAACATCGGTTTGTAAAAATAAAGTCTGAAAATAAACTGACGAATGATAGCTAGTATTTGATATTAAGTATTTCCTCAGAATGTAAAACTTATCTTTGGCTAGATAGAAATCTGGAGGGATGAAAAGGACTGGGTAAATCAACCCAAATCATTGTGGTTTGCTTTGTTTATTTAATTGGTTTGCTTTTTTATTCATATTTCCATCATTGGAATTTGAACTGTTAGGGGTTTCAGGTTGGCAACTCTCTCCATACATTTTTAAAGTAAAAATAAATGATAGTTTCATAGTCAACTCTGTTTATGGGTATAAGAAAGCTATGTGACTATTCCTGAAAATTCTTTAAACTTCAAGGCTAGACAGTCAACTAGTACTTGCTCATATCAGTAAATTCTTAAATGTTACTTTTTCAAAATATCTTTAGAAGTGTCATATATTCATTGCTCAAAAATTAAGCAACATCTTTCTACTTTATAAATGTTTGTAAAAAGTTACAGTATTCCATTCAAGAAATATTCATTGTTCTACCCTGTGGCAGGCACTAAAACAAACATGAGTATAAAGTAGCATTAAAATGGAAAAGATAAAGATCTCTGACCTCTAGAATTGATAAAACAGTATTCTAATGGTGTCTTCCCATGTTTGACAGCCCAGTAAATGATTTTTTTAAATAACAAACTAAATATATTCCCCCCCATCAAAGTAACTGCTCTAGCTAGATTACAGTATAATCTTCCAGACCACTTTTGTAGTATGTAAACATTTAATTTTTTCTAAAAATAGAATCTTCTGTAAAACATTCATAAATATATCTGTCTGAAGCTCTCCATCTTAATTACACACACACACACACACACACACACACACTGTTCTTTTAAGACTATATAGTATTTGTGAATGTACATAAACATACTTGATCCTTATTGGTGGACATTTAACCGGATTCTAGTTTTTCATGATCAGTGGTTCAACAATGAATACCTTTTACCTGTAGACATTTGGAGCCACCAGTATGCTTTTTAAATGCTTAAAACAAATTTTCTGTCTTTTACTTTACAAAGAATTATAAGAACTGCAATTCTGGCAAAAATTACAGGAGTAACTTTTACACAGAGACATTTTGGACCAACGCTACCTAATGAAAAGTCATTACTTGTGTGCTGTTTGTTGCTATAATTGGAAAGAAATTGCGTGTGAACACTAACAGGGCACAGATGAGTTTTTCTTCCCCTCATGGCAACTTTTCTTCTTAGCTATTTTATTTCAGGTGGAGAGTGTCAATCATTCTTCATCATCCTGAATTCATAGGCGAGTCAAGAAACTTGACTAGTTTAGATGACCAATCTTCATTTAGTAAAAGGCAACAAATGAAGCACAAGGAAACCAAGTCCCAAATAAGTCTGTCCATCTTATTTTCCTTTTCACTAATTTACTCTGTTGCTGGGCAGAATCTATGGCCTTTTGTACTTTAGTTCTCTTGTTAGATGATAGTGTTTGGTTATGAATCTAAACTACTCAAAATATAACCTAGAGATAAACTATGTTTCTTAAATTTAAAAATATCTTTTGAAATACTGTCATATTTCATATAATTAAAAATATTATACCTACTTACTATTTAAAATCTAGATTTTTTTTTATTTTTTCTTAATCTTGGAATTTCAAGCTATTTAGGAAATTTTTGTTATAGTGTTTTTCATTCACTTACACTTACAAATAGAAGACTTTGCCATAAATTCTGGAACTTACCAGTTTATTTACTGGAAAAAAAAATGTTTTGGCATAACAGTCATAAGTTTGACTTTTTTAGCCCTTTATATGAAAGCATTTTAAAAACGAAAGTTCCCATCAGACTGTCAGCTGATTTCTCAAAAGAGACCTTACAGGCAAGAAGGGGCTGGAAAGAAATATTTGAAATCTTGAAAAGCAGGGACCTACATCCAAAATTGCTCTATCCAGCAAAGCTGTCATTTAGAATGGAAGGGAAGATAAAGTGCTTCTCAGATAAGGTCAAGTTGAAGTTCATCATCACCAAGCCCTTATTATATGAAATGTTAAAGGGACTTATCTAAGAAAAAGAAGATAAAACTATGACAGTGAAAAGACAACAAACTCACAGCTATCAAGAACCACACCTAAAACAAAAGCAAACTAAGCAAACAGCTAGAACAGGAACAGAACCACAGAAATGGAGATCATATGGAGGGTTAGCAACAGGGGCATGGGAGGAGGAGAGAGGGGGAAAAGGTACAGAGAATAAGTAGCATAGATAATGGGAAAAAAATAGACAGGGGGAGGGCAAGAATAGTATGGGAAATGTAGAAGCTAGAAAACTTATGACACATGGACATGAACTAAAGGGGGGAATGTGGGTGGGAGGGGGTGCGCAGGGTGGAGGGGAATGATGGGGGAGAAATGGGATAACTGTAATAGCATAATCAATAAAATATATTAAAAAAAAACGAAAGCTCTTATTTTCTTTCTTATAAATAAGGGGTACCTGTGAGGGGCACTTCAAGTTAATACACACCATCAACAGAAAAACTGTAAAATTCATTGCTTTGTGGAATTTGTGTTTCTGCATTCTCTAATGCACTTTTGAGGAGCCAGAATTAATCTAGCTAAAAACGCTCTTTAACAGCTTGGCCTGCAGTCTGTTTGTACTCTTGTCCTTGGAGTTGATTTGGCAATTTTGTAAAGACCAAGATGTGTTAATGGATTATTTAACATGTTTGTTGTGAAAATAACAACTCTCTTACTTTTAATTTCGTGGTAGAGTGAACATTTATTCTTAGTTATTTGTAATTTATTGCATAAGAAATACTAAATGTTAACATTTACAACTAAGCAGAAGTTAAATACAGTAATTGTTGAAAATTGAAAACTAGACAGCTGTCCCGTTTTAAATTGACAGATGTAAAATGTGTTTCTTCCTCTCAGGTGACTGTTCCATCAAATACAATATCCATGAATGGAAGGTCAAGACTCGGTCATTCCATGTCCCTTGATGCCCAGGACGGACACTAAATGTTGCCCTGCCGCGCCTCCCCTCCTCACCCATGGAACAGCTTTGTACCACAGAGAATGCTGGCAAATGTATATTCAGATGTACACTAATATATTATCTATTAAAGTGTAAGAAGTTGTGCTGTGGCTTTTGATGCCAAAAGAAGATTTACCAGAACTTGTAATTTATAATAATATGTTTGACCTTTTATGCCTTAAGAGCTGAATATGCTACTTTAGAACTTTAAGACAGGTGTTATGACTCATTTTTTTCAAATGAGAAATACTCTTTTTTTTATTCCACTTGCTGATTGACACATTCTCTGCAATGTGACTTAGACAAAAGGATAAATTAAGTCATAGACATATTTGTGTGACACATGAATAACTAGGCAAAGTTAGATGTGACACTGGCTGCCTCAATGTCACAGTTTAATTGCAAATGTTTATAAGTTATATGAAAGCCTGTTTTGTGCTGAAAGTGTGATCTAGAAAACCAATGATATCAAATAAGTATATTTAGTTCAACAGTTAATTTCAGTGATAGATCATTTAGTGTACAGGTCTTATCTTGTGCATTTTTTTTGTGTAATTACAAAATCGGTGTCAAATTCATGGGAAACATTATATTTTAATATTTTACTAATATGGAACTTTTTTTAATCTTTAGAACTTAAGTTGCACAAGGTAAATTTTAAATATTTTCTGTATATAATTATGATATTATTGTCACAGAGATATTACACATTTTATGTGCCAGAAGCCTTAAAAATCTTTCTGTGAAAATGTTGATATATTGTGACAATCATTTCACATTTAATATGTAGAGAGGAATAGGGGTTAGCTTATGTCCATATTGGAAAATTTTAAAGACTACTTGGAGGTACCAGAAATCTTGGTTTTAATTAAAGGAAAATGATAAAGTGATTATGTAGTTCAGATGCTAATATTCTAAATATAATAATATATATTTACATTAAAGCTAAAACTGTTAAGCAAAACAGTACCTAATTTGTTAGTTTCTAAGTGTTCTGGAGTCTAGCTTGTTAATATTCTATTCCTACTCTAAGAATTTAATTGCTCACTTGTTCTAAAAGCTTTGTCAAACAAGCTGATGTTAATTGTTTTCACTAAAGCTACTGAGATATTTGCCTCTTTGGAAGAATGTGTTGATTTTTTTTTCCTGTTTAATAAAAGCAAGTTATATACTTGGGATGCTTTTTTTTTAATGCAGCTTGTGTCAACCAGCCTATTTGTATACTTCACCTGATGAACACGTTGTTGTTAGCCCGTAAATCAACAAATAAAGTAATTGCTACCATTCATTAGGGTCCCAGTCCACAAGTGAGCCTAGGCATCATAACTCTAAAATGCACGATCGAAGCATGGAAGATCGTTCTCATCCTTCCTGATATCTGCCAGGTGCAGGTTGAGTGTTAAATGCTGCTATTTCTTTGAATCGAACTTGGAGAGAGACCTTCACGTAGGAAAATTTAAGTTATGTCATTATAAACCAGTATGAGGAGGAGTTACTTTTTGACAAATTGTGTTTATATATTTGATTTCCCACCTGGGAAAGAAAAAAATTTGGATCCCTACCTCAAACCGTAAACAAATATATGTGAGTTGGATTACAAACAACTTTTAAAAGTAATATTAAACTTAGAAGAATATTATTTAAATAAGATAAGGAGGTACAGTCATAAAAGATATGATTAGTTTAAATATATGAAAATTTAAAACATTTACATGCTATAAAAGTGAAAAATAAGCTATATGTTTTTTAACATATAAGGGATAATTTATAAAAATGTAGAAATACAAAACTGATTAGAAAAACTGCCTGGTAGAAATATGAGCACACAAAAAAACAGCAGTGTTTTTCACAAGAGAATACTTGAAAGGCCAAAAACATGGAAAAAATACTCTTCACTAATAATCAAGGAAATACAAGTTTAAACACAAGGGTTCCACGTCACACCCATCCAATTAGCAAAAACCTAAGTTTCAAAGTACAAGTGTTGTCAAGGACAATGAAGTAGGGGGAACCCTTTCCTGTTGGGAAATTGCAGTATCTGGTAATATTAAAGATCTCCTACCATGTTACCTTCAAGAAGCACACATGTACATACATGAGGCACACACAAACATGTTCACGGCAGCCTTGTGTGTGACGGCAGAAAGGAGTCCTCACCAGCACTTGGTAGCGAATGCACGTGATGGAATCTCATACATCAGTTAAAAGGAACAAACCAGAATTATACCCATTGGCATAGATACATCTCAAAACTAAGAAAAGCAAGTTGTGGAAAGATGCATGTTTTATGATAGCAGTTTATATAAACTGAAATATGTCCAATGATACTATATATGATTGTGTATATATTATGATTTTGTATATAATATATATGAAATAAAATATGCAGATTTGCTTGTGCAAACCAAGAAATGAATATTAGATTGGGGAGATTTACAGGAAACATCAATGTGATTGTAGTATTTTATAAACTTTGGAAACAAATACTTGTTTTACGCTATATTTTAGCATATTTGAAATAGTTCATAATTAAAGTATTTTAAAAAGATTACATAGAATTTAGGTGAATATGGACATGACCATTAATACACATTCTGAAAAAGTTGCCTTATCTACACTATTTCAGGAGAAAAATTTGCTACCCTCTACGCTCTTTTGGGAAAGAAATTTGAGAAAAGTAGCTTTTACCAGTCATCTCAAGCAAGAGCAAAATTAAGACAATGGAATGATCAAGAACTAACTTGCAATTTTCGTATTAAGTTTTTGTTATCCAGGCATTTTGCTTTTTCCTCATCAGGTTATTTTTAATATTTTAAAATTATCCAGGTTCTATGTAAATTATAGGGTATGAGTTGCAGTACCCTCTTTTCTGTCTCCAGGACCCCACTCTCCACAGGTAACTGCTGTTAATATTTTGACAGATACCTCTATATTTTGATACATACAGACATGTAGGTTTGTTTTGGGCATCTGTGTTTTTTGTTATTACCATTACTGTTGTTTTTAACATAAAAAGTCACACTTTAATACTATTTAACAAGTTGCCTTTCACACCAACAGTATCCTAGAAAAGCCTGCCTTTGGGTGTGTGCAGATCCACCCTGTGGCGTTTCAGTTTGCTGTTCTGTTACTTGTTTCTGGTTGGGATGCATAGCCCCGGCTGGAGTCAGGATAGCTGGGCTCACATCACAGGTCTGCCACTTACAGGTCTTGGGATCTTGGGCACGTTACTTATTTTGTCAGTACCTCATCCACCTCTGAAAAATTGAATTAATAACATACCTACCTCATGGGTGGTGGTTGTAAGGATTAAATGAATTTTAAAAGAGTTTGACAAACAATTTCTTTTTAGAAGCTGTCTGTTTTTAATACTACTGGCATAACTCCCCATCCTCCTAAAGAGTGACTTGCTTTCACGTTTTAAGGCCATATTTGGCCTTGGCCACCAGAGATGACAACAGAATCCACATGCTGCTACCAGATCCAAGTTTTTGAATGAGACCAATCTCTTCCTGGAGACCTTAAAATTGCTTGTATAGTCAACCCTTGAACATTGCAGGGTCAGAGATTCTGCCCCCTCCCACCACACATGCACAGTCAAAAATTCACTGATATCCTTTTTCTATGTTATTGATTATGCAATTACAGTTGTCCCAATTTTACCCCCTTTCTGCCCCTCCACCCAGCACCCCCCACTCCCTCAGGCAATCCCCCCACCATTGTTCATGTCCGTGGGTCATGAATATAAGTTCTTTAGCTGCTCCATTTCCTACACTGTACTTTACATCCCCATGACTATTCTGTAACTACCTATTTGCACTTTTAATCCCCTCACTTCTTCACCCATTCCCCTATACCCTCTCTTGTCTGTTAACCATCAAAACACCTTATCCATGATTCTGACTTTGTTTTTCTTGTTTGCTTAGTGTTTTTTTTTATTTGATTGTTGACAGGTATGTATTTATTGCCATCTTATTCATAGTTTTGATCTTTTCTTAAATAAGTCCCTGTAAAAAAAAATAAATAAGTCCCTGTAACATTTCCTATAATAATGGTTTGGTGATGATGAACTCCTTAAGATTTTCTAATCTGGCAAGCTCTTTATCTTCCCTTCAATTCTAAATGGTATCTTTGCTGGATAGAGCAATCTAGGTTGTAGGTCCTTGCTTTTCATGACTTTGAATATTTCTTGCCAGTCCCTTCTAGCCTGCAAAATTTCTTTTGAGGTTATCAGCTGACAATCTTACAGAAACTCCTTTGTAGTTCTGCTTTGTAGAACTGCTTTTCTCCTGCTGCTTTTAAGATTCTTTATCTTTAACCTTTGGCATTTTAATTATAATGTATCTTGGAGTGGGACTCTTTGCATCCATCTTGTTTGGGACTCTCTTTGCTTCCTGGACCTGCATTCACTAAATTAGGGAAGTTTTCTTTCATTATTTTTTCAAATAGATTTCCAATTTCTTGTAATTTCTCTTCTCCTTCTGGCACCCCTATGATACAAATGTTGGAATGCTTGAAGTTGTCCCGGAGCATGCTTTCACTGTCCTCATTTTTTTTTTAATTCATTTTTCTTCTTGTTCTGATCGGTTGTTTTTTTCTTCCTTATGTCCTGAATCGTTGATTTGATTCTCAGCTTCATCCACTCTACTGTTGTTTCCCTGAAAATAGTTCTATATTTCAATTAGTGTATCTTTCATTTCTGACGGGATCTTTTTTATACTGAGAGGTCCTCACTAAGTTCCTGGAGCGTGTCTTGAACTCTGCATCTGATAGATTGCTTATCTCCATTTTATTTAGTTCTTTTTCTGGAATTTTGATCTGTTCTTTCATTTGGGCCATGTTTGTCTCCTCACTTTGGCAGACCCCCTGTGTTTGTTTCTATTAGGTAGAGCTGCTATGACTCCCTGTCTTGGTATTATGGCCTAATGTTGGGGGTGTCCTATAGGATCCAGTGACACAGCCTGCCCTGTTACCCAAGTTGGGTATTTGAGATGCGTCCTTCGTGTAGGCTGAGTACATCCTCCTCTTGTAGTTGATCCTTGGTTGCTGTTGGCAGGTCAATGGAAGGGATTTACCCAGGCCAGTCAGTTGCAAGGATTGGCTGTGACCACTGAACATAAACCTCCACCCTCTCTGGAGGATCAGCCGTGCAGGGGCACAGTGTCGCTGTTACAGTGTAGTTTGTAGCTGTCCACTGGGTGCACAGGTCCTGGGGTTTCCCAGGTGATGCAAGCCAAGGTCAGCCTCCACATGTGTTTTTTCTGGGAATACCCTGCCTGAGCCATACAGCAATCTGAAATGGCTGCTATTTGTGTTGGGCTCAGACATGCCCAGGCAAAGGCAAGCTGTGAATATAGGCTGGCTGCTGCTATTTCTGTGCCTAGGGCCACTTAGGAAGAGGTTAAGGGGGCTGGGGGCTCACTGAGGCCAGCTGTTGCTTGCTTGACAGGATTTAGGAAGTTCTGAAGCTTGAATCAAGACCAGCCATTCATCTGGAAAAGCTACTATTTTTATTTTTATTTTTTGAAGGCCACTGACTCTATTGACTCAAAAAACTTTATGTGGAAAGTGACTGTTCTGCCAAAAGAGAAGCCAAATGGCATAAAACAGACCAAAGGTGAGGGTGAGGGTGAGGGAAGGGGCCAGGAATCCACTCAGAAAAGCTAATAATTATTGACCTAAAACTGGGAGGGGAAGGAGAAGGGGGATTCATGCAAGAGCAAGAATTCCAAAAGAGTTTAAATAGTGAGGGGAGAGAACTCCCACAAAGACCCTGGAGGACATCAGAGGTAAGTGGACAGCAACTGTTTCCTTTGTAGAGGACAAGGGAGGAGCCCCCACTCAGCTGCAAACTCTGGAGACTCAAGGCTGGGGTCAGGGGTTGAGGGCTCTCCAGAGAGCATCACAAGAAGGCGTCACACCACTCTCAAAGGCACTCAAGGCAGTCCCGGGACTGCTTGGCATTGGCACCACATGTGTCTTTTAGCCATTCCCAGAAGAGTTCTTTATCTTTCTTTAGCACCAGAAACTGGCCAAGGACCACGTATGCCTTGTCAAAACTCCTTTCCTCCAGCTTCTTGCCCAGGACTTCACCAATTCCAGCCAGGCTCCCCACTGGCTTTTCCCCCATGGGCTCTGCCACAAAGTCTCGGTGATTTTGGGAGGTTGTCATCTTGATCAGGGTTAACTGACAGCTCCAGCTCCTGTAGTGGCTGCTCCCGCTGCCCAGCCGCTCCCACTAATACCTGGAAAAGCAACTATTAACAGCTGTAAGTTGGATGAGACAGAGCCTCCACCCTGGAACAGTGTTAGCCAGGTTCATGGAGTCTCAGATATGGCACCGACCTACTGGCTCTGTGGCTGTGCTCACCTTTCTGTCTGGGAGACAGCTGACCCCCAGCTCTCGCCTTGATGGCAGACACTTTGGTTCCTCCCTGTATTCCCCTGGTGTCTTTCAAGCTGCACTCCTGGTGCTGGAACTCAGAAAGAATGAATCTGTGTGGATTCTAGGGACTCTGGAAGTTTCTTCCATGGACTCACTTCCTGCTGATTTTTGCAGCCACAAGTTGTGGGGACTTATCTTCCTTGTACTGCAACCCGGGGCTGGGGGGCCTCCTGGGGGGCTTGGAGTCCTTGCTCTCGAGATATCCCTCCCGAATTTTTATCCAACACACACAGGTGTGGAACCAGCCCATTCCACGTCTCCATCCTTCCTACCAGTCTGGATGGACGTGGTTTCTCTAATTCCATAGTTGTTGGACTTTCATTCAACTCTATGTCTGCTGCTTCTGAGTGTGGTTGTTCTATAATTTAGTCGTAATTTTGATGTGGATGTGCAAGGAGATGAGCCATGTTTACTTATGCTGCCATAGAAGTGATCTAGTTTTGTCCTACATCTTTTGACTCCCCTAAAACTTATCTCCTAGTGTCCTCGTGTTGGCTGAAAGCCTTATTGATGACAAACAGTTGGTAACACATAGTTTGCATATTATATGTATTATATACTATATTCTTACAAAAAAGTAAGTTAAACAAAATTATTATAAAAAATCATAGGAAAAGAAAATACATTTATAGTATTGTATGTATTTATTGAAAAAATTCTGGGTATAAGTGAGCTCTCACAGTTTAATCCCATGTTCAAGGGTCAATTGTACTTGAAACTGAAAGAGTTCCAGTTGATACAATCATTTGCCTCGTGCTGGTTCATTCTCTACCTACTACCAGTAAAGACAAATACAAAAAGAGTTAACAATCAAACTCATCCTTTTTTCACTCAATTGCTTTTGATAAATGACTTGAAATAAAGGATGACTTGCAATTACACGACAAAGTGGTTTTGTTTCTGAGATTGTTTTTGATGTACACATAGCTTATGTTTGGTGCTTTAGAGTTTACACAGAATTTTTGTCCGATCCATATATAGAACCAAAAAGTACACAAAGAGATTGCTAATTTACAAAGGTCACACAACCAGAGAAATGGCAGAAGCCCAGACCTGATTTCCAGTCTGCTCTTCCCTATAGCCCAATTTTACAAGCGCTGAAGAAGATGGTGCTAGATTTCAAAGCACACCAAAATAGTAAACTACTTATTCTGGGTCTTCAGTTGATTTTCCTTTTCTTTTAAATGTTACTGCTTTCCTGCAAGTTTTCATCCTTAACACATCAGACTCCTCATATGGATAGGTATATGTTGTTTACGGCAAGAAAAAATGCCACCATGTGCTCCCTCAAAAGAACTTTTCTGACAGGTATTTTGAGAAGAATCATGAAACATTCCGGTAATTGTGTAGAACTGTTGGCATTTCTGCTTCACAAACTGAAGAAATTCATCTGGCAGTCTCGCAAATAAGTCATCTTGGAGAAGAAAAAGTGCTACAATTTCAAAGAAATGTATAGTTTTCAAAACAAGCAACTTTTTTATTTCACAATTTATTCTTTTATTCCTACCAACTTGCTGGATTGTAATGATAGCCCAAATTCTTTACTTGATCTGCATTCACACCTTTTGCCATGTGACTTTGCAATTCTTTCAATAAAGAGAACCCATTTCTTCACCCATAAAAGCAGGTTTCATGACTAATAGAATGAGATGAAAATGACACCAGGCCAGTTCTTAGATTAGGCCTCAAAGGTCTACATGCATTTGCTTGCTCTCCCTGTGTCTGAGATGTTGTGAGAAAGACGTCTCTGGGTCAGCTGAATGAATGGTTCTTAGAAGAGGATGAGAGGTGCATGGAGCAGAGCTCCCAACTAAGGGCACTCTAACGCATTCAACAGTCAGACCCTCAGACATGAAGGAGTTCAGCCAAGATCAGCAAGCCCACAAAGCCACCCCCTAGATGACTCAATGTGTGAGCAACAACTGCTTACCCCCTAGCTATGCCACTGAAGTTTCATGGCCAGTTATTACATAGTCTTGGTGTAGCAATAGATGTGATACACCCTCCAACTTGTATGCAAGTTACTCTACCCTAATTACAAGTTCATTCAACGTATTCAGATTCACATATGCTATTTTCCCCAGAGTCCCACAGACTATTTGTTAAATCCAACACAAATGTTCATCAGACACTCTGTCTAGCTCCCAACTAGCTCAAAACAATTCTAACTTAATAATTCCTTTAGTATTTGTGTTGCAGAAATGCTTTTTCTTTCTTTATTCTTCCCTCTTATTGGTTATTTACTGGGGTGATGCTTGAGACTACATACTAGTTTAACTCTAGAAAGAAAAAAACCTTGGTTGGATGGGAAAAAATGGATCCAGGCCATCAAGGGAAGTCACAGGATGAGTGGCGCAGCGGGGATGGGAGAAGGGAGCCCTGGAGACTGCTCCATACTCCAGTCCTTCCGGACAGCCCAGACAAAGAATGGATTTACTTTACAATGATAAACTTTACAATGTATCAGCAGTCTTAAAAGACAGTAACTTTATACTGTTGACATGGGGAACGATTTATTAACTAGGACATAGATGTGATCATAAAGCAAGTAATACTATAAATCAACTAAATTCTACTGAAATAAAGAAATGAGAAGTTTTAGTCATTAAATGAGATAATGAAGTAATTTAAAATGCAATCTAGTCCATGGAAGTGATTACTTGCAACACATTTAAACAAATCTATATAGAAAAGTTCTCAATAAGAAGTTTGGCAGAAAACCCAGTAAAATATACAAACAGAAAGTTAGATGGACCCTTTGTTAAAAGGTAAATACAAATTGCCCTAGACATATAAAAAGATGTTCAAATTCCTTAATAACTGGAGAAATATAAATTAAAACCAGAGCCAGATGTCACAACTTATCTACAGAATATCTGAAGCATATGAATGGAAATGCTGTGGTAAGGATGAAGTAGAGTTCTAGAAATCCACTTGGGAGCATGTAAGTTCAATACAAAAGAGCTCCACGGCCCCCTCAGAACTTGTCTGGACTCGTCTGTTTTATGGAGTTGCCAGATAAAACATAGGATGCCCAAGTGAATTGGAATTTCAGACAAGCAATGGATTACTTTTTAGTATAAGCATGTTCCATGGGACATTTGGACATATTTATACTAAAAAATTAATCATTTATCTGAAATTCAAATTTACCTGGACATCCTGGGTTTTTGTTTTTTTGTTTTTTTTCCTTTTCTAAATCTGACTATTCTACTAACTGATTGAAAATTGGGAAGGAGTAAATTTAAGGAAAAAAGAAGCACTTACCATGTGTGAGAAAAAGTGGGTCCAGGCCCAGCTACCTCAAGAGACCAAGTGGCATTATGGAAAAGATTAACTCAACCTTTGGTTTTTTTCATGGTTCATCATGAGAAAAACCTTCATGTATTGAATGAGGAGAGGGTCACTGGAGAGGTCACAGGGAAGAAACCCTTTGGATGACTTCTGCTGGTGGGTTTTAGCTACTACAAGTCATTGGGAAATAATATACTTAAGAAATTCTACTGAAGGCCTTATTAACCTCCACATTGTTATTATGATGATTATAATTGTTAAATTTAGGTGAGAAGTATATGGGTTATAAGTGTACATGGTTTTTAACTCTTCTGTATGTTTGAAATTATTCATAATAAAGTGGGGAATCAATTATTGAGATGCTCCTATCACAGCAACCTGCTGCACTATACACATGTGAAGAGAAAGAGACTCATTAATTTGGGGTAATTTGTTTCCTTTCCACCAATTAAGAATTTTATACAAGTCAAGGGAGATGATGTGATACAAGTATTAATTTGCAAAGGCAACTTGCTGTTAGCAAAGTTTATTAAATGGTTTTATGATTCAGTCTTAACTAAAAATAATACACTCCAAAATCTGATTGAACATGCATTATTTTTGTAAGAAAGAGGGTGGAGAGAAGTAAGGAAAATAAAATTTAAGTATGACCTTTGCACCATTTACTCTGCCAGAAGACTTTCGAGGTAGGTTCTGTCATCCCATTTTACAAATGAGGCTCCGAGCAGCTAAGGAACTCACCCGAAGTGGTGCTGAGACTGAACACAGATACTGAGTTCCATGGCCCGAATTTCTTCCCGCCGTACTCTGCTTCCACTTTCCAGTCTAAAATTTTTACTTTAACCATCAATCTTCAAAAAAAAGGGAGGGGGGAGTTCTTTTGTTTTTTATTTTTGTAGTAATTATCTCTTATAGAGTCCATCCCTAGCCTTCGTAAACCTGGTCTCAATTGCCCAAACTTGGAAAAAATCAAAATAAGTGATTGATATTTCTCTGACACCAGTTATTCTGCCATTTTGAAACATAAAGGATGGATGTTAATTTCTACTAGGTGTTGTGACACATCCCCAGTAGATATTAATCGGGTGCCTCAAAGAACTGTGCTAGGAGCTTGAGAAGAGGATGGCCCCTGCCCTCAAGAAGGCGATACTATAAACCGAGCCTTTCCCCTGACACGTCACATCATCGCCACCATTTTTGAAGTTCCCTAAATTAGTGAGTGTTTGGGACTCTTTTTATCTGTTCCTCCAGTTAAGACGTATATTCCCACACCAAAATCACACTGTCTTCATTACTATAGTTTTATGATAAACCTTTATATATTGAAGTCATTCCTTTTCCCTCTTCTTTCAAAATGCTTTGGCTATTCTGGGATCCACACTTTTCTATATTAATTTTAGAATAACTTTGTTAAGTTCCACAAAACATGTGTGAGAATTTAACAGACAAGTTTATGTTTCTGGCTAATAAACATGAAGAATAGCTTGGTTTCGTCAGTAATCATGGAAATGCAAATCAAGACCACAAGGAGATACATCTGAACATACTGACAAAAATTCAGAAGTTTAATAATGCTAAGTTTTAGAGAGCATATGGACCAACAGAATTTCTTATACACTGCTGGTGGGAGTATAAGTTGGTACAAACACTTTGGAAAACAGGACAGAATTATATAATATTTAACATTTGCATATATTCTTTTATGTCTCTAGATCCAGTCTCCAATCTTCCCCTTGCTTTGTGTTCTTGGAAGCTTACCTTTATAGATTTCATCAGTGGTATCCCTTGCATTCTGGTTGGGCTCAGCCAATGAGAAAGATGCTGGCAAAACATTGGAGAGAATGGTTAAGATTGAAATCAGGGTTTTTAGTGAGATCAGCTCCTTCTCTGCCAGGCTGTTGACTGTCTTGAGTTTGAAAGCTGGAGCTCTGTTGGGTAATTCCCTCCTCCAGCTGCAGTGGCCCTCTTCAGGTTCCAGTAATTGCTCCCTTCTCCTCTGGAATAGGATGGCGATGACTCCTTACCTTTGCTAGCCTTAGTGTGCCGCGTTAACCTGTAATTGTTCCTTTATGAAGCTTTCCTCAATTACACAATTTGACTTTGTTCCTGACACGACATTTATTGGCACAACCTGAAATTCAACAATTTCACTCCTAGGCACATACCCAGGAGAAACCAAAGCAGGAATGCTTTCCGGGACATATGTTCAAGAATGTTTGCAATACGCTTTGCACACTTTGGTAATAGCAAAGGGAAGGAAGGAAGGAAGGAAGGAAGGAAGGAAGGAAGGAAGGGCCAAAAGCCAATTGTGATATATTTGTCCAACATAATATACAAAAGTGAAAATTAATTATAATCACATGCAACAATACAGATGAATCTCAGTAATCAAATGTTGAGGAAAATATTTTGATGCAAGCCATAGAAGGCAAAGTATAGCAAAATAAACATCAAATTAAAGATCTACTATTTATACATACATTTGTGTGCTTAACTTCTTAAAAATGATGCATGATAATACCAAATTTAGGACAGCAGTTACCTCTAAGACCAGAGAAGAAGCATAGAATTAGGGCAGGCAAAGAGCACATGGATAGATTATTGATAATGTTTTATTATTCTATGTTATATGTTGAATTCTGGGGTTAAAATTAATTAATAAATTGATCAAGTAAAAACAAATGTATAATCTCTTATTGTTAAATATAAAGTGTAGGTTTAGAAGGTCCGGAATTGCAGGCTAAGAATTCAAAGTCTAAATCATCTGAATTTTTAAAATTAATCTGCCCAAAGTGAACGAAAGCTGAAAATCCTTTGCCAAATCCAAGCGTGAACTGATGGAGCTCTGGCCTTAGAATCATGGCATCAGTAGAGATGCGGAAGGAAAGACGAGCAGGGCTAAGCACTGACAGTATTCTTGGTGGGAACACAAAAGGCAAAAACGAGAGGACTGAAATATGAGGCCGAAAGTTCAGAATCTGGGACATGTCTTCCATAACAGAACTTTTGAAATTATCCTTTTAAATACAATCTTTTAAGGATATATGAAGAAATTTGAACCATTCGACGCTATCTCCACAGTGGCTAAATTTATACTAAAATGACCCTGAATGTTTTCCTTTCTTGGGCTCTTCCCATTCCTCACTACGTACTGGGAATTAAACATGAAAGCAAAGCTCTGACATTCCAAATCTTGCTTGGGTTTTAGCTACATCTGCTAGATCAGAGATATCTATGTAGCTGATAGAAACTGTCCAAATCTGGAGGGCTTCTTTGTGTGTAATTTTGTTTGTTTTTATAGTGGGAGGAGTACCATTAAAAAATATAAAGTGACATCCAGCTAAAGAGGCTAAAGAACCTCTATTCTAAATTGTACTGTAAATTGTCACTGCTCGAATGCAAATCATTCTTACATTTAGAATACACTTTAATAACCAACATTTCTCTGAAATATTTCAATGATATCCTATTTCCTGCATTTAATAAAAATAGCAAATCTTATTAGTGAATTCCATCCTATGGGTTGAGTTGTTCTTAGTCCTAGTACCCTATCTATACAATTATTTTTCAGGTTCATTTCCTATTTTTATCTTGTCCTTCAAGTGCAGTATAGTTCAGGGTTGTCTATTTTTAGTGTACTCAAGTACCACACATTGAAAATGCCTCAGCACTTCGCTGTGCAACCACGGCAGTCCTGGGCTGCACCTCCCCAAGCATGCAGCTTGTGCTGTGGTATGTGTCTTTCAATGTACGTGGTGAGCCTAAAGTTTACTATTTACCTATCATAAAGAATACTCATGTTATTGCAAGAGGAAAAAAACAATAAAATATTTTTATTACCCTTCTACTTTAAAAGAGACCTCAAAAGCCTTATCTAAAAATGGGATAAGACATTAAATACCAATGCTAAAGATAAAGTAGATCATTTTAATAACCCCAGGACTTTTGGTTCATCCTATCCAGTCTTGATTTTTCAAATCGAAATATGAGAATTGTTTTGTTTTTTAAGGAAAAAAAATCAGGCAAATAAATTTGACTTCTTGAAGATTCTTTGACAACTTTCTTTCCTTTTTAAAATCCTTGCCTGGATGAGTTTTTTTGTGGGACAAGCTGGCATTCACTTAAATATGAATTTAAAATCTGATTCAAATATCTCTGATATTTGTGTGGGGCCAAAATGTCAAGTGTGTTTACAGATATCCAGTAAATATTTTTTAGATTATCCAAACCCACTCATCTTTGGGAGGCTGAGAAGCAGGATCAGAAGAAGCAGGAACTGGTGCTGTAATGATGATGTGGTGCGGACAACAGTGGCCGGCTCCTCCTCCTGGGTCAGCAGCCTGTGGGTGCCATTCGTTGCATCTTGTGAGAGACGGCTGAGCTCCTCTTCAATAAACACTGGCTGTTGGTCTTTTCATTTCTTCCCAGAGTGCTTGTTTTATCAGGACAAAGTTCTCTGGAGTTTCACAGAGGTTTTTGCCTTAAGGAATGTAGCACAATGAAATTAGGTTTGCTTTCTTGAAACTTTAAGTGATCACAAAGAACTGAGAAGGAAAATGGGCCTCTGCCCAATACAGTGCTCCTGAGGTGAAATTCCACTTACGTCTCACTTGAAAGGGTACGGTTTTCCTTAGAAATGCCAAAGATTTTGAGACTCGGTCACCAAGGTGTAGAATAGCAAAGTGAAGGATGGTTTTGCTTGGTTGCAACAGCAGCAGAAAATGACAGATGGACATGTAGAGAGATGTTACATCCGTTACATTATTCACACTATACCTCCCTTAACACTAAAATAATTGCACTTTTAAAGTGATTTATCCAGTTACTTATTTGATGACTATTTTCCCCCACTAACCTTTACTCTTCATGAGGACAGAACCATATCTTGTTTATCCTCCATCTATAGTCTTAATACATAATAAGAGCAGCATCTAACATCTATTTTGCCCTTACCTTATGTTTTTCTAAATGCTTTATTAGTGGTTATCACTTGATCTATAACAACAATAGATATTGTTATGTCCTCCATATTACAAAGGAGGAAACTAAATTATCAAAGATTTCATGTCTAATAAATAGAAATATCTAGTAAATAGGAAACCAGAAGAGAAAGCCAGGCACTCTGGCTTCAGCGTCCGTACTCTTCCACACTGTCCGTCGTACTAGGCTCGCAGTATAAATGTTTGTTTAAAGAATAAATGGGTAACAAAGTAAATTACATTTTTTTTAGCTTGGCTAAGTGACAAAGAGATCATTTGAATTTTTCTTCTACTCTCTCCTTAGAAACATCAACCCATCCCTTATGAATGTAAGGAAATAGTGGTCCTCAACAGTATCAGCAGCATAATAATATAACAGTGTTCAAGCTTCAATCTTGATACAACTATTGCAGAATATCCTCACTTTCTAAAGAGACATCAAAGGAATTTTGGTTATTTACATTGAATTGGCTCAATACTGTTTTGACTTTTAAACATATTCTGCCATAACTATATACCTAAATATATTAGGAAGCACAGAACTCTTTCATAGCACTTGTAAAAGTGGCTTATAAATTTAGAAACTCTTATAAATGAATTCATTATTACCAATTCATTTATTGGTAACATTTAACTGAGGAGAGATTTTATTACTTCTGCTAGAAGCAGTTTCACTTAGGAGTATACAAGTTCTTGAGTAAGGCTGGGTTCTAGTGCTGGTGATGCCACCAATTAATTTACCAGGATGTGTTAGCTAAGTCACTTAATTTCTCAGAGCCTCAATTTCTTTATTAGTAATACTAAGTAAATGACCCAAGTGTCTCCAAAAAACATATACAGCATCAGGCACAAATAATGTCCCCTTTTTATTACAAAATCATAAGCATGTATTCTATAATACAACAATACCACACTAAAGTGCACCATATGACATTTTAGGTGAAATGTTCAAACTATAAATTATTGCACCCATATTATCACCCTACCAACCACACTCAAGCAGGCCTTACTTCTGTCAGACCCTGTGTTTTAATGAATCATCACACCAATACTGTGACGTTAATAGTAACATGTTTTAAGTAGCCATTAAGGGCAACCCCCCCCCCCAAAAAAAATAACATAAAAAACAAACCCTGTCCTTTATAGAAATCTAGACTTCATCGAAGAGATGCTGTTTCTTTATGAAGAAGTAGAATGAGCCATGGCGAAGTGACTTGTGTAAATGATCTCATTTGGGAGGCACCGAGGGGACAGAGGCTTGTCATTGCCAAGTAAGTCACATTTAAATTCCCTCGAACCTTGAGAAATAATGTGAGGGAAAGTGCAAAAATAGCACAGTCATTCCTTTGGACCAAGTCGACTTCCAGGCCTCCTGAGAGTGCCGCAGCTGTGTATTCATCTATATGCAAAGAGAAATAATAAGTGTCATGTATATTTGGCGCACGGCACTTTTCTGTATACCCGTGTGCTCATCTATCGCCATATTTTACGCTGAGCCTTTCTGTAGGAAAGATCCAGCATGCACACTGCCTTGCGCACAGCTATAGACACATATTGAAGATGCTTTCCCCCCCTGCAATACGGAAAATTGCAAGCGTGCACAGCTTCTCTAAACCAGCGAGAATGAAACTAGAGGCAGCTGTATCTGATTGAAACTGTGGCGAGAAATGAGATTGACAGAGTTGCAGGGCTAGGAGGTTAATGAGTCCACAGTCCTGCCTCCAGGCAGAACTGTCCTGAACCATTCCAGGCAAATGACAGCTCAGCCTCTTGGGGGAAGAAAAATCTTTATAACGTGCTTCAGTAACATATTCCATTGTCTAAATGTCCTCATCCTCATAAAGTTCTGAAAGCAATGTAAGTCCACACTCCTCTCTGCTTAATCTCCATGTTGACAGATATATAAAATAATAAATTGACAGACACGTCAAAGATGATGAGAGCCTTAGAGATGGGCCACAGAATTGACTATTACCACCTTTCCAGAGACCCCAGAAAAGAGAATAATTAGCAAGTCTCTGGACTGTGGTTCTAGTTATGGTAATATTATGGATCCAAATATTTGTTTTTATAAATAAGATCTACTGTTTATCATGAGTCACCAAATGAAATTTTGCTTTGCACTTCATAGCAAGGACCGTGTGTTTAGCAAACACTATCTTAACCTGAAACATCTCTTCGATTGAAGAGTAGTTCCTTACGTAAAAAAGCAGAGGAAGTAGAGAACTGATGTGCAAAAAGGCCCATACTACTTTATTTCCTAGTTTCTTTTTGTTACAGTATTTGGATTCATGGATACTTTCTTACATATAATACTTCTAATAATAAATTACTGCCTCTTTTTCACTTTCACTGAAAACTGGTATCAACTTCTAGAAATAATGAATGTGTTGTCAGTGTTATATAGAGAAAAGAGTAGCAGATTTTTGAGATCAGCTTCAAATTTCTTGCCTACTACTTATCTATTGCATGGTCTCTAGTAAGCTGCTTGATCCCTGAGCTTTGTCTTCACCTGCAAGGTGGGACTAGTAACACCTATTTCACACTGGTCTTGGAGGACAAATGGGATAATAGTGGTAGATGTATCTAGGGCCTAGCAGACACTAGAATAAATGTTAGTTGGTCATCTGATCTGTCACCCACTGCCTTTCTTTGTTTTTTTCTCCATTCCTTGTAAGTTCTGAGAATCAAGTGAGGGACAAACCACCTCCCTCTGACTATGTCAGGCTGTTTCTGCTTCTGTTAGGCCTCTTTTCTCTGTTGCTGACCCCCATGCAAACTCATGCGGGAGATCCCTTAGAAACACAGGGTAATGGCAAAGAGATTTTCTAATGCCAAGTTAAACCTCATGTTGGATTCCAAGGAGTTTTAAAAAAAAAATCTGCAATGTTACATTTGTACAAAGAACAAGTAGATAGAATTTAGATTCTAAAACACTATCTTCATTTTTAGAAAGCTGTAACAGAACTGCTTTGTGCAAGGATAAAAAGACTGATTCAAAGATAGACTACTTCTAAATTCACAGGAATGAGCAATAAGGTAACTATTATTTATTGTGATGTAGAAATGCTAATATCTAAATAGATTTAGATAACTTTTTATTATCAAATAATTATGTTCATATTACAAAAAACAGACAGATAAACAGAGAAACTTTTTAAAAACATCACTCCTAATTTTATGATCCAGAAACAACCACTGATAATATTTGGGTACATTTTCTCTCTATCTTTTTCTGCACATATTCTGACAAGCAAGAATGCTTCCAAGCTCAAGTTCTGCCACTCACTAGTTGGTCTTGGGCAAGTTATTTAGTTTCTCTAAGCATCTGTCATTGCAGCTGAAAACTGGTATAAACTTCATAGAGTTATTGTGATGATTAGTGAAATAAGGCCTATAAAGTACTCAATATTGCATATGGTACATAATAAGCATTTAATTATGCCAGCACTAGTTATTATTATCTTTGTTATGTTTTTAAATGAAAAAATGATAATTCAAAGAGAAGGTCACTAGCCAGCTATTGTGACTTGGCTTTGGAGTCTGCAGTACCAAAGGATTTCTCACAGAACAATGTAATTGACAGTTTATGGAATGCATTACTATGTGGTTCCAGACATTATGATACCATGACTCATTCAGTCCTTACAACAGTCCTTACGCAGGTGGTATTATTCTTATTATCCCTGCTTTACATATGAGTAAACTGAGTCAAAGTCAGGTTAGGTAACAGTCTCATGGCTGAGTGGCAAAACTGGCATTTCGATGCAATCAGTCTGGTTCCAGAGTCCATTTTTGTAAAGAGATATAGAGGAGTTTACTATTAAGCAGGTATTTTTGTAAATATTATGGTTTACGTCAAACATTCTACCAAGCTAATGCTTTGCAATTAGTTAGAAAAGAACAGATAGATAAATACCAAGAAAAGAATTAAATGTTTGTCCACTTCTTTTAGATAGAATGTTTTGCAATGTTCCCAACTGGCCCATTATGCCCATCCAGCAAAGTTACAAGGCCTCACATTCTATCCATTTCTCCTGAACTTTGTAGGTGGCTAGAAATGGTTAGACAGCATGCAGTGTTCTTGGAAAAATAGATTTGTGTTACCCTTGGGAACAGACTGTGTTGCAAGAAATTCTTTGGCATAAAATAAGGCTGAGTATACACAGTTGTCTCTCAGATGGTGTGGGTTTGGAAACATAAGTGGACAAGCCAAACCCTTTAAGTGTTCCTTTTCCTTTGAATTGAATTCCAGAATGTGTTTTTTATGTCGCTGTGTAGTATTTGTGTTTGTCCTTATTTATTCCTGCATAATATTTTATTGAGTGGATGTAACAATGGCTGTTGAATGAAAACAAGATTCCTCAGTCATTCCAAAATAAGTGATAAGTTCTATGCTCTCCCAGTGTATCTACTCCTCTCTTTCGGATCGTAAGGGAAAGGAGGAAAAGAAACAACATCCTAAAGCACAGGTGCTTTATAACGATAAAGCAAAATTGCCCTTAACTTTTGGGTAAAACTGTATGTCCAGATATGGCTGATGAAAAGTACAAATTGGTATATTCCTTTCAGAAAACAATTTGGCAACACTTACAAAGTATACTCTAAATGTTCAAATCATTTGGCAAAGTTCCCCCTATTCTTGAGAATTTATCCTAAGGCAATAATTAAAAAGAAAAAAAATACCCATAAATGTAAAGAGACTTCTAATATAGTGGTAATTATAAATAAAGCCTAAGGAGCAAACCGATTGTTCAACAATAGAGAAATAGATAAGCAAACATCCATGGAATATTTTGTTCCCCAAATAATTACAAACACGAACTATATAATAACATAGAAAAACAAAAAGTTTAAAAGCAGAGCACTAAACAATTTGTATACTTAATTATACCATATGATGTGAATAAACTGGAAGCACTGAATAATAGAAGCATCAGTGTTAAAATAGGAATGTCTATCTATGTAATTTTTCTTTTTAAATTTCTTTAAATGTTGCTTGAGATATGCAAAAGAATTAACAAATGAAAAAACTAAATGGGGGGAAGAAATTTGTCATTAGAGCAAGTAAATCTTCCTCTTCTCACCCTGAAGGGAGTGGAACCAACCAAGCAAACACATGCCACGCTAAATAAACTCCTTGACATTCGCCTTCAGGTAGAGCTGGTGTTCACAGGGCTCACATGTGAAATAGCCACTCTAGTGGGAAGAAATTGAACGAACTTTTGAAGCAGGGTCTTCAATTTGCAGTAGGATTTCACTTCAAAAATTAGAGTATAGCCATTGTCTCTTCTTCTCCCTCTCTCTCCCTCTCTCTCCCCTCTCTCTCCCCCCTCTCTCTCTCCCCCCTCTCTCTCCCTCTCTCTCTCTCTCCCTCTCTCCCTCTCTCTCTCTCCCCCCTCCCTCTCCCTCTCTCCCCCTCTCTCGCCCCCCTCCCTCTCCCTCTCTCCCCCCCTCTCTCCCCCTCTCTCTCTCTCCCCCCTCCCTCTCCCTCTCTCCCTCTCTCTATTTCTCCCTCTTTCAAAACTACAGCAGACAGACATAATGCTCCTTTCCTCTTAACAAACTCCTTTCCCTGATCATCAACATAGATTTAAGGGTCCTTTCTATTCACTTCCCCCACCCTTTACCTTCCATCTTGATATTTTACCTTTCATTTCTATTTGTTATTCATGGTTGATTCTTTAATGTACTTTATTCTCATCCTGTTTTGTGTTTCTTTCAAACATACCCTGGCTGACTGGCTATAACTTCATTTTACAGTTGTCTCCATTTACCCCCACTTCTCTCCCCCACCCTACCTACTCCCACCTCCCACCTTCAATCCTACCCACCTTTGATTTTTGTCCATGGGTCCTTTATACATGTTCCTTGACTTGATCCTACCCCTTCTTTCCCCCAGTATCCCCTTCCTCCCACCCCTCTGGTTACGAGCAGTTTGTTCTTTTTTTCAATGGTCTCTGATTATATTTTGCTTGCTTGTTTGTTTTGTTTATTAGGTTCCACTTATAGGTAAGATCTTATGGTATTGGCTTTTCACTACCTGGCTTATTTCATAATTAGCATAATGCTCTCCAGTTCCATCCATGCTGTTGTGAATGGTAGGAGCTCCTTCTTTCTTTCTGCTGCACAGTATTCCACTGTGTGATGTATGACAGTTTTTGATCCACTCATTTACTGATAGGCACTTACATTGCTTCCAGCACTTGGCTATTGTAAACTGTGCTGCTATGAGCATTGGGATGCATACGGTCTTTTGAATTGGTGTTTCAGGGTTCTTAGAGTATAATCCCAGCAGTGGAATTGCTGGGTCAAAAGGCAGTTCCATTTTCAGATTTTTGAGGAAATTCCATACTGTTTCCCACAGTGGCCATATCAATCTGCATTCCTACCAACAGTGTGGGATTCCCTTTTCTCTACAACCTCACAGCACTTGTTTGTTGATTTGGTTATGATGGCCCTTCTGACTGGTGTGAAGCAGTATCTCATTGTGGATTTAATTTGCATCTCTCTGATTGCTAGTGGTGCTGAGCACCCTTTCATATGCCTCTGGACCCTCTGTATGTCCTTGGAGAAGTGTCTGTTCAGGTCCTTTGCCCATTTTTTAATTGGATTGTCTTCATGGTATTGAGTCATATGAGTTCTTTATATATTTTGGAGATCAAACCCTTGTCCAAGGTATCATTGGCAAATATATTTTCCTATACAATTAGTTTCCTTTTCATTTTCATGTTTTCTTTAGCATGCAGAAGTTTTTTATTTTGATGAAGTCCCATTTATTTATTCTTTCCTTTATGTTCCTTGCTCTAGGGGACATATCAGTGAAAATATTGCTGCATGAAATAGCTGAGATCTTCCTGCCTATGTTCTCCTCTAGGACTTTTATGGTGTCACAACTGATATTTAATTATTTTATCCATCTTGAATTTATTCTGATGTATGGTGGTTAAGTTTCTTTTTCTTTTCTTTTCTTTTTTTTTTTTTTTTTTGCATGTAGCTGTCCAGGTCTCCCAACACCATTTGTTGAAGAGGCTATTTTTACTCCATGTTATATTTCTGTCCCCTTTATTGAATATTAATTGACCATAGAGACATGGGTTTATTTCTGGGCTTTCTATTCTGTTCCATTGATCTATGTGTCTGTTCTTATGCCAGTACCAGGCTGATTTGATTACAGTGGCCTTGTAATATAGTTTGATATCAGGTATTGCGATCCCTCTTACTTTGTTCTTCTTTCTCAAAAGTGCTGTGTCTATTCAGGTCATTTATGATTCCATATAAATTTTTGGAATGTTTGTTCTATATCTGTGAAATATGTCATTGGTATTTCAATAGGGATTGCAATTTCCCTATTTTCATAAGTGACAGGTAGGTGCAATTCTGAGGCCTAATTTCACCATTATAGGCAAACACTTGAACGGTGTCAACATGGAATAAAATGAAGATACTTAGCCTTCATTTAGCATCACTCACTGAGAACCTAGTATGTGTTAGGCTAAATGTGGGGCCCTGGGGTACAACAGGAAGCAAAACATTACTGCCTCTGTGCTCTTCACCTGCCAAATGGGAAACTGATAGTTTATCTTTAAGGTCCCTTTAAAATCTAAACTGTCTAATAAATCTGATTGTTTTTATTTCAAACATCAAGAGATTACACATTTTAGTAAAACAATTTTTTTTAAAGATGAGACAGTGAGTGGCTCAGTATTTAGAGTTTACCATGGTAAACATTAACTGATGAATGTATGAATTCTCTTTAAATATGGCTATAAATATGTGTAATTTTATTTCTAAAACTCTGTGTATTGCATCAAGAAATTTAAACGTGTTGGTTGCCCTATGCCCTCCAATAATTGAACAAAGGCAATGAGACATAATGAACACAACGCAACACAACAGGAGTTAGAGATTTTTACATATAGAATAAATCCATTCCCTCAGAAATTCATTGCAGACCTTGAATATTTCTACTGCCATGATACTAAGATGAAAGGATGGTCCCATAATCCTATATGCTGACTCTTCAGAAAATCCAATATAAAAATTCTAAATGCATAACAAGTAGGTGTATAAGTTTCATGCTATACCACCAGTCATTTTATAAGTTTTCTTTAAAAGGAACCATTTATGATGTCTCCACTAGTATACTTATAATATGATTCCATGTGCAAACTTCTCATTGCTGCATAGTTTCTCAGTAACATATCTACTGCATAAAGCATGGTCTGCCTGCAATGTTCTTATACTGTACTAAGCAAGGCTGAGTAGCCTCAAGGTCATTCAGACTGGTTTTTGGCTTCTGTGTGAAGACAGCCTCAAGCTATTTAAGGACTATCAGGCTGCTAGAGAGCTTGGAGCCAAGTTTATGGCTCTTCACTAGGAAGTGTATATTTCTTAGATGTTAACCTCATGCTTGGCTCCATTTAACTTTTTCACTCTTATTTTTCCTTTACCTTGTTTTAAAGCACTTATTAATTTAAACTTTAAAAAATATTTCTATATGGAAACCAAACTGTCAGTAACATTCCCGAAATTGTTCTGGGTGCATATCTGGAAATAAATAAATAAATAAATAAATAAATAAATAAATAGTGTGATTATTAGGAAACCAAAAAGATCAGCATTCTGAAATAGCCATTTCCTTTATTAGGTTTATGCTAAAATAGGAAATGAATAACCATAAAAAGCATCACTTTTTAACAAACAATAACTCATATGTTGATAAACACAAAGAGCTAGCATGGGAAACTGACCTATTCAAATATATGGTTTTCCTTGAAGTAATCCTATAGTACCTATTTATAAATTAAATTCTAAAGAGTATATGAGTCCACATAGACTAAGACACTTAAAAACTCTACCTCAATCCTTAAAATGGTACATTAAAGTGGATTTACAGCATGACCTCATGTAAATATCTATGATGCCTACATTCATACACAGTGAAAGGAGAGCAATCAGTGAGACTTCTGTGATTTCCACATGAATCAACTGTGGTACATTGCTTCATGTAACACTCAATTACATCATGTGTAATTTATGTGGAAATATCTGGATATGCTTTACATGTCTGTAGTAAACCATTTGGGAACCTTAATGAAACAATTTTGTGTGATAAATTTTTTTGTAAACACTGAAATAATATTCTTACATAACTACAAATTTATTTTGAAAAACTCCAATGATGCCAAATTATTATATAATTTTCTTTGTATGATCCAAAGCTTGTATTCTTCTGGAATTTATTTTCCTATCCTGTAGCCAATAATTCTAACTTTTATAACATACTTATTTCTATCCCATAGCTGGCTAGCATTTTTTAAAACTCAAAATATTTATGTTGTTTAAACATTTTACATATCATGGTGAGCTATAGTTCCTCTGATAATGAAAAATGCTTGGAATTAAAATATGACAGTCTTGCCCGGGCTGGTGTGGCCCAGCTGGTTGGAGTATCATTAGGCAGACTGAAGGGTCTTGGGTTTGATTCCCATTATGGGTACACACCTAGCTTGTGGGTTTGAACCCCCAATTGAGGCACCTATGAGAAGACAACTAATCAATGTTTCTCACATTGATTCTCTCTCTCTCTCTCACGCTCTGTAAAAGGAATGAAAAATTGTCCTCCGGTGAAAAAAATTGGCAGTCTTTTCCACAACAGAAGCTACTTAACATAGTGAAGAAGTAGTGCTCTATTTCCAGACTCAACTAAATCATTATCAAGAATATTTAGGGAAGGAGTTTAATTTCATGGTGGAGACTAGTTAAAATTTCCTGCTTATGGTTAGTACAGGAAAGAGTTTATATGAAGCTGAGAAATAAATATTTTGAATCATAAAAGAACCCTCTAAAAATCAGTAACTTTCTACCTAATCTTAACAATTATAAGCCCATTTATTTACAATATAATACTTCTTTCTAGAGCTATAATTTCTTTAAGTAATGTAATTTAATTAAAATAGATGCAAACTTACTTTATTCCAATAGGTATAAACTTAAATTGGACTATTACATTTTCCAGAAAAATGAGTCAACAACAAATTAGGAAACTGTTTCAGTCAGAGTTCTTGTCTGCAAAGAAACAAATGAACAGCAACAACAACAGAGCAACACGATTCAGCAAAAAGGGGATGTGGGTGCAACCAGGCTTGCTCCCCAGCTCAGGCCTTAGCTGGATTTCGTGACCCCCGTCCTCCATTATACTGCCTTCAGCCTGAACCTCAGTGGGCCAGGATTCTTCATCCTTTACGGTGAGGGTCCTGAGCCCCTGGTGGCCTTGCTAAACCCAGGTTGCAGTATACTGACATTTTCTTCCTACTGAAGTGGGGCAGTAACCCTATTTTCCTTTAACGGGAACACGCAAACATAGTAACACAACAGTAACAATTTCTTTTCTCTTTTTGCTTTTGTTTTTGCCTGTTTATACAGAGCAGGAAGAACACAAATTGATCAGGTGCAGCCTTAGCTGGAATTTCTCATCTTATGGTACTGTTCTATGAGAATCCAAAGTCAAAAACAAACACACAAAAACAAAAACTGGTAAGTGTAACCCTGAGAATCTCATCTCAGTTTTGAACTCTAGGATTCCAGACTTGTCTATTCTGGCCAAATGGGAACACAATTCCACTTGGTAGTCATTTGTTCTGAGTGTAAACCACCTTCTGCAGGACAGCACCTCAAATCCCAGCTTGTTGACCTTGGTAAAGCTCATCTGAGTCTTCAGTGACTGGCGCATCCTGCATAATGGGATATGCAATAATGCCAGTGAATCCTTTGAACATTAGCTTGTTGACTTTTTTTTTTTTTTTAAGAAGACGAGTTCCTTTAACTGAATCTATTTTGCATGGGATACCATGGCCTTGCATAAGGCAATCAATTGATCTATAGATAGTGTAATGACAAAGAAAAACAACCAGAGACAGCAAAGACAAATCCAGAATAAATATCTACTGCAATAAAAAAAAAATAGCTGCTGTTACTCCTCATCCCCCAGAAGACGGCAGGTGTCATGCGTAGACACATTAACACCAAATAGTTCTTTTGTTCCTCTAGGTATAATGATTCTCTGGAGTTCATGACCCATTACTGATAACAGAAAATGTAATATTCATCAAAGCTGTAGCCAGATGGCCATTGATGAGAACTGAATGTTTGTGAAACCATAGGTAATCTTCATTCCCTCCATGATGAATTTTGGTTTCACAAATCCACGGGCATTGCTGAGAAAGGAGGTTGACAGTATCTACCAAAAGGGCACCTTATCCATAGTAGAGGTTTTGTGGTGAACATAAAACTTCCTGAGAAAAATACTCACATTTTGAGCTAATTTTTAGAGGTCATATCCCCAACATAACTATTCCCCAAACACTCTCCACAATCTTCCAATCCTCCTCTTTCCAGCTGCCTGGCCATCAACTGAATTGGTGTAGGTTCCTGTTCTGGTTATTTGTGCTGCTTAAAAGAAAAAAATCAGTCCACAACATAGCAGCTTAAAGCAATTATTTTACTATGATCATGGACTCTGCAGGTAAAATATTAGGTGGAACACAGTGAGGGTGGCTTCTGTCTGTTCCATGATGTCTGCTGCCTCAGCTAAGAAGCCTTGAAGACTGGGGATGACTTGATGGTTGCAGGCTGGCGCCATCTGAAGGTTCATTTACAGGCATACCTTGTACCTGGACTAGGCTGCTTCAGGGACTGGAACTGTTGTTGACTGGAGCATGACCACATAGCATGACGATTTTATACCAGGTGACCACAGGAGATCGTTTAATTAGCTGTTTCACTTTTGCCTACTGGAATCAGTTAGATCTAAATTCTAGTCCTGAAATGACTAAGTAGGATTTTACATTCTTTATCCTCAACTAGGCCAGATGAAAGCCCATTGAGTTCTATCAGTTTCAGTGAGATTCTGTGCTGTAACTCTCAACTGGTATTAACTTCTGTTTATATCAGGGTCTTTGTTGTGCCTCAGAAACTGACTCTGGTTCTAGCGAACAGAAAAGGACTACATTGGAAGAACCCAGGTTGTCTCAGGGAGCCCACAGAAGGGCTAAAGAACCAAACTCAGGAAATGATGTGAATTAGACACTGGAAGCAGAAAAATTAGCTAAGTTCCTATCTCATGATCAGTTTGGGTAGGACATTGTCACCAGCAGTGCCACTACTGGATCCTTGCTGTCGCTGCAGCCAGCATGAAGACCTACCACCATTGTGACTTGACCTAACTACTCTGTGGCTTCCTTAACTACCTCTGTTTGTGTCACTTCCTACAGATTCAGCATTTCTGCATAGAGCTTCCTGCTGGTTAAACTTAAGTGATGTGTCAGCATCTTAGCTCTCTGGGTGAGAAGAAAGGATAAATGGTCCTTCCAGTTCCCTAGAAGGAAGTAGGGCTTTGCCTCACCACATTTACACAACAGAATTCCTACCAAACAGAAAGAAGGCTTAGATTATGCACAGATAAAAATAGAGCAAATACCCATCAAACATGCTTAATCTGATTATTTAATGATTAAAATGAATGAATGGGTGAATTGACAGTATGATCTAATTAGTTCAAGCAACTACTTTAATAAAAAGAGCAGCCCAAAATTTAGCCTTGGTGTTATACTGGCACTGGGTAAATCACTTAACCTCTCTAGCTGTCTTTTCTCATATACAAAATGAGGGTTTGAACTCTGATCTCTAAGTTTTATTATAACCATCTTCTTTCTAAAAATTGTATTATTTGCAGAGGCCCATCCACATGGTGGCACTATATGCCTGGGACTCAGCAGTACCCACTGTACTAGTTTTAAAACATTAAAGAAACTTGGTAAACCAAGTAATTTTTTAAAAGTTATGACAGATTGCTTTTATGTTTATATATAAACATATAACAAAAAAGTATTGAACAAAGTTGATTAAATTTAATGACTATGCATCTAATTTTTAATTGTGTGTGCAGAAATTCAGGAAAAAACATTTTTTTTTTTTTGGCATAGTCTACTTTTTTCTGAACTGCAGCACAGCTTGATCGTCTGGAGATAGCCTGTGTCTGGAGAAGAGGAAACTTAGGAACCAAAAGAGTGTGGGTTCTCAGTACCGAAACCTTCATGAGAGACTTGGGGGCTTTCCATTTACTTCACCTCACCACAGTCATTCTTTCAGTGGCCTAAAAGTCACCTCTGAGGATGATCCAACCATTTCAAGATAATATGGAATCTCTGCTTTCCTCTTTGGGGAAGAACACTCATATTCTTTGGAAGGAAAGAGTATGGCCCTCCAGAGCCGTCTGGCTTCCCCTGTCATAATGTCTCTATTAGGGAGTTTTTTAAGCTTACAGGGAATTCCTCTGAATCCATCTTTTGGCAGCCAATACTGAATCAAGACTAAATCTTCAGAAACTTCATTTGTAGTGGTTCCCACAGTCCACCTACGTGAATGGCATGGAACTTTTGAAATGGAGCAATGCCATATGAATTCAGAGAATCATGTTTATCTTTTGGATGAAAAGATAATTTGCCAGAATTGTTTACAGTTTGCTATGCAGTTTGGTATAGAATGAATTCAAATTTCCAAACAGGATTATGACAGAGAAACCAGACAATTGGGAAAGGTGTTCAAAAGTGGGTGCTCATCTAGCAACAGGAAATTCCCATACTTGAGGATTGTGGGTTTTATTTACCCCACCTGAGTCATGCCTGTGTTCAAGGGAAATTCCCAGTGAGGTCCTGCATGTGACCCCTGGGTGTGCTAGTCTCCTCAAGCCAACACCAGATCAAAACAGGACCTCATTTAGAGAGGCTTAGAGTCAGACTGGCTCCCACAGTCTTGCTTTGGGCCTGACTCCATGGTTACAGGGATTTTCCCACAGCCAGAATATGCATTCGCACATTGCTTTGGGACCAGCTGCACTAAATCCCTATGTTATGGCAGCCGGTGGTTGTATTTCATCACACAGGCTAAGTGGAAGATTACTGGTTAGTTGAAGATTTAATGCAGACATATGGTGGGTAGTTTTTATAAGTGACAGAGTGTTGTATGAAACATTTTCATTGTCTCATAGTGACCAAAATTACAAAAAAAAAAAAAAAAAAGAAAGGAAATCACAACTGAAGAGACCAGTACTAATTACAGTGTTCACATTGTGCTAAAATTCTGGCATAAAATGATCGTACCAACTAATATTTATGTTAGTTAACTTCATGGCATGAGCATATTATTGCATCTATATTCTGGAGTGAGAAACTGAGGTGCAAAAAATAAAAAAATATTTAAAAAAAGAGTAACATTGCCTAAGGACTCCCTGTCAGACAGAGATGGAACTAAGGTTTCAACTTGGGTCTTTTCCACCCACAGCCCATGTGCTTAGCTACACCACTGCCCGTGATAGATGAAGGCTGAATAATAACAGAGTCTAAACAAAATACGGTAAACACACAAATGATAGAACACATAGCTCTTTCTTGGAATACTAGTTTTTAAACCTCTTCGTAATTGGTATATAATTTTATTACTTTAGTTTATTAGTGTACCAAATTCAGTTTAGGGGAAGATGCTCTTCCTAAATGTTAATGAAACCTCTTGGTTAATAAAGACATGGCCTGCCTTGTGTTAACATAATATACGTGTGTTTACCTATGATTTACACACTGTGCAATTATCTTAATTTCTGAGTTTTATAAATATGTAAACAAAAACAAAAGCTTTTGCATTTTTTAAAAGGTTAAGTGAAGTTACACAGTACATTGATGATTTATGTAAATACAATAGTTTTACTGAAGGAAACTGTTCCAGTGGCCTTACACAGTGGAGTGAAGGTCAATATAGTATGAAAACTTGTTCCAAAAATATGTGTCATTACTGAGGGTCCCATTTATTGGTGAATGGACATTCTTATGTGCTATAAAAGTGACAGTCATTTTATATAGACCTTTTTATTTATTTGTCACACTTCTCTGTTCCTTTTTAGGATTTTTGAGGATTATTATTTTCCATTGCATGTCCAAACCAACTTCATGCTGTTCCTTAAAAAGAACGATCCAGAGAAGTATAGAGGAATCAATAAACAAGCAGTGAAATATTTGAGATAAGTTTTCTATATTGCTCAATGGTCACATAAGCCATGAAAATCACTGTTCCTGTCTAGACTGTGAATGAAGCAACATGAAAATCTGTATAGGAGATGGGTCATTTTCTTCACTTTCATATTACTTTGGGAATGAATACTTACACAATGTGTTGGCTCAAAGGTATTTTTCAAATAGATGAAACTTATTTTAGTCACAGAATCAGAGGTTGGCAAATGTTTTCTGAAAAGGGCCAGATAGGAAGCATTTCAGGTTGTCCTGACATATGCTGCCTTGTAACGACTCAGCTCTGCCGAGGTAGCACACAAGCAGGCGTAGACGACGCTGAAACGAACGGTGTGGCTCTGCTCCAGCAGAACTTTTACGAACACTGAATTTTGAATTTCATTGGATTTTTATGTGTCATGAAATAATTATTCTTCTTCTGATTTTTTTCAACTATTTAAAAAGGTGAACAGCATTCTTAGCTTGTATGCCTGTAGCTACAGTTTGTTGAGCTCTGCAATCAATTGTGAAATCAGACATAAGTTAAAAATAACAAAACTCCACAATGAAATGATTCTTAAAGTGTTGATGATAAAGATATAAAGACAGTGGCATCTTAATCATTCCAATTTACCTCTATTTTTTCTCTCTGCTGGGAATTTTCATCTTAAACTCTTGATTAAAAATCAATCAATAAACAAATTACTTGTAATTTACTCTTCTTTTTTTGTTACTCCTTCTGAACTTACAATGTTTTTCAAATCCACTGTCTTTTTTTATTGTCAACCATTTTACCATTGATTCTGTATTTTTCAAAATTTGCTTGGTTTGCTATATTATTATTTGTATGAGGGAGATAAATGGTAACAAAGAATATGTTAGGTTCTTCTTTACCCTTGCCCTGATGAAAGAAATTTTACATTTTAAGTTTTTATGAATTCACTATGTGTTCTTCTGCCTTTTTGTAACATAAAATTTTCTTTCCACACCTTTCCCTTTACTGATAGATTATCTTTAAAATGTGGTTATGTACTATCATAATTTGGGCTATCTAATAATACTTTCATCTAAAATAAATTAGCAGCTGTTTATCACATTGTCCTTGGTGGAACTGGTTGGAATATGGGAGATCAGAACCAAAAGTACAGGCAACATTATAAGTTGGGTGAAGGTCTGAAAGAGAAACCCACAAGGATGATAGTTTTCAAAATGAAGAGCTGAAGGTGTATAACTGTTGAAAGAGAGTTCAACACTTGGTCCTACATTCAAAGAAAAAGGACAGGCGCAACACAAGAGCAATGGACAAAAATTCTCAAAGCTCAAAGGTGTCTTTTTAGAGATAGAGAATGCTAATTAGCTGATATTTTAATAGAGATTTAAGAGTAAGATTCATAATTAATATACTGTTTGAAAGATGTTAGTTTTCTCAAAACATCATCAATGTTGCAAAAAAAAATCACAACAGAAGAGAAGAGACCACTAAATATGAACAAGTCGGTGAGCTGATAGATTGATTTGGCAGCTGGTAATACGGAGCTAGACAGGCCAACGTTCAAAGACGTGTGAATGGCAGCCCAAGTTTCAAGCATGCAGCGTGAAAAGCCCAAGTGTAGAAATTGACACAGAAAGTAAGATAATCAGAGACAAGGTAGGAAAAGCAATCGAGGGAGAGAGACTTAACTTGGAATCTGAGTTATCAAGGATAGACTGAAACTTGCAAGGAAACCACCTGAATTTTGAGTTCCTGACAGCATTTGAAGAACAGTCACAGATGAGGTTCTTCTGTTAGGGAATTCGAATTGGCTGGAAATGAAAGAAAGAGAGAAAGAGCTGTATTATAAGGAATATAAGATAAGAATGAAGTGACACCATACTCAGATTATATATTATTGTTTTATGAAGTGAAATCTAGGTCTTTGAATTTATTTATTTATGTCACTATTCATATTAATCTATGAGTCATCAGAGATTAGTTGACATTAATTTTAGTCATTTTAATTAAAAATATGGTCTTGGCAAAGACACGTTTGATTGTATATGCCCTAAATATGATATTCATGCCGTTTGAAGAAACACGTCTGGTCACACTCTCAGCCTCACACCTCATCACCCCAGCACTAAATCCTGCCTTAGCACCTGAACATATCTCTCTTCTCGTTTACTATTTTTCTCCCCTGATACCTCATTTAGCTCAGGTCTTTGGCTTATTTCACTTGGATTACTAAAGTGTCTTCTCAAATACTTTCTTCACACTTGAGCCAGAATGATCTTTACAAAATAAAAGTTATATCATGCCCTTTCCTATTGACCTTAGGAGCCCAGCTCCATACCGCTTAGCTGTGCAACTTTAGCAAAGTAATTTTGATCTGTGTGCCTCAGTTCATTATCTGGACAATCCAGAGTAATAACTGTCCTTAAAATTTATACCATTTGTGAAGACTAAGTGAGATAATTTCAGAACAGTGTGGAGTCCATAGTAAGCACGAGAAATGTATTACAGATTACTCTTATTACTTAGAATGACACCCAAATTCCTCTGTGGGGCATTCAGCACCCTTCATGGTCTTGCCCTTGCTTTCCTGTCTGGCATGAACCCTCATCACTCTACATACCATTCCCTCCCTTGGCACCGGCAACGCTGTGCTCTGGCCATACCGAACTACTTGCAACTATTTTGAACCTTCCATTCTTTCTCTTGTATTAGGGCCTTTGTGCACAGAGCTGTTCTTCTATCTGAAAAGTCCCCCTCCCACTCCACATAATTTGCCTGATTAAACTCTATTCTTCTGTAGGCCTTAGCTTCATAGTCATCTTCTTTGCAAAGGCTTTTCTGGTTTCCCAAGCTTGGACCAGGTGCTCTTCCTGCCTAGCTGCCCCGTAGCACCTGTGTTTACACCTGCCTTCATAAAACTTCACTGTGACTTCTTGCTTCTTTGGCTGTCTCCCCCATTTGTCCATAAGATTCTCAGATGCAGAATTTTCTGAGGACAGAGCCAATGACAGTGCCTAGCACAGTGTACATGTAATAAATATTTAATATTTATTGCCTTCATAACTGAATAGGTTACTTATAGCATAATATTATTGTTATTTCAAAAGTGAAACAAAGCAAAGCAAAACATATTGGTCAATTATATAAATACCCTATTTATTTCCTTCCTCCAATATTCAGGAAAATTGGAATACATCAATAAATGTGCATTCAGAGTATAATATGTCTTATTCAAAATGGAAGTTTATAACCATTATATATCATGTTTTTAAATGAGCTATGAAAATACACTCAATATCACAAGCTACAAATTATTATGCCAATAGAAAACATAGAATTGGCAAATTGGCTAATTATATTTGTATTGATAATTAGTTTTTACTTTTTTTTTGTTTTGTTTTTCAGTTAGGGCCTCTTCTTTAACTTTGAAATAAACATGTTCAGTGAGTTTGGCTTGTTAGACTGCAACTAGGACTGACCGATCAAAGCACACTGGGAAATGCAAATGTATATTTTTCATCGTGGCAGATGCTCTTTGAAACTTGAACTGTGAGAACAGAAGTTCAATTAATGTGTTTCTCATTTGCTCTTCTGACAGATAGAGGCCAAATGACACAGTGGAAAGAACTTCAACTAAGTGTCAAGAGAAAAACTCGTGTTCTAGAATCCTCTTTGACACTTAAAATAGCCTTGTGAGTGCACATGCGTCATCCAACATCTCTGAGGTTTAGAAATGGAAAATAAAGACATTTTGTCAGTGGCACAGCATGAGGGGCAGAAAGGCTGCCCAGGGAGTCCTGGTTTTGACATTACTACGTGGGTGACCACTGAACCATCTGTTCTCATTTTCTCTTTCACACATTTACGTACTGTGTTAAGGGGTTCAAAGTGAAATACATGAGTCTCATTTACAGGAGCTCAGAGTTCGGTGTAAAAGAGAAATCCGAACCTCTGATAACATCATCTCTAGCCACATATCTGAAACTTTTATGTGTGTAGGCATCGCCTGGGGATTTCCTTAAAATGCAGATTGTGATTCCATAAATCTGGGGTATCATTTGAGATTCTGCATGTCTCACAATCTCCTAAGCTGTGGAGACTATGGACCAATGGACCACAGTTTGAGGAGCAATTACATTGAAATACAAACAGAGAGAGCCAGGGAGCACAGAAAAAAGGAAACTAACCAGGAAGCCTCCACAGAGTGAGTGGGATGGCATTGAGGGATGAGTAATTGGAGGCGGAAAGGGAGGTATTAAATGCATTTGAGTGGAGAGGACATTTTATATAGGACACAGAAGTGTGAAGAGTCATGGTGTGGATATGGAAAAAAAGATAGCAAATTGGGGAAGGCATGTCACAGGGAGGTCAGTTTCCAGGAAGTTCAATTCAGTAGCCCATGAAGGCCTAAACTACCTTAGCGAATTCATCCGACTATTCACAGTTTGGTTTTATAAAAGAGATGTGGTGGAGAAGGCGTAATGAAAGCATCGACAGTGAGGCTGGAAAAGGGAAACAGAGTTCATTCCAGTTAGTAGGTTTACAGTTGTGAGTACCCAAAACAGTTTATTCTTGCATTATTATTTATTAATTATTGTATTATTTTCTGTACAAGCAACTGTAGACCTACTTTTCTCTTACCCTGTATTTATGGATTGAAAAACAACAGAACCAAATCTCTGATTAGGTGTGGTTGAGGGTAAAGGAGGAGGCATGCAGGGGTGTTTGTAGTTCAGGCAACTGGAAAATGGGGTTGTTTTTTAAGTCGGGAATCCAGTGGGGAAAGCAGGCTTGAATTTGGCTGGGGAAGTAAAAAGTGAAGTTGAAATGTTTTTTTTTGTTGTTGTTGTTGTTTTTTTTTTAAGATTTTATTTATTTATTTTTAGAGAGAGGAGAAAGGAAGGAGAAAGAGAAGGAGAGAAATATCAATGTGTGGTTGCCTCTTGCACGTCCCCTGTTGGGGACCTGGTCTGCAACTCAGGCATGTGGCCTGATTGGGAATGGAACTGGCAACCCTTTGGTTTGCAGCCTGAGCTTGATCTACTGAGCTACACCCGCCAGGGCTGAAGTGTTTTAAACATGTAAAATGTAATGACTGAAGGACAGACATTTGTGTCCATTCAGGTCTAAAGATCTATTGTTTCCTCCATTTTTAAAATCCATTGTCTTTGAATGCTGTATCAAATCACCCCTTTCTATTTAGTAATAAATAAGACAGCAACTTTGAGAACAAATTCACATTTTACCCTCATTTCATGAGTTCCTTCAGGGATTTTCTTTTCTCACTTATAAATTCACTTTGTCTACTCTTTAAAAGTTGACTCCTATGCCTTTTAATGGCATTAATTTTGTTCTCAGAATACAGTATTATTTTATTTTGCCCATGGAAGGGTCATATAATACATTCCATTTTCTGTGTCTCTTCCTCTTAATTATAGCCAGCATCATTTCAGCTGCTTTTGTTGAAAAGTGATTACTGACCTTATTTGCTCCTCTGACACCCCTTTTCATTTCTCATGGCTGTATCTGATTATATTCCAGACTTTAAATAAGTCATTCTGAAAGAGTTGGCCATGAATAAATTCTTTTTGTTAGTAAATAACACTGTTAATCTTAAAGAAAGACTATACAATAAGCTGAATTTAGTGAAACTTTATCTGTAGACCTATTTGTTTTTATAACAGGAATTAGAAAATTATCAGTCATCAGGGCCAGAGAGATAATATAGTGAATGAAGTGCACTGAGTTTAAGAATTCAAGCGTTTGATGCTGTCATAATCACAATTAATGGTCACTACTGAAGATGAAACTTGGCTTTGGTTTTGACTGAAGTTGAAACTTAGCCAGGGAGACATTAGTGATCAGTGGGGAGTGTGGCAAACTGGAGAGCACAGACCCCATAGAAAGGGGAAGAAGCCATTAGTTCCAGGGGTTGATGGCATATGGGAAGGCAGATCTTTTGTTACCATTGGTAACAAGCTGATGAAAAAGGGGGAAAGGGAACTAGACATTGAGCTTAATAAAATGGGGAACATATGCCTGTTTGCTTCACCAGGAAGCTACAGCTTTTCATACTCCAGGGGACCACATCATTGTGCTCCACCAAGGGGATTAACACTCCTCCCTTCCCCCTTTTTGGTACAGGATTGTTGCAGGGTATAGGGGCAGGTGCTGGACCCTAGAGGCCTGTCGGTCTAACTAGGAGGTATAAAGCTATCAAAGGCTGTGAAAGTTTGGGAAATAGATTGGTTCTTTCAAAAAATGATCTGGTCCATCCCAAACCCAAGCTCCTGGTTATAGCCAGGAGCTATAAAGAACAAAGAAGCTCTTGCTCTCTGGATTTTGACCAACACTTGCACTGCATACACCTGTTCTCTCCCCGTGGTCATAAGGCCTTAGCAGCCATGGCCTCTGGGAGGGAGCCTGGATACTGAAGCACAGCAATGGACTGGAGCTAGAAGAACACGCTAAGCTAGCCAGATAGCGCATACACCCTGGGCAGAGGCCTTCATCCTGGCCCTACTGAAGACTGGACTTTTTCCGTGGTGAGACAGACAAGATGGGACATTGGGAAGTCAGGAGGGGAGCCTCCTTAATTAAACATCATCAATAAACCACACCACATAGTCACATCCTCCTATGTGGGTCTCAGGAAATTTTTCCCTTTATCCCCGCTTCCACCAATAGCAATCTCTTTTAAGATCTTCTGTTTTTCAAGAGAAGTAGGAATCTAGATTTTTATTTGAAGTCCATTGATCTTCTCAATATTGGCTCAAATATTTTAAAAATGTTGTTCACAGTTGTTATGGTTAAACTGCACCCTTTAAAAATATATGCTGAAGTCCTTACCTCCAGTCCCTGTGGATATGACCTTATTTCAAAACAGAGTCTTTGCAGGTATAACCAAGTTAAAACGAAGTCAATAGGGTTGGCCCTAATACAGTGTGACCAGTGTCATTATAAGAAGAGAAGAAAGGAAAACACAGGGAGAAGGCTGTGTGAAGGAGGCAGAAATTGTAATGATTCATTTACTAACCAAGAGACAGAAAAGACTGCTAATCATCACCAGAAGCTAGAAAGAGAGGCATAGGTTAGATTCTCCCTCACGGCCCTTGGAAGAAATCTTGCTCACTTCCAGCCTCCACAACTGTGAGACAGTACGCTTGTGATGTTTTAAGCCACACAGTTTGCACTAATTTTTTATGGCAGCTCTAGGAAAACTAATACAATAGTTTTATATGCAGTTAGCCACTAGGTACTATTAAGTAATTTTGTTACAGGATGAAAAATCCCAGGAATTTTTAAAAGTACATATTTCTGTCTATAATTTTCTGGAATATGGAAAGTTATTTTATGTCACGTGATGAGTTAATCCAAGAGATAACCAGAAAGTTAAGTATTCGAATGTATTCCCTCAATAAATATTAAGCACTTACCAGGTGCCAGATAGTGGACTAGGCACAGGCTTAAAACGATGAATAAGAACAACTCTTTTCCTCAAGAAATAGTCTCTTATAACAGCAGTTATAATGCAACAGAAAAGTGGCAGGGAAGACAAAGTAGGCACACCTCGTACCAGCAGAAGCTAGGGTAAACCATTCGATTGCGATGTACACTATTTAACAGTGCAGGAGTGACATGCAGCTAATTTGTCTTGTAACTAGTATAGAAATGAACTGGAATTCCCAACACAGGACCTCTGACCCAAATGTCACACTACCTCACCAAGCTATTTTTTTTTTTCATTTGTAAAAATGAGGAGTTTAATAAAATGTGAAGGTTAAACACAACATATGAAGCACATGGGCATGACGTCTGACCGTGGCAGACCTTACCAGCGCCTACTAGAATCTGGTTCTCCTACCTTCCTGGATCCTTAGAAGACTCTGTTTCCAAGACTCCTTGAAGTTAGTTGCAGCCACATGACTAGTTCTGGTCAATACGTCAAAGCACATAAAAGCCAGTAAGTGATTTTTCATGCTCTCTCTCCCTGATGCAAGGACCAAAGATCCTGTGTGTTTCCAGATGGTGGAGCTACAGATAATGAAGCTTCTGTCAGCTGCAATCTCTGAGCAACTCTTAGAACAGTACTCCTGCCAATCTGTGATGGAAATAAATCTTTGTTTTTGCTAAACTACTGGAATTTGAGACTAATTTTTTATAACCATTTATCTCAGTTTACCCAAACTAATACACTCGTCCATAATACATGCTCCACAAATTTTCTTCTTTCTTTTGGCAATAATTTGGGTCACAGGGTGATAGAAATTAACTTTAAGTTAAAAATTAAAATGTAGGGCAAATATGACACAGCTACATAGACTATATTTCACTGAGGATCCTTAGGCAAACCAAGAACAGCTGACAGTTAAGAAAGTAACTGTGTCCTAAGACCAGCTGAAATGAAAAATCCATTTGCTGTCAGAAAAGAGTCACTTCTCATTAAAGATCATTTTTCTCATTCCTCCAAGCCAAATTATTTAAGTTTAAAAATAGCAGAAACTCCTTATGAAAAAACATATAAATGATAAAAATCCCAGCTTGAGGTTTCAGCCACTATTCTTAACATAGCTTCAGAAGGTTTTGACTGCCATTACTACAAATAGAAGACTTCCAAGAGGGAGTTATTCAACAAAAAGAAGTCTTTTATTTTTTCTACAAATTCCGGGCAGGGGAGAAAGATGAGAGTAAATATAATTCCAAGTTTTTCGTTCAAACAAATCTAAATGCTTCTGCCTGGCAGTCAACATCGTGATGATATGTTCTCATTTGCTGACCAACCACATTGCCCACTTTTTTCCAAGTTAGACTCCATTTTAATCTCAAAGTCCACAAACAAGCCCTAGTCATCCTTTCTTTATGTCTTTATTCATTCGCCTGAAATGCCATCTTTTTTACTTGGGGGAAGAGCTTTAAGTCTGCTTCTTGTAGTTGTATTTTGTCCTCTAAGATTCAAAGTAGTTTTTTTCATTTGTTGATTTTATTTTATTGTACCCTTGCCTTTTAAAAAAACTGAGATATAACTGACTTATAACATTATATTAGTTAGAGGTGCATAGCATAATAATTCAATATATGTATACATTGAGCAACGATCACCACCATAAGTCTAGTTAACATCTATCAATGCTGTTTCATGCCTGGTAATTTTGTCTCTTATCTGGACTATAAATTCTCCAAGAACAGGAATGAATTTTTACACTTCAACCCCAAATTGTGAAAGCTCTGGCACGGTAGTAAGCACACCATCAGCAGTAAATAAATCTTCATGGTTGATTGGCCTGTGAGTGTATGTGGGGGAGGGTGCTGCAGTTTGATCAGGGAGAACGGAAAATTGAGTAAGTTCCAAGCAGAAGGACTCGTGACTGAAGTAAAAAACCAGTGTACGGGGAAGGGGGCTTGGAATCATCTTATGTGTTGTTGTTGTTGTTTTTTAGTTGAGTATTACAGATGAGTATCCATCTTGCAGTAGGCTTACCACAACTGCCCGATGGAGAATGAAAATAGGCAATGGGGCACTTCACTTTCCTGCTTGGGAATGGCTCCAGGTGGCTGGAGAAATAGGTCCTAATAATGATACTGTTTACACTTTAAAAATCAGGCATTTCATTTTCTGCAACTGCCTCCACTTTTGAGAAGCAGATACACGATTCCTGGGTGTATTGTATGTATTATGTCATCTCACTCAAACTGTCAGCTAAATTGTAGATGCAGCACAAAAATGTTTATATAACAATGCAGTTTCAGGTAATAATATGATGATATATACTCATATGAAGTATCTTATCACCAATAAATGCAAACATTTAAGGCGTCTGGATAGGTTTTTCTCAGTTGCCCAGTTGTACTGTACTATACTATATCCTGTTATGATTGGAGTTTTCAGATACCTTGTGTTAAAGGAGGTGTTGAGTTAGATTTGGCATTCCTAAAAATCATAGGTCACATGGTAGACAGGGCCATAAACTGAGCTGCTTGAGTGGAAGTATAGAAGGGAGGGACTTATGTAGTTGTTAAATTTAGCTCATTTTATTCATTCAGTAAGTATTTTTCTTGAATGCCATGCACTGTTCTAGGCACTGAGGAATTATAGATGAACAAGATAGACATACCTTCTATCACCATGGAGCTCATACTCCATTTGGGGTAACAGACAATGAATAAATGAATAAACCAGGGTGTCAAACTCATTTTCACCAGGGGCCACATCAGCCTCGCTGTTGCCTTCAAAGGGACAAAATAATTTTAGGACTGTATAAATGTACCTACTCCTTAACTGATAAGGAGTTGAAATCACATTCGACCCTCTGAAGGCAATCACGAGGCTGATGTGGCCCCTGGTGAAAATGAGTTTGACACCCCTGGTATAAAGGGTCAGGATAGATTCTGAGTGTTAAACGCTACGAAGAAAATAAAGGAGGGTGATGCGACAGAGTAGTGGGGTGACTAAGAAAGACTGCTTGGGAGGTAACACTAAGTGGAGGCCTGAATGACACAAGGGCATGAGCAGGTTTGCTGCAGGGAAGGGCGTCTCAGCAAAGCCCGGGTGCTGGAGGGAGCTGAGCCCAACTGTGTCTGAGGGGCGGTGGGAAGGCCAGTGTGGCCAGAGCACCGCAAAGGGGTGGCATGGTGCGACACAGGTGGGAGAGCAGGGGATGCTGCAGCCTGTGGTAGGAATTGGCTTTTCACTTTAATTTAAGATTGGTCTCCTCCTTACCTTTTTTAAAAATTCTAGTCGTATTTCACATATTCTGTTTGTCTACCTGTTGTCCACCTGTTCCTAGGTGGTAACTTCAGGTCCATGTCATCTCCTTTCTTTGGTTTTGGTTGCTGCTCTGAGGTATCCACCACCTTACAAATTGGAAGACAGTATCTTTGAAGAACTGTCTGAAGAAAACACACACAGTGTAGTGCGTTAGTCCTATTGCATAAGGTATAGCTGGTCCTCACAGGTGGTTTATTTTACAACAATTTCAGTTGTGAAACTGAAATCTAAATGAGTCTTATTTCATCTCTTTTGGTGTTTGTGCCAGGGCCAACTCATAAATATGGCAACGTACCTAGGGCCCCTCCATACTTTTAGGGGCTCGTAAAATGTTTTAATTTATCTTAAAATCAGAAAAAAATTAACTTCTAGGCTAGAGAAAACAAGCAATATTAACATTCGTTAGAGCTTGTGAGAGTCAAGGAAGCCCCCTGGCGCTTGTATGATAACAGACACTACAGCACTGTTTATTCTCCAACACAATTATTATCAATAAGTGAGAAACTTACAGCTCCTGTCAAAATGCAGCAACCTCACATAACAATGAAAATAGCCCCAAAGATTCATTTTCAAAATTGTTTCTGTATATTAATTAGTTCTTCTCCAAAACAGTTAGTGAATTGTTCATTTTTAAATCATCAATTTTATCCTGGTGGGATGGATTGAAAATATCTGTAAGCTATCATTCTATGGGGACCCACCTATCAATGCAGCAAAGTTCAGCAAGTTTGGAGCACTTATTTAATTTGTTAAACAAATGTGTGTAACTCACCTTTGATTTCAACAACTACTTCAAGTACTTCAATGAGATAACAAGTGAACTTCTTTGCAGGACAAAACAATTTGCTGGTCATTGTCTTCCTTATTAGAAAGTATTTAGCCCTGGCTGATGTGTCTCAGTGGATTGAGTGCCAGCCTGAGAACCAAAGGGTCGCTGGTTCGATTCCCAGTCAGGGCATATGCTTGGGTTGCAGGCCAAGTCCCCAGTTAGGAGTGTGAGAGAGGCAACCACACATTGATGTTTCTCTCCCTCTCTTCCCCCCTCTCTAAAATTATATAAATAAAATCTTTTAAAAAAGTACTTAAAGGTTATAATACTTAATAGTACATTTTCAAATTCATTTAATGGAACAAGGAAATTGCAATACATGGCAATGCTGAAAGGGAACCTGGGAGTGATGGAGTGATTCTCAAAGAGCTTCGGATGTCGAAACGTGCCCTCAGTATGCCCTGCACACTGTGTGTGACCCATGCCTCCCGGATGCACAGGGAGGGCGGGTGCCAGTGCAAATACCCACATCAAAGGTTAGCATGGCTTAGTTTCTTTCCTCTTTAGGCATGAAACAATTACATATAAGAGGTTTGATAGTTTTATCTTACCCATATAATGGATTATTTAACTTTGGAGTCCATTCTGTTAAACTGCCATTGGGTGTCTCTCTTTTTATTTATTTTTACTTTTTTATTCTAGTTGCCTTCTCCACAGCATATTTACTATGACATCATAATATCCTTTTCTTTTTTGCCAATCAAAATGTTATTTAAAATAACAACAATAAACATAGGTATTACAGACACTTTTTTAACTTAAATTTTTTAAAAGATTTTATTTATTTATTTCTAGCAAGAGGGGAAAGGAGGAACAAAGAGACGGAGAGAAGCACAGTGTGTGAGAGAAACAGCAATTAGTTGCCTCTCTCACACCCCCAAACGGGGACCTGGCCTGCAACCCAGGCATGTGCCCTGCTTGGGTATCAAACCGGCAACCTGTTGGTCTGCAGGTCGCTGCTCAATCCTGAGCCACATCAGCCAGGGCCAGACACTTTCTAAACAGTCTATGTATTTATTTGGATTCTTTTCAGGGTTTCTCCAGCAGTTGAAATTAATAAGAGATTATGATTGAGGTTTGTTCCAAAGCTTCTGTTTAGTATTCAAAAAGAACAAGCCTAGATTAGCAAAAAAATTCAAAAAGCTATGAAATATGCATATTCTTATTAAGACTGAGCAAATAAGTTTTGATCTTGAGCAATTTTTATTTTTTTTTTACTTCTTGTTGGCTTTCTATAAAAGTATTGCATAGTAAAACAGTAGAAATATGCTGTGTGTTTATCAACCAAAAACACCCGAACAAAGAACAGCATTTTTGTCTCTTAAGCATTACGAAAGAATGGAGAAACAAATCTTACTTTTGACAAATTGGGACTTTTAAAAAGTAAAATGACATTATCTAATTTACTAAACATTGGAAACCAGAGCGCAAAGAGACATTAGTATTTCAGAAACAGATATTGGAAAAATAAGAGCACATTAATAGCTGAGGTAGTCATTCAATTAATTGACTATTTTCAATTCAAAGTCTATTATAACATCAATTGCTAGTAATTCAATTCTAGCAATCATGTTTAAAGCATGGCTTAGAATATTCTGAATCTTTAAGAATTTACTAGTACTACACCATCTATTAGTATTGCCAATCACTTTTTTCAAAATGAGGGCAGAGGGAAGCCTGGGAAAATAAACCAGTGTTGAAGTAGCATTGTAAAATACAATTGCAAAGTAAATGTCCACAAAAATTTGCTTCAGTTCATCAAATTTGCCTTGGCCTAATCTATATTTACTAGCTTACTTTCTCCTAGCTATTTTCATCATTTTCTATCATTAAACTAAGACAGTAGTTCTTAGTCTTAAACCTAGCAGAAATAACCCCCTGTGGGAAGTAATAACTACCTACCTCTTTGACTGCACCTTCTCTGTCTACTTTGAGGCTTATTCTTCCTTCTGCCCCCTAAATGTTCCTGCCTGAGGTTTGTTCAAGTCTTTACTCTTTACTTTTCATACTCTTGCCTCTGATAATCTCATTTACTCTATGATTTCAATTATTGGCTCCATGCAGAAAGACCCCAAATTTGTGACTCTAGCTGAGACTTTTCAAGCTATAGGTTTACATTCCCACTTCCTGCTGGTCATCTACATGTGGATATACTACAAGTAATACAAACTTAATGTCTGCAAAACCAAAAGTACAATCTTTTTCCATAATCAATTTAACTCCTCTGTTTTTTATTAATGCGTCATTCCCCTACCTACGTTGCCTTGAAAGAGGTCTTTGAATCCTCTTCCTCCTTTCTATGGATCCACCCTTACTATCATCACATGCACTATTATTATCAATAATGTCTTAAAAAGTTTTTTCTCCAGCTGAGGAACATGTCAATTTGAAGAATCGTTCTAAAGCATAACTTTAATCACGTTTCTTATCTTCTTTAAAGATCTTTGCATCTGATTACATATGGAAGAATGTTCAGTCTTCACTCTGCTGTTCAAGAATTTAATGATGTCATACTTGTCTAGAGTCATTGCCCATTATCCTATCGCTTATAGCTTATACTCAAAGTTAAACTTTATTACTATTTCCTCGGTATAACATGCATTATCTTGTCCCTCTGACTTTGATATTGTGTATCCTGTCTCTAGCTTTAAGTACTGCACAACCTTCATAACCTAATTAAATATTTGCTAAGAAGCTTTATCAGATAGCTCAAGCTTAGCTGTGATTTCTATTTATTCCTAAGAGCACCATGATATAATGGAAAGGGTGTGGGGTTTGAAATTCTCTACATCTAGGTTCCAAAATCATTCTTCATACAATGGGAATGATGCAGCTTACAAAGAAGTTCAGAAGAAATTTTGTATGGTGTGATTAACGTTATCAGGAGAGAAGCCAGTTGAATGGCTACCAAGAAGCTGAGAAGTTAGAAGGGCCAAGCACTTGAGACTGATTAACAAGATAAACACAGTCCTTGCCTTCCTGGAGCTAACAATATTAGAGTCTAAATTCCTCTCAGCCCAGAATCTAGTCCTTTACTTTGCAGAATCGGAAACCACCTGGAATTGATTGGATCAATGGATATGATCTTGCTAAAAACACCCTTAACACCAATGCCGGAAAAACAATTATTCATTTATACTGAAAATGTAACTGTGAAACAGACCCCTGAACAATTGTCTAGCTAGGTAGCTGTATGGGATCAGAAATAAAATAGAAAAGATTCAAATATTTGGTGGACTTGGGCTCTGATAGCCAGATGAGTCAATCTCTAAAACAGGAAGGTAGACTTTCTTTCTTAATGTATGTGTATAATGTGACGGCACCTGGAATATTGTTATTTAAGAGAGGCCCCAGAATGACACCCCTCCCCCATTTCCCTCAATTTCTGAAAGAATTTGCAGAAGAGGTTCCCAAATATTCCTATGCATCTTAAAGGCAGGGATGAAAATGCTTGCCACAGATCTCTGCACCAGGTGCTGCCTCATGGTGAGCCTGAGGATAATGATAAAAGAATAGAACTCTGAACTAAATTTTGAGCAAGTCTTATGAATTCTCATTTGCTAAAGAGAAATCCCTGGATGTGAAAGAATAGACTCAACTGAGTATCTGCCATTAACAAAATACCAGCTTAGGGTCAAAGACTAAATTTTAGTACCAAGTGAAAAGAAATGTCTGTGTTTTCACACCTATTTTTAAGTTGTGGATTGTAGTCCCACACAATTATGCGTTTACTAATACATTATCTAAATTTCTTGAGGGCTGTGACAAGGCCTGGTTTGGCTTTCTATTAGAATACCATGCTCAATAGACAATACTTCTGCACCAATGCTTAAGAAAGGAATGAAGGACTATCTTTGAATACAGGGCATACATCTTACCTAGACATTGTCTGCACTTGGGTAAACCCCCTTGTAAGACAGACATTTGATAATTGAAAGAGGACATGTGAAGCAGGCCTTAGAAGGTATGAGACTTAAGTAGTACTAAGCTGACACCAGGAAGGAGGTTGAAATGTTATCTCTAGCTTCTTGCTATCCCTTCCACAGCTGTCTCCCCTTTCCAAACCAATTTAAGGAGTGGGACCTACTTGCGGTTTTTATTACGACTGCAAGACAGCCTTCAGTGATAACCGTTAGGAAACTTTGAAGAAAAAGTAAGTTTCTTACAGGCCCTGGAGTGTACCAGGCAGGCCAGGGGGCACACTGCCAGGTAAGTGGAGGACAGAGTGTGAGAGTGCATGTGGAAGAACACTTGCATGCACGCAGACATGCACGCATGAGCAAACAGGAGCCTCAGGCTCTTCTTTTACTGTGCTGAGGCTGGGGGCCTAGAGTTTCTCAGGCTCTCTCTTCATTCATAAATTTAAAATATAAGAGTGGCGATTTAAAGCAGGGGAAGAGAAAAAAACAAGTAGCCCAAATGGTTACTTATGAAATCAACCAAGATCTAAAACAAAGGAGCCACAGTGGAGGAGGTGGCCTGGCTCTTCATTTGAGTCCTGTGGCTGGCAAGGTGTTTGTTAAAGATAGACTTTGTTGGAGTAGACACCTCTTTGAAGTGGAGGCCTGGGCAATTAAAAGTTATGTCGGCACTTGTTTTACAAAAGAAAAAGGCACTGTCAGGGCTCACATTACAATTACTCAGCGTTTGTGGCAATGCTGGTGTAAATAAACAAACCTACTTTCACCATGTTGGTCTTGTAAAAGTATAGCATGTACAATGACAGTAGTAGGCTATACCAGCTAGGTTTGTGTAAGTACTCTATAATGTTTGCACAGCAAAGAAATTGGCTGGTAATAGATTTCTCAGAAAGTATCCCCATGGTTAAGCAGCACGTGGCTGTGTTGTTATCTGTCCATCACTAGTTTGTTTCAAAGATATATGAGGTGGCTTGCAAATATAGTGCAAGTAACAATAAAAACAACAACAACCCAAGTATACAGAAGGAAGTCAAAGTCAATGCTAAGAATCAGGAAAGCAAAATAAACTAAAGTCAAGGGTAGTAATCATGCATAGAGTGCAAGCTCTGGGATCCATATACTTGCTATAAATTGCCTCCAATAGTGACACTGAGCTTTCTTGCACAAGTACTTGAACTTTGCAGCTATATTCCGATTTCCTTAGAAAGCCCAAGTTCCTTAGAAGGTGAGCAAAAGGAGACTCTTTAGAGAAAAATAGGGTGTATGAGTATTTCTTTAGGTTTACTGTCAGATTCCTTAGGCCTAACCACATGGTGTATTGCTGGTTTTAAAACTGTTACCCAAAGAATGTTCCTTAAGAGAATTTTCATTTCTTTTTTTAATATATTTTATTGATTATGCTGTTACAGTTGTCCCATTTCTCCCCCATCATTCCCCCCACCCTGCACACCCTCTCCCACCCACATTCCCCCCTTTAGTTCATGTCCATGTGTCATAAGTTCTATAGCTTCTACATTTCCCACACTATTCTTGCCCTCCCCCTGTCTATTTTTCTACCCACCACCTATTTAGAATGGAAGGGAAGATAAAGTGCTTCTCACATAAGGTCAAGTTCAAGGAGTTCATCATCACCAAGCCCTTATTATATGAAATGTTAAAGGGATTTATCTAAGACAAAGAAGATAAAAAATATGACAGTGAGAAGACAGCAAACTCACAGCTATTAACAACCACACCTAAAAGAAGCAAACAACTAGAACAGGAACAGAACCACAGAAATGGAGATCATATGGAGGGTTAGCAACAGAGGAGTGGGAGGAGGAGAGAGGGGGAAAAGATACAGAGAATAAGGAGAATTTTCATTTCTGTATCTTGCAACTCTCCCAATTCTTTTGCTTTTTAAAAAAATCCCGGTGATCACTTAAGACATTCATTCCAAGGCTGGTCATTGCTGTTTAAATAAAAGATACTCAACTTGTTTAATGTTTCAATAAAATTCATAAGGACACTATATCCAGTCACTCAAAGTAATTGAAGAAATATAAAATAGCTGTATTTTACACTTTCTTATACAAAGTTGGTGGCAGAATCTCTGTGACCCGTCTGGAGCTGAGGAGTCTAAGACAGTGCCCTTTTTTGATCTAATAAAGCAAGGCATGCACAGTGTGCTGACAGGCACTTGATGAAAGTCATGCTTCCAAGACTGGGGAAAAACAGCATGCTCCGGGAGTCCTGTTGTGGTTTCCATTTTCACTGAAATGAAATGATATTGTACTGAATGTAGCTTGTAAAAGTGTCAGGCTGATAGTTTTGGAGCTGAAAATTCCTTCCTGCAAATCAACAGCTACACAGGTAGGAATAGTACAAATTTGCTGACATGTGTAGTATGGGACTTAACTGGGATACTATAGGAAGGAATTTATAAATATACCAAAATTTGTATATGAATGAGGTTGAGCATCTCATGGCTGTGGTAAGAGACAAATCAACAAATTTATAAGAAGTGCAGGTAACTTTGCATGTCAATTCAATTTTTGCTCCTAGGAGTTTCAGTTTTAATTGAGAACAAAGATTATTTCAAATGGCCATTCATGGCAGAGAACCAGTTCATAGAAGATAATGGGATTCCCCAATAGATCGTGCTTCTATAAAATAGGTCTTGCGCTACCTGATCACAGCACCACCCTCCTATCTAAGAACTTAAATTGTCACTATTATACTACTGTGCTTTATATCACTCAGGTCTGGACTTCTTCTAAAATCTACTGGGGGAAAACTGTATGGCTCCTGGATCAGATGAAAGATGCTTAAGCCTTCCCCACAATCATAAATTGCTTTACTAGCACAGCTATCTATCAGAAGAGGGTCACGGAAGTCCTGGAATAAAATATAGAATAGGTTAAGACTTGATGAAGAGACATTATCAAATAAAGCATTTGTCAACTCTAGAGGACAGTAGAAAAGCTGAGCAAATTTTGATCCTCCTGTGAGGGCTGTGATAATAGGGCACTATCAAGGTAGAGAAAGGTCAGTGTTAACACCCCTTGATCTGGGATGGGTCAGCAATAGGATGTGCCAGAGTAGTAAAGGCAAATAAAAAATAGGTAAGTCTTTAGAAGACCTAGAGCTTAGCTTTACATAATCTCTGTATTATTTTGAAAATTTATTTTGCAAATCAGTCTTATAAGCAATGAAAATATATTACCAAGTGCTCCAAGAGACAATAAGATGAATAAAATATAGCAGAAGCAGACAATACAGACACACAGGGGCTTCAAAAATTGGCATCACCAGACAGATATAAATAACAACTATTATTTTCAAGAAGGTAAGAGAAAAGATTGAGAATTTTAGCAGGTATTTAGAAACTTAAAATAAGAAAACCAAAATTATGTATGAATGAATGGGTTTATTAATATCTCGGACTCAGCTATAATAAAGATATATCAAGAAAAAATACCTAGAATAAAACATGAAGAAATTAAAAAGTTGGTAATACATAAGAAGAGAGTGATAAGGTCTGAGATACATATCATTAGAATCCCAGAAAGGGGGAAAAGAGAGAAAGGAGAGTAAGCACTATTTAAAGAGACAATGGCTGAAAACATTTCCAAACTGACAAAATATATTATGTCACAGAATCAAGAGCACTTACACACTGCAAGAGGAATAAAAACAACAATAAAAACCTCACCTAGATATATCACAGTAAAATTACTGAAAAGCAAGAAAAAAAGTAAATCTTAAGGGGGCTAGACAAGAGTCAAATTACATTCAAAATATATGACAATTATATTGAATTGATTTCTCAATATAAACAATTAAGCCAAACCAATGGAAAGATATATTCAAAGTGTTGAAAGAAAGTATTGCCAACCAAGAGTTCTATAGCCAGCAAAATATCCTTTAAATATGAGAGTGAGCAGGAAAGAACATTTAACAAAATCTTATCATTCATTTTAATAAAAATACTTGAAAACTAGGAATAGAAGTTAATTTTTTTCAACATGATAAAAGGCACCAATGAAAAGTCCAATATTGTCCACGTCCATGAGTCCTTTTTCCATTTTGCTCGATCCCTCCAGCCCTTAACTACCACCCTCCCCCCACCACAGGCTGTCATCTGCTCTCCATCTATGAGTTCCCATTTTCATCGTTAGTTCAGTTTGGTCGTTGGATTTCACATATGAGTGTAATCATAGAGTATTTGTCTTTCTCTGGCTGGCTTATTTTACTTAGCACAATATTTTTCAGGTCCATCCATACTGTCACAAAGGGTAAAATTTTCTTCTTTTTTTTATGACCCAGTAGTATTCCATGATGTAAATGACCCATTGTTGTTTTATCCATTCACCTACTGATGGACACTTGGGCTGCTTCACAGCTTGGTGATTGTAAATAATGCTGCAATGAACATAAGGGTGCTTATGTTCGTTTGAATTAGTAATTCGAGTTCCTTTGGATATATTCCCAGAAGTAGGATAGCTGGGTTGAAAGGCAGATTCATGATCTTGTAAATAGGAATCCACTAAATACAACCCCAAAACTATTAGAACTAATAAATATGTTTTGCAAGGTTGCAGAATACAAGATCCAAATATAAAAATTGATTTTATTTTTATCAACTAGGAATGAATAATCCAAAAATTAAGAAAACAATTCCATTTATATTATCATCAAAAATAAGGTACTTAGTAATAAATTTAAGAAAATAGTATCACATTTATAATCTGAAAACTACAAAACATTGTTGAAAGAAACTAAAGAAGACCTAAATGAATGAAAAGATATCCCATGTTCATGGATTAGAAGACAATATTTTTAAGAAAACAATACTCCTCAAACTGAACTATAGATTCAATATAATATTAAAATCTCAGCTGGCTTCTTTGCAGAAATTGACATGCTGCTTTTAAAATTCAAGAGGACATTCAAATAATTCAGATAGTTTAAACAATTTTATAAGAGAAGAACAAAGTTAGAGTACTCACAGTTTTAAATTTCAAAACTTACTACAAATCTACAATAATAAAAATAGCATAGTACTTGCATAAGAAAAAAATCCAGATGAAACAGAATTGAAAGTCAAGAAATAAACTTTCAAATTTATGGCCAATTGATTTTTTGGCCAAAGATGCCAAAACAATTCAATGCAAAAGAAATAGTCTTAAATAAATGATGCTGGGATAACTGGATATATGCATGTGAAATAATAAACTTGGACTCCAATTCCACATTATATATAAAAATGTATCATAAACTTAAATGTATCATAAACTATTTTCTTAAATTTATTACTAGGTACCTTATTTTTGATGATAAGGGCTAAATGTCTAATGTTCTTAGAAGGATATATAGGGATATTATACCTTTGTGACCTTGGCCTTCTTAGCTGCATCACCAAAAGCATAAGTGTTGAAAAAAAAAATAAAAGTTATCAAAATTAAAAACTCTGTGATTCAAAGATATCATTAAAAAAGTAAAAAGACAACCCACATTCTAAGTCATAAATCTTATAATGGATTGTATCTAGAATATGTAAAGAAATTCTATTGGTCAATAATAACAAGGCAAATGACCCCACTAGAAATGGGAAATGGATCTGAACAGACACATCTCCAAAGAAGATATACAAATGGCCCAGAGGCATATGAAAATATGTGCAACATCTCTCGCCATCTGGAAAGTGTAAATCAAAAACCGTAAGATTTTAAAGAACCCTCTGGAATGGCCATAATCAAAAAACAAATAATACACATTAATCAAAATGTGCAGAAATTAGAAACTTTATATATTGCTGATAGGAAAGGAAAGTTGTACAGACACTTTAGAAAATGTTCTGGTAGTTCCTTAAATGATTAAACAGAGTTACCACATGGCTCTGCTATTTCAATGAGGAATGAAGACATATGTCTACGTAAAAGCTTGTACACAAATGTTCATTGTGGCACTATTCACAATAGCCAAAAAGTGGAAAAAATCCAAATGTCCATCAACTGATAAATGAATAAATGAAAAGTATAAACATACAAGAGAACATTGTTCCTCAATAAAAAAGGAATTAGGTACTAATACATGCTACAACATGTATGAACCTTAAAAACAAGTGAATGTATACAGTCTTAAAGAAAAATATATTGTATGATTCCTTTTATATGGAATGTCCAGAATAAGTATATCTATAGAGACAGAAAGTAGATTTGTGGTTACCTACAGCTGCATGGGTTGGGTTAAAATAAAGAGTGATGGCTAATGGGTATGGTTTCTGTTTAGGGTGATGATAATATTTTAAAATTGATTTTAATGTTGGTTGCACAAATGTATGTATATATATTAAAAGCCATTAAACTTTACTTTTCAAATGGTGAATTGCATGGCATTTGGATATCTTAATATTGTTGTTATACATTGAAAAGTGAAGTTGAAATAAAGACATTTTCAGATGAGTAAAGGTAATTGCTAGCAGACTCAGTAGAAAAATATAATTGTAGTTTAAAATTTGATGACTTCAGGAAGAATGATGACAAACAAAAAGGTAAATATATTAATAAAACCAAATGAGTATTGATTGTGTGAAACAATATTAATGATAACTTATTGAGATATAATATATATGAACACAGGCAGATGTTTATAGATGCAATAGTTGCATAGAAGTTGAGAGAAGGGTAAATAGAGAAACAGTGTTCTAAAATCCTTACATTTTCTGGAAACATGATAAAGTAAATATATTTTTATGTTAAGGATATATGTTGTGACTTCTGGTCAAGATAGAAGTATAGGTAAACATGGTTATCCTCCTCACGCAATGACATCAAAAATTGCAACTAGATTACAAAACAAATATCACCCCAAATCATCAGAAAATCGAGTTGTATGGAAGTCCGACAACTAAGGAATTAAAGAAGTCACATTCATCCAGACACATAGGAGGCATGGAGATGTGGAAATGCATAGAGATGCAAAGAGGCACAGAGATGTGAAACAGGCAGTCCCACACCCATGTGTGGTGGACAAAAATCAGGAGGGATACTTAGGGAGTGAGGGAGCCCAGTCCCATACTAGACCACCCAGCTCAGAGTTCCAGCACCAGGAAGATAAGTCCTCATGAGTTTTGGCTGTAAAAACCAGTGGGGGTTGGGCTGCAGAAGAAACTGTGGGATTCTCAGGAGTTTCCTCTTACAGGGTCCACAATGGACTAGGATTTATATAGACTCACTCCCTCTGGGCTTCAGTGTCAGGGCAACAGCTAGAGGGGCACCAGTGGCATATGGGGAGAAATTGAAGTGTCTGGCATCAGGGTGAATGCCAGGAGACAGCTTCTTCCCTGACAAAACTCCAGAGGCCAGGGAGTGGCATTGTCTCCTCTCTGAGCCCTCCTCCACACAGAGCCACAGGGCAGCAACACAGGGTGTCCCACCCTGGTGATTACCTAAGGCTCTACCCCATCTAACTTACCTGTGGTCTTTACTACAATAGGCCACACTATTAAGGCGGAGTCATAGCAGCTCTACCTAATACACAGAAACACAGGGAGGCTGCCAAAATGAGAAGACAGAGAAACATGGCCCAAATGAAGGAACAAAACAAAACTCCAGAAAAAGAAGTAAACAAAATGGAGACGAGTAATCTATCAGATGCAGAGTTCAAAACACTGGTTATTAGGATGCTCAAGGAACTCATTGGGTACTGTAACAACATCAAACAGACCCAGACAGAAATGAAGGTTATATTAAGTGAAATAAAAAAAAAATAAATTTACAGGGAACCAATAGTGGAGTGGATGAAGCCAAGAGTCAAATCAATGATTTGGAACATAGGGAAGGAAAAAAACATTCAATCAGAAAAGCAAGATGAAAAAATAATAAAAAAAATGAGGATAGACTACAGATCCTCTGGGACAACTTTAAATGTTCCAATATCAAATCATATGGGCGCTAGAGAATAAGAGAAAGAGCAAGAAATTGAAAACCTACTTGAAAAAATAATGAAAGAACATTTCCTTAATTTGTTGAAGGAAATACACATACAAGTCCAGGAAGCACAGAGAGTCCCAAACAAGATGGACACAAAGAGGACCACATCAAGACACATCATAATTAAAATGTCAAGATTAAAGATAGAGAATATTAAAAGCAGCAAGAGAAAAGCAGATAGTCAACTACAAGGAATTCCCAAAATATTGACAGCTGATTTCTCAAAAGAAACTTTGCAGGCTAAAAGGGACTGCAAAGTTTCCCTAAAAGAAGCATTCAAAGACATGAAAAGCAAGCACTTACAACCTATATTACTCTACCCAGCAAAGCTATCATTTCAAATGGAAGGGCAGATAAAGTGCTTCCCAGACAAGGTAGAGCTAAAGGAGTTCATCATCACCAAGCCATTATTATATGAAATGTTAAAGGGACTTAAATTTAAGAAAAAGCAGAAGAGCAACACTATGAACATTAAAACGGCAATAAATTTACAACTATCAACAACTGAATCTAAAAAACAAACTAGGCAAACAAGCAGAACAAAAACAGAATCATAGATATGAAGATCATTTGGAGAGACATCAATTTGGAAGGGGGAGGGGGAGAATGGAGGAAAAGTTGCTGGGTTAAGAAGTAAATTTGTAGGTACAAAATAGACGGGGCGGGGTGTTAAGGACAGTATAGGAAATGAGGTAGCAAATGAACTTATATACATGACCCCTGGACATAAACTAAGGGGGGGGGATTGCCAGAGGGAATGGCGGGTACCAGATGGAGAGGAGCAAAGGGGAAAAGTTGGGACAACTCTAACAGTATAACCAATAAAATATATTTTAAAAAGGATATATGTTGTGATCTGATATAATCAGTAAAAGAATAGTAAAATGTCCTTCTATGTTTATTAAGCAGGAAACAGATGGCACACTCAAGTTAGGTAATTCGAAAAGAGTTTAATAAAGGAGCTCTTTATCAAGCTGTGAGAAGGTTTAAACAAAACAAAAAAAGAATACAACAGGAAATAATGCAGAACTCCAGTGTCTCAAGAACTGTGATGGGTCTGAGATTTTACTCAATTTACAAGCTGACAAATTATCCTGTGGTAGTTTCAAGGATGCTGGCATAAGCCACAACCATCCTGGATCAGAGACAAAGGACAGTTAGTCACTCACACCAATAGCAGTAGCCGGAGTCTCAGCATTTGTGTTGTTCCTGAGCCTTAAATTCTCAAAGGGTGACAAGAAGAGGGTCAAGTAACACCTACACATGCAGTGGATTGCACTGCAGGGGAGAAGCCATGTAACATGGAAGTTAGGGGAAAAAGAAAAGTAAATATCTTAACTTCACATTCATCCTGCTGTTCAGTTTCTTCTGTTGTGTCTTCCATTGAACAAAATCAACTACAAGTCAGACAACAAGGCAGCACTTTGATGCCATTCATAAAGTTGACCTTCCTTGGGCCAGGAGCAGGGTCGAGAAGGATTGAAAGTGGATCTGATGGAGCAAGTGGGTAAGCAGAACAGGGAAGAGGGTGCAACACAAAGAAGACTGAAAGGGCAGGGGAGTAACACAGAAATGGTTACACAAAGAGATAGCACTTAATAGGACAGAGATTTAACTCAAAATGTTTAAGTACTTCATTTAAAAGCAACAATTGTATGCTAGGATAAAAACCAAATGAGAAAAAAAAACGTCTAATCATATGTCATTTACAAAAGATACCTCTAAAATGTGGAAGTAAAAAATATTGACACTGAAAGTATGGAGAAAAGATGTACCACAAAGCATCAGCTCAAGTTTATTAATTTCAGAAAAGACCTGAAGGCAGAAAAGTTACTAGAGATAAAGGAGGACACCTTAAAATGTTACATACTTCAGTTTATTATGAAGACCTAATAATTCTAAATTTGTAAAATAATTACTAAAACTAATCTCTAAAAGTATATAGCCTTAAAATATACAAAGCAAAAGTAAAATATAGAGTAAATATACATTTAAAATTCTACAATCATAATGGGAGATTGTAATATAACATCTCTTAGAAAATAATACAATAAACAAAAAAAATTCAGTGCAAATACAGAAAATTTAAACAACATGGCTGACAGATTTGAAACCATTGACATATTACGTATAACAATGAATCTAAGAACTACAGAAAATTCCTTCTTTTCAACGCACATAATATAAGTATTGACCATATGCTGGGCCATAAAGCTAGTTTGAACAAATCTCAAAGACTGAAATCACACAGAGTATATTCTGTGACAACAAAGTAATTAAAACACATATTTAAAAAAAGAAAAAAAGAAAAAGACAAAAATCTGTATTTCAATGGAAAATATAAAGTAGTTTGAATTGAGTAATAATGCAAATACAACTTATTAAATAAAGCTTGAGGGATATAGCTAAGATCAAACCTCGAAGGAACTATATGTCTTTAAACATAAACATAAACATTATAAAATAAAAAGAACTAAATATTAATGAGCTATCAGCATCCATGTCAAAAATTTAGGGAAAGAAAAGAAAAAGAACAGCACCAGAAGTAGAAGGAGGGAAACCAAAAACATAAGAATAGAAATAAACAAGATAAACACAAACAGACAATAGAGTCATTCTTGAAAAACGTTAACGTTGATGAATTTAGGTGCATATAATCAAGAAAAAAAGAAAGGTGGCGTAAATACCCAATGTTAGGTATGAGCAAACACAATAATCTTTTAGGTATTAAAACATTAACAGAAAAATATGAATAATTTTCTGTTGAAACATTTAACATTTTCAATGAGATACATTTTCTAGAAAATACAACTAGTCAAAATGGATACTAGGAGAAATAAGAATTCAGATTAGTCCTCTTAAACTATTTAAGATTAAGTCATTTATTAAAAACTTTTCCACAAAGAAAACCACAGGGTCATATGGCCCTACAAGTGAGTTGAATTAACTATTAGGGAACAAATAACATCATGTTATGCATACTCTTTAATTAAACAAAAAAAAGAGGAACACTCCACCTCAAATGAGATATTCATAACCATATATCAACACCTCATGAAAATATTATGAGAAAGGAAGATTCCAGGCCAATCTCATTCATGAACATAGGTATTAAAATTATAAACAAAATATCAGCAAGCATCAAAAATACATAAAAATGAGTAGTGTTTATTCTAATAATGTAAGTTCAGTTTACCATTAAAAAATCCACATACTTCATTACTTTAATAGAATGAAGGACGAAAACCATACGATCAACATAGTAGGTGCAGAAAGGCTGTTTAATAATATTCAGTATCCACTCGTGATAAAAATTCTTGGTGAACAATGAATATGAGGAAACCTTCCTCCCTTGTTGGATAAAAGATATCTGTAAAAGTATGATGATATAATATTTAATAGCTATTCCTTTGAAATCAGGAATAAAACTAGAATCTGTAGTATCGACACTCACATTCAACCTTTAACTTAAATTTCTAAACAGTATAGTAAGGCTAGATAAAGATATAAACGATATAAAAATAAGAAAGACAAAAAACCTGTCAATAATTATAGATAATAGGTGGTGGACATAGAAAACCTAAAAATGTTTTCAGTTAAATTTTTAGAGTTGGAGTGTGAAAGTTATAATGTAGGTAAAAAGATCAATACATAGTAATCAGTTGCTTTTGTCATCACAACAAATGATAGAAAATCAAATTTTAAAATGGTATCCAAAATAGTATAAAAATCAAATATCTAAGAATTTTAACAATATATGTGCAAAGTATCTATTCAGAAAACCATATAACATGATTACAACAAATTAAAGACCCAATTGACCCTGTGAAAATCCATGTATAATTTTTGACTTCCCCAAAAGTTAACTACTAATAACCTACTATTGACTAGAAGCCTTATCAATACCCTAAACAGTGGATTAACTCATATTTTGTAAATAATATGTATTACATAGTGTATTCTTACAATAAAGTAAACTAGAGAAAAGAAGATGATATTAAGAAAATTAGTAATAGACTAACAATAGGAAATAATTTAGCCCTGGCTGGTGTGGCTCAGTGGGTTGAGCACCGGCCTGTGAAGCAAAGGGACACCTGTTCAATTCCCAGTCAGGGTACATGCCTGGGTTGCAGGCCAGGTCCCCAGTACAGGTCACTCCAGAGGCAACCACACATTGATGTTACTCTCCCTCTTTTTCTCTCTCCCTTCTCCTTTCTCTAAAAATAAGTAAATAAAATCTTTAAAAAATGATTTAAAAAAAAGCTTAAACTTAAAACTAAAGGGAAAAGAAAATCATAAGAAAAATACATTTACTGTACAAACACTGTACTGTATTTATCTTTACTCTAAGTTTACAATCATCTGTTATAAGCTCCTCAGTTCTTCTGGGGGATTTTTGAAATTGTTGATTAAAAAAAAAAGACGTGCAGTTCGAACCTATGTTGTTCAAGGGTTTACTGTATAACCAAATGGAAAGCTATAACGATTTCATGTATTGGCAATGTTATTTTAAAAAACACTATTTCTCCCCAAACTGATTTAATGTAATCTAATCAAAATCTAATCACAAGCTGGTCTTTGTAGAACTTGGGAAGCTAGTTCTACAATTAATACATTGAAAAAGAACAAAATGAAAAGCCTTGTTATACTGAATACTATGACCTTTTATAAATCATAGTCATTAAGGCAACTAATATTGGCATAAATATTGGTAAATAAACCAACAGAATAGAGGAGAGAGCCCATAAAAAGACCCACTGACAGACAATTAAATTATGACAAAAGAGGCATTGCAAAGTTGTGCGAAAAGGACAATTTTTCAATGAAGGGGGCTGTGCAATTACCTATTCGTATCAAAAAACAAAAAACAAAAAACAAACAAACAAACAAACAAAAAAAACCCAGAATAACCTCTATACCTTTCCATCTTCATACTATTAAAAAAAAAAAATCAGTCTTGGATGGATCACAGATTTAAATGTGAAAGGCAAAACAATAAATTTCTAGGATACAGATAAGGTCAAGTTAAAGGAGTTCATCATCACCAAGCCCTTATTATATGAAATGTTAAAGGGACTTACCTAAGAAAAAAAAAGATAAAAAATATGAACAGTAAAATGACAACAAACTCACAGCTATTAAGAACTGAACCTAAAAAATAACCAACCAACCAAACAAACAAAGAAAACACTAGAACAGGAAGAGAATCACAGAAATGGAGATCACATGGAGGGTTATCAGCAGGGGAGTGGGAGGGGGAGAGGGGGAAAAAAGTACAGAGAATAAGTAGCATAAATGGTAGGTAGAAAATAGACAGGGGGAGGTTAAGAATAGTATAGGAAATGGAGAAGACAAAGAACTTATATGTATGACCCATGGACATGAACTAAAGAGGGTGTGTGTGGGTGGGAGGGGTTGTGCAGGGCCAGGTGAATAAAGGGGGGAAAACAGGACAACTGTAATAGCATAATCAATAAAATATATTGAGATAATAAAATAAAAAAGCAAAAAATAATGTTGATAATACTGTAATAAATATACTAATACAAAAAAAATTTCTGGGATACTTAGGAAAAATTTCTAAGTAGGATAAAATAGAATTGCAAAGAGATAAATTTGGGCAGTGAACTTTCCATCACACCAGAATTTCTGGAGGATGGCGTGTGTGCCAACATTTAAGAGAAGCAGACTGAGACTTCCGGCCAAGATGGAGGCGTAGGTGGACACGCTGTGCCTCCTCTCACAACCAAAATTAAGGACAACAAAAATTTAGAACAAAAAAACCCAACCAGAACAGATAGAAAATTGTACGGAAGTCTAACAACGATTCGGGCTGACCACGGTCACACATTCGAGCGCAGATAAACCAGGTGAAAACGGGCAGCGAGACAGACTGTACAACCCAGGGCCCCAGCACTGGGAAATAAAGCCTAAAAACACCGACTGAAAACACTTGTGGGGGTTGAAATGCTGGACTCTCCCAGCCTCACGGGAGAGTTTGCTGGAGAGACCCACAGGATCCTAGAATGTACACAAGCCCACACACATGGAAATCAGCACTAGAGGGGCCCAATTTGCTTGGAGAAAGTGGTGGAAGGGACTGGAACCTAAGAGAGAGCGGAGCAAGTGCCATTGTTCCCTCTTGAACCACGTCCCCACATACAGCATCACAACCCAGTGACTGGGCTGCTCTGCCCAGGGGGAACACCTAAGGCTCTGCCCCTCACTATGGAACAGCCACGACCAGACCAAACAAACAAACAAACAAACAAACAAAAAAACACACCAAAAATGGCTCAGACTGGAGAACAGATGAAAGCCTCAGAGCCAATTCATCTAAGCAACCAAGAGATAGCCAACCTATCAGATGCACAGTTCAAAGCACTGGTGATCAGGATGCTCACAGAATTGGTTGATTTTAGTCACAAATTAGATGAACAAATGAAGGCTACAATAAGAGAAATAAAGGAAAACGCACAGGGAAGCAATAGTGATGGGAGGAAAACTGGAACTCAAATCAATGGAATGGACCAGAAGGAAGAAAGAAACAACCAAACAGAAAAGAAGGAAGAAACAAGAATTCAAAAACATGAGGAGACACTTAGGAACTTCCAGGACAGCTTTAAACATCCCAACATCCAAAGTATAGGGGTACCAGAAGGGGAAGGGGAAGAAGAAGATCAACAAGTGGAAAACTTATTTGAACAAATAATAAAGGAGAACTTCCCCCATCTGGCAAAGGAAATATTCTACCAGGAAGTCCAGGAAGCTCAGACAGTCCCAAAGAAGTTGGACCCAAGGAGGAACTCACTAAGGCTGATCGTAATTACATTAGCCAAGATTAAAATGACGGAGAGAATTCTAGAAGGAGCAAGGGATAAGGGGACAGTCACCTACAAAGGAGTTCCCATCAGACTGTCAGCTGATATCTCAGAAGAGACCTTGCAGGCAAGAAGGGGCTGGAAAGAAGTATTCCAAGTCATGAAAGTCAAGGACTTACATCCAAGATTGCTCTATCCAGCAAAGCTTTCATTTAGAATGGAAGGGAAGATAAAGTGCTTCTCAAATGAGGTCAAGTTCAAGGAGTTCATCACCACTAAGCCCTTATTGTATGAAATGTTAAAGAGACTAATCTAAGAAAAAGAAGATAAAAATATGACAGTAAAAAGACAGCAAATGCACAGATATTAAGAACCACACCTAAAACAAAAGCAAACTAAGCAAACAGCTAGAACAGGAACAGAATCACAGAAATGGAGATCAAATGGAGGGTTAGCAACAGGAGAGTGGGAGGAGGAGAAAGGGGGGAAGGTACAGAGAACAAGTAGCATAGACGGTGGGTAGAAAATAGACAGGGGGAAGGCAAGAGTAGTGTGGGAAATGTAGAAGCTACAGAACTTATGACACATGGACATGAACTAAAGGGGGGAATGTGGGTGGGAGGGGGTGTGCAGGGTGGAGGGGAATGAAGGGGGAGAAATGGGACAACTGTAATAGCATAATCAATAAAATACATTAAAAAAGACAGATAAATTTGCATATATTATACTTAAATCTTCTGTTTACCAAAAGATATCTTTTGGAAGATACAGAATGGAAGAATCTGCTTATAAAATATAATAACAAATTGCTGGTAACCAGAATATAAAAAGAACTCCTATAAAAGAATAAAAAAATAAAAAGGATAGACAATTCATCATAAAAATGGCCAGGAGATTTGAATTGGTACTTCTCAAATGGCAGATAATCATGTGAAAAAGTGCTCAACCTCATTTCTCATACAGTCAAATTCCACCACAAGACACTTCTATGCATTCACCAGAATGTCTATTGTGAAAATCCTAATAATATTCTAATTGTCAGGGATGTGAAAATTTGGGAAAACTTAAGCATTGCTGTTGGTGGTAAAAGTAATTTAAGAACCTGGCAGCATCCACTAAGCTGAACATGCACACATCATGACCTCACACAGCCACTCCTGCATATGTACCATCTGAAATGCATGCACTTGTGCCCTAAGAGAAGTACACAAAATGTTCATGGTAGCAGATTAGTAAGAGTCAAAAGATGGAAACAGCCCAGATGTTTATCAGTAGTGGAATGGGTAAATTGTGGTATCTATGCACAATAGAAAAATGAAAAGAACTACAGGTATTTATAAAAACATGGGAGAATATCAAATAATATGGTAAAGGACCCAGTCAAGTCATTCCGTATGTATGATTCCATTTAAATATATAAAGGTCAACATTAGACAACTGACTCTATTGTGCTTAGGGGTGGATACTTATGGTTAAACTGTGGGTTGATTATTATGAAAATCCAGGTTGGTGGGAAGGGTTGTTGGGTGACTGAGAGTAATGCATTTCATGACTTGACGTCAGTGTTTGTCTTGTGGTAAGTCATTACGCAATCTTTCTAGTGAACTTTTCTCAATGTATATTATCCTTCTTAATTATAAAGAGTTAAGAAATCTGATTTGATAAGAAAAAGAGAGTACAGCAAGGAGAACATATTTTCCTTGAGGGGTAGAGAGGCTAGTATCCCTAGGGGGAGACAGAAAAAGGGAGCTGCAAAGGGTAGAAAAGGGGAGGAGCCAGGAGACAAGTGCTTCCTTCGCAATTTTAGAATTTCAAGGTAAAAGAAAGAGCAACTACCCTGGTAGAACCTGCTGTTGGGTACCAAGACATCTGCTTTATTGTTTCAGCAATCTCTGTCAGTTATGGGAAGGAAAATCTCCTTTTTAAACTTCCTCTTTGATAGAAAAATGTCTCTGCATTCTCTTTGGCTGTACTAGGTCTGATAGTATTCTGTAACTTTTATATTTCATAGTGCTTTATTTAGAATCGTTGCTTTTTGTAAAACCTCAAAAACTAGTTCTTCTGTTGGCATGCATCAAAAATGTGAATGATCTAATTCTCATAATTCTTGGTACAGATGTTCAAGGTATCTGGGAGTAAATTAAATATTTAATGTTAATCTACAAGACAAAAATATTTAGGTTCTCATTCCTGAGAGACTTGTTCTTTTCTTTTTGGCCTTTTATGACTGCAGGTATTATAATTTTTACCCATGGGTATTAGAGGTGGAGCATAAAGCCTGTAGATGGATATTACCTGGATATCCATTTTTACTAAATGAGAAAATGTCTGGAGAGGGGAGACACAACTGAGATCTCATTCCAGCCAATGAATACTCTTTCTTGAGGTTAAAAACTTATGCTGGGAAGTGGAGCAGGATACACTATTGGGAAAACATATTTCAAGCGATTCCAAAGATACACAGATTTCACCTATCCTCCTAACAAAAAAGGCCAGGCAGCCCTGTCTGGGGGGAGGGGCACCAGGAGTTGAGAATAGGGAGGAAACAAATTTCGGCTATTGTTCATTTATCTTGTTGAGTGCTCCAACAGTATCATTTCTAGGGAGGAGAAATGGCTGCCTGCAAGAGTTTTGGATGAAAATAGGGATAATGATGATGACAAAAGTTTCTTTCTTTATGTCTTTCGTTCAAGTTTTCTTCATTACATAACTTTTATTTTGCTGGAATGACTTCAATATATCTGTATGCTTTTACATTAAACTCTTCCAAAACCCACACATAGAATTCACACCATCATTTAGGGAATTGGATTTGAGTGAGGTTTTCGCCTGGCACACAGCATCAATACTCGTTATCTATCATCATGGTCAGTATTATTAATGTTACCTCTCAGGAGAACTACCGTTTTGTTCTGTCTTGGCCCTTGCAATGTATAAAGCATCCTCCAGACCATGCTCATCGTGTCACGCAGGCCAGTACTGCTCTTTACCGGGTGTTAATTTTGACATCAGGAAAATACAGAACTTTTACCTCCAGGGAGTTTCCTATAGTTTCTTCAAAGGCTGGGAGTTAGCGACCCCTGGGTGTCAGCAGTGGTTGGTGCCATGGGCTGTTGTGCTTGTGTGTTGCGGGGGTGGCGGGGAAGGGAGGTTTGCGGTTTCCTCACGAGGCAGTGTGTTTGCCTTTCCCTGGACAGAGGTTGTAGAGGTTAAGAAAACCTGGTGAAACAGATGCCAGGGACAGATGTTACTTAATTTGGTCAACGAATAGAGTGTATAAAAAAACATTTGGAAACCCTCAGCGGTACACTGGGATGGGGGCTCTTACTGGAAGAGCAGAAACAGAATATCACCCAAAACTTCAGAATAGGGCTGCTGCATCTCAGAGGGTGAGCATAATGTAATTACCATTTCTAATAGCTTAGATTTTCATATGGAATCTTCTGGGTTGGAAGCTTGACTGCACCAATTAGTCCTATTTTGTGCGAGGTACTCCATGGCTTTGGGCTCCAATTTCCATATCTGTAAAATGGGGTAACATTACTTTATGAGGCTGTTGTGAGGGGGAATAGAACAAGGGTGTTCTTATTATAAGAAAATTAATCTTTTATCTAATTCCTAAGACATCTTCAGATTCACTCATGCCTTACTAAGAATTCTCAAACACCTCAGTAGTTTTCCTTACTGATTGTACTTATTGCCTCCTCCACGCCCCCACCCCCTCCACCCTGCTCCTAGGCCCTGGCTCTCCAATTTTCCCACCCCTATCTTGGGCGGTGGGGTGGAAAGAGGAAGAGACACGTGGGGTAAGGGCTGGGGCAAACCTAGCCCCATGGTCCCCCGGCCTCCTGGCACCGTGGGGCCTGTCATGGCGGCCCAGCCACAGCTTAGGTGATCTCAGATTGCAGAGCATCTAGAATGGAACGATGTAGGGGTCAGCGATGCCCAGACCACCTGCCCCGCCTGCGGTCCGCCAGGCAAGCGGTTGGGATCGCGGGTACTGCTCGGTCCCTGCCTCAAGCGGCGCGGGTCCCACCGGGACCCTGGGCTCAGCCTCGAGCTCCAGCGTCCACCTGGGGAGGCGGCAACCCGGGCCTGAGGCTCCGGCGGTGGAAGCCCAGGCGCTGCAGGAACCGTACAGACACCAGCGCCCCCGAGCGCTCCGGGCCGCGAGGAGCCTGCGGGCACTGGGAGCCCTCCCCGCCCCCTCCCTCCCGCTCAGCTCATCGCCCCACCGCCCGCCCCCCGCGGCCCCCACCCACCGGCCGCTCCTCCCCTCTCCCCACCCTCCTCCTCCGCCCCCTCCCCTCCCCCGCCGCCTCGCTGATTGCTCGGCTGAGCGTCTGAGCCGCTGGGGCCCGGAGCGCAGGCAGCGAGGCCACCGCACCTGCAGCGCGCTCGGGCAGCCGAACGGGCACTTCGCCTCCCGCCTCCCAACCACCTTCTCCAGGGCGCTGGGTCTCCCATGACGCTTGAGTCCCCCGAAGGGCCAAAATGACCACTTCCCTTCAAGGTGGGCAGAGCCCGGCGGGTAGGGCGGCAGCCCGGGACTCGCGGCTGGCCGCCCAGGTGTGCGGCGCTGCTCAGGGGAGGGGCAACGCCCGCGACCTGGCGTCAGCCCCCTGGCTGCACGCGCGAGCGCTCCTGCCCCCTCCGGACGGGACCCGCGGCTGTGCTGCAGACAGGTAGGCAGCCCTCCGGGGGCGCGGGGGAGTGTCCTGGGTTGGCAGCCAGCAAGGGGGCGAGGAGGCGGTCCTAGGGGGTAAGCCATGTGCCCATAGCTGGGCCAAGTTTGTGAAAGTCTCTGAAGACAATTCCCTTTGAGCTGGCTTCTACCGGATCAGCAGGACACTGCGATCTCGCAGAGCCTTATAAATAGCATCGCGGTTTCTTTGAGAGCTCCGGTCTCTTTCTCGCCTCTGCCCATCTGTGTGAACTGGGAGGCCGAGCTTCAGGCTGACCACCCATCGCCCTTCATTCTTCGTGATCCAGCATTTGAAAACAAACAGACCTTGTTTAAATTTTATAGATTTAAAAAATCGTAGAGTAAATGAGTTTACCTCCTACATAGAATCTTACAGCGAGCCTGGAAAAGCAAAGCACGGATTGAAATTTGAGCAGCCTTGCCGTTCAGCAGCAAAGAACGGAGGCTTTAAAAGGTTTCCCGATCTCCATAGCATTCAGCACTAAGTGCCCGTAGAGTTCACAATTTGCACATACTTTAGGGGAAAAAAGGCTGCAACGATACAAAAATCTCTAGTCCTTTACATTCATACATTTAATTGGTACTTTTCCCCCCAGATTTTAAAAGTGCTTCAACTTCACTAAAGTTAAAACTACTTTCAGTGGACAAGAGTACACTTATACTAGCAAGTTCTATTCACTTGCCTCCTCAAACACTGCCTTGTGATTTAGTATATAAAAGTACTTGAAAAATCAACATACTGTGTCTGGGCAATGTTGTGAATGAAATTTGAAGTGAGATGAACCACAGCTATAATTAATAGACCAAAACTTCCAAAAATGATTAGTAAAATAGCATAGGGATGAATTAATTACATTTCGTAGACTTCAATGGATGCACAGCAATGCCTAACTCCTCAGGATGGTTTTTGCAACAATAAATACATAGTACGTGTTTCAGCTTCAGGAAAATTATCAGAGTACTGGAAATGGGATTTCCATGCCTGCTGATTTTTTTTAAAAGCATCCTCCCCTCACCCCAAGGATAAGATACTATAGATGATTGATTTGTATCAATTAACATATTTTATTTTAACCAGCAGAAAAGTACTTCACAGACCGTTGTCAGAGTGGTACATGTTGGCTTTAACTTTTTAATTCTGACAGCAATTATATTTTACCTTCTGTTTTATGTAAATTATATCCTATGTTCTCTCGGTGTAGGAGAGAAAAGAAAGATCTTGATGTTCTGGAAATGCCATCTATTCCAAATCCTTTCCCTGAGCTATGCTGTTCTTCATTTACATCTGTGTTGTCAGCAAGCCTGTTTCCCCAAGCAAATTCAAGGAAAAAACAGGTATGCTTTTTAAAATCTTCTAATTAAAAAGCAGTAGGAGTTCTAAACCCACACAGTCTTTAAAATATTCAGTAATTTACAATTTTAACAAAGGATTAACATTGCCTATTTTACATCTATTGACTGACTATAGTTCTTTGTCATTATTTTTCCTTAGGGCCTCAGTTTTCACAGTTGTAAAATGGGAATGTTAAAACTTACCTGTCAGGCTCTTGGGACAGTTTAAATGAGAAAATACCTGTAAAGTGCAGAGTATGGGAGCTATTATTATTCACGGCATATGTGGGAGAAGTCTTTTTGATACTGGATTATCAATTTTAAGTTAGGAATTGGTGGGGGGCAGTGGTATTGGGATGAGAAGGAAACTGGCTGATTTCTTTAGTATCTTTAATCTTTCACAATTTTAACTAAACCAACCTCATTTACTAAAGGAAAGTGATAATAGTGAATCTGTGGCAAAGGTAATTGGAGTTCAGGACTTGACATCTTCTTTATTTCAGTTAATTCTTACTTAAGAGGCTTCTGGCAACAGAAGGCAGATGACTTGTAAGTGATAATTAGAAGATGAACTTTATTGTTTTGATTTCCTTTCTTTTTAGGAGTTTCTAGGATGGGACTGACTGAAGCATATTAGAGTTCAAGGATGAAGCAGCTAGGTGGAGATCTATCATGATTATACATTTTGCAAAACAAACCAAAAAATCAGTGTATTTTGAAATAATCTTCTCTTCTTAATATTCCTCTCATTTTATATCAACAAAACAAAGAGAAGCTTCACTAGGCAAAACGTACCTTGTTCTTGCAGGGTAGAAGCAATACATTTAAGCAGTCAGATGCTTGCGGTGAGGAGAGGGATCATGAACAGAGGGGAGAAAACAGTTGGTCATAGCCCTTGTTGGCTAAGTCGCTTGATTAGAGCATCATCCCCACACGCCAAACAGAATCGAGGTTGATCTGAGGTCAGGGAATGTACAAGGAACAACCAGTGAGTGAATGCATAGATAAGTGGAGCTACAAAGTGATGTTTCTCTCTCTCTTTCCCTCACCCTTTCTCTCTCTCTCTTTCTTAAATCAATAAATAAAAATTATTAAAAAATAACAGTTGATCATTTTTGCCCATCTGTTGTTCCCTTTCTTTTTTTCCGCACTTTTTCTACCTGTGATGGGTTCAGTAACGTTTGTTTATAATTTTAGGAATGGAGGAAATACCCTAGGAAGTAGATGAATTCCTGATACCATATAGCAGTAATAGAGCCAGTATGGAAGCATTCCATGGAATGTTGTGTTTTGATCGAAATCTGGTATGAAAAGACATATATACTTCTTTGGCGGGGAGGGGAAGTGAAATTTAATTGCGGCATGTACTTTTTGGATGAGGATTGGAGAAAGTGGGAGTAAATATTCCAAGAGCGGAGGTATGTTCTGAGTTAGTCCTTAAGTGGGCGGGACTGTGAGCTTGGATGGGGAGATGCACACGAGCGAGAAACTTTCTTGAGAGTTTTATTGTTACAGTGAGGTTTAAAGTCAGAGCCCAAGGGGAAAAAATGCCATTCTGAAATGTCTGGGCCCTTTGAGAGCTTGTTTTTTTGGGATATAAGACGTGAGTGTGGATGATAGATTTCAGTGTACCGTGGTGGTGGGAAAAGTTGATTCTAGGTTGTTCATGTGACCCGAGAAGGGAAAAGGAAATGTCTGATGGAGTTTTAACAGATTTCCCAGTTTATGGAGGCCTGTTAACATTCCTTGCACCTAGGCTCTGAGGCACTGAGCTGAGCAAAGAGGCCATCCGAAGGGTGTTTACCAAGGTGGGCCTTTGATTTGGGGTTGGATTAGGAGTTAGGAGTTGAACAGAAGGAGTAGGGGAAGAGGTCTGAGCTGACTCACAGTTTACTTTTGTGAATGGATATTGAGAATGCCTGTGTCTAAGAGATGCTTTCATGGGACAGGTTTCTTTTGAATAGAGAGAGCAAGAGAGATAATAAGTATTGTATGCTTATGTTAATGGAATAAGAAGAGAAAGAGTGGGTATCAGTGTCAGGGTTAAGTCAGGGTATGCCCTAAGCGCGGATAGTCATCATGCTAGAGTAAGACATCTTATCTTGGGGAATGCATTTCTTCAGATCAGGTTCAGCAAATTGGCAACGTGGGAAAAGGGTGCTATGTTACTATTGACTCTGACCTGTTTTCCTGCTCAGGCCTCGTTCTGTTTCCACAGTGACCTCAGAGAGCACTGCACCCACACGGACAGCTGTGTCGTGTCATGAGCAGAAAGTTGTGGCCTGAGTGCTGGAGACCAGTCCCTGAGGGATGTTCCCCCCCAAAGGGCACTTCCTGCTTATCTTTTCCTTCAGCCCAAGGGTTGGGGTCTCTGAGAAGACAAGGCTGTCCCAAAGTTGCAAAAAGGACAGTTTCTTTTCATATACTTTTTAATGTTTTCTTTTCCCCACTGGATTTTGCATTTAGAACTTATCCTTTGTTTTTATTCCTATGTATAAGCTCAGTTCTTTGAAATGAGTGAGGTTTTGGAAACACAGACTATGTCAGTAATTTCCCCAAGGGCAGTATCTTGGTGACACAGATTACCCTTTTACAAGATAGTATTTCTGGTCCAGTTGTCTCTGACCATTGGTTGAAATGATGTAAATGACAGTGTGTGATGGGTACTATATAATATTATTTATGGTTGAAACATTCTAGGAGACGATGTCCCTTTTCTTCATACTCTCTCTTTTATTTGGTTTGTTTAATCATTCCAGTCATTTTAGCAATTCCTTTCTCCCCATTGAAAAAGTGAAGGATTGCTTGCTATGTACAAATAAATGACCAGAAAGTTTGAAAGAATCCAGACTAGAAATGTTAAATTTTATGTGGCCTTTCAAAACTGCAGTCAGAAATCATTTTACAGGCCGTAAATATTTTTTTACAGTTTGAGTTGCCTACTTAATGCATGAGTGGTAAAGTGTAATGAAGCCACAAATAGGATATGCTTTATCTCTTTTTGCAAACAGAATGTCCCAAAGTATTAAATACTGTTGGCTTCTAGTATTTTCATTTAAAAATGAGAGCTAGAATGAGATAGAATCTGGATTTTTTACTTGCCCTCCCTCCTAGTTTTTGTACAATACTGTCCAGATGTATTTCCCCAACATATTTCTTTGTGTTCACCAATAAAGCAGATTCAAAGCATATCTCCCTTTATATACATGGTCCAGAAAATTTACTTGCAATTTAAATTTTATATTAAAAGTGACTTACTTTATGAATTTAGATATTTTTCTCTCTCTCTTTTTTCCTTCTTCTGATTGAAATTTACCAGTAACTTGTCCCTGCACAATTAGTATTTGGAGAAAGGGAAAGAATGAGGCAAAATCTTGATGACTGCTGAATCTGGAAGATGGGATCTTTAGCTCCTGCTGCAGAATCAGGTCTCCTCTCAAGTTTGTCAACCCCCAGATAATTTTTGTGCTTGGATTTGGCTTGTTTATTAACTTTGATTCATTGCTTCCCAGGACTATGTAGTATCACTAATTCAAAATAAAACCTCTGAAAATTTTAAAGTTAAAAAGACGCCTATGAAAAACCGCATCATGGAATGTTCAGGCTGGAAGAGATCTTTGAGATCATTAGTCAAATGCCCTTTTACAGATGAGTAAATGGAGGCTAAGAAATGCTGAGCAGCTGGTAGTGGCACACCCAGGACCTGAAGCCTGGACTTCTTGAGGCTTGGATGATTTTTTTTTTTTTTTTTTTTTTTTTGTAGGAAGGTACAGTTTCCAAAGAAATCAAGAAGTATAAAACTAGTACAGGTAATAAACTTATACTGCTGTTGTTGGTCGTAATTCTGCCCATAATATTGTATAAGAGCAGGGGTAACTAATACCATTTCTTAATATTTTATTATCTAAAGACCTAAAATCCTCTTTTTTTCTTCCACAAATATGACTGTGTCTTTGTGTTTTTTCCTCTAGCTTTCTTCTCCATCTTCAACCTAACACTGATAGGAAAAGAAATCTATCAAATAACTGGTTTTATCACCAAATAAGATTTATTAGTGTTACTGATAACTAACTTTTGTGTGTAGTTCTCCCTCCATTCCCCTCTCTCTAAAAATAAATAAGTAAAATTAAAAAAAAAAAAAAAGAAAGTGCAAGAACCAGAAGTGATTTGCCTGTGCTTCTACAGTTTAAATGAAAGGAGATCAAAAAGATGATTTATGCCTCAGTGTGCTTTGCTTCTCACCACACTGGGTCTAGTCTATTCTTTATTGATTAAACTTTTTTATGATTTCAGAAAAATGAAAAATATCTTCCAGATATTTAAGAAATGACTTTTCCATACACTGTGCTTTTGAATTATTTTCCTCTCATTTGTCAAGGACTATAAAAAGATAAGTTCATCTCTGCCCCCAAATTAAAGGACCTCTTATATCATTCCTTTGTGATATCAGTAATTGTTCCATTTTGTACAGTGCTAGAACTGTATGTGTAGTCCTATAAGAATTTGCGTGACTGCTCCATTAACCAACTGTACCCCCCATATTCCCATTTTCCAGATTCAACAATTATCAAAATTTTGTATCATTTGCTTCATCTATTCCTTTTAAAAATTTTGTTTTTATGGAAATATTTTAAAGTAAACCCTGTACATGCTATTCATGTACAGAGTTTACTTTACCTAGTACAGTAAAGTCTCCTTACCTAGTTTCATATGAATCTCTGAAAAAAATTTTCCTAAAAAACTAAAATGCCATTGTTCCCTAACGAAAATCTTAATTTCTTGGTATCATGTAAAACCATTCATAATCAGATTTTCTCAGTTGGAATGGTACATGAAATCCTCAAATTACAAAGTGGTTATATTTCAAAAGTCTTTAAATTAGCACTTTGGCAATTTAAATTTATTTTCATATGAAACAACCTCATAAATTGTAGTTAGGCATCCACCCCCAGCCATTTTACAAGATTCTATTTAATATGAAGTGAAATGTAAATGTCATGTATATGCCCAAAGAATAATAGACAATAAGAACAATACTTGATTCTATTAGGGTTTCAAACAAACATGTCTTTCCAACAGCAATTGCTACTTTTGAATGTTGGCACTTGATGAATATCATTTTTCTTGTAGAGGAATTTGAAAGTACACAGATATTTGTAGCAATGTTGAAGCAGGCATCAGAACAGTTCTTCTCAAAGTCCCTGGGCCAACCTTCCTCAGAATGAACAGGGATGCTTGTTAAAAAAAGTGTAGATACTTAGATCTCTTGCAAAACCTACTGAATAATAATTTCCTGGTGAAGGACATAGGAATGTAACTTTTTAATTTTTTCTCTTTAACATATGTACAAAACCAGGAGTATTCTTACCCTCTTCTGCTTTCAGACTCGGGCAATCTGGCCAATTTCATTTGGTTGATAAACGGTAGGAATATTACTAATGGACTTTAGTAAATATTACTAAAGTCCATTAGTAATATTCCTGGTATTTTATCCAGGTATTGATTGTATAAAGGAAACAGAACCTCACATGAACTTGCCTGAAAGGTTATGCTGTAGTGCCTGAAGTCCAAAAGTTCACTGATCCCATGAGAAACTGGAATTGGGAATTAGAAAGTCAGCAAAAATCGACATAGCCACTTTATGCTCTTTCTTTTGCTCTCCCTCAAGCACAGCACGTAGTCTCTGCTTCTTGTAAATCTATTTCATTTTATGACATTTTTTGTAGTTTTGCTTGTCTTGATCATGTGTGAGTGCATGTGACCCCAAATGGTCATCTCTATTGAACTAAATGTTTCCTCCTGTCAGTGGCTCAGCCCTTGGTAACCGACTGCAGTCTACATCTGGACAGGGGTTTTAGCCCAGCATGTTCAGCTCTTTCTAAGTCAGCTGTGGTCAAAGGAACATAGGGTCCTCGACTGATGCTCACTCAGCAGTGGTTGTGGCAACAAATTTTGTGAACAGGTAGTACAGGGTCAGTAGGTATGGTATATAGAGGTGGAGAGGAAATGGTGGACAGCTAGTGACCTAGAAAAAAAAGTCTCGAAAAACAAGAGGGCAGAAAACCAAATTCTTATCATAAGTGTATGATACATGGTGACCCACTGACGTGGCCTCCAGGGTCCAGTTCTTCCACCTCAGTTCACTTGAAGCATATTCATTTGATAGTGGTTTCAGTTGACACCACTCTTCAGTGATGGTAAACTTCCTTGGCTATTGTCCTGAGCTTGAACCTTAGTGAGGCCCCTTAGCTTCTAATGACAGCAGCTACCAACTCCAGTTTCTCACTGCCTCAGGCTAGTTAACCATCACTTGCAGCAGAAGACAACCGTCTCTTCCTATTTTAAAACTTAAATCTTCTAGCAAATCTTCTGTTTGTTAAGGTTTTATTTTCAGTTTGAAGGTTGTCTCAAGTTTTGGTTAATTTGCAGGATACATCTCATTTCAACCTTTGTCTGCAATATGGGCTTTGTTTTTTATTTCTTTGGAAGCTCAGCATCTGGTTTGTTTTCCCCTAGGGGCATATATTTTGTTCTATCACGAGAAGGAAAATTGGAATCATTCATGGTTCAATATAAATGTGGATCTTAGTATAAAAAAGCTTTCTGTAGTCTTACAGATGTTACCTTCAAAAATGACAGCTTAAATGAAATTCTGTTGTGTAAGTATACACCAGTGTGCGTTTGATCAGGGATAAGCAGACTCGGGAATGGTACTTTTGGCACTCTAGATAAAGGACAGCTTAGGGGAGAACCTGGGAAGTGGCTGCAAGCCTTTGCCAAGGTGCAGGAGAAGAAGGGAAGCTTTTAGAATCAATTTACAGGAGAAATGGGAGAGCCAATGTGGGGAGAACAGCCTTAAGTTCTTGTCCTTTCCACTTATTTAGTGTTTTTCAAAATCACAGAGAAAATAAGCACAGATAGGATTAATATTCTTAACTAGTTTACAGATGCTTTTCTCTATTCCAGAAGATTGTTTATATGTTGGTTGTTGGAATATTCACACACATTTTTTCATAGATATAAGGTTAGTGGTGGTTAGGTTGTTAGGGCAGCCTGTGTACCATTTTTAACATTGTTTCTATGGAAAGGTGTGAGTCTATACCACAGGTGGCAAACGCAAGGCCTGCGGGCCGAATCCCGCCCTCCACCTGTTTTATCTGGCCTGGCACCTTGTTTCTACCCAGTGGTAGTGCCAAGTTCTTGCTTAACTGTTAAGGAGCAGTTATATTTATGCAGTCCTAAAATTACATTTGGTCCTTTGAATGCAACCATGAGGCTGATGTGGCCCCCAATGAAAATGAGTTTGATACCCCTGGTCCATATGGTATGATTAAAAGATATTAGATGGGGAGTCAGCAAGCCTAGTTTTTAATATGGTCCTGCAGCTGATGAGTGATATGATAAGAGGCTACTGCCTACACTTTCTGGCCCTTCAAGCACTATGATTTCATCTTGTTCCTAGAACAGGTGATTCTGATGGCTCTTGAATACTGATGACTCCATGTATGTAAAGGAGTCTTGGGGAATTTCTTTGGTTTCAGTGGCCTTAGAAGTTTTTTCTCAGCCTTTGTTCAGATTATCCTATATGGTCACTATACCTCCTTTGATAGGGTCCATTTGGGGTGCTGTGGGTTAAGGAGCATAGGAGCCACCTTTGTGGAAATGATGGGGGAAGGGCTAGTTAATGATGGGCTAGTTAAATTACAAATTGTACATCGAAGTCAAGGTCCATATACTAAAGAGTCAGAAAAGATATATCTGGAAAATGGCAGGTTAGGTGGTTACAGTTGTATTTAAACTTAGGAATAAGGATATGTGATAAGATGTGAACATTTGAAGGTGATGCAGGGCCACTATGTACCTGAATCTGTGCCACCCTCAAGTCATTGTTGCTTTCTCAAGCCAGAAACCTAGAAGACCTCTTTCTGATCTTTGTCAAGTATGGCTCCATCTGTCATCACAATGTACCGGAATCCATAAACTTCTCTCCATCTGCACTGCTACCATCCTACTTTAGGTTACTGTCGTCTCCTATACAAGAGACTCATAAATGGCCTCCTTGCTTCGGTTTTAGCCTATTTTGGTCCATTCTCTGTTCGTTGGCTACAGTGAACTTTTAGAAATGTAGATTGCATCATGTCATTCTGTGGTTGAAAAATTTTCGATTGCTTAAAAGCAAATCCAGATTTTTACCTTGGCCTTCAGTTACTGCACATGGTTTGGCTTCCAACTACGTTTTAAAACTCATCTATATTCTACTCTTTTATATTCCAGCCATAGTGGAAGGGCAGTCCTACCTGTTTGGGAAGTTGGCAAGCTTTTTTCTACTTCAATCCTTTGGCTTGACTGTTCCTCTGCCTGGAACCTCTTCTCCTGAAGAGGTAGCTGACCCTTCTTTAGTCTGCAGGTCTCAGCACAAGATCATCTTATCAAGCAGGCCTTTTTTGACTAGTTTATATCAAGCATCCCTCTACATCTGTTTTTCCCCCCACTTCATCACATTTTCTATTGTATTTCCTTAGCTGTACTTACTGTATCTAAGTTGTCTTTTTATCTATTAAGTCTAATTATTAACTATTTTTAACAATAAATTTAGAGTCTAAATAGAGTATTTGTTAGTTGGTTTTTTTTTTTTTTTTTTTGGTAAAAGAATGAATAACCGATTTATTGAAGATAGTTAAAATCAATTTTAACAAATTGTATTTTGACATTTTTATTCTAATCATGGTCAATTATTTTTCTCTTCTGTCAAATTAAAAAAAAATATATATATATTTAATTTTATTGACAGATTCTGTTAACAAAGATAAAGTTTCATGCTAGAATCCTGGACCAGTTGGATTTTAGTAGTACATGCCTTTTGCTTTCATTACACACATAGGGAATTTTTATCATGTGTAATGAAATTAATGATATTTTTGACCTTATGCATTATTCTTATTTAATGGAATTACAAGTGAAAAGTGCTTGGTGGACTGCTGTACTGTCTTCCAGCTGACTGTGTGTTAACACAAATCTACATGTTTAGGAAAAGTTAAGTGGAAATATCAGTTGAGTTTAAATATAAGTCTCTCAGAGCAAGAGGTAGATGTTAGCGAATGTTTTAATTTTTAGCTGTTAATGTTGTGGGTGAATGATTCAGGCCAGTGCTGATAGTGTGGAAGTGGGGAGATATGTATGCTTTTGAATACACAAGAAGACTTTCCAAGAGGTGTACAAACTTGCAGATTTAAGAAAATCAGTTTCTAAATCCTCATCTTTCATATGTACTTTTTCCTAAAACTCACCTTCCTGAGAACCCACCTGTGCTCACAATAACCTTCTCACCTCATACATCACCCTGGGGCATATAAACCTCCAAGGCATCACCTACGGGGGAAACTTCCTTTAATAATTCATCAAAGTACCACAAATCAGAAGCATTTCCTGTCTTTTTATGCCTTACACATATTTCTGTGAAAGGGTGATATAGTTAAAAATAAGAATTTTGGCTAGTGTTGAAATGTTCTCAGTTTAGATAAATGATGGTGTGATGGGAGTAATGACAATTTTTATAATTTTATTTTTCAATTTTCAGTCATTGACTTAAGTTCTTCCCTCTCCTGTTGTCAGAAAATATATAAATAATGCTTGAGGAAGAGTTTCTGAAGAACAAGCAAACAGTGCATCAGTGAAAATGGCCTTTGGTCATGTATTTAAATTTATTTTTCACTTTTCTCAATACTTGGGATGCATCGATAACTGAAAGAAAACACACCAACAAACATCTGAAGTGATTAGGTTACTGCTGTAGTGAGGATCCTTGGGAAGCCACTTGAAGCTTAGGTTTGCCTGTAAAAATTTACTGGGGAGCACTCTTGGAATCAATGCCTGTGGGAATAGACACAAGGAACAGCCACGGTACAGCCACAATAGAGAACAGCCACAGTACAGCCACCTCAGCCAACAGAGACCTTAATCGTTCCTGTAAGAGCTCTGGAGCTGGGATGGCCCTACAGAATTACTCACAATCAGGGCAGAGGAGCTGGGCTGCCTAGGAAGGACCTGGCCATGGGCATGGCAGCTCTCTTCAGCCTAGTGTGATGGCCAGCAGTGAGAACTTGCTTAGGAATTCTCAGTGGCTGCCACTCTAACAGCTGGGAGAATAAATGCGTCAGTCCTAAAGGTTTGGATGGTGTACCACAGCATCTGTAACAGTTAGTAATTGACTCTTTTAGTGTAACAGAAATTCCTTCTGAGACTACCACACTTTTTAGATAATTTGGATGAAACTCAAGGAGGTAGTGTGTACATGATTTCTTTTAGATTTTGTGTGAGTTATTTAATATTGCGGTTAAAACCTATTAAAGCATATCATGAAATATTTATTCCGGTGCCAGTCAATTCCCATCCTATTTCATCATAAAATACTTTAATATTTCCTACCTTCTTCAACAGAAAATATGCTAGTTGCTAGATGATTTTTTAAAGTATGTACCATTTGCTTTCATTAAAAACATAAGAAATTTTTATCATGATGCAATTACAATTAATGGAACTATGTCTGATTTCATACTTGGTTTTTATTTAATTGCATCCAAACACTGAAAGTCAAGGTGGGAATTACACTGAGACAAAGGAATTCCATGCCCTTTCTAACACTTCATTGTATCCCTTAGAACTCTTGGTTCTGTATTATTTTAATTTTGACTGCTTTTAGTTGTTTCTTTTATAAGATATAATTAATAAATAATTTTCAGTGTTTTACTTTTTTTTTTCCTCAGAATGTCTATTGATATCTCTTTTGAATTGAAAAGTAGAGTTGGACTTTATCTGCTAGAGGCCGTAATTGTTTTACTGGGTGATGGGTCATTAAAAAAACTCTTGCTCAGGTGGCACTTAAAGACTGATATTGTCTTTCCCCACTTCTGCACTCTTTCCTCCCTTTCCCAGATCAATTTTTCTCTCCACATATTATATGTTGGCACATGTATGTGTCCATTCTCTGCCTGTTCCCACTAGAAACCGCAGTGGGACACCCCTGTGAGGGCAGGGACTTTGTATATACCACTGAGTCCGTGGATGATGTAGTGCCTGGCATAGACCCTCAGTGCATTTTGCTAAATGAAAGAATAAATAACTGAATGAGTGAATGGGGAAGGACCAGGGAAGTAAGTGGTTGTTAAGACAGAAATGAGGGAATATTTGGGAACTAATAGTTTAGTACAAATCATGAAGAGATTGCAAGGAAACTTAGAAAAGTAAAATTTAGTTTAGTTACTAAGAGGGGTCTGATATTGTCAGATATTAAAAGACACCCTAGTTAGGATAAACTTTTGAGTATTGATTTGCCACTATTAGTACATTCTAAATTTGGATTACCCTTGCTCGGAACAAATTCTGTGCTTTGTCTCTGTGGTCCCCTTGCGAGCATTTTCAGTCAAGAAGCATGTAAACTTTATGGGGCTGAGTCCAGTAAAAGCTTTTCAATCAAACCACATTCACAGTGGAAGATTACTTTCATTCTCGGGAAGGGTGACATATGCGTGTGAAGCCCAGTATTCAGATGAAAGGGTACTTTGGTATTATTCAACTGTGTATTGGCAAGACTCAGGCCGGTATCTAGTTTCTCTTTAGAGACATTTTGCATTATATTACAGTACTCTTACTGTGCTGTGCCAGGGAAATTAAGATCAGCTGGAACACTCTGTAGGTCATTGGCTTGGAATCTTAGGGCACTGGGAACTTGATGTTTTGTTTTAATGACCTCATTTAGGCTGAACCTGCCTTTGTTCCCAAGGCATAAGGGCCCCTTTAGAAAACCAAGTCTGCACCTTGGGAGAGGTTTAGAGAAAAGTGACTAACATATTTGAAGGCATTGGGTCAACTTCTATGCAAAGAGTACTTGATAAATCATGGCTCTTGAGTCAAGAGAGATGAAGAAAAGGCCTAATTCAAGTCTCCTCAACATGGATGTAGCTGTTAAATCCCATGGTATCTGAAACATACTTTGAAGGTTGAAGGAGGTAGTTTTAAGACAAATGAAAGGAAGAAGTGTTGACAGGTCACGAAGCAGTTCATGGAACTTGTGCTCTGGCAGATGCTTTCTGTAGCGATTTTGAGAGGATATCACTCTTGTGGGATGAAGCACCTTCTGCATATTTCTCCAAGGGAGCGTGTTTGAGGTGCCCATGGGATGTGTGAGGACTGGGGGAGGGCCATGTGGAAAGTTGCCTGGTGAACGTGGAACACCTTTCTGCAGCAAAGCTTTTAATTGAAAAAAGGAAGAAAATGTCTTTATATTTTTAAAAAACACTTCTGTTTTTATGAGCAGAATACACAGTTTATGTGTATATTTAAGAACAAATTAAATACTTTAGAGTTATGGCCTACCCTGAGATGAAAAGGCTATGTGATTACTTTCTTTTGCATTTTTTGTAGCTCTGGTTGAAAAATTTGAGAAACACTAGTGTTGTTTTCAGTTCTGTGGGACGAGGCTCTTTGTAATCCTCAGGAGTTATCATCTCTTTTTCCTTCTCAGTTTTTTTTTTTTTTAAGATTTTATTTATTTTAAGAGAGAGGAGAAGGGAGGGAGAGAAACTTCAATGTGTGGTTGCCTCTCGTGCGCCCCCAACTAGGGACCTAGCATTTTCCAAACCAAATTAATTCTTTCCCTCTTAAGCTTGCTCCTTCTCCTGTGTTTCCCTTCATTGAAAATGGCCCACACTCTTCTTATACTGGAGAATCAGAAATCTTAGTTCATCTTTGGCTCCCCTCTATGCATCTCTTTCATCATCCAGTTGGTTACAAAGTCTTCCTGGAAAAACAAGTCTTGAATTTGTCCATTCTTCACAACCTCTCTGCCATTGCAGCAGTTCAGGCCAAGTCACCCTTTTTTTAAGTCTTGCTCTACATCTAGAAGTGTCCTATGCTTAAAATTATTTTTTATTCAGGAGCTAAAATTGATATAATATAAAATTAATTAGTTTTTGGCTTTATTAAATTTATAGGGGTGACATTGGTTAATAAAATTTTATAGGTTTCAAGTGTACAATTCTTTTTAAAAAAGAATTTATTTATTTATTTTTAGAGCGAGGAGGGAAGGAGAGAGGGAGAGAAACATCATTGTGTGGTTGCTTCCCACACGCCCCCTACTGGGGACCTGGTCAGTAACTCAGACATGTGACCTGATTGGGAATCAAACTGGTGACCCTTTGGTTCGCAGGCCGGGACTTGATCCACTGAGCTACACCATCCGGGGCAAGTGTACAAGTCTTTGATACATCTGTGTATTGCATCATTTGCCTACTACTATTCAAAGCCAAATCTTCTGTTACCATGTATTTGACCCTCTTTACCCTTCATTATCCACCTAGTAACCATCATACTGTTGTCTGTGTCTATGAGTTTTTGTTTGTTTGTTTATCTTGTTTGTTCACTTGTTGATTTCAGTTTTGTAATCCACATATGAATGAAATCATATGGTTCTTGAATAAATTAATGTTTGCCTTACTTTACTTGGCATGATATTTTCAAGATCCATCCATGATTCTTTATATGGAAAACTCTAAATACTCCACCAAAAACTATTAGAAGCAATAAACAAACATAGTAAAGTTACAGGATACAAAATCAGTATACAAAAATCCATTGCATTCTATATATTAACAATGACATTTCAGAAAAAGAAATAGAAAATTAATCAGTTTAAAGTACACAGTTCAGTGGTATTTAGTATATTTTCTATGCTATGTAAACATCATCTTTGTCTAATTCCATCACCCCAAATGGAAACCCTGTATCCATTAAGTAGTTACTCCTGCCCCCAGCTCCTGGAAACCATTAATTTGCTTTCTGTCCCTATGCATTTACCTATTTTGGATATTTCATGTAAATGGCATCATATAATATGTGTCCTTTTGTGTCTGGTTTCTTTCATTTAGCATGTTTTAGAAGTTCATTCACATTGTAGCATGTAATAATATGCTTTTAACCATGAAATAGTTCCAAACGTATAGAGAAGTACACATTTTTTCTTTTGAAGAAATAGGTTGTTCATACATGGTACCTCTTCTTTTTATTCCTTTGGTCTCAATCCTATGTTTTCTCTTTTCCCCCTGCTGTGAGGGAACCACTTTTCTGAGGTTGATGTGTATCCTTTCCTTCCATGTTTTTATACTTTTGCAGTATGTAGCATCGTACTGTAATTTAATGATTTATGTAAATATATTGCATTCGTTTCTCTGTAGCTTGCTGTTTCACTTAATGATTTTCTTAATTCATGCTAATATGTTAGATTATTTTAATTTTATTTCATCGTATGCATATATCACAGTGAATTTATCCATTCTGAATTGAAGAAAATTAAGAATCTCCTCAATTTCCATCATTAAAACCCACACTATAGTGTATAATCTTGTGCCTCTTTGCAAGGGGTTCTCTATGTATTTAGAAGTGGAATTGTGTGGCTATAGAGCAAGTGCATGTCCAGTTTTGCTAGATATTGCCAAATTATGCCCCAAAGTGGTTGTACCCACTAGCACTATATGTGTCAACATTTCCACACTTTTTCTTCAACAGCTGATATTTTCAGATTTTAAAGTTTTTGCCAAAGTGGTGGATGTTAATGAAATTTAATTAGCGGTGTTAATTTACATTAATTAGCCTGACTACTTGTAAGGTTGAGCTTCTTTTCATTTGATTTTGGCCATTCATATTTCTACTTTGTTAATTATTTATATTTTTGTATTATGTTTATCATTTTATTAATGTTTAAGAGTTTTTTATATAGTATGGATATTAATCTTTTTGTAATTATAATCATTATAATAATTTTTTCTCAGTAATTGTAGCTTGTCTCAATTTTGTTTACAGTCTCTTATGATACAGAATATTTTTGTTTTAATTGAGTTAAATATAGTTTTGTACTTTTGCATATCTTAAGAAATTTTTTCTTCTATGTCTTTAATATATTTTTAGCTAATCATTTTAACATTTTACTTCTCATATTTGGGTCTTTAACACAGCATGATTTACTTTTATATAAGATAGGAATCTAATTTTTTTCCAAATGAATGTCTACTCATAAAAGTACCATTTATTAAAGTAATCACCCCTTCTTTTCCCAGAGCTTTTTAACATTTCTTTGATCATGTATCAATATTTCCTTTTTATAGTGAAGTGATAGTTTTCTAGGACAAATCAGATTCTGTCATTCTCTTAAACCATTCCATGTATTCTCCCATTGTCTTTGGATATAGATTTTGATAGGGGTCTTGGAGTATTGCATAGCTGGACCACCTCTCTGATCCCGTCTCTTATACAGTGTGTTGACCACACTAAATTTCTTTTAGCTTTCTAGCCCATTTATTTCTTTTATCTGACTCTGTGAGGATCAAGTCAATCTGTACATAAGATTTACAGACTAAATTTCTTTTAGTTTTCTAGCACATTTATTTCTTTTATCTGACTCTGTGTACAGATCAAGTCAATCTGTACATAAGATTTTCTGTATTCTTGCATTTCTTTTCTTCTTGATCTTCAAATAGGTAGCTTCATATACATTTCTTTGAAGACGCAGCCAAGAGAGTCTTCTCTTCCCCTACCATGTTTTCATTAGGTGCCCTGCTTAGAAATTATCTACTAGGTCAGTAAGGTTGTGTTACCTGTTCAGTCATAAGTGTTCTACCATCCAGGAAGGTCTTTAGGGCAGCAGGAACCAAATTTGCCTTGGACGTCAGTGCATTTCCAGACCCTATCATTGTTCCTGGCATGTTGTAGGTCCTCTGTAAATACTTGTTGAATAAACATATGGTTCTGATCTCTGAAATATCTGATAGATGATCATCCATATAGTCTCCTTGAGCATTTTCAATGATAGCTTATTTTGCTTGTGATCAACAAAAGCTGCATATAAATGGTTTCTCATGCACTACGTGTAAACCAAGGTTATATATAATAGAAAAAAGTTACTTGCAAAAATTTTTGTATTTTACCTTTTCCTATTTAAATTTTAATTTTGATTCATTATTCCAGCCTGTCAGGATATTATTGAGTTGTCTTCTTTTATCACAGTAATTGTCCTTTCAATTTGTTTTATTCTCACATGGGTATAGGTGGCAATAGTGTCTTCATTCAAGAGTGCAAGACAAAGCGCCACTCTGACCTACATCCCAGAGAGATGCTAATGGATTGGCCAACACTGAGTTTTCTCAACACATTGCTAATCCATTCAAACAGATATTTATTGAGTATCTGCTTTGTACTAGTCATTGTGTTTGGTGTATATGTGATTGTGTTATCCTTCTAGTCCTATTTTATCTTGTTTATCAAAAGTATCATGCGGTATTTCTCAATTAGTCTTTAGAAATCAAGGTATCTTCAGTTGTAGATAGTCCTTTGACCTATCAGTATAGATAGTATAGTAATAACTTAGCAATTATTATTCTCATTAATATTCACCTTTTACAGTGCACCAGTTGCTCTGCTAAGAAGATAAGTTTTATAACATGTACTTTTCCTAATATCTCAGTGAGGTAGACACTATCATGATATCCATCTTATAAAGGAGGGCATTTAGGTTTAGGAAGGATTATATTATCTGATCAAAATTATACAGATGGGAAGTCACAGACTCAGATTGCCAACCCCAGACTGCCCTGTTGTATTAACTGCCCAATATTTGCAGACTCCTAATAACCATTCCTTTCTTTCTTCCTTCCTTCCTCCATTCTTTCCTTATATTATTTAAGTTTAAAAAACATTTAAAAAACAAAAAAAGAATGTTTCTATAGGCCCGATTTATACTATCAATACTGTTAATGGGTAGAATTCTAGAGGTAGGCATTGCGGAGACATCACTGTTTCATGGCATAACCTATGTGCCTGATGGAACAGAACCAGTATTCAACTTATTCAGAGGTTCCTTTCACTCAACATTAGCTTGGACTTGATTCATTTAGTTCTAGATACATAAAACTATAGTAATCATAGAACATTTAAATATAAAAATGCACTTTACTTCTGTGAGAAAAATGATTCTTCCAAACTGTTAAGACTGTATCCTGCATTGTGGAGGTCTATGCAGTTATAAAGCAGTGTGATTTCTTTCATATTGGCTCCTAAGGGTGCGTGTATCCTGTCTTTATATTAGTGAGAAAACAGTTTTCGAGGCACTTTCCAATACGTCATCATTTTTAACCTTTGACGATCTGACTGCCGTAAGTATAGGAGTTAGTTTTATCTCAGTTTTACAGAGGGAAGGAGATAGAGTCTCAGATCAGGGTGACGTCGTGCAGCAGTGCCTGACAGAGCCGGGGCTTGAACCCAGTGTTTCAGATTTCGGTTCCAGCCCAGGGTGCTTTAACACAAAGTTGTAGGTGGAGTTATATTTAAAAACCACACACAAATACCTCCTTTGTATTTCAATATTGCAGAATTTTTTCAGTGTCACTGATTTTTATATGGTGAAACCTGAAATGTGACATAATAAAAAGAGTTTCCTTTAAAGTGTACTTGAAATTCGTGTATTCTTAACTGCCCCAAGCTCTACCTCTAGTATTTTTCCTATGGTATTGGTATATTGCTTTCAGGAAACTTAAAAAAAAAAATCCCTTTTATTAGTTTCAGGAAGTGTCAGAAATCCTTATTATTATTTTTTAATTTGTAGGATTTTGAATGATTTTTAGAAGCTACTAGGGAAATTGGATCACTCTCAAACCAGAAAGTATTCTGACTTAAAGAGTTTGGTTGTACTCTGGGGTGTTAAGTTAATTTTCATTGACAGACCCTTGCCTGGGATTTAATTGAGATTTAAGTTAGTAAAAATCCTACCCTGGCCTAGAGAACAATTGGGCAGATTGTATGAAGTGAAGAGGAATGTATTTTCTCACCCTCTTTTCCTTCCCCTTGGACAGAAGCCAGGCCACCTCAGAAGTTGCAGGTATTTGGTAGCGGGCCCGTCCTGCCTCTACAAGGTCACCTCAGCACGTCCAACACCTATCACTGCAGTAATTGCAGGGCTATAGTGTCAGTGTAGAGAATAATGATTTTTTTCAAGTATGGGGTCAACAATGATTCAAATATTTAGACATCGAATTAAACTCTCTTTTTTAAAAAAGAAATTAGCAACACTTTACTTATCAGTATGATTTTCCTTCCATCTTCAAAGCGTTGTTTTGTTTATAATGCTTTAAGGTGGTGGATGACTCTCAACCCTCAGGGGGCCTGTCACATACCTGGAATATTTACTATGTAAGTGCCAGTTGTTGGTCTTCTTCCCTGTGGAGTCTAGTTCCACAGGTACAGAGTGGGGCTGAATTATTATAACTTTTAATAAACACATGCCAGGAGATTCTGGTGATTCTGATACAGGTTGTCTGTAGGCCACTTTTGAGGAAACCATGGTATAATCTGATTGAAACAGGAGTTGGTAGATATTCTCCCTTACAGAGGAAGAATTGGGCAATCCGTGTTGGTTTCGGGAGGTGGTCTTACTTGAATATCCATATACTTTATATATGTTTGTGGTTCTATAATATTTTTTCTAAAGAATCAAACTTATCTAAGTATTTTTGCTTCATTTCAAAGCTAATTAGCTTTTGCTTGACTTTGTATTGCATTGCCTTGCTGACAGCTTTGGGTGGGGGGCTAGTGGGTGGAGAGATTGAGCCAAAAAGAAAAATGACTCATGGACATGGACAACAGTGTGGTGATTGTGGGGGGGGGGGCATGGGGGCGGTGGGTGGAGATGAAAGAGGGTATAAGGGGGATAAATGGTAATTGAAAAAATAGAATAAAAAACTATAAGGCAAAAAAAAAAAAAATAAAGAAACTATACTTTTTGTCTGAAAAAGAGCCTCAGTAGCAGTGGAAAGTGCCAGGGCTCCATGACTGTGAAAATGGTTGTTGGAGTGGATCACACTGGGGGGCGCTGTTGGGATGTATTTTCCTCTGTGGTTGTGGTTGTTAAGTTCTAGATGCGGACACCAGAGGGGGCATGCTTTCGATGACCCAAAGAATATGTGACCTGGATGTTTCAGTGTGATTATTCTAGAGTGCATTGTTAGTTCATTTCATTTAGACTAAGTTAGGGAAGTATCATCCTTTGAAATAAATGATCTATTTAAGAAAGGTTGAGGTGATCAGAAACTTACTTTAATCATGTATTTAAATAATTCTTGCTTCTATTCACATTTACATATTACGTTATGAACAGTGGTTCTAGTTACCAGTTCTTATAGGTTGGGTTTTTATTCTTGGTTGTAAGAGTCTAATATGCTAAAGGATTAGTTTATTATAAGGCTAGAATTGATAGATATGTCCTGTAGATTATTTGTTGAATAAAGTTTTATAGTGTTTTGCCTAGGAATTACAGATGTATATAATTTTGACCATACTGTATCATTAAAAAATTAGAAATGAATCCTGTATCCTAAAGCTTTTTTCTCTTTCCGTCTATACTTGGCACACATGGAGATAATTTGTTTATATCTTTATATGTGCATTTTATATGGCATTTTCCATGTTTTTACCAATAAATGCTCTATTAATAATAGAATAAATCAACTTGAGTTAGGTTAAGCAGGAAAGGAATGCTTCCTTTGCCATTTTTTCTTTTTGTCAAAATGTTATATTTTTTGAAGGCAGGGACTGTTCCTTCTTTTTTGTCTCTTTAGTTTCTATTGTGAAACATTGGACAGAGGGAGTCGGGAGTTAACACCACTGGTGTTACTCTCTAGATATAGGCTATGGTGGATTAAAGATGACTCTAGATGGGAATCTATATCTCGTCCTCTAGAACTTGGAGGGATCCGATTATTTGACCAATATAGTACAGTGGGACTGACACTGACAGTTTCTGGTTCGGGGCTTTGAGAGACTGGCTGCTTCCATATCCCGTTTCTCAGAGTACTCTCTTTGGGAAACCTCAGCTTCCTTACCTGAGCCCCCTGTCTGACCACACTAAGACCACTATGCTGGAGAGGCCCTATATAAGCTATCTGATCTATAGTTTCATCTAAGCCCAGCTTTTCAGCCATCCCTGCCAAGATGCTAGATGTGAGAGTGAGGCAGTCTTTACTCCAACCTTCAGACTAGCCCACCCTCCAGCCAAATACCAGTGGCCTTCATTGACTCCATGTTAAAACTGAAGAATTGTTTCGCTGAGCCCTGCCCTCACAATGCACACAATGGAGAGATACTATAACAGGGTTGTGGCTTAAATAGCTGTTTTAGGGAAATCTGTTAAACAGCAATAGAATAACCAGAACCCAGGCAAGGCACCTGAGAGAAGAACAGATGGTGGCGACTGGAAGAAACCTTGAAGAACATCTTATTGAACCACTCCCTTTTGAAGAAAAAAAAAACTGTATTCCAGAGAGATGCAATAATATGCTCATTTCCAGGTCATGGTCACAATCAGAACTCTGATTTGTCCTTGTTGCCCTTGCCAACAAGGAGGATTCCATAAGATCATTAATTTTGCACTTTACAACTGGTAAGTAAAGACACATGGATATAACCTAGAGGCATTTAAGGAACTACTACCATGAAAGAAACTTTTGCAATTTCAAAAAGGATCCCAAAAAAGTGTTCCAGAAATACCCAATCCAACCACGTTGTACTATTTACTATTACAAAAAGTTACATTCTGGCATGAATGTATTTCACCTAATATTCAAATGTTCAGATACAATACTAGAAAAATAAGTATGCACACTAATAATGAATGGTTATTTCTTATATAGGCAATCTCAACATTTATGCAATTTGTATTCTACAAGTGCTTTAGTAAATTTGGAACTTTCAATGCATTTTCCCATAGAAGAAATGGTAATCAAAATTCGATTTAACATAACATGTCTAATGCAGTGATTTTTCAACTAGTGTGGTGCAAGATTTTTAAAACATGCAATACCTGACTATTTAGTCAGTACTTATTTTTCTTTAGATTGCCAAATATTAATAAATTGATGACAATAGCCAACACAACAATAGCCTTCCAATGTGAATGCCCTGTCTTGAACCATAAATACATAGGTCATATAATAGAGTTGCATTTTTTTGGTCATGTCTCACAATAAAGTTGCATCTGATTGGTTAATTCTTGGTACCAGAAATCCTTACAGACAAGTATAGGCACCTATTTGTTAAAAAGTCACTTTGGAGCAAAATAGGTAGGTAATTACTATTATTATTTTTATGTAAATCAATCAAATTATACCTATTTTTGTCAGATCAGCAAAAAATATAATGTATTTTTTGGTGTGCCACAGAATTTTAATAATTATTTTATGTGTGCCATGAGATGAAAAAGGTTGAAAATTGCTGGCCTTTAAATAATCACCACATTTACCAGTTTTCTATGGGAATTTTTTTTTTCTAATTCCAGCTTGATTACAGTGAACCCATCAGTCCAACCTTGCCCTTTATTTGACTTTGGTAGAGGAACTGGGTTCCACTCTTCCTGTGAGCAGTGGGAGTAAGCACTTGACATTGCTGTTAGCACCAGTAGGTGACAGATGTCTTCTTATGCTTGGGGATGAAGAGAATGTTCTGAAGGCTACTTGCAGTTGGAGAGTGTGCTCTACTTGGTGAGGAGAATCAAGGAGCAATAGCATGGCTCAGGACTTAATGAGGACTGATTAAATTTCTTTGTTCAGGTTGGGTGCTGGTGCTTTTCCTCCTCTCTTTCTTCTAAGTGTCCTAGAGATTGGTCTGCTTGCTTTTTTCATCTTTCCCAATAGCTGCCTTCTTTCAGTGTCAGTTCTTAAACTTGGTAGTCAACAGATGAATTCCTTCCATTTTCCTATACATCCCTAGTCCTAAAGATAACAATAATTTTCATTAATTTTTTCTTTTCTTGTTTTGCTTTTCCTTTCTTTACTCTTCTCTCTCTACTTCTTTCCTTCCCTCCTTCTTTTTTCTTTATCCATTGTCTTATTTCTCTTAGAATCAACCTGAATTCTTTTATTCCATTAGAATTGTTAGTTGGTATAGTTAATTAAATCATTCAGTTTATTTTTTAGATTTTGGGAAGGTGAGTGGTACCTTTACTGCTTATATAGCGTGGGGCAAAAGTAAGTTTACACTATTTTGTGTGTGTGCAAAATAGTTTATTCTTGTATTTTTATTAATTATCGTATATTTTAAAAAGATTTTTAGAGGGGAAGAAAGGGAGAAGGAATGGGAGAAAAACATCAATTTGTGGTTGTCTCTTGCACGTGCCATACCGGGGACCTGGCTGGTAACTCAGGCTTCTGCCCTGACTGGGAATCTAACTGGCTACCCATTAGTTCCCAGGCCAGCACTCAATCCACTGAGCCACACCAGCCACGGCTAATTATCATATTATTTTTCAAACAAACAACTATAAACCTACTTTTCCCACCCTGTGTAACTTAAACAGATTGTAGGCATTTCTACTAGATTGTAAGCCTCTGATAGCAGGGACTGCATCTAATTTTTCTCCATAATCCATTTTCACATAATTTTGAAATACTTAGAAATATTATTGTTTAAGTGAATAAAGATTAAAATTATGACCTCGCTCTATGATTATATAAATGTGCTAGAAAGAGGATGAAATGCACTGAAGATTTTTTTGAAATCCTGTGAATGCTTGTATATTTCTCACATTTCTAGCTTATGTGTTTAATGCAAGTATATGTGAAATTTTGAAGTAATTTTTTGCCTTTGGTTTTCTCTTTTACCTTTACTTTTCACTTTCACTGATGCTTTGGTGATACTGCTTGCCTCTCTTGTCATGATACCATAAAACTGTAGCTGTGTAAAGGCATAGGTGTGGTGTGGTTAATGCATTACTAGTAAGGGGAATATCTGACATTATTTCGGTTCCTTAGAGTCAGATTAAAAAAATGAAAATTATGTAGCTTATTTCAAGGATTAAAGACTAGATATTGGAAATATTTTTTCAGCTGGGTTTTTTTTTTTTGCGAGAAGTGAACTGTAGTTCTTTGCTCAAAAAGAATAATTTGCACTGTGACAGTTCCAGCTTTCCTCAAGGACGAGGCAAAAATTATGCTTAAAAGTTCAAGGTAAACTTTGTGTTTTATGTTTCCTTGAGCCTGATTCAAAGTGTAAAAATAATATGCCAAGAAGTCCCAAGTTGAAGAACATATTATTCCACAAAATGTTATCTTTGTGTATTTATCAGTTTTTTACTGTAGCTATTTTAAACTATTCACTATTTTTATTTTCTAGACCAAATATACTTTAAATAATCTTCATGTAATCAAGAAAGAATACACAGCTATGAAAGAATCCTGAAGAGTAATTTTAAGAGAGACTTAGAATATGGAAGAAAACTTTTTATTAAGGCTCTTGGTAATTCTTAGTTGTTTTTTTTTTTTTTTAACTTAAAGAAAACTGACATTTTAATGACTTGATTATTAATTACTTTCTTATATTAGGGTTCAGGATTCTTTAGATATCCAGTTTGGTACAGATTCTTTACAAACTTAGTATTTCAAATGATGGAGTTTAGCTCTATTTGCTTTACTAAAACTTGACTTATTAATGTTACAGACTTTATAAAAAGTGGCTGTTGTTATGTTCCTTCTATCATTGCATAATCACTTTTCTTTTCTTTTTTTTTAAAGATTTATTTATTTATGTATTTATCTTTAGAGGGGAAGGGTAGGAGAGAGGGAGAGGGAGAGAAACATCAATGTACGGTTGCCTCTCATGCGTCCCCTGCTGGGAACTGGCCTGCAACCCAGGCATGTGCCCTGACTGGGAATCAAACCGCGATCCTCTGGTTCGCAGGCCCGAGCTCAATCCACTGAGCCACACCAGCCAGGGCCATAATCACTTTTCTTTGGGAAAAATTTATTTGTAATCATGCATGGAATGGAATACCTACAGTATATTCCAAGTTGCAAGTTTATATGTAGGTACCAAATGTAGAATGCGGCTTATGTTTAGATTTTACACTAAAGCATATTCTACTTAGGGTCATGATTTTATGCTGCGGTATGGTAGGAGTCTTTGAATGCCCATGGTGGCCCTGGTCATACCTTTCTCTTCTTTTTCTGTTAGTGCTAAAAACCTAAACCTGAACATGACATTTCTTCTGTGTTAATTCTTGAATGACTCTCCACTGTCTGTAGAATAGTGTCTAACCTCTTTACTATTGCTTACAAGGACTTCTGTGATCTGATTTCTGACAGCCTCTCCCTTGCCTGCTGTCTCATCTCACTCCACATTTTATTTTCCCTTCCAGGCATAGCTTGCCATCCCAGAATGAATGCCACCTTTTCTAAAGAGCATGAGAAAAATGAATCACATCCTCCTTGGGACCCACTGTATCTCATGCATTTGTTTTCATAGTATCTATGCCATCTCTACGGTATGGTTTTTAGATCTGCCTCTTTACTCCACTATACCGTCAGGCTCTCAAGATTAAGGATTATGTTTTACTTATCCGTGGATCTTTAGTACATAGTCCCTGGTATATTGGGGTTTAAAAAATGTTTACTGAATAAAAAAAATGAGTAGGCTTATCAAACTGAAAATGTCCACTTGACTGCATACAGACACATTGATTTATTATAAAACTTCTTGCACGCTCTGAAGTTACTTGATCATCTGGGCTTGTCCTATTCTTTTATTGATTTATTTAATAAATATGTGTTTTGTTGCCTGTATTTATAAATACTGAGCTGGGCTCTGGTGAATAAAACAGATATGAAACTATTAGTTGTCTGCTAGTGTATTTGGTGCTTCAGGATTAAAAACATTTTCCTGAAGAACCTTTGGCTGAGTATGGCAGAAACTGATTTTCAGTTTTAATATGAGAATGATTTTGAAAACAGTAGGTGTACTCTCCTCCTTTTTCTTCTCTAAACCCAGTTTTTAATTTTGTAAATTACAAAAGTCAACAGAAAAATGTCTAAAAGATATGTTAAAATGTGTACAAGAAATTGATGAAAAAAGTATAGCTGTAGAATCACTCAATGAAGAAATTTAAGAAGAAATTGATCTCTTCTTCCTGCTCTTAGATACAGCTACTTCAGCTAACACCATGGACATTGTCAGATTCTGAGTTCAAAGTTCCCTTTCACCTGTGATAGATAATGAGATTATTAGAAAGTCCCCAATAAATAATTATATCCAACATCTGTACATGACAACAAAGAATACAGTAGATAGGATCCTGGAGTAAGAGGTAAGAAAGTTGGTTCTGCCTATGGTTCTGATTAACTAGATAGTTTTTTTAGGAGTTAGCATACATGTTGCATGTTTCTTCATTGGTCATAGAGATGTTAATACCCACCCCATTTATATCACATGGTGTCATGAAGATTAAATGTGAGATTAGTTATATGGCTACATGGACTAATTTTGTATCACAATAACATGCGCATATGACTTCAAAAGTGAAAAAGTAAGTCTTATAGAAATAAAAGAGCCCTGGCTGGTGTAGCTCAGTGGATTGAGCGCGGGCCTGCGAACCAGAAGATCGCACTTCGATTCCCAGTCAGGGCACATGCCTGGGTTGCAGGCCAGTTCCCAGCAGGGGACGCATGAGAGGCAACCGTACATTGATATTTCTCTCCCTCTCCCTCTCTCCTACCCTTCCCCTCTAAAGATAAATAAATAAATAAATAAATAAATAAATAAATAAATAAATAAATAAATAAAAAGAAATAAAAGAAAGCCTCTTGTCGTCCTACCCCAGGGACAACTTCTACCAAAGGATTTGGTCCTTTTTTCTCTGTTATTTAATATAGTATTTTTAATCAGTATGTATAAACTGTGGTCTTGTGAGTCAGCACACATACTTTTTATTTGTTAGGCTACAAATACAAGGTATTTTAGATGTTATCTATTGACTTTCTATGGCAGCCAAAGATTATTGGTTCTTTGGTAGCCTCTCCTCTCCTCCCACACTGACGACATGGTCCCATCACAATTTGGTAATTCCCTAATATGACTGTGTAAATACCATTCACTGCTACACAGTGTATTGTAATCACATTTATTGTGAGTTTTCATTTTTCCTGAAATTATTAATTACCTCATTTTAAAAATGCTTCATATTCTTTGATTTGTGACCACATTTATTTACCCCTTCCTACAAGCTGGTAAGACACTCTCAACAGCCTTCTGCATGGTCAGCTGTGTAGGCAGTCCGTTAGTTGCTTCCCAGTCCCAGCCACCTTTCCTGGAATTTGCTAGTTTTCTGTTACAGTCCTGCTCTTGTCTGGGAAGATTGCTCTTTGGGATTACCACAGAGCTGTTGTTGCTTTGGGGCTTTGCTTTGCCTTCATTATGGCAATTCCTTTTTTTCCTTTTTCCTGTATTTGATTCCCTATTTCCTGTGTCTTACGATTTATTCTTCCCTCTTTTTCTGATGGTATAAATAGCTGGGGGAGGGAGGAGTAATTTTTTTGAGCCTGCAGTTCTGAAAATGCCTTTATAACTAGGTGTACAATTCAGCATTAGTTTTGTTGAATATAGAATTCTAGTCATTTTTACTGTTTTGAAGGCATTTTTTAAATTGCTGTTGTTGTTGTGTGTGTGTGTGTAGATTGTTGTTGAGCAGTATTTCATTCATCATTTCAGTTCTTTGTGACCTGCTTGTTCCTCTCTGGAAGCTTTAGGGTTGTCACTTCCTCATCGGTGTGCTTTAACTTCACGATGAAATGTCTTGATGTGAGACTTCTTCCAAAGAAATTTATTGTGTAGAGCACTTTGTAAAAACTTTTAATATGGCCCTGGCTGGTATAGCTCAGTGGATTGAGCGCGGGCCTGCGAACCAGAGGATCTCGGTTCGATTCCCAGTCAGGGCACATGCCTGGGTTGCAGGCCAGTTCCCGGCAGGGGACACACGAGAGGCAACCGTACATTGATATTTCTCTCCCTCTCCTTCTCTCCTACCCTTCTCCTCTAAAAGATAAATAAATAATAAATTAAAAAAAAAAACTTTTAATATGGAGATTAGTCCTTTCCTTCTGCATCTTTTTTCTGTATTATTTCTGTGGTAGTTTCCTATCCCCTGCCTTCTCTTTTCAGTTTTAGGATTGTAGAAGTTAGATGTTGAGCTTATTGAATTGATATAATAGTTTACTAATTCCTTTCATCCATTTTTATCTTTTTGTTCTAATTTTTGAGTGATTTGCTCCATGTATGTTTCCTTTTGAAATAACCATTTTTTTCAGTAATTACATCTTTAATGTCAAAGACCTCATTTCTTATTTCTAAATATGACGTTTTTATTTTATAGTATCTGGATTCTATTTCCAACACCTCTCTCAGGACATTATTTATGCCTTCCTTGACATTATCTTCTGTCTCATTTATTTTATCAGTTTTTTTCTGTTTATTTGTTGTGCTTCTTGTCTTCTTTGATAGAGATATTCATCAGATGTCTGTTGAATTTTCTCTGCCCATTTATATTTAAAAATGAGGCCATAAACTGATTATTGAAAGATCTGTTTGTTGGGTAGTTGCTGTCAGGGTAGGGCAGTATCAGTCAAGCTTATTGGGAACCTTCATGACCACGTAGGTCTTTTATCTGAGGCCATTTAGTCATCCAGACTGTGATCCTCCAATATTTTGCTTGGGTATGTAAGACGTGTGGTCAGTACATGGGAACAAGGTGAGGATAGGGTGCTTGGACGATGGGTGTCTTATTAATTGGGCAGTATATTTTCACTCCCAGTTTCCTTTGGCCTTGGAGCCTCTCCAGCCCCATTTCTTTTACGAGGTTATCTCTTAGATGGTAGTAGAAGTAGTGTCCTGACTCTGTAGTATGGAAGGGGAGGACCATTTATAGAGATTTTCAAACCATGACTTTTTAAAAAATACATATCCAATAACAATGCCTCCTCTGTCTGTGTCTTATGTTTCTAGTTGCTGAACATTTCAGGGTTTGCAGGACATATTGGATTTCTTCTCATTGCTTTTGCCCTCAGGTCAACCTCACTGTGTTCTCCTAAGTCATGGACCATTCTTTTTGCGGTTGTGTGTTTTCATATATTAAAGTTCAAGGTTAAATCTGCTTCCCGTTATCTTTGTAGATGGAGTTAGTGGTTTTGTTTATTGTTCTTTTGGGGGGGGGGGAATTGGAAAAGGAAAAGAAAATGTATTATTTTAGGGTCTTAAAACTTTAAATCCATTGAAAACACATTTCTCCATTCACTTAATTTTTAATTTTATTATCTTGGGTAGGTATAACACACATATAATTCACAATATAAAAAATATAAAATTATTTCAGAAGTCTTGCTCCCATTTTTTAATCCATTGACATCTCCCCTATCTCTGCAGGATCCACTTTTCTTAATGTCTCATCCATTTCCCTGTATTCATTTATATAAATATAAATAACTATAAATATATGTTTATTTTTAGGCATGCCCTTTTTACTTTGCCTTTTGGCTTAATAGTTTCTCTGGATGTCCTTACATGAAAGCACATTAAAGGTATAAACTACTTACCCTGTAACATAAAGTGATTTGTATTAAATTTTAACTTCAGACCGGTTCTTGCACATATGTAATCACATATTTATGAAACTCAAGTCTTGTTATAGGGGAAGGAGGAAGACTGAGGAATAACAGGTCAAAGCGGCAGGATCATGGAGGTGGAGCTGAGATGTAGGGAGAGAAGCAGCACATGGTAAAAGGAAATAGAAAAATGGAAGTGAGTAATTATGCCAACTTTCAGAAACTGAGGAGTATTTCTGCATGTGGAAAAAATAGTTTACATAGTACAGTGCTTCACTACATACAACGTAAGCAATTAGAAGAGGGTTAATCTTACTATAAGCTTCCCAGAATATCTAGTGAATAGCAAAGTGTGCACCAGAAAATTTTGCCATTTCCAAAAGAGAATACCTAGCTGTACACATCTTGAAAAGTTTTGAGAGACTTGAGACTGTTACAGGATTTCTGTGACTTTTGGCTTATGTATATTTCTCCAGCAATAAATACGCATTCAGTGATTCAAAATGAGGATGATAGCTTCAAAGAAATTACTTTCCAGTCATCTATAGCAACATCCCACAAAAACAATTACTCAAAGACTTCACTGGTTGGAATTCAGATAATGATGCTGAATAAATAGTTCTATCAGGCTTTGTGCAAGTGTAAGAAAACTCTACTAAAATAGCATAAAACAATACCAGAAAAAGTTGTGATTTGGAAAAACTTTGCCTGATTTTTTAAATCAATCTATATTTGTGAAATAATATAGTTGTGTTTTATATTTTCATTTAAATTATATTTACATTCAATAATTTATTTAAACTATTAAATAAATATTATGGAAAACTAGAAACTATATACAAATAAAAGATAAAATTAAAACCACTGGACAAAATCTAAAAGCGCAACTCCATTACTTAGAAATAATTCCTGCTATTGTCTTGGGTACCCTAATACTTCTACCTTTTTAATGCATTTTAACATCATTTAAATTTTTTTGACCAAATGTTGTATATTCATCTAGCATCATAAGCTTTTAGCAAAAAGGGGCTTTGTTAATGATTTGTTTTCTTGTTTTACAAATGTGGAGACTCAGACCCAAATGCATTAAATTACTTGCCAAGACTTAGCTGTAATCCTGTATCAAGCAGAGTGGAGGCGAGAGGAGAACTTGAGTTAATCTTTGTGCAGTGTCACTAAGTGCAGGTCCCACTTTTCCTTGGTATCTCAGATTGCTAGCAAGTTGCTATGCACACAAATGCCAGGCTGCAAAGGCGAAGGCTCCGTGAACACAGTGTGCCCAGTGGCTGATGCCAGCCACCTGCTTGGATCCCAGCCCGGTGGTGCCCAAGAGGCAGGGCCTCCAAGTCAGAATTGGCTCATTCAAGGTTAAGTCTCAAAGGCCTCACTGAGATCAGTAGTAGCCTATGACACAGGGCCTCTGGACCAAACTTGTCAAGCATGTGGCCCAGCTGCCCAGAACAGTAGATAACTACTTTCAAGAAGGTAGTGGGACCAAGGAATGGTTTCAGAGGACTAGAGAGAATGATAGGAAAATAAATTGGTCTGAGACCTTTGGAAACTTCAGCCTCCAGACCAGCTTCTAGTCCTTCTTACATCAGTCCTCTGGTTCTCTGAGAATTAGCAAATTAACAGGGTGGTGTTGCAGGATCCAGTTGGACATGGGCAGGATAGCTTTTCCCTTTCTCTCATTTGTTAAAGAAGGTAAGTACCTTCTTCAGAAGACACCCTGGACCCAAGGCTCTGCTTGAGGTGTTAACGATGTAGGGAGGGAAGAGATGAGGCGTAAGGAGAATGAGGGAACAATGATTTTTTTTTATTCTTGAAACATCCCAAGACTTTTGGTACTCAACATATTGACACTTTCAAAACCCCTTATTTAATGGAATGGGCTGGAAGGCCACTTCAGTGAGATGCCGGCAATAGAAGCAAATGCTAGTGTAGTCTGCTACTTTTCCCATCCCTAGTCTTAGAAAGTCTACCATTCGACACAGAAGACTGACTTGGAAGAGTATTTTTGTGTCAGTTTATCTCATTCATGGCTAGGTTTGAGAATTCTCATTGACATATACAGAAATTTCCATGTATTCTCTTTCTTTCTGTTTTTTTAAAAAAGATTTTATTTATTTACTTTTAGAGGAGAAGGGAGGGAGAAAGAAGGAGAGAAACATCAGTGTGTGAGAGATACATCGATTGGTTGCCTCTCACATGCTTCCAACTGGGGACCTGGCCTGCAACCCAGGCATGTGCCCTGACTAGGAATCAAACTAGCAAGTATTTAGTCTGTAGACTGGCACTCAGTCCACTGAGCCACACCAACCAGAACTCCATGTATTATTTCAATTGATTTAATATTAGAACTGAAAGCAGTGTTTTAGGGTTGATTGAAGTTCATTAGGCCAAATAATTTTACTGTACTAACTGCATAATTAATTAGGATTATAATCAAGTATTGCCATGTTATTATTACACGTGATGTAGATATTTGCAAAATAAATCAAGTGACAGTTTTGCAAATATGGATTAGATCAATCACCATTGATCTGATCACCATCAGAATAGATCAGATCACGATGACTGATCTTAATAGAATGTTATAATAGTGAAATAATGGAGTTAATATTTTTACATAATGAAGAATATGATTGTGTCTGGTTTGTAAAGATTTTTAAAAAGTGCAACTACTTCTATAAAGCACTATCAAAGTAGTTTCGGTGATAGAATCAGGTGAAACAATACTGTAGAAGAGACATGTTTACTCTTGCGGGGTCCATCCAGGGTCAGGGTGCTGTGTGCTGTACATAGAGTAGAGGTTAAATGTCAGTTTGCACTAGATTATAATCTAAATAATAGTTCTGTTGTTCCCCCTTCCAAACTATAGAATTCATTTTTATCTGTGTGTGACTTAACATCATGAGATTTATTTATTTTTATTCCGTAATTGATACATCTGAATGAGTTTAGTCTCGATCAAGGTCGTCACTGGAAGATGACATTGATTTTAGGGCTGGCGTTACCACTCAGAAGTTTTGGAAAAATTGACTTGTTTTTAGAAAGTGATAGCAATCTTTTAATAAACATTCCCACTGCTGTTAATTCCTTGACTATCTGATTTTGAGGAAGAGCAAACATTTGTTTAGAGCCAATTCTGAAGAATGACATGAGCACTCGAACTAGGAAGCATATGAAGAAGTTAATGAGACTTTTTCTTGACTTGAACATTTTGGTATTCCCCATGAGGAATGTAAAAACTGCTTGTAGAGAGACACATTGTTAGAATAAAGATATAGGATGTCTAAAATGTTTTTTTGTGACATTTTCTGTGGAATTGAAAAGTAGAATATTTTAATGAAGATAGTATTTTTTCCAAAGGCATGATATTATTATAGTTGTAATTTCAACTAAGTACATCCTACTGGGACAGCATCATGAAAGCAAAAGCACAGTAATTGTCAATCCCTGTGAGTTCAGTTGAATACAGTCTTACGTTTCAGCTCCTAGGAAATGTCTGTAAATGTGTGCATCGACTCAGGGGAGACCTCTATGTACTGTGGGTGCATTCAACATGTAAAAAGTGCAATGCTACTTTAATTTTGAGAGCTTGTTTGGAGGTTCTAGCAGGGGAGCACAGCTACTCGTATACCCTTGACCGAAGACCGGTCCTCTCCTCTAGCTGGGAAGATCGTGCTCTTTGACCGAGCACACAGCTTCAGGAGGGATGCACATGGATCTGTGAGGGAAGGGGACACCCGCCTAGCCAGCCAGATCAGCCGAATCTACCCTGACGATCAATGGGGTGACAGATGTCGCAGCCAGATCGCCCTCACATCCAAATTTTGTTGTGCAACTAATATGTATCATTATATGAATATTATGTAAAAGAAATTTTTGGAATGATTTGTTTGAATTGGGAATCTTAATAAAGGTCTGGGTGGTTCTCAAAATAGCTTTCCCTGCAGCAAGCTGAACATTCAAAACTACTGCATTGACTTTAGCAACATGTTACTAAAATAGCTTACTACTCCTTCCCCTTTTATGCCAGAAAATAAGGGTGTCGTCTTTGTTAATAAAGTCAGTTGAATAAAGGTGCCTGAAAATAAAAACATAGGTTTATTTTTTAAAGGTTTTATTTATTTATTTTTAGAGAGAGGGGAAGGGAAGGGAAGGAGAAAGAGAGGAAGAGAAACATCAATGTGTGGTTGCCTTTCACGTGCCCCCCTACTGGGGACCTGGCCTGCAACCCAGGAATGTGCCCCGACCGGGAATCAAACCGGCAACCCTTCGGTTCATAGACCGGCACTCATTCCACTGAACCACATCAGCTAGGCCCATAGGTTTATTTTTTAAACAATTTGGAATGAGGTGCCACGTGATGAGATCTATCTGAATAACTTCTGAGGCAGTCACTTTTGAAGGTTTTGCTCTGTACCGCATTTGTATATTCTGGTATATTTGTTAAATCAATATCATTATCACATAGTCACACCTCATAAATATTTGAATTTGTGGTCAAAAAATGCATATTCTTCCACAATTACAGTTAAGAATATTTTTCTCTCTCCACCTACATACAGCTTTATAATGATGTCCACATTTGCTTTCTTGAAGTTTCTGCTGTGACCACTGGCAGAAACAGCATAGCAGACCAGATGGTCTGTGGAATTGAGTAGAGAAATTCTTGGCCGTTATTTAATTCAGTAGTTCTACTCAATCTGCTCAGGAGAGTCTAATGAGAGAACATAAGGATGCTGCTGTTAAGATTAGGTACATTGGCAACATTTCTGCATTTCTTGCCTACCCTTGGCTGGGCATTGTCGGAAGTTTTCTTATCCTTATAAAACCATTAAATGAATCATTTAAATATTAAATGCATTTTCCATGTGGCATAATATTTTTAAAAGATTGCTCTAGGTTTAAATCCTTTTAACTATAGAGAGATTGTGAAGACTGGAAAGACAGATTTGTCTGTTCACAATTGACAAATTGACCATCTCATTTGGCTTAAGAAATATTGTGGTGACCTCTGTGATTCTAACGTGGAAAGACTGGAATGAGTGAGCACGAAGTCCTGAACAATGCAGGGACTGTCTCTGGGACTCGCGCTCTGTGTCTCGTATCAGAGGGTGCTGTGACTAACACTGTCTTTGCAAAGAGCCTTCTAGTGTTGTCTGCAGTGATTCCATGTCACCCCTTGTCCGATGTGGTGTTTTCACTTCTGTGAGAAAATTTTTATGGCAGGTGCAATTTTCTTTACAGTTGGTCCTAATATCTGGAATAAAACTTTGATTTGGAAGATAATCCTAAATGTCAGTTTCTGTTGGTAAGATTAGCAAACTCAGAACTGGGGAAAATAAAAGTGAGTAAATGTCTTTGCCTTGAATTATTTATTACAATTTCAGTTTAGTGACTGCCTGACTGACTCCCTGTTTCTTTCTTTTGTTTATTGTCAATAAAGTTATTCTTTTGTGGTATGAGAATTGATAGGTACAAACAATAATATATCATTGTGTCTATTGCAGTATTAAAATATCTATTTATAAGAACTTTGGAGATGAGAATGTTTGAGGAATACAGCATTCCAATAAACTGAAATTAAAAAAAAATAAGTAAAAGACAACGTTTTATGCAGAAAAACTGTCTTGGCCAGTGTAGTTCTCTTGAAATAGTGAATGCCTAGTGCCATGCCTGAAACACATGGAGTATTTGTTTATAATTAATAGAGAAAAAGCTCTATTTTTAAATATATTTTATTGATTATGCTTGTTCCCCTTTGCCCCTTTCAAGTAGTAACTGCCATCCCTCTGGCTGTCCCCCCTTTATTCATGTCCAAGTGTCATGTACATAAGTTCCTTGGCTACTTCATTTCCTATACTGTTCTTAACATCCCCCTGTCTGTTTTGCACCTACCAATTTGTACTTCTTAATCCCTGCAACTTTTCCCCCATTCTCCTCCTACCCCCTTCCCAACTGATAACCTTCCAAGTGATCTCCATATCTATGATTCTGTTTCTGTTCTGCTTGTTTGCTTAGTTTGTTTGTCAGATTGAATTGTTGATAGTTGTGAATTTATTGCCATTAACGTTTATAGTTTTGATCTTCTTTTTCTTAAATAAGTCCCTCTAACATTTCATATAATAATAGTTTGGTGATGATGAATTCCTTTAGCTTTATCTTGTCTGGGAAGCACTTTATCTGCCCCTCAATTCTAAATGGTAGCTTCGCTGGATAGAGTAATCTAGGTTGTAGCTCCTTGCTTTTCATTTCTTTGAATTTTTCCTGCCAGTCCCTTCTAGCCTGCAAAGTTCCTTTTGAGAAATCAGCTGTCATTCTTATGGGAACTCCTTTGTAGGTAACTATCTGCTTTTCTCTTGCTGCTTTTAAGATTCTCTCTTTATATTTAACTTTTGGCATTTTAATTATGTCTTGGTATGGTCCTCTCTGCATCCATTTTGTTTGGGATTCTCTTTGCTTCCTGGACTTGTATGGCCATTTCCTTTACCAAATTAGGGAAGTGTTCTTTCATTATTTTTTCAAATAAGTCTTCAATTTCTTGCTCTTTCTATTGTCCTCCAGCACCCCTATGATTCAGATGTTGGTACATTTGAAGATGACCCAGAGGTTCCTCATCCTCTCCTTGTTTTTTTGGATTCTCCCATCCAAGTACTAACCAGGCCCGACCCTGCTTAGCTTCCGAGATCAGACGAGATCGGGCGCGTTCAGGGTGGTATGGCCGTAGACTTTTTTTTGGATTCTTTTTACTTCTTGCTGTTCTCATTGATTTTTTTCTTTCTTGTGTTCCAAATCATTGATATGATTCTTGACTTCACTCCATTCCAGTGTTGGTTCCCTGTAATTTTTTTTTTTTATTTCACTTTATGTAATCGTCATTTCTGCTTGGGTCTTTTTTTTGTTGTTGTTGTTATTGTTGTTGTTGAAGTACGCAAGAGTTCCTTGAGCATCCTAATAACTAGTGATTTGAACCCTGTATCTGATGGATTGCTTATTTCTGTTTTGTTTCGTTCTTTTTCTGGAGTTTTGTCATGTTCTTTCATTTGGGCCATATTTCTTTGTCTTCTTCTTTGGCAGCCTCCCTGTGTTTGTTTCTATGTATTAGGTAGAGCTGCTTTGACTGCCTGTCTTAGTAGTATGGCCTGTTGTAGAAAAGTGTAGCGGTAAGTTGGATGGGGCTGAGCCTTATGTAATCACCAGGGCCAGGCAACCCAAGTCACTGCTCTGTGGCTCTGTGTGGGTGAGGGCTTGGAGAGGAGACTATGCGGCTGCCTGGCCTCTGGAGTTTTGTCTGGGAGGAAGCTGTCTCCCAGCACTTGCCCTGATGCCAGACACTTCAATTTCTTCCCTTATGCTACTGGTGCTGAAGCCCAGAGAGAGTGAGTCTGTGTAAGTCCTAAGTTTTTTGCAGGCCCTTTAAGAGGAGACTCCTGAGAATCCTGCTGTCTCTTCTGCTGCCCCAACCCCCACTGGCTTTTTTACAGCTAGAAGTTATGGGGACTCATTTTCTTGATGCTGGAACCCTAGGCTGGGCAGTTTGGTGTGAGGCTGGGATCCCTTGCTCCTGAGGTACCCCTCCCAATTTTTATCTACCACCCTTGTATGTGGGACCACCCATTCAGTGTCTGCACATCTCTGCATGTCTCTGTCCCTCCTACCAGTCTGGATGGATGTGGTTTCTTTAATTCCTTGGTTGTTGGACTTCGATACAGCTCAATTTTCTGATGATTGTGGGGGTGATATTTGTTTTGCAGTCTAGTGGTTTGCTGTGGTTATATGAGAAGGTGAGCCATGTTTACCTTCGCCTCCATCTTGACCGGAAGTTTTGCATCCAAAGCTCTGTTTTTATGGATGTCTTTACTGACCCTAATCCTTTTTAGTAATTTGTCGAGGTATAGAATTTCAGGTTCAAAATAAATTTCCTCTCAGAACTTTAAAGCTATTAATCCATTGTCTTTCAGCATCTAGTTTTAAAGATAAAAAGTTTGTTGCCAATCTGATTCCTGTTTATTTGTAAGACTTTTTGTTTTGATTTGTTTATTGCTTCTTAATCTTCTCTTTGCAAGCTTTGCAGTTTTTCTCTTATTATTGGACTTATGATATTTCACTAAAATATGTTTAAAATATTGTCTTAAAACATTCCTTGTTCCTGCTCTATACTTGGTAAACTCATTTAATCTCAAACCTACAGTCTTTTATTCAGCTAAGAGAATAGTATGTGTTTCATTATTTTCCCTTTTCTGTTTTCCTCTTCTGGGTCAAAATTTTGCCAAGCATTACAGTGTTGTGGTTTTGAGCAAGTTAGCCTCTAACATCTTTGATCATCATTTACATTATTATAAAGCGGAAATTATAATCCCCAGGAGGCCAGTACCCAATATGGTAATTATTCTTTCTCCTTCACATGTCTTGCTCCTCTAAGCTTATCATTTTGATCAAGGCACTTGGATCTAAATATAGACTTCTGGCTCTTAAAGTGATGTCTGGGCTGTTTTTAGCATGAAGGTTATTGGGCCTGCCTCTGGTCTTCTTCAAGGTAGCACTGGCTCATTCCTGAAGGCTCTTTCAATACGGTGGCCTGTGTTATATGACTTATTCAAAGATCAGCCCAAGAGGAGTCAAAGCATATGTGGAAGTGGGAGATAAAATGTTAAGTAACAAGGAGGCATTTAACTATTTGTTATAAGGTAGAAGTCTGTGAAAGAAAATAGTGGGATCTACAGAATTCCCATATGGATTCATCTGATGCATGGCTGCCAAATTAACATTCTCAGAAGGACAGCTTTATTCACAGCACTATGCTTAAAAATCTGTACTGGTCCCCCATTGCCTACCAAGTTAACACCAGATTCTTCACCTTAATTTTGAAGTTGTCCAAAAGATTGGCTACAGTGAAACATTCTAATCTTGCATCCTGCTATTCTCTTACGTATTCCTTCAGTCTAATCAAAATATGTTACTCTGTTTCCAAATTTATTTCATGTTTCCTTTCCATGCCTGGAACTGTCCCTGCCTTGCGTTCACACCAGTGAAATCCTTCCCTTTTAAGGTCCATGGCCTCTTCCTTTATGAAGCCTCCATCAATCTCTGTAACTTTTTCTCTGCATGGCCCAGAGCACATGATTTATACACCTCTTCTAGCATGTAACATACTATGTGGAAGTGACTTTAGGTAGGAACTATGTCATACTCGTCTGTGATTTAATAAGGTCTAACAGTTCTTCATGTGTAATCTGTTGTCAGTAGGTGTGGTTGAATGAAAAAATGAATGCGTACATGTATTAGTCACACTGCATAGTAATGTTTTACATGGAGAAAAGTAAATTTGGAGTTTTTTTAATGGAGCTTACTGGTGACTAAAATTGTGCTTCATTGACTATTTTGAGTGGAGTTTTTTTTTTATATTGTCTTATGATCACTACTTATTTTTTATGAATAATTACAAGCACTTGCTAATGACACAGAATACTGTCAGATACTTGGGAAGTAGTTACTCAGCTTTCAGTCCTTTTCCCTTCAAGAGTTTATATGAAGAAAAATGAAAACCAAATGTAATACTGCTGGTGACTGAAAATATTGTATGCATTTTAATGAAATTTCTTGTGTCATGTAACTTGTGTGCTTGTGAAAAAATAAACCAACTTGTTACTTGAGATTGACAGTAATAAATCTGCTGAGAGTTGAGGTCTATTTTAGAATGTATTCTGTCTTCTTTTCCGCTGATGAAGTTGAAGATACTGCATGATTTTGTTCTTAAAGTGACAGCATTTTTTGTAAAGAAGGGTACACCTTTTATAAAGGCACCAGCAGGTTCTTGGTGGGTATATAGAAGAGGAGCAGGGCAAACACTCCATGGGAGTGTGTTATGTGTGGTTGATAATATTTGGGAGAAGAGCAGCCAAAATTTCATCTTTAGTCAGAAGGGTGACATTGATTTGTGGCAAGTCAATGTATCTCTATATGTTTTTGCAACATGCATGATATTTAAGAGAATAGTACTTAACTTTCCTAAAAAGGACTTTTAAATTGTAAGGATTTGCTTCTAGTCAGAAAAATACACATTAGTTTCTTTCAGGGCATAAATGTGTTTTTAAATTTATATTAATTTTTTCCCTCTTATAAATGAAAAATACTTAGACCATTTTGTACAAATAATTCATGTTGCAGGTAAAGATTAGTGCTCTGAAAGTTGGTAGAGGACTGAGGACCAAAACTCAAAATCTTGCAGCTTGTCCGATAATGTATTCATGGCTTCCAAAGGTTAGGACATGGACGCTGCGGGGAGAACCATCATTCAGCCTGCTGCAGGGAACAACACATAGCTGAAGGGGTAGGCTCTAGAGGAAAGAAGGGGATATTTTCTAATTTACTTGGAAATATATTTTGTTTGTCTAGTAGTGGAAATGTATTTTGTGGCTGATGTTTCCTGCTTCCTCTTAAAATGTAGTGTTATTTCACTTGCTTGAAGGGCGAGGCACAGAGGAGAGCCAGAGACAAAAGTCCTACCTTACCAAATACAGCACTTCTGCCTTCAGCTAATAGTTAGTAAGAGCCTGCTGGGAACCTAGTGGGCTCAGGGGTGCAAGGATATCAACACATGGTGTTTATTACTTTCCTGCAGCTGGAGGTTTTCAGGGCATTTGAATAGCCATTTGACCAGAGGCGTTTAGAAAGGATCCCTAGGTACTAAGTGGCATGAGATGACTTCATAGACAAGTCAAATATTTGCTGGTAGAATAAGTAATTTGGACTTCCTAAATCCAATACATTTTAAAGAAATGATAATGTATTTATGCATTGGAATGTATTAAATGCAAATGCCAGAGATAATTGCTCACAAATAAAAAATACAGTAACAATTTTCTTTTTCATGTTTTAAAATTTTATTGTTGTTCAAGTACAGTTGTCTGCCTTCCCCCCACACCTCTTTCCCCTACCCCAGCCATCCCCACCTGCCTCCCCTGATTCCACCGCCCCTTGGCTTTGTCCATGTGTCCTTTATAGTTGTGCCTGAAAACCCTTCACCTTTTCCCTCCATTATCCCCTCCCATCTCCCCTCTGATTACTGTCAGTTTGTTCTTAATTTCAGTGTGTCAGGTTATATTTTGCTTCCTTGTTTGTTTTGTTGATTAGGTTCCACTTAAAGGTGAGATCATGTTGTATTTGTCTTACACCACCTGGCTTATTTCACTTAGCATAATGCTCTGCAGTTCCATCCATGCTGTTGCAAAGGGTAGGAGTTCCTTCTTTTTGCTGCATATTATTCCGTCATGTAAATGCACCATGGTTTTTTGATCCATTCATTTACTGATGGCCATCAGAGAGATGCAGATTAAAACCACGATGAGATATCACTTGACACCAGTCAGAATGGCCATCATAAACAAATCAACAAACAACAAGTGCTGGCAAGGTCGTGGAGAAAAGGGAACCCTAGTGCACCTGTTGGTGGGATTGCAGACTGGTGCAGCCACTGTGGAAAACAGTATGGAATTTCCTCAGAAAACTGAAGATGGAACTGCCTTTTGACCCAGCAATTCCACTGCTGGGGTTATATCCTAAGAACCCTGAAACACCAATCCAAAAGAACCTGTGCACCCCAATGTTCATAGCAGCACAATTTACAATAGCCAAGTACTAGAAGCAATGGTAAGAATTTTTAAGGAGCCATTGTCAATATTCAAGCAGTCAGAGCTCATGGCACCTCCACTTTCATTAAGTATTTGACTTTTAACTTGAGGAATCTCACAATTTTTTACATTTTAATTTCTATATGAATATTACATTAATTATAAAAATAAATACCTTCAAATAACCACTTCATGATCACATGTCTTCTCAATGTCACTTTCCTGCCTGGAGATCAATATAATAAAAAAATTGGCATGTATTATTCTAGTATTTTTCCTATGGGCTTACCTATGCTTATGATATATATAAAATTATAGATATTTTATTTGATTTTCCGCAATTTGTGTTGCACTAAATTGCTATTTTGTAATGAAAAATAAATTCAACAGTGTGTGTGGCAATCTGTATTGTGAATTCATATCTTAGTTCTGTCAGTTGCTCCCTATCACTCTGCATACATGTTACTAATCTGTAACCATTTTCAACATCTCACCTGTTTTCAAATTTCTCCTCTTGTAAACAGCTATGCAGTAAACATTCTTCCAGATGACTGTTTAAATATTTATGCTAATTAGTCTCTAGAGTAGGGAAACGAATGGGAAAACAGTAGTTATATGTCAAAGGGTGTGTCTTCTCAACATTTTTATAAATGCTGCCAAATGTCCTTCCAGAGTTGGTTCCCAGTTATTCTACTTTCGTCAGCATCTGAGCGTATCACTGTCTTCCTAACACTTGTGCCACCATTTGACATTTTCGATCTTGTAAATTTTTGTCCAGTAGTGAAAATGCCTTGTTTTAATATGCATTTCTCTTATTACTAGTGAGGTTGGATGTCTTTTCCAGTTTCTGTATTCAGTGGTATAATATGTGTATGTGTGTATGCGTGAACTGTGTGTTCATATCTGCACTTTGTTCATTTTTCTCTTGGGGTGTTATTTATTTTTTTCTGTTAATTTTTAGGAACTCTGCATATCTTGGATATTAGTTTTCTCTTAAATAAGTTGCACATATTTTTCACAATCTGTGCCTTGCATTTTCATTTTATGTATATCTTTGTACTTTAAACATCAAAATATTTATGAGTTAAATTTGTTGACTTTTTTAATGGCTTCTAGCTCTGATTTAGGAAGGCATTTCCTACCCTAAGATTATTCAACTATTCTTTGTTTTTTCTAACATGTTTATAAATTAGTTAATTTTTAGAAATTTCTCTTTAGCTTCCTGATTTTGAAGTCCTTTTTTACTATATCATGTTGGGTCATGTTAAACACAAAATTCTATGGAGTAAATTTGAAGGTCTAATGAGTTTTATCAAGTGATCATCTCATGGAACATCTAGATGGGTGAGCCAAGGGGTTGTACAAGGCGGAAGGTTTATAGAAACAAGGGTGTGGCAGGGAATTTTTAGCAAAAGAAAAGAAAGGATAATTTTTAGGTTAGGAACTCTTTTTCTTTTTTGTGGGGAGGTCCAGGGTTTTATCAGGTAGATAGATTGCTTCTTTTTGGTGGTTGTGGGGTAGAGAGAGATTACATCGTTGGTGTTGACCAGAAAATTTAATACTTGGTAATTAAGATTACGTTTCTGGTGAAGGTCACAATTGAGATAAAATCAGATATTACGTCTATGTTGGTATCATGGGTTTAGCACAAGTGATGCCATTTTGAGTTTGTGGTTTTTCTTTTTAACAGTAAAGCATCCACATCTTTTATTTACAAAAATATGGATATAGTTAGCCTTTTTGGGTGTCTCAACTTTTTCATTCATTTCAGCTATTGTATAAACATAGATTTGTCAGTACCTTTTAGAACTTGAATGACTACAGTTTTATAGTATATCAGCTATGCAAAACCCTCTGTTATTCTAACTTTTTTGGCTATAATTGTACATTTTCTTTACACTGAAATAGTTTGAATAGCATAGAAATTATTTGTTCCTTAAAGGTTATATAACATTTATATAAAATCATTTAGGACTGGGCTAATTCTTTCACAAAAGAATTTGTGGAAGTAGCTCTTTCACAAATTTCTTTTTTCTTTATTTTTTAAAAAACAAAGTTGTAGCATTCTTTTCTTGCTTTTTTATTTAAAAGTATTATTTTCTCTTTCTTGTCTTTTTAAATCCTCACCTGAGAATATGTTTTTTGATTTTTAGGGGGTGGGGGGGAGAGAAAGAAACACTGATATGAGAGAGAAAGATTGGTCAGTTGCCTCCTGTGTGTGCCGAGACTGGAGGTCGAACCTGTACGCTCGGTATGTGCCTTGACTGGGGATCTAACATGCAGCCCTTTGGTGCACAGGATGATGCTCCAAACAGCTGAGCCACTGGCCAGGTTGACAACTTTCTTTCTTCTATGGTAATTGTCTTTGAATTTTCGTTTTTCTGGATTTAATTCTTGTAAATTGTATTGTTCTAGAGAATTATCCATTTCATCTAGATTTTATTTGCATACAATTGAGGGAAGTAGTTTCTTTTTTAATTCTTATTTTAAGTATATTTTATTGATTATGCTATTACAGTTATCCCATTTATTTTTCTCCTCTGTCTCACCCTTCGCCTTGCATACCCCTGCCTCCAGCATTCCCCCACCTTAGTTCATAACCATGGGTCATACATATAAGTTCTTTGGTTTTGCCATTTCCCATACTATTCTTAACCGCTCCCTGTCAATTTTGTGCCTACCATTTATGCCTCTTGTTCCCATACCTTTTCCCCCATTCTCCCCCTCCCCACTGATAACCCTCCATGTGATCTCCATTTCTGTGATTCTCTTCCTGTTCTAGTTGTACAGTTTTTCCTGTTCTAGTTCTACTTTATCTGCACATCCATTCTAAATGATAGCTTTGCTAGATAGAGTAATCTTAGATGTAGGTCCTTGCCTTTCATGACTTTGAATACTTCTTTCCAGCCCCTTCTTGCCTGCAAGGTTTCTTTTGAGAAATCAGCTGATAGTTTTATGGGCACTCCTTTGTAAGTAACTGTCTCCTTTTCTCTTGCTGCTTTTAAGATTCTCTCCTTATCTTTAATATTGGATAACTTAATTATGATGTGCATTGGTGTGTTTCTTCTTGAATCGAACTTTTTTGGGACTCTCTGAGCCTCCTGGACTTTCTGGAAGTTTATTTCCTTTGCCAAATTGGGGGAGTTTTCCTGCATTATTTGTTCAAATAAGTTTTCAGTTTCTTGCTGTTCCCCTTCTCCTTCTGGCACCCTATGATTCAGATGTTGAAACATTTAAAGTTGTCCCAGAGGTTCCCAAGCCTCTCCATGTTTTTTTTTGAATTCTTGTTTCTTCATTCTGTTCTGGTTGACTGTTTATTTCTTTCTTCTGTTCCAAATCATTGATTTGAGTCCCAGTTTTCTTCCCTTCACTGTTGATTCCTTGTGTATTATTATTTAATTCACTTTATATAGCCTTCACTTCTTCCTTTATTTTGAGACCATACTCAACCATTTCTGTGAGTATCCTGATTACCAGTGTTTTGAACTCTGCATCTAATATGTTGTCTATCTCCTCATCACTTAGCTCTTTTGCTCTGTTCTTTCATTTGGGCCATATTTCTTTTTCTCGGTGCACCTGTTACATTTTAGGGATGGAGCCTTAGGTATTCACCAGGGCAGGGCAACCCACATCACTGCATTGTGGCACTGTATGCGAGGGGTCCGAGAGGGAACAATGCTACTTGCTCAGCTCTCATACTGCTTTCAGTTACTTCTCCTGTTACCCACAAGCGAATTGTGCCTTCCTGTTGCTGATTCTGGGTGGGTGGGTTTATGTATACTCTAGGACCCCTCACTCCCTCCAGTGGACTCTCCTATGAGACTGGGAATTTCTCCTGCCCCAAAGGTTTTTATAGCCAGAGGTTTTGAGGCTTCATTTCCTGGCACTGGAACCCCGTGTTGCACAGTCTGTCTCACTCCCTAGTTCCTCCTGGTTTATGCACATGTGAATGTGGGTCTGCCCACCAGCCACTGCCTTCCCGAGCACCCTCTCCGCCCACACTGTCCCCGTCTGGATGAAGGTATCTACTTTAACTCCCTGGTTGTTGGACTTTCATACAGCTAGATTTTCTGGAAGTTCTGGTTGTTTTTTGTTTTTAAGTTGTTTGTTGTCCTTCTTTTGGTTTTGCGAGGAAGCAAAGCATTTCTACCTGTGCTTCCATCTAGACCAGTATCAGTTTCTTAACTTTTTTAAAATTCCTTCTTCATTTTTCTGATGTGTGTTCTCATTTTGTATATTAGTATGTTTTTCTTTTTCTCCCTAGATCTGTTTCGGTAGCTATCTATCTACTTAATTTAATTCAATAGTATTTTCTAATTTTTGGATGTTAATGAATTTATTTTCATTCTTGTTTATTAGTAGATGTGTTTAAGGATGTATTTAAGGATAAGATGTGTTTACACTATGATGGGATTTTATTTTGACCAAATTTTTTTGTTTTTAATCCACTCTCTCAAAAAGAAGTTATATCCCTTGATTTAACCTTGAAGTTTAATATGTAACAGTTAAATCTATGTTATTAATTATATCAACCTATTTAAATTTTCATATACTTACTTTTTAATCCACTGTTGCTTCATGGTTTGTGGGGGTTGGATAATAGTCTATTAATAATGTTTCTATATTTTTCCTCATATTTGCTGTACTGTGTTTTATACATATGCATTCCATGAGACTTCGGTGTTCCTAAAATTTTTAATTGCAAATTCCACTATTCAACATTACAAAGTTCTTTTGATTGGTTGTTTAATGCTTTTCTGTTCTGAGTTCAACCTTGCAAGACAATAGACTATGGTTATTTTTTTCCCTCCTCCCTCCCTTCCTCTTATCATTCTCCATCCCTCCTTCTTTCTTTTCCTACCCCAAACCCATTCCTTTGTTTTCACACTGAATCACTTGGGCATTGGGGTCTCTTTCCCACCAATAGAATGGAATCTCCTTTATGATTCAAGTGGAAACTTTGTTTCTTTTCAATAGGTTAGTTTAGCTCTCTCACAGTTACTGAGATAAATAAAAGTTTGGTATTAATACTGTTATATTATTTCATGGTATGTTTTTAAATTTATGAGTTTTGAAGAAATTTTACAATTTGTTCTGCTTTCTTAGCTTCATGTTCTTTTAATTAGAAAGGTTGATATTTCTATTGTCATTATGACTATAACTGCATGAAAATCCTTAGTCCCTTTATTTTTTTAAACTATCTATTAATCCCCCTCTGAGGAGTAATGATAAAATTAATATTTTTCCTCCTTCTCTCCCCTATTCTACTAGTTAATTTTAGAATTGTAAAATTATTTACTTAAATTCTCCTGTGATTTGTCAGTTTGAAATAATATCTTTTGATCTCAGTAACAGTCGATGTTCTTCCTCCTTCAGTTTTTATCTTTTTGGGGGGGTTATCATTTCTGCATTATGAAGGCATATATTACTTACATTTTATTATAGCAACATAGTCACATAGGGGTTTAGTTCCATAATTAGTTTCAGTGTTTATTCTAGTCTTTTTCCTCTCATTTTTCCAACATCTCTTAGATGACTTCAGTTTACTCTTTCAGTCGATTCCTGAAGAAGATCCCATAGGACCAAGATACTGTGTGTTTGCACATGTTCAGAACTTTTGTACATTGTTTACTGCCTTTATAATTAATGAGTTTGGCTGAATTTAAAAATCTCATAAATTTTCTTACCCCAAGAATTTTATAGGCGTTACTCCATCCTGTGGAGTAACTAGAGGGGTCTACTGAAAGCTCTATTTCAATTTTCGTGGAGAAATACAACAACAGAGACAATCCTCCCTGCTCCCCACAACCACCACTACTTATAAGATACCAGAGCTTTCTTGCCTTGTGTTCCAAAGAACTTTTTAACTTTGAAGTCCAGTAACTATAGTAGGTATCTTACTGTTGACTGTTAGAACAAGTTTCTCTAGGGGACTGGGTACCCTTTAAATAAATATTTTGTTACAAAAAGTTTTTGTATATTTTATCTTTACATATTTATTGTTTTCCAATATTTTGGTTTTCTTCTGTGGAAATTCCAGTTACATGTATTATATAGATATCCTTTAGATCTCTTTTTCTTTAGATCTCTGTTTCTAAAACTTCTTTAATTTGTAGCATTTTTTTCTCTCTTTGGCTGCTGTTCTTGTATCTATCATTTATTTACCTGAACTCTGATTTCATTATGGATTTCAATACATAGCAGTTATCTCTCTTGAGCTCTGCAATCCGATGTTTCATGTCCTCTTACTGTCTTGGTATTTCCTATCCTTTCAGTTTTCTGCTTTGTGTGTGAACAGATATGATTTTGCTTATTACTACTGTTCTTGGTTTAATGTATGATCCTATTTTTTAAATTATATTTTATTGATTATGCTATTACAGTGTCCCAGTTCCCCACCCCACCTTTGCCCCATTCACATAGCACTACCTCCACTCCTTCAGGCAACCCCACACCGTTGTTTGTGTCCATGGCTCATGCGAATAAATTCTTTGGCTACTCCATTTCCTGTACTGTACTTTACACCCCCATGGCTATTCTGTAACTACCTATTTGTCCTTCTTAATCCCCTCACCTCCTCACCCATTTCTCTACACTGTCTCCCATCTGGCAACCATCAAAATGCTCTCCATATCCATGATTCTGTCTGTTTTTCTAGTTTGCTTAGTTTTCTTTATAGTTTCTATTGTTGACAGATATGTGTTTATCACCATTTTATTGCTGCTTATAGTTTTGATTTTCTTTTCTTAAATGAGTCCCTTTAAAATTTCATATAATAATGGTTTGGTAATGAAGAACTCCTTTGTTTTTTTCTTCTCTGGGAAGCTCTTTAATTCTAAACGATGTCTTTGCTGTGTAGAGCAATCTTGGCTGTAGGTCCCTGCTTTTCATGACTTTTGAATATTTCTTGCCAGTCCCTTCTAGCCTGTAAAGTTTTCTTTTGAGAAATCAGCTGACTCTCTTATGGGAACTCCTTTTTAGGTAATTAAATGCTTTACTCTTGCTGCTTTTAAGATTCTCTCTTTATCTTTACCTTTGGCCTTTTCATTATGATGTGTGGGCCTCTTTTTGTCTATCTTGTTTGGGACTCTCTGTGCTTCCTGGACTTGCATGTCTATTTCTTTCACCCAATTAGGGAAGTTTTCTTTCATTATTTTTTCAAATAGATTTCCAGTTTCTCTCTCTTCCTTTTCTCCTTCTAGTACCCCTATCATGCAAATGTTGGAACACTTGAAGTTGTCCCAGAGGCTGTTTATACTATGCTCATTTTTTTTGCATTCTTTTTTCTTCTTGGTGGTCTGATTGGTTGTTTTTTTCTTCCTTATGTTCCAATTCATTGATTTGATTCTCAGCTTTATTCACTCTCCTGTTGTTTCACTGTAAATTGTTCTTTATATCAATAGTGTATCCTTCATTTCTGACTGGATCTTTTAAGATTTATTTATTTATTTATCTTTAGAGGGGAAGGGTAGGAGAGAGGGAGAGGGAAATATCAATGTACGGTTGCCTCTCATGCGTCCCCTGCTGGGAACTGGCCTGCAACCCAGGCATGTGCCCTGACTGGGAATCGAACCGCGATCCTCTGGTTCGCAGGCCCGCGCTCAATCCACTGAGCTACACCAGCCAGGGCTGACTGGATCTTTTTTATGCTGTTGAAGTCCTCACTAAGTTCCTTGACCTTCCTTATAACCAATGTGTAGAACTCTGCACATGATAGATTGCTCATTTCCATTTTCTTTGGTTCTTTTTCTGGACTTTTGACCTGTTCTTTCTTTTGGGCTATGTTGCTTTGTCTCTTCATTTTGTTGGCTTCCTTGTGTTTGTTTCTATGTATTAGGTTGAGCTGCTATGACTTCTTGTCTTGGTTTTGTGGCCTTATATGGTAGGTGTCCTGTAGGGTCCAGTGGCATAGCCTCCCCTATCACCCAAGTTGGGTACTTAAGGTGTCTCCTTCATGTGGGCTGAATATAGCCTCATCTTATAGTTCTGCCTTGGTTGCTGTCGGCAGGTCATTGGGAGGGATTTATCCAGGCCAGTCAGTTGCAAGGGCTGGCTGTGCCCACTGATGACCAGCTTCCACCCTCTCTGGAGGATCAGCCATGCAGGTTCAGGGTGGTGGTACTCCAAAATGGTCGGTAGCTATCCACTGGGTGCACTGGCCCTGGGGTTTCCTGGGTGATGTAGGCCACGATCAACCCCCACCTGTGTTTTGCCTGGGGCCATCCTGCCTGAGATACAGAGCAATCTGAGATGGCTGCTACTTGTGCTGGACTTGGAGATTCCCAACAGAAGCCTAGTTGTGAATCAAGGCTCACTGCTGCTAGTGCTGTGCTTAGGGCCACTTTGTAAGAGGTGAGGGGACTGGGGGCTCACTGAGGCCAGCTATTGCTTGCTTGACAGGATTTAGGAAGTTCTGCAACTTGAGCCAAGACCAGCCATTCATATGGAAAAGCTACTATTAACAGCTGTCAGTTGGGTGGGATGGAGCCTGAGGGGATCTCTAGGGGAGGGGGGCAAACAGTGTTAAATGGAGTCTCAGATATGGCACCAAGCTCTGTGGCTGTGCCCATCTTTCTGTCCTGTAGAAAGCTCTCCCTTACCTCCTGCCTTGATGCTAGCCACTTTAGTTTCTCCCTGTATGCCACTGCTGCCTTTCAAGGTGCTATCCCAGTGCTGGAACTCAAAGGGAGTGATTCTGAGTTGGTGAGTCCATGTGTGGGTTGGTTCTTTAAGAGGAACTACTTGAGACTCCAGAAATTTCTTCTACAAACTCAATACCTGCTGGTTTTTGGAGACAGAAGTTATTGGTACTTATCTTCTGGCACTGGAACCCTGGCGGGGGGCTTGGCATGTAGCTGAGACTTTTCGCTGCTGAGATACCTCTCCTGATTTTTATCTACCACATGTGGGTGTAGGAGCAGCTAGTTCCAAGTCTCCACCCACTCCTACCTGTCTGGATGGATGTAGTTTCTTTAATTCCGTAGTTGTCAAGACTTCCATTCAACTCAATGTCTGCCAATTCTGAGTGATGGTTGTTCTATAATTTAGTTGTAATTTTGATGTGGTTGTGTGAGGAGGCAGACCATATTTACCTAGTAGGCCACCATCTTGACTGGAAGTGATCTTAATTTTAATTGGATCTTTGGACGAACTTTTCTTGTAATAGCCCTCTTCTGCCATCTGTTTTTCCTGTACTTTTTCTCCTTTCTTTCTTATTCATGTTATGTTTGCACAGATTTGATCCATGATGGTTCCATTTTATGTTTCATCTTTAAAGTGGGTGTTTTTTGGAACATATTTATGGGACGTTCGTGAGGAGACAGCCATGGTCAATGAACTAAGTAAAAATAATTTTCTTCATTTGTGTTTGAATTTTTTTGTCTTTATTTCCTCTAAGCTAATGGAAATAGGAAGGTACGAAGTTTTTCTTAACATAATGACTTCTCGCTGCTACAGAGTTACAGTGTTCCCTGCAAGGATGGATTTCTGATCTCCTGTGGTTTCTATTATTTTTTTGTGTGTTTGTCTATGTTAATAAGGGATATTGGTGAGAAATCAGATAATATTCTGATACCAGTCTAAATCTCATACTCTGCAGGTAAATATTAATTCTTTCAGGAGGGGTTACCAATTTTTTTCTTTGAAGTTGTCACATTTCTCACTATTTTTTTCATTCAAATTAATTTTAATTTAAAGATTTGTAGCTTTCATTAGCTCATGTAACTTGTCTCCCACCTCTTTTAAAAGTTTTTTCCACTTGTTTTTACTCTTTCTTTAATTCATATTTTGTATGCGTTAATCTTTTGGGATTATTCCTACATGGTTTATTTCCTTTTTTTTTTTTCGTTTCTTTGACTTTTTCTTTACATTGTATGAGACGTTCAACTTTATCTCCCATACTATTTATTAGTTTTTAACTTTGTTATAAACTAATATTATTATAACTTTGTTATAATAACATTTTATGTTCTTATATTTCCATATTATTTATAATATCTGAGATTGGTATGGTTCTTTAATTGTCACTATTAGATAGCAGAGCCTTCTATTTTTCAATACTATAGCACCTTAAATCTTGACCCCATCTGAGGAGTTCAGTTAATTAGATCTCTAAAAAATTCTAATTTTTTTTTTTTTGTCCGAAATGGCTCTCACATTTTTTGTGGGGGTTCATATTTATCCTTTTTCATGTTATTTTCTTCAAAAGCGTAGTGACCTTGGTTGTCTATTATTAATGTGCAATTACTTATTTAGAGATCTAGAGATGTTTTCTTTTGGTTTTGGAAACTCTGCGTTGCCTTTGCCTCTGCAATCCTTTCTTTTAAGTAAATACTTACATAATATTTATAATGAGCTTATATTCTTTCAACGTATACTCTAATTTCTTGGATCTGTTTTCATCTCATTTCTCTGATATATGTTCTCACTATAATTTCATATATTCATATCAATTTAGTCCCAATAACTTTTTAACTTCTAGAAATTTACTCATTCTCCCAAAATATTGAGCAAAAAACAAAATAATGGACAGTACTATTCTATAGTACTTCATTACTGATCATGCTATATTAAGCTCAAAATGCTGTTAAGTCAAAATTTTATTTTTCAAAATAAAGGCTTGTGATTGTTTAAGGAGAACACATTTTAGGCTTAGTACTTTACAGCAGGAGTTCAAAGGGTGTTTTTTTAACACCTGCTTGGGCTCTTCTAGTCCTTATACAAACTTGATTTCCATAATCCTCACAGCAATTCCGAAATTGTTGGCCATAATTTTTTATTCTCTTTTTGCAGCAGCTGAGGAAATTAAGGCCCTGGTGACAAGGCTAGTGAGTGTGAAAGTCATTTATAGTAGTGATAAAAAAGTTAAATTTTGAGTTAGTGTCTACAATAAGTAGGAAATTAGCTAAAGCAGGGTTGATATGAACACTGAAGAAGCATTACTGGAAAATGAAACTGTGTATTAAGTTTGGATGTCATCGCCATCTTTCAGCCTGTTGACTATGAAAAGTATATGTAGGTTTTGTTTTCAAAGACAGATTCCTTTTTGGGTCAAAGAATGCCACATTTGCTCTTTGTGGTTTGCACTGAAAACATAATGAACTTCAATTTTCTAGTGTTTCAAAGAGATGGCATATCACAAGTCAGCATTTAGTTGTCTGTCGAATATTATGAAGCTATTATAGAGCAGGCATGCTGCATAATAAATACAGACATAATTATGAACATTGTTTTGACTTAAAAGATTCAGTTTAGTGTTTAAAAAGCTCCGTAGTGTGATGTAAAACAGTGTCTTTGATTTCCATATACCTAGATTCAAACCTTGGAGTTGGCTTTGAGAACATCAGTCTGTATCCACATCAGTTATCAAATTCTGCATATTTTTCCCCTTTTCACATTTCAGACAAATGCCATTTCTTTTGTGAAGCCTGCCGTGATCTCACCTCTGATGTGTAGTTTCTCCAGCCATGGCACATCCCTGCTATTTGGCATTTAATCACTGTTAGACTTACTTAGCCCACTCCTCCTGAGTGTTATTTTAAAAAACAAGTATAAACACTTCTGGCCAAGATGGAGGTGTAGGTACATACACTTTACCTACTCTCACAACCAAAAGAAGGACAACAAGAAATTTAAAAACAAAAATAACCACAACTTCTAGAAAATCAAACTGTATGGAAGTCCAAGAACCAAAGAGTTAAAGAAGATACATTCGTTCAGACTTGTAGGAGGGGTGGAGACAGACAGATGGGATTGAGAGGATGCACAGCAAGATAGCAGCTAGAGGATCAGGGTGGGTGAGGCAGTGGCTGGCAGACCTGGTGGTACCACATTTGTGTGTGGATTAACCAGGATGAACAACTGGGGAGAGAGACAGACAACACAACCCAGGGTTCCAACATGGGGAAATAAAGCCTCAAAATCTCTGACTGTAAAATCCTGTGGCGTTTGAAAGGGCGGGAAAAACTCCTAGCCTCATAGGAGAGTTTACGGGAGAGATGTCCTAGAATGTACATAAACCCACCCACCTGGGAATCAGCACCAGAAGGGCTCAATTTGCTTGTGGGTTGCAGGGGAAGTGACTGAAAACTGGCAGAGAGCCAAGCAAGCACCATTGTTCCCTCTTGGACCCCTCCCCTACATATGGCAGCACAACACAGTGATGTGGGTTGCCCCGCCCTGGTGAATACCTAAGGCTCTGCCCCTTACTATGTAACAGGTATGCTGAGACAAAAAAAAATATGGCCCAAATGAAAGATCAAAGCTCCCCAAATAGAGCAAAGTGATGAAGAGATAGCTAACCTATCAGATACAGAGTTCAAAACACTAGTAATCAGGGTACTCACAGAAGTGGTTGAGTATGGTTGCAAAGTGGAAAAAAAAAAGTGAAGGTCATGTCAAGTGAAATGAAGAGAAATGTACAGAGAACCAACAGTGAGGGGAAGGAAACTGGGACTCAAATCAACAATTTGGAGCAGAAGGAAGAAATAAACATTCAATCAGAACAGAAGAAACAAGAATTCAAAAAAATGAGGAGAGGCTTGGGAACCTCTGGGACAACTTTTAACATTCCACCATCTGAATCATGGGGGTGCCAGAAGGTGAAGAGGAGGAGCAAGAAATGGAAAACTTACTTGAAAAAATAATGAAGGAGAACTTTTCCAATCTGGCAAAGGAAATAGACTTCCAGGAAGTCCAGGGAGCTCAGGGTCCCAAAGAAGTTGGACCCAAGGAAGCACACACCAAGGCACATCAAAATTACATCACTCAAACAAATGTATCTTCAAAGATAAGGAGAGAATATTAAAGGCAGCAAGAGAAAAGGAGACAGTTACCTGCAAAGGGGTTTCCATAGGACTGTCAGCTGATTTCTCAAAAGAGACCTTACAGGCAAGAAGGGGCTGGAAAGAAGTATTCAAAGTCATGAAAGGTAAGGACCTACATCCAAGATTACTCTCTCCAGCAAAGCTATCATTTAGAATGGAAGGGCAGATAAAGTGCTTCCCAGACAAAGTCAGGTTAAAGGAGTTCATCATCACCAAGCCCTTATTATATGAAATGTTAAACAGATTTATCTAAAAAAAAAGAGGATGAAAACTATGACCACCAAAATGACAACCAACTCACAACTGTGAACAACTGAACCAAAAACAAAAACAAAAATAAACTAAGCAAACAACTAGAACAGGAACAGAATCACAGAAATGGAGATCACATGGAGGGTTACCAGGGAGGAGTATGAAGGGGGAGAATGGGGGAAAAGGTACAGGGAATAAGATACATAAATGGTAGGTACAAAATAGACAGGGGGAGGTTGGGAATAGTATAGGAAATGTAGAAGCCTAAGAACTTATATGTATGACCCATGGACATGAACTAAATGGGAGGATTTGGGTGGGAGTCAGGGTGAAGGCCAGAGGAGAATAAAGGGGGGGAATGAGACAACTGTAATAGCATAATCAATAAAATATATTTAAAAAATAAAAAAGTATATAAAAAGAAAAACTAAAAAACAAGTATAAATGTATCTCTATTCCACTATGAGGCAGCAATCACACCTTATTCATCAATATGTTTTTACCATCTAACTCAGTGCCTGGCACACCGTGGGTACTTTGCTTCATGACTTCGTAGATAAATTTCTTTGATCATGATGAAAACACATATTTTGAGACTAGAGATCACATTTCTTTGCAATATTCAAAGACTAAATGGAGAAAAGAGGAAAGAAAAAGGAAATAAAGGTAATAATCTTGAAGATATGTAGTTACTGTGAGCTTTGTTATTGTTACTCTGCCAAAATGGTTAAAGCAGCTCTTTAGTTCACAAATGGTGACTCCCCTCCCAGTATTAGTAGATTCTGTTGGAAGTTTTATTTATTTATTTATCTATTTACCTGTTTATTTATTTTATTGTTGACACTATTAGAGATGTCCCCTATCTCCCGCCCTTTGCCTACCTCCACCCAGATCCCTTTCCTGCCCAACACCACACTGGCCTCTCCACACTATTGTCTGTGTCCATGGGCTATGCATATATATGTTCTTTGGTGAACTCTTCATCTTTTATTTAGTCCATCACCCCCCAACACTCTCCCAATTTATAGCTACTAGTCTATTCCGTGTATCCATGCCTCTGGTTCTGTTTTGTTCATCAGTTTATTTTGTTCATTAGACTCCACATACAAGTGAGATCATACAGTATTTGTCTTTCTTTGACTGGCTTATTGCACATAGCATGATAATCTACATGTCCATCCATGCTGTTGCAAAGGGTAGGATTTCCTTCTTTTATACAGCCAGGTAGTATTTCATTGTGCAAATGCACAAAAGCTTTTTTATCCACTCTTCTACTGAAGAAGAGAACTTGGGCTGTTTCCAGATCATGGGTATTGTAAATAATGCTGCTATGAATATGGAGGTGCGTATATCCTTTCTCATTAGTGTTTCGGGATTCTTAGGGTATATTCCCAGAAGTGGGGTCAGTGGGTCTAAAGGCAGTTCCATTTTTATTTTCTGAGGAAACTCTATACTGTTTTCCACAGCGGTTATACCAATCTGCATTACCAACAACAGTACACTATAGTTCTCTTTTCTCCATGTCCTCACCAGCACTAGTTGTTTGTTGCTTTATTGATGGTAGCTATTCTGGCAGGTGTAAGGTGATACCTCATTGTAGTTTTAATTTGCATCTCATTTTTAAAGACCATAACAAATCTAACTGGATAAAGATCAAATGAATGATTCCAAAGTAGGTGTGACTTTTTTTAAACTTTGTTTCACATTAAATTTTTTTCAATCGAAGTTTACATTCAATATTAATTTGTATGAGTTTCAACATAGTGTACACATAGTGGTTAGATAATCATATACTTTACAAAGTGTTCCTCTGATATTTTCAGTACATATCTGGCACGATACATAGTTATTACAATATTACTGACTATGTTCCCTATGCTGTACTTTACATCCCTATGACTATTTTATAACTTCCAATCCTGTAGTTCTCAATAGCTTCAGCATTTTTCCAGTCTCCAAACCCTCCTCCCCTCTGACAGCCATTAGTCTGTTCTCTGTATCTATGTCTGTTTCTGTTTTGTTTGTTTGTTTATATTGTTTTTAAGATTCTACATGTAAGTGAAATCACATGGTAATTGTCTTTCTCTGATTGACTTAGTTCACTCAGCATAATACCCTCTAGGTCCATCCATGTTGTTGCAAATGGTAAAATTCCATTCTTTATTGTGGATGAGTAATATTCCATTATGTATGTTTTATCCACTTTCTGCTGATGGACACGTAGGCTGTGTTGCTTCCATAGCTTGGCTGTTGTAAACAACACTGCTGTGAACATAAGGGTGATTATATTTTTTCAAACTAGTATTTTGGGTTTCTTCAGATAAATCCCCAGAAATGGAATCACTGGGTCATAAGGCAGTTCCATTTTTAATTTTTTGAGGAACTTCCATACTGTTTTTCATAGTGGCTCCACCAATCTGCATCCCCACCAATAGTGCATGAAGGTTCCCTTTTCTCCACATCCTTGCTAACACTTATTGTTTGCTGACTTATTGATGATAGTCATTCTGTAGAGATATCTCATCATGGTTTTAATTTGCATCTCTCTGATGATTAGTGATGTTGAGCATCTTTTCATGTCTACTGGCCATCTGTATGTCTTTCAAGAAATGTCTATTCAGGTGTTTTGCCCATTTTTTAATTGAATTGTTCTTTTGTTTGGTGTTGAGTTCTATGAGTTCTTTATAAATTTTGGATATTAACTTCTTATCAGATGTATTATTGGCAAGTATGTCCTCCCATTCAGTGGGTTGTCTTTTCATTTTGTTGATCATTTCTTTGCTGTGCAAAAACATTTTAGTTTGATGTAGTCTGATTTGTTTATTTATTCACTTTTTTGCTTCTTTCCCTTGTCTGAAGGGATATATCAGAAAAAAATATTACTAAGGGAAATGTCTGAGATTTTACTGCCTATATTTTCTTCTAGGAGTTTTATGGTTACAAATCTTCCATTTAAATCTTTAATTCACTTTGAGTTTATTCTTGTATGTAGTGTAAGAAGGTGGTCTTATTTCATTTTTTTTACGTGTATTTGTTGTTTTCCAAACATCGTTTATTGAAGAGACTGTCTTTACCTCATTATATGTTCTTACCTCCTTTGGGAAATGTTAATTGACCATAGAGACATGGTTTTATTTCCATGCTATCGATTCTGTTCTATTGCGCTGTGTCTGTTCTTATGCCCATACCATGCTGTTTTAAGTACTATATCCTTCTGATATAGTTTGGTATCAGGTAGCATGATTTCTCCAGTTTTGTTCTTTTTTTCCTTCAAGATTGTTGTAGCTACTCAGTGTTTGTTGTAGCTTCATATCAATTTTTGGATTATTCTAGTTCTGTGAAATATGCCTTTGGTATTTTGATAGGAATTGCACTGAATCTATAGATTGCTTTTGGTAGTATGGCCATTTTAATGATGTTAATTCTTCCTATCTATAAGCATGGTATATACTTCCATTTATTTGTATCATTTTAATTTCTTTCTTTAAGGTCTTATAAATTTCCAAGTATAGGCCTTTTACCTTCTTGGTTAAATTTATTTCTAGGCATTTTATTTATTTTTGATGCAGTTCTAAATTAGATCTTTTTTAAAGATTTTATTTGTTTATTTTAGAGAGAGGGGAAGGGAAAGAGAAAGAGAGAGGGAAACCTCAATGTGAGAAAGAAACATCAATCTCATACATGCCCTGACTGGAGACCTGACCTGCACGCAACATAGGCACGTACCCTGACCAGAAATCAAACTGGTAACTTTTTGCTTTTAAGGCTGGTGCTGAACCAACTGAGCCAGCTGGTCAGGGTGGGATTGTTTTCTTAGTTTTTCTGATAGTTCATTATTGGTATATGTCTTTGACTTTTTATATTAAGTGAATTTTCTAACCCTTAGCTACTATTATGAGGGATTGTAGGTTTTGAAATTCAAAGTAGGAAACCCTAGAGTTTGTAAAGTGTGTAGGCAGGCTTCCTTCCTAATATGAGGTCACCATGCTTATAAAACACACTCAAGTGTAAGGTAGTAAACTGAATCCTCCCTAATAGCACTCTAGATAATTAAGTGGAAGGTTTGTGTCTGATTTCCAAGAATTTTCCATTTTGCCTTGTGACTACACCAGTTGTGTGGTAATCTAGAAATTACAGGGAGTTCCCCTTATGCTGTGGTCAGGGGGTCCTTCCGTGTGGGTTGAGGAGCACTGAGTAAGGTGCTTATTAAAGTGTCAATTCAAGAAGTATTTTTTAATTATAAAAAGTCAGATTAGCTTTAATATTGCAATACCTTTTTATCATTTTTAGTGTTTCTTCTACCTTTTACTTAGACTTTATTGAAAGTTTTTGTTAACTAGCAGTGTTTTAGCTGTGACCTTCCTCCACCTCCCCTCAACATAGAATATAATTTTTAGTTATTGTAAAAAATGGCAAAATTGTCATTAAAATTTTGATATTACTGTGAGCAGTGATTATTGTTTGAGTGATTTTAATTGAGTGAAATGTGCTAAGTTACATAGATCTGTACTTTTTAAAAATGTAAGCATTTTAGATTTATACATAGCTTAATACCGCTTTTATATTTAACATTATTTTTTAGGTTGATTATTTAAGTAATAAACAGGAATATTTAAATATGTAGCTTCAACACAAAAAAATTTAGTTGTTTAGGAGATGAAATGCAAAATACAATAATTTTAGCTGTTGGGGAGACGAAATACAAAAATACAAAATTGTAGCCATTTAGGAGATGACATGCATATTTGTATATTAATCATCTTTTATTAAACTATGTAAATTAACACTTTTTAATCAATTCTAACTTTAGGGTTATTTTTTTGTGCCTCTGTAATACAATCCAGTGGGCTCACTTGTCAATTTTATGAGTAGCATACGTAAATTTAGTTCATCTGCCTATTTATATACTTTAAATAGACCAATGTAAACACTTCTTATCTGCCATATGTTGGAATGTTTTACTAAAGACAAAACTTTCTAGTCAACAAAGATGGCATTGAATTGCAGTGTTTTGGAAAAAAAAAGTTAAGTGAACTAGATGCCTGTTAATCTGGTTCTTTAAATATCATAAACAAAAGTATCAGAATGTGTTTCCAAGGACAAAGGCAGAGTTTTCCGGGCTTTCATTGGTTGCTGCCTTGTCCTGTCCCACAGCCATCCTTAATTGGCTTTGGGTAGATGGGAATCACATACGCAGGGTGACATTTATTGCTTTCCTAGTTGTTTCTTTGCACCGAGCCCTGAGATTCCCAAGAAGTAACTACAGAAGATTTCTTTCATTTTGTCCCTGTTCTACGAGAGGGGATCATTCTAAGAAGAGCAGGCATGAGTTTGAGTGCGAGAAGAGTCACTCTGCCTGCAATAACGCCAATAGTTCTGCAGAACAGGGTATGTGGCTGCTGTAGCTGTGTTTTCTTGCTGTTTTTCCCCATTCCTTTGTGTTTATTAATGTGTAGGAAACTTTAGTTACATATCCTGCATGAGTCTGTATTTCATTGAGGCTACAGGTAATTAAAGAATATATTATTGAAATTACACTAGGGGCGAAACATGCTGCACTGGAACATCTCTGTAGTCAGAGCTCCATGTAAAAGCAGCTTGGTCTCAGTTTCAGGGCATTGTGGTTTAGGGACTGTATTGAAGCTTCCACCCCCGCCCCCCCTTCTCCTGTAACTTCAGGCCTCTTTGCCTTTAGTGCACTAGGAAATCTGCTAGCTATTATGTTTTATATTTGTTTACTGAGGAACAGTTTATTTGTTTTACTATAATTTATACTACATCCATCTTCATTGTTGAATGTACTGTATAATTGTTCTACTGTTTACACATGTGGCACCAGTTTATTTTTCTCTGGTTTCTACCAATTTCTGTTGAATTTCTCCCTATTTACTTAAGAAAAACTTTCCATTAAATATCCCTGTGAAAGTGCTTTCTGTTAATTATTAATGCAATCAAGCCTGTGTATGAAAATAGTTTATCTGTTAGTTTTTTTGTTAAGATTATTTTCATGTCTTACTTGTAGCAGTGTATTTTATAAGGTGATAAATACATGGCATAATGTACTATTTAAGTGATACTGAATATACTAAGCTTCTCTTGAAAATATACCTCATAAGAATATTGTATTGAATTCTTTAAAGAATCAGATCTCTTGTGTAGAAAAAGAAAGCACCAAAACATATTTTTGGCAATATTCTCTCTGAATGATTTCAGTGCTACTAGAAACTGCAATGTTTATTTTCATACTTAACTTTCAATAGTTAACTATTAGTTAACTATTAGTGTATTCCATTTAGTCAAAGGTCATGGTTTAATTTATTTGAAAATGACAGCTCTAACAATTAAGGTAGATTTTAAAAATAGAAGTTTCTTCTTTTTTGTTTTAAATGTTTAAATTTTCAACTTATTTTCTTATCCTATCTACCATTTACTCAGTAGGGACATTTTATTTGGAACTGGAATAGTATATGGTAATTTTGCCAACATTTGTTCTTAATCTTTTTTGATTCCTTTCTCTCATTTTTAGCAAATTTAATTAAAAATATTTTGCTTTGAGCTTGAGTCTTTATTCCAGTTACAACTGGGCAGTGCACTGATAATGACCGTAGAGTTTCCTGAGGGGTTGGGAATGTGAAGAGGCTTATTAACATTTATTAAATCTGTGTTGTTACATTTTTCATTTTTATCCAGTTAATACTGCAGTTTAGATTGACCATGAAATGTTCACCACGCGGTCTTTTTGGACACTGTGTTGGGGTTGTGGTGAGCATACCGCCTGGACTCTCCGTTCATGAGCTGTGTGACTTTGGGCAAGTCACTTAAGCTCTGAGAGACGTTCTTTCCTCACCTGTAAGATAATGGCTTAGAGATTTTCATTAAATGCTCTTTTAAGTCTTGTATGCATCTAATTCTGTGAATCAAATAATATATTTTGTATTTTCATAGTTATAGTAAAGTATTTAAACCATTTTTTATTTTCTTAGAGTGTAAAACATTAGACAAAGATGCTATCATTTTTAAAGACTTTGAACAGTTAGTTAGTCTGGGGAAATTGCTATGAGTACAGCTTGGCTCTGCCTGGTAGGTAGCAAACCAAGGGTGCTCTGGAAAGCTGGTTGTAATTGTTGTTAGTTCTAAGCTGCCACTGGACAAATCATTGTGATTTCTCTTGGTCTGTTTATAATAAGCTTCTTGCTGGATTTCTATTATAATAATTACATAAGTCAAAATTCCCTAAGCCCAAATCTATCCTAATCTTTTCCATTGAGTATACATATTAAATGTTCATGTAATTTAGCACATTATTGTTTGCAGAAAGTACTTACTTATGCTCTTTCTTCACCTGGCATTTTAACCTCCAAAAGACCCATTGCCTATAAAATTGTTCTGAAAATGTTAATGTATCTTATTTTAGGAATTGGATATTTTTTCTGACTAAAAAACATCCATCTGCTCTGGTTATACCATGACTTTTTTTTCCAACATAGAAAATTATTCCACACTTGTGATTAACTTGCCATTTTTAATATGTACCATAATAAGATGACCTTACAAATCAGTACAAGCATTTCTCAGAGTATTCTGAGGGGAGCTTCTCATTTCCCCCAAGAGGCAGGTACTTTTGCCACAGGTTGTAACAAAGTTTGCTCAACCTTAATAAGTAGTTCTCACAAAATAATTTTCCAGTTGAAATCCTAATCATTTGAAAAGCTGAGTGCATTTCTGAAAATACTTAGTAGTACTAGGGAGTAAATTTCTGATCAGCTCTTGTATGTGACCAACAGATCCTCCTGAGAGTGGTTAGGGACTTGATTTTTAAATATGGTCCTTAACATTGTATGAGTCCTTTGTTAAAGCAGAAAAGATGCAGTTTGATCTTTGAAGAACCTAGTATTATGGTAGAGTCCCCATCAAGCAAATTGGAACTAAATTTTTGGCCTCCTCTAATTGTATTTAGAACTGATTTTCTCGATTCTAGTGAATCAAGATTCTAGTGAAGATGGCTTTATCATATCCTTCACAAATTATTGTAACCTCGCCAATGGTTTTGAATGAATCCTTTACTTTATAGCATTTTTCTTAGGTAACTACTAGGTTATACATTTATTTTTTAAGAGGAGAAGACTGAGTCTCATGGGTGTTGAGTGACTTATGCAAGGTCACCCAGAAGGTCAATGGCAAAGCTAGAAATAGAATCTAGGTCTTGTGACTTTCAGTGTGTTTCTCCTAGGTACGTGTTACCTCTTGAAATTAATATGTTAATGAAATTGCCTCATGGTGTGTATAATTGCCATTCAACTTCTAGTCCAGAATTAGCTTAGTCAAATTCTTTCTTCTTTCTTTTGTACCTCCACCAACTCCCATATGCTCTAGTGTAGAAAATATTTTATTCAGAAAGCAATTGTAAGCAACAAAGTGAGTGTGAGTGATTTTGTGTGTGAGAGAGAGAGAGAGAAAGAGAGAGAAGACAATTTTAATTCAGAGCTCTAGATTGGTGTATTGCATCAAAAAAACATTTTAGGGTCCCAAAAAGTTAACAAAAGACTCAAGCATTATAAGGTATAAATGAAATGCAATATAAAATATTTTTAAATATTTTTTTTAAACCACATTTTTTATAGAAAGGCTGCAGGGTCATAAGGCCAGATGTCCATATTCTGATTCTGTGGGTAGGAATATTTCATGCCTCTATCAGATTAATGTTGTTTTGCAAACTACACTTACAAGCATTCCTGCATTCTTTATTCACTATCGTTACAGAGATGTTGATAAAAACAGAGGATCCTGAGGTCTTCTGAAACCTCAGGAAAAAGGGATAATGTTTAGAATATATTTTTCTTAAATTTTATATCCTTTTAAAAATATGAAATTCATGAGTATCATATGGAATAATATCATTTATCAGAAGATTCAATTCCCCATCTATATAAGACATTCATTTATATTACATTCATTTATTTCTTCATATAATAAAAATCATTGCTGTAATTAAAAAATGATTTTGTAAAGAACGAAACAGATCATATCACTCTTTTGTCCAGAATCTTTAAAATACATACAGAACCAGTCCAAATGTGTGCAGCATTCACTCCGCATCAGGGCCCGGACGCCGCAGTTTCCAGCTCCATGCGCAGCTTCCACTCCAGCACATTGTTTTCTCCTTGTGCTCATAGCAGCATTTGCTGTTTGTCCCTCTGTTCTTCTGGTCCCAGCTTTGTGCTCGGTGGCCTATAGATAACTTTAGGCTCCTGTTTGCTTTTCCAAAGGTTGTTTCTTGCCGCTGTCCCAGCTCAGGCCGTGGTACCATCTTGAAACCTGATAGTCTTTTGAATCTACCTTCGTTGGTATCTTGATTCAGTCTCAATGGACATACCTTTGTTACTTATTTCTCAATTCAGGAACTATTGTCATGCGACATCAATTTTATTGTTACCTTGTATGATATTTAAGTCTTATTAGCTATGCCTAGGTATATATCTTATGCTTTCTGGCTTTTAAAATTTGACTTTAAGTCTTCTCTATGGATCTTGTATATTTTTGTGTATCTTATGCTATTCAGTTTTTAAAATTTGTCTTTTTTTGTCTTACAACTAGATTTTTAAAATTTAAGAGAAAGGTTCTTTAAATGCAGTGCTTTGTCAGTTACAGGCTGAATATAATTTCATGTAATCAGTAAAATTCAAAAGAAGTATATTAAACAGGGGAGAGATTTATTTTCTTTCACTTTACATGTACAAAAAGAATCAGTCTCAAGTAATGTAGCAGCCTCACAATGTCCTCAGGCAACTAAATTCCTTCTTGCTTTCTATTATATCTTCCTTAGTGTGGGTCCCTTTTCCTTTTATGGGAAGATAAATGCAAATCTGCAGACATCCTGTTCACATTCCTGGCATATAAAATGGGAAGGACACAGGGCACGCCAGCCAGTTCTGTCAGATGTTAATGTGCCACTCTGAAATAACCAGGAGTTTCTGCTTACATCTTACTGGCCAGAATGGTGTCACATGGTGAACCCTGGACTCAAGGGAGGCCAGGAAATGTAGGCCTTGAGCTTAACACACGGTCCTCATCAGAATCAGGGTTCATTAGGAAGGGAGAGGGGAAGGGTAGCCCCTGGTGAGCAACTAGCCATCTCCACTGCAAGTGCCTTAGACACATTAGGCGTTCAGGATATATCTGTTCTTTGGATTTTTATTATTGTCATGACAGGTACAAAATATGGTTGTGATTCTTGAACAAATCTATTTCTATTACTTATATGCAGAGAGTAGAAGATGTGCTGAATGGGGAGAGAGCAGGTTTCCTGAGTAGGGGAGGTTAATGGAAGTCCACAGGTGGTGCCCTGAGTTCTGGTGGATGGCTTGTTTGGAAGGTGGCCATGATGGGGTAGTGAGTATCGTTATTGCTGTTTACCCAGAGTTCTCATTCTTGCCAAACCTTGACCTTTCTGCTGCCCTTTTAATTTTTTATACCGGGTAACTTACTTGAATAAAGACATAGTGACTAAATTGTATGTTAGAGACAAGACTGTAGGAGTGTTTAGAACTTCCTCAGAAATGTGTTACTTGCTTTCAAGAATTTATAATAATAACCTCTAATATCAACTGAGTGCTACCAGTTTGCCAGCATCTGGTCCATTTTACAGTTGAAGAATCTAAAACTCATAACTGATAAGCTGGCTGTCTAGGACCTGCTCACAGAGCCGACTCCGGAGTCTATCTTTGCCGTGAGCACCTGGACTGAACCTGTGGGTCCATGCCCCATAGCATTGTCTAAACCACAGTGCCTGGTCCTCATTTGGCAATGAAGGCAGGTTAAAAATAGCCGGCTGATTAACAGTCTCAGACTTTTGGCGCGGGCCAGCCTGAGGGCTGGCTCTCCTGGCCATGCCCCAGCACCCTAAGCCAAAGCTAGAAAATAAAAATCTCTCTTTGGCAGAAAAGGGAAGCAGACCTTTGGTAATTTCAGATATTAAACTCTCTGAGAGAATAAAGATATTCTACCCATGTAGGATATTAAAAATGTCTTCTCTTAAGATAGTTCCAAAAGAGAAATTAAAAAATCATTTTGGTAAAAACGGCATTGTTGGTAAGTGATTGTAGCTTCCTATTGGACATACATATTTGGACATACACAGTTATTTGTGCTTGTGAAAATGTCAGGAGTATTATTTCTTAGTTTCAGAAGTCAGATTAATTTGAGTAGTTCTATCGAGATTTGAAGAAAAATTTTGATGTTACCCTTCTGAATGCTAGAGAGAACTCCACTTAGTTTCCTGGTGAGGTGACTACACACACACACACACACACACACACACACACACACACAGACACACTGACTGACTGACTCACTCACTCACCGCCCCCAAATACCAACCAATTCTTCTTATTGAAGTTGAAGCTGTAGGCATGATTTACATTAAAAATTCAAAGAATTAAGACTATTTAAATATAGATTTAAACTTTACTGCAAAGCTTGTAATGACATTAAGGAAGAACTCCATAGGGTTAATAGCATTCAAGTTATAATTTGCAAAACACCGCATTTCTTTTTCTCCTTGCACCCACTGACAAATCAAGGCTCCCTCTGCTGGCTGTTTCACTATATGAAATTTTCCTGGCAAATTATGCTAAGGAAAGTGAAAATACAAAGAAAAGACAACTGTTTGGGTTTTTTTTTTTTTTTTTTTTTTTACATTTAGAAAGGTAGGTCTTTGGGACATAAAAGCATTTTTATGTCCTGGTGTATAGTTATATAATACTTGTCTCCGAGACGTTATGTAGAATCAGCAGCTTAAGGCTGCCTGGAAATTGGGTGAGCTGAGTGGAAAGAGCAGGATCAGCCAGGAGCTCAGGGGCAGGGTCCCAGGGCTGGCTCTGCTCGAGACCAGCCCAGCGCGGTCCCTGGGCAAGTCACGCCCTCTCCAGCCTCAGCTGCTTCCTTTGTAAAGTGAAAGGGTTTTACTGAATATTCCCCAAGATCCCTTCTAACAGTATTGTATGATTCTAACAGTATCAATTCCATTTCTTTTGTAGGAATGTGGTCTACATGTGTTTTTCAGTGATATAAAATAAATACTTGGAAAAATGAAGAAAGGTAAAATTACAAAGATGGATATAAATCATTTGCTCCTAGTGCTCTCACATCATGGGAACATTAGGTCTAGAAAATGATCTTTTGTTTGGTGTTATTATAAGTTTACCTCAAATGCCCCAGAAAGACTGAACACAGCATATTTCATTGATTCTGTGGCACCTTAAGTTATAAGATGCATCATTATTTTCTGTGCTTCCCATTAAACTATGGCATACCACTGATGGTAAATTACATCCAAGTTTCGGTGAAGTTAAATGTGAGAAAATGTGTTTTTAAGAATCAGTGAAATGAGGTAGTTTCTAAAAGTGCTTCAGCTGATGCCAGCCAGCTCAAGAACTGGAATAAAGTCTGATATGCCCTGGGTTCCAATCAGTCTGTTTCCTGCCCTCTTGTTTTCCCTTTCTGTCTTCTAAACACTTCTTCCTCCCCTCCTCAACGTGTCCTTTCTCACTGTGTGAAACGGTTTTAACTTTTCTGCTTAGACATGTCTGATGGTTATTCTGGGAATAAAGGATTGCTTAAAAACTGAAATGAGATACTGGAATAACATGTGTCCAACATAAGCTTGACCAGAGGCTTTTTTTTTGCTTTAAATATGAATAAGCATTAGCACTTGCGAAGGTTTCTTTCACTTCAAAGATGAATTAGTCAGCACTGGCATCTTGGCAGGAATTGCATGAGTGTTAAACATACTGAGGTTTCAGAGAACACCCCTTGGATGAAGTCATTGGAAACATCAGTGTGGGATTTGTGATTTGACCCTCTTTCCTATTCATACTGGGTTCAGGTCCTAGAACAACATTTGTACATACCTATGTATGTGTGTGTGCATTTGTGCATCATGAGTTAAGATTTTTTGGATGTAGTTTTTAAAGTTTGCCTTCTTTTGTAATGAAATTGGAGCTTTGTCTGTTTGTTTGCTTGCTTTTTTGCCTTTTGAAAAACCATATAATAGAACAAACTGAAAGAGCTTCAATTTCTCTTTGTAACATTGCACCACCCACTTGAATTAGGGTCTTTCTGCCCTTTAAGGAAAAAGGAAGCCCAAGGAAGGGGAGTCTGCAAGGCTCTTGGCCTGAGGCAAGGTGAGCAGAAAGGTAAAGAATGGAGTAGAAGCATAGAGTAGAGCAGAGGGGCTTTAAGGAGACTTTCTGGGCCTCCCTTTGCCTGCAGAATGTCTTTCTTCTCTTGGTCAGAAGCCTAGACGTGGCATGATTCGGCAGTGTCACTAATCCAAGCTGCCAGGTGGAGCAGTGCTAAATCCTCGGCCCTGCCAAGTGTGGCGCATTTCCAGTGGTGAGCCATACTGGGCCTCTTTGGCCTGGCCTGGTGCTGGCTGGGAAACCGATTCATATCATCCTTCCCTTTGAATTCATATCCAGAACTCCTGGAAGATCTGTAGGGATCCCAGTAACACAGGTCCTTTAACTCTGAATTAGTTCTTATCTTTATCAGTCATGCCCTATGATTTTCCCTTTGAAATGTAGTAATGTGGAAATGTACACAATTCAGTTTTTAAAGAGGTGGGACGGGGGTGATCCATCTTGTGACCTTGAAGATTGTAGACTAATGGAAAGAGCCTGGGTTAGTGGTGATTGGATGAAATTGCCCCACCAAAACCCTGGCCTGTCTGCCTCTGATTTTGAATGTGAGAAAAAAATAAACCTCAGTTTCGGAGGGTGTCTTTTCTGTTACTTTTAGCCAAATCTGTTCCTAAATGATTAATTCATCATGTGATTATTTATCTCTATTTTTCACATCTTTGTAATCACATTCTTGTAAAACTGTCTTTTAAAACTTAATTCTATATTTTCATCCATTGAGAAAAAGTACCCTGTCATATAGGTATCTTAAAAATAAGCCCTTATTGTTGGCCCCCTCTGTAGTTTGTGGTGATGGGGAGCACTGTTCAGCTGTGTTGGGTAAAGATCTTCCTTCCTCAAGTACCTGATTCCTCATCTGGTCGTCATAACTTTGTCCCTCTGATCTTGGCAGAATATTCTGTGTACTGTTCTGTACATATTTTTGCTTCTTCAGTCCTCAGTATCTTTTGTCATACTATTTTTCCCACTCAGATACCCTCCTCCCCTCTTGTTTTCCATTTTCTACAGAATCCCAAACTTGAAGTGGACCATAGAAGTTACCTGATTCACCTTTGTTTAATTCACATGTTGCATGAAACCTTGCCTGTGTTTTCTGTTTGGTCCATGTGTTTCTCTTCTTTTTTAGAGGTTTTTCAGACTTTGTGAGGTTTCAAAGCTGCTATTTTGGGAATCCCTAATATTGTCTCCCACAGGCTACCCATGATGGTTTCTCTCATAACTAAAAGAATATTTCCATTTGTTCACGGTGTGCCCTGCGCTGTGCTAACTGCTGGGGATATAACAGGAAGCAAACGTTGATGTCCCCCCTGCACTTGCAGCCCTTTGAGTCATGGAGGCCAGTGCACAGTAATTATGTACATGGAACAAAGGGCCTGGCCCTAAACTGGGAGAGTCACCGAAAGCTTCCTGTCAGAAATGATGGCTAATTGGACAGATGGGTGTTGAAGGTGGGGAGACCTCAGTATTCTGGGCAGCAGAAACAGTATATGCAAATGTCCTGTGACAGGAAAGAGCATGGCTATTTCAAGAAACTGAAAAAAAAAAAAAAAAAAAACTATGGCCAGAGATCAAGAATAACAAAGGGGTCATAGGAAATAAAGCTGGAAGGAGCCATAGGAGTATGGAACGGATCTGCTTATGTCAGTCAATTCCCGTAGTATTTATTTATATTGATGATAATAATCTGTTTTGAGTTAATATCTTATAATTAGTTGAACATTTATTGCTCATGTCAAGTAAAATGCTTTGTTGAATATCAAAGAATTTAAGACTTCCTATCACCCGACTTCTCTGAACTGTACTATTTTGCTCAAGTAAGTATTTTGAGAGCCAGCAAAACAGTACAGGATGGTAGTAGAAAGCCACAGCTTTTCTTGAGCTATGAGGGTCTTTTGGAACAATCTTTTCTTTTTAATATAACATTTTGTCAGAGATTTAGAATAAGTAATAATGAATGCATTATTTTCCATTCTCTTCAAGAGAACTTATTAAGTTGTTTAATTCAAAATATCTGAGCTGTCTTCTCTTATCTTAGGACACTGTGTTCCTTATTTAGAAAAGCCAGGGCTACTCTGACCTTGATGTAAAAATATTTCACATGACTTAGGTGCATCACATATCTATTAAAAATACTAGAGAAAAAACATTAAACATTAAAAGATGACTTTATAATTATACTGTACTTTGATGGTAAACTTTTAAAGAGCTGTAGAAATAAGCTTTACTTTGGGGCCAGGTTGAGATCCAATTTCTATGGGCCTTGTTTCTTACATTCTGTATGTAAAAACAATACACGATACAATAAATAATATTAATAGATAATAAATAAATGAACATTTTCTGTTGAAAAGTTGTATACTTTTCATCATGATAAGATCTTGGTATTAAATATGGTGTTTAAATTATTTTGAATTAAATACTAATTAATAAGAGTTAAATGTGATATTTAAGTGTAGTTAATTTAAAAGCTAAATTTGTGATCCTAAAATAGAAACTTTGGCCAGAAGATAACCATGCTCCATGCTGCAAAAGCCTTTCCCCCCCCACTTCCTCCCTCCCTCCCTTCCTTCCTTCTCTCTCTCTTTCTTTTGTTTCCCTTACTTTTTATCATATGGATCCTTGCTCATATATTTATGTTTAATCAATGCCTTTTTAATATTAAGTTTATTGGGGTGACATTGGTTAATAAAATTATATAGGTTTCAAGTGTACAATTAATTCTGTCATACATCATCTGTATATAGCATGTGTTCCCACCACCCAAAGTGAAATCTTCTTCCATCACTATGCATTTGACCCCCTTTGCTTTTTAATCCCCCACAGCCCTCCTTCCCTCTGGTAATGACTATACCGTTGTCTATATCCATTAGTTTTTGTTTGTTTAGCTATTTTTTTCAGCCTGGTTAATGATTATCCCTCTTCTTTCCTCCCTCCCTGGAGAAATAAGGGATAAATGGGGGAAAGCTCTTCGGTAGCTAATTACTTACCAAGGGTTTCAATGCCCCTTTCTTCTTGGTGGCATTGCCAAATAGACCAGATCACAGCCCTGAGTGTCTTTCAAACATTCTTGTGTGAACCAGGTTAGAAAAGGATGTGGCTGTCCCTTGCCATCACGTTCCTGGGGCCTACAGGCAGGGAAGAGGCCGACTGTTCAGCCTTGCCAGTGCTTTCCTAGGGCATTCCGCATCTTCTGTACTGAGAATCAGAGTTTCCAGTGATTGTAGAGATAAACATTTGGTGTGCTTTGGGAGCAGAGTGATACATAATTGACTTTCAAACTTGATCTCTTTATTTTGTCAGAAATGATGTTTGTCTTATTCTTTAAATATTCTTCTGTTAGTCTTAAGACGTCAGAGGCCTCAAGCCTTTTCCTGAAAAGTTAACCATGTCTTGCTGTCTCTATATTTGAACATTGTTGTGTCTACTCTTTTAAAAATGGGTTATGTTAGTTTTTTTAATCTCTTGTCTCCACTTACTTTTTATGGAGGGCAGTCTAGGAGAGTTGAGATATGAAGTGTATAAACAGCGTTGATAAGGATGTCAGCCACAACAGAGATCTGCATTCCCCCCGCAGGGGTTATTCTGTCTGTGTATTGCAATTTCATTGCTCCATGCCAGATGCTCCTGGAGCTGTTTTTGAATCTTCAAACCACTCCAAAGGCCAAGGTTACTCTGATGGTCAGGATTGCAGCTACATGGAAGGGCTTTTCAAACACAGCCCGTGTCTGCCCTGCAGGCTGTCCTTGGGTGCTCTCTGTTTGTGCTGGTGGGGTGTATAGACAGACCCTGTCAGTGCATGTCTCTCTGCTAGTCAAGTGTTTGTCCACTGATGAAACAAAGGAACTTCCACTTCTTCCTTAGTTCTGGGAAGGATTTCGTCCTGCTGGTGTGCCATTTCACATGATTTTGTAGATAAGTTGATATGATTAATATTCTTCTCACTCTTTCATTTAAAGTAAGCTGGGAATTTGGGCCACTGAACTGGAAATACATAGTATCCCTTTATTAAATAGCATGATGATATGATCTACCCATCTCTGTTTTACCCCTCAGGATATAAAGGAAACAGGAGACCAGTACTTTGATAATTTTTAAGAACATCTCAGCTATTTGGTTTTTACATGAGCACAAAAGTTTTTAACTTAGTTTTTAAAACTACGTTTTGTTATTTATTTTGTTTGTTTTTGAGGAGAGAGAGAGAGACAGACAGACAGACAGACAGAGACAGAGACATTGATGGGCTGCCTTCTGTATACCCCTGCAACTGCATCCCAGACATGTGCCCTGACTGGGAATTGACCTGGCAATCTTTAGGTTTGTAGGATGACACCCAACCAACTGAGCCACAGTGGCCTAGGTTAACTTAGTTTTAATCCACACTAGTCATGTGGCTTTTCTGATGACTTGACTTTTTTCTTACATAGGAAGTTTTAGTGTAATAATACTTTCAGCAAGAGACATATTTTAAGGAGAGATACATAGATGTAAAATGAGACTTTTAATAAAGGGCATCCCACTGGAAGTATAAGGGAGTTTTCATAATTACCAAATAGATCTAAGAATATGTATATGTATTTTGGACAAATGTCAGAATTAAATAGGATTAAAAAAATAAGGGTTTGAAATGGAGCTCCCACAAAAGTTTTTCATTCTTCTCTCAGCAGGTGTTATTTATTTAAAAAATGAGTACATGGACCTATTCCAGAAATTTATGTTGGCCTAGCTCTTCTAAATTTATGTCTTGATTCTTAGCAACTTATTTCTTTCAAATTTGCAGCAACATAGTTTGAAGAAATAATGGCTTTCCTGATAGGTTAGATATCTTTTTCATTTTCCCCATCTTTACCTCTTGCTCTGTTCTTGCCATCTTTATGAATTTGGCTTAAGCTTCAGAGTGTTTCCCATTTTTCATTTTCTTAGCCCCTCTGATATAAAAGATAGAGCATGAAAAATAAGAGGCATTCTTCTGTTACCCCAGGTGATGGGAGTTTACTGTAAGAAAGCACGGGGTAGTCAGGGAGCACAGGGAACCTTTTTATCAGCCCCCAGTTCATTGCCAGTCCCCCCCTTCCCTGGCGTGGAATGTGCAGCCTGTCTCTGAGGGAACTGAAACAACAGCTCGTCATTGCCTCCCTGATGGAGCAGTCCCAGGGTTGGATCTTTCTGTCCTCTCAGGAGTGGTCAACTTCACGTTGCTTTTGGAAGGGGCACCCTCCAGTGCTCAACCCAGTCATTAATCACTGAAGCATGGAGATACAGCGGACAGCATCCTCTAGAGTCCTTTAGAATTGGCTGGTACAGAAACGAATACTGAAGGTGCACATGTAAGAACAATAGCTCCCCAGATGCAGTCATGGGAGGCACTGAGATTCCAAACAGGTCTTGAGGTCTTAGTGAACCATGTGTATTAACCACGAAATAAATGAACTGAAACTAAGGTTCAAACAATCACATCTGATTTTGACAGTATATTTTCATGACCTTTTTCATATAACTTTATGGCCACCTCAATGACTAAAGCTCAGAATTGTCCACTAACAGCAATATCACATCATTTCTTACCTAGGATTATTGATATGAACAATTGTGTAACTGTTGATCATTGAGAACAATTTTAATTTCCTGAGCATAAAATTTAATCAGTGGTATACTTTGTGACAAAATATTTTTAAGTTAACATTTACAAATATACATTGAGTACCTACTGTGTACAAAACACTTTGCTAAGCTTTGCAAGGATACAACAATATTTAGTTCCTAATATCTTTATTAAGTCATGTATTGCCTTGGTCTAGGTCCCTAGGATGTGATGACAAATAGTAAACAAACAGTGGTTTTTCTTCTAAGAACTTACTATTACAGTTCAAGAGGAAGACATCATATAAAAATGCAAAATGAGAGCACATTAGAGGGCATGTTACAAAGTCATGGGCATGCAGGGAAGACTTTCCAGAGGAAAGCGCCATGGAAGCTGGGGCCAAATGGTAAATAGGAGTTTGAGAAATAAAGCACCTGTGCTGATAGTTGGAGCATTGATTTCTAGTGGAGGATACCTCACGTGCAACTAAGAGAGAACACGTTGCAATTTTTTGTCCCGTTTGACTAGGATCACAGCATGACCTGTGGGCTGCTATGCTGGGAAGGATTCAGACTCTCTTCTGTGAGGTCTCACTTCCCTGGTCATCTCTCTGTCTCATTTTATCTTTCAGGCTTTATTGCCTCTAATTCACTGTTAAATTTTGGAATTTCTTAGGGTTCAGTCCTAGATTCTATTTTTTCTTTGTTCTTTTTCCCCCTGCCTTATCAAACACATCCATGTCCATGTGTTTGTTTAGCATCTCTAAGCTCCATGATTCTCAAGTCAGTTCTGACCTTAAACTTGTACATCCCTTCACCACCATCATACCTACCCCTGGGTTTCCTTCGGGATTTCCATAGGGCCCTGCTGCCTGTTTGCTGCTCCTGCCTGCTCTAAATCCGTAGAACCTGCCATTTCTTCTTGCCCAGGGGCTTTGCACAGCTTCTATTCCCTTAGCTTGAAATGTTCTTACCCTCTCTTTGTCTAGCTAGCCACTGCCCACTCCTCCTTCAGGTCTTGGCTTAAATATTTATTTTTTCACAGATATATTTTGGGCCTTTTCTAACCCTCATTTTATAATTTAGTACCATGCTGCACTTTTATGCCCTACTTTGTAATTATTGGATTTTTTAAAAATCCTCACCCAAGGATATGTTTATCACTCTTAGAGGGGGGAGAGAGAGACATTGATGTGAGAGAGACATGGATTGGTTGCCTCCTGTATGTGCCCCTACTGGGATTGAACCCACAACCTTTTGATGTATGGGATGATACTCCAACCAGCTAAGCCATCTGGCTAGGGCTGTAATTATTGTTTTTAGTTCTGCTTTCCCTGATAGACTTTAAGCTCTCTGAGTGTCACAACCATCTCTTTCTGTGACAGCTTTATAAAACACTTAGCAAAGGACATGTACCTTACATGGGATCTTAATAAACAAGTGAGCCCTTGAGTTAGGCAAATTTTAGTAGCAGAATAACATGATTGAATTGGCTATTAGAAAGTTTATTCTGCTAGCATATAGAGAATAGATTGGAGGGGTTTACGGCAAGAACAAAGGAGATAAGTAGGTGGGTGTTACCACTAGATGCTTTTAGCATCCTGGCGTACATAGGGTAAAAACACAAAGAATTCAGGTGCTCCTTGATCCAGAAGCTCAGCGATATTCTCAGGACTCTTTATTTCTTGTCATGGGTAACTCCATCTTCCAACACTCTTCTCTTCATGAATAGTAGCATCTTTGCCCCACATCTACCCCAGAAAAGAGAGTCCCTTCTGTGGTTATGTGAACAAATACCACACTGGCTTTGACTGGCTCCGATTAGGGCATGTCCCCACTTTCGAAGTGATCATTGCTGCAAGGGGGGTACTGGATGCAGATAGACCAAGCTGTGTATCTCCCATCTGGAGCTGAGGCAATGGTACACTGGTAAACTGGCTCTAAAAAGAAATTAAAAGTCTTAATTTGTAACATTTGTCAATTTATTTTGTGTACGTACTCCTACTGTGGCTGTTTTCAAGATGCCTGGCTTGCAAAGTTCTTGAATGTGGAACAGTCAGTTCTCACAAGCCAGCTCCAGCAGCTCCAGCACACCATCGCTAGCAGAACTTGGAGCTGCTGGAATCACAGACTGATGGTGAGGGAGGGAGTGGTGCCTTAAAAGGCAATCAGAATACTGTTACAAGAGGGGTAGGTGCTGCGGAGCCAAGTCCAGCAAGTAAGTTTGCACTGTATCACATAACATATACTTTGGTGTCATAATTTTATTTTCCTCAAGAAATGTTTAAGTTTTGTATCATTTTCTTGATAACCTTTGTGAGGACCACATAATAATTCCATTCTGTGAAACTAACGTGTTTACCATTCTTTCATTGTTGAATATTTTGGTTGGTAGAATTATAAATAACACTTTGCTGGACATGTCAAGCCTAAAGCCATTTTCCACATTTAGGACAAACTCATTGAAATAGTTTGCCTAAGTGAAATTGTTGAGCCAAAGGAATGAACCTTTTATGCTTTTGATAAATATTTTCCAATAGGTGTACATAATAGTTTCCCAATTTATATCACTACTATCATTGTGAGATAGCAACTATTCCATTGCACTGTGATTAAGTGTGATGAAAAGAATGGATTAAGATAGAATGGACACATCATTTTAATTTGCATTTGTTTGAATTACTAAAAATATTCAAATGTTTGTTTTTGTAACAGGTGTATTTTATTGAATTTTCTTACTGTTTCCCACTTTTGGATGTGTGTGTTTACCTTACTGTACTATTATCATGGCTATTCGCCTTCTTATAATTAATTTAATTAATATGTAACATAACATTAATACTGGAAATTCTAGCATTGAGCATAGCTTGGTAAATGTTGAGTGGGGTGTTGTATATGAAACTTGAATTCTATATAATTTAGGGAAATATAACAGCTCTAATAGGTAAGTACAAATGCACAGTGAGCTAACATGACAAAAGTTTATTTCGTGTTCACATGAAAGCATCATATGGGTCTACCTAGTTGGGAACCTTTGGTGTGGTCATTCAGGGACAAAGTTTCCTTCTGTTCCCTGCCATTCCTCCCCTCTAGGTCCTTGGAGTCATTTCCATTCGATGGAGGGTGGTGAAAGAGAACTGGAGGACAATTTGCGGGGAACTTTTACAGGCTGGGCTGGGAAGTGCAGACACTGCATGGGCTTACATTGCACGGACGGCAGCACAATCCTGTGGCCACAGTTCACTGCTAGGGAGGAAAGAAGAGGATTGGGTGAACGTCTAGCAAGACTTTGGCAAAACTTTCATGCCTGAAATGGAGAAATCTTCTCAAAAAGTCTGATTCTCCTTACTGTTTTTACTGTTTCAGTGTATCTGGTAATAAATCACCCATGTTACTTGGGTTAGTTACAGGATTTAAATACGGCATGGAAAATTTAAACTATTGATAAGAGATAACAGAGCTTTTGAGCAGATCAAAGTGGTAGGGAAAGAATATGCTCTAATAATTAATTTACATTCCATCATTAATAGTGGCTGATGACATTAAATGGTCATTGGACTCTAGATGAGAAAGAGAGTGGAAGTTGTTGGACAAAGTGACTTGGGCACATGGTATAAACAAATCTTGGGATAAGTAACATTTACTGAATGTATATATAAATTAGGTGTGGAGGAAACTCTGTAAGCAATTTGTAACCAGTTCAACCAATAAGTTTGATGACTTACACTAATATAATGCTTTTAATACTATTTTAGCTCATTTTCTTATTTCTACATACACAGGTAATTAAAGTGTACAGTGAAGATGAAACCAGCAGGGCCTTAGAGGTTCCCAGTGACATAACTGCCCGAGATGTTTGCCAGCTGTTGATCCTGAAGAACCACTACATTGATGACCACAGCTGGACCCTTTTTGAGCACCTGCCTCAAATGGGCCTAGGTAAGGACATAGAATCACACTGACATCATTGCTTTTCTGTCCCTTCCAGTTTTGATTAAGTGGCAAAAATTTTCTTCAGATAGAGGAAAATAAAACAGTGAATAATTCTTTATTCTTTTTATTTTTGGTATTGGAGGTTGAGAGATTAAAATAGTAGAACAAACCTTGGCCGGTGCAGCTCAGTTGGTTGGAGCATTGTCCCATAGACCAAAAGGTTGTGGGTTCGATTCCCAATCAGGGCACATACCCAGGTTGCCAGTTTGATCCCCAGCCAGGATGCGTGCAAGAAGGCAACCAACAAATGTCTCTCCCTTACATGGATGTCTCTCTCTCTTTTTCCCTCTCTCCATCTCTCTATCTCCATTTCTCTCTTTTAAAGTAGTGAAAAAATGTCTTTGGGTAAGGATTAGAAATTAGTGGAACAAAATGGAAGGATAGAAATATTACACATTTGCCCCACCTCTTTGTTTAAATAATGATTCATGGGATTTTAGAGCCAGAGTGTAGAGTCCAAAGTGATGGAAAGATAAATTTCACAATAATGTTTAGTAGCACAATTAAAAATTTAAAGAAGTTAAAAACTGTTATTTGGATTATTTTTTAAAATCAATTATAAGGCAGACATGGGAGTATCCACAGTGATACTCTTTATGGGAGCATATACTCTGGATTTTTCTTGAAGAAATAAGTAACTCGTTCACATTTTAAAATTTTAAACATAAAAGAGTAACCTTTAAAAAAATTTTATATTGAAAATACATTTTGTATTGTAGATTGTAGAGGTTTTTTATATATTTTTCCAAATCTTTTAATAAAAATAAAGAATTCCATTCTTCTGCTAGAATGAGACAGAATTGGCAACAATTGTATCTCCCCTTTCTTATTTTTACACATATCAGTGCTAAAAATCTTTCTCATGATAAGTAGATGAGAAAGGAAGAAGTTATGGCAGTGCCACTCAGTGCTTTGAATTCTGTATTAGTTTCCTGTGCCCACTGTAACAAGGGGCTTAAAAAAACCAAATATTTATTCTCTCACAGTTTTGGAGGCCAGGAGTCTGAAATCAGACTTACTGATTCGTGGGCTAAAATGAAGCTATTGTCAGGAATGCACTTTCTCCATAGGCTGTAGGAAAAAATCTGCTCCTTGCCTTTTCCAGCTTCTGGAGGCAGCTGCCATTCCTTGGCTTGTGTCCGTATCACTTAGGTCCCTACCTCTGAGGCCATGTTGCTGTCCCCTCTCCAGTCTCTGTCAGATCTCCTGTTGCCTCTCTCCTACAAGAACAGGAGCATTTAGGCTCTTCTTAGATCATTCAGGAAAATGTCCTCATTTCAAGGTCCTTAACACAATCATATCTGCAAAGTCTTTTTCTCTTTCTTTCTCTCCCTCCCTCTCCCTCTCCCTTTCCCTTCCTTTCTTCCTTGTTCCTTCCTTCCTTCCTCCTTCTTTCCTCTCTCTCTCTCTTTCTTTTTGCTATCTAAGGGAACATTTTACAGGTTCCAGAGATTAAGATGTGGATTTTTTTTTTTGGGGGGGGGGATCTGTTATTTAGCCTACTGTAAACCCCTTTGAATTATTTGTTAAAACTTTTAGTAGTAAATCATCAGAGTTATTTTAAATAATTTATCAGTGACAGCTGAAGTATTTCCTTCAATTTGTTCAAAGAATTGATAATACCTAGACACAAGTCATTCACTTTCTTACAAAGCTAACTACCAGTATTTAAATGTTCCCTTTGACGCATAGAAGGTATATTCCCCAGAGCAATAGCCAATGTAAGGCCCAGTTCAGATGAGAGGTTTGCCTCTGTTTTATGAAATGAAATAAAGATGATGTTGACAGAAAAGTTGTGTTATTTTAAAAGATTCTGGAAAGTGGTTCATTTAAAACTACCTGCAATCTCTGAACCCTTTGGAAAGTGTTTGTGTACTTCCTATTGAAGACTCTTGTCCCAGGATATGTCAGAACCTCAGGGAATCGAGAGAGTGAAAGCTGTGGAAAAGAAGCTTGTAGTCCGACAGTCTCCATATTGATTCTAAACCCCAGCCCATCTTCCCCAGCCCCAGCTGATAGTTGATGAGCTACAGTATGTCAGCTGATCTTGGCAGCTAAGCATATACCTGCCAAGAAAACCTGAATTCTGCAGGTATGCTATATTAGTCTGTGCAAAATAGTCTCACCTCCCTAGGGCAGAAAAAGCTCCACCTATACTTTCTTCAGTGCCATTTGTCACGAATTTAACTTCTGTTCATGGTAATTCATTTCCTAGAAATGCAATGTTAACTCTCAATAGACATCTGCCATATTCCAAACTCTTTCACCTACTTATGCTTCTTGGAACATAGCTCTTAATTAGAATAACATATAATTACCATATTTTATACTTATAAATTTGTCTTTTGGGGAGACTTTAAAACATTTTTTGGTTATGGTCACTTTGATGTATCCTTAACAAACAGCTTGAAGTAATAAAAAATCTACTCTGAAAATCAAACAGCAGTTTTCACTGAGATTACTGCAAGTTGTATTAAGGAATATAATGTACAAATCTTTAAATGTAGAGGCTTAATATGGAACATTGAGAATCAATTTGAGCTATATACTAAATTAAACTTTTAGATACTGTATAGAAATAAATTTTTCTATTACTATATTTTCTGGAAACAGTACTGAAATAAAATCAAAGATGTGAGGATAGTGTCTCATGGCTTCATCAACCATGCCTTAGACCAAAGCCTACAAGAAAGAAATTTAGTTCTAGAGCTTCCTTGTATTCTTTTTTCTCTAATCATACTGTGAAACAGTAGAAAACTTGTAGATGCTAATGCTATCTGAATACTAATGTGTGATTAATTTACCAGCTTCAATTTCTTTATCTAACATTATAACAACTAACCACTGTTGGCCTTCTTCAGCATAAAGTATAAAACTGATGTATTTATTTACACACATTTAATTGTGCGTGTAGGTTATAAATATTCTTGCAATATTAATTCAGTCTAGTAGTGATATTAAGTAACTTTTTCTCTATTTGCATATTAAAATTGAATGAACTAGAGCAGGTTCTCCCCACTTAAATATGATATGAAGTTGCAGATGCTGTTTGTCAATAGAATGAACCAGCGACACCTTCACCTGTAAATCTTTTTCTAATTGCTATTGATACAATCAAGAACCAAAGGATAAATGATTTTCAAAACTTGATGACCAGCTATTCAGATCTGTATATTGCTCGGGGGATACTCTTGACTGCTCTTAGACTTGACATAAAGAATTTTCAATGAGTGGAATTCTGAAAGAGAGGCAGTAATATCTATTATTTTAAAAATATTTTCAATACAAAAATAATTCAGCTCATTGTAAGTAATGAGAAACAAAGATATCAAGAAGCAATATTATCCATGATTTTATTATCCATTGATTAGTGTCTCTGTTTTAATATAGTCTCTAATTATACTTCTTTTTGTATATGTGTGTCCTAAAAAAGGCATCTTGAGCATTTTTATTTTTGTTTACTTTACATATTCCACAAAAACTAGGAACTCTCCCTAACTTCCCCTAACTTCACTTCCCCTGTTGCCTTCCTCAAACAATTTAGCAAATATTTATTGATTGTTTTGTACCAAGCCCATTCTGTGTGTGGGTCCTGGGGGTATCATGTGAACAAAATAGACAAAAAGCACTGCCCTTAAGAATTTGCCTTCTAGCAGGGAAAGAAAGACAAATGACAAAAATTTGTAGTCCCTTAGGTGATGTAAGTGCTAATGAGAAAAGGAAGGCAGGGAAGAGGGACAGAGAGCTGGGGGAGGGGAGAGATGCACTTTAAATAGAGGGACCAGGGACATTCTCTCCGACAGTGAGACATTTGAGTGGAGACGTGAAGCCAACAGCAGCAACCCTCACAGTTATAAACTGAAGAAGATTGCTCTAGACAGAAGGAACAGCGTGTGAAAAGGCCTGGACCGTGCAATGTGCTGTGTTCGGGAAGCAGCCAAGAGGCTGGTATGTCTGGAGTGGGTCAGCAAGGTGGGAAGTAATGGGACAGAACTTCATGGAGCTGCTGCAGAGCAAGTTCATGGAGGGTCTCACAGGCCATGGAGGGGACTTGACTTTTACATCGAGTGAGAAGAAAAGAATTGGAGGTCTTTGAGTCAGAGCAGAATGAGCTGATGTAGTTTTTAAAGTATGCTAGCTACTAGGAAGGCCAGAATGCAGGTTTTGACCTTTTGGAGGTTGAGCAACTTTGTTTTGCTTTTACATCAAATTACTTGTGGCTTCCTGGATTGGTCTTTGCCCCTTTCTCATTTCTGCTAGTCGTGCATGCCCCATCATACCATCTGCACTTTGCAATCTGCACGCTTGATGTTTAGTGTTTGTGAGGTGCTGAAGCCTTTTAGGCAAGTGCATTTTGACTTAGGGGATAAATGAGAGTTGAGGGTTTCCTGCACTTTAGTTCATTTTATTGTCCAAGACAAACTTAGGGAAATTTCAGAGACATTCTTTGTTGTTAATAGATATTGCTTCTGATTCACTAAAGCATGGTCCAAATTACTAAACTCAGGAAGAGGAGTACTTGACATACAAAATATGGTAGGTTTGTGGAATCTAAAGTCTGTTTTCAGAGTATTTTCTGTGGCAAAGGAAACTTCAGTCTTCTTAGTATTTTTAATATGAATGCATATACATGATAGCTACTATCAATGTGCATCTTGTACATGCAAGGCACTGAGTGAGAGGTTTTACATTAATCTTGATAGGTGCTCTTAATACTTTGCTTCGTAGCAACCCTGCATGATGTTTCTTAATCTCCATTTTACATATAGGAATACAAAGACTACTGATGAAACACCTTGCCTAGAGTCAAACACTGCACAAACCTACATTCTATCAGATTCTAAAGTGTATGTATTTTCCATGGAAGCAGGTTGGTTTATCCTCACCCCAATAGGGCAGGCAGATATTCCTGGGATTCTGCTGTTGGATTTCTCTGTCACACTCTCCATCTGTGTCTCTCACATGTGCTATAAATGTAAACTGAAATTTTGAAATTTTGAACCCTCCAGAACATTTTCAGATAAATCTTTACAGAGATAGTGTCAAAACTTTTGGGATCAAAGTGGTCGAGCCTGGCTCACTTTATACTAGCTATTTATATGACCGAGTGAGAGGGTTGTGTTGGCCGTGACTTGTTCTCATATTTGCATACAGCATGAATGGCGATATGCTTTTTGGGACTTTGAATACAATATCAATACTTCATACCCTCTGCTCATAATTGTTAATAAACACGACTGGGAATTTAATAGGTGGAGTAAATTATCAAAGGCAGCTAAACATGCTGATTTCGTTATGAATCACTGATTTGCCTGATTTTGGATCATATTGTGATGAGTTTCTAGTGGTATGCACATTGTTATAGGCATTGAGTTTAAAATATCAGTATACCAACAAATAATTCCCCACCCCATCATGTAGTAAACTGAAGTTTTGTAACCGGTGTCTTGTAATACTTCACAATGTCTTACAGCCACTGGGTGTCACTGTAGTTCCCCAGATGGAGTCTTCTACTCTTACACAATCCTTGAGAGGATGGCGGGAGGAAAACTCCAGTTTTCAGTCCTTAGGAGCTTAGTGACATCCATGCTTGTCTTGCTCCCATTCTGATTCCTGATTGAAGCTATGGTATGAAGCAGTGGCAATTAACACAATACCTCAAGCACATGCCTCTATACTCCTCGGGAAGAGGAACTAATTGTATTTTAGTGTCATTGCTAGGGACAGCTGAGATTTCCATTATGATTTTCATTGTGAAGTGGCTTTAATAAGCAGAGTGAATGACTGGAGGCTTTTAACGATACTTTTATGTGTGCGGCTATCCCCACGTGATCTCTATAAGAAGCAGCGCACAGTGGCAGTGAGGGAATGCCTCACAGGCACCTGCTTTCAAGCTACTCCTTCCCTTTTTTTTAAACAAAAGTAGCTTAAGTGTGTTTTTTTTTTTTTCTGTTTTCTGGAGTTCATGTGTTGTTATTCTTTCTGTGCTGTTTGGAATCTACTAACCCTCAGCACTGCGACTCCCTTCATCACCGGCAGAAGTAACTGTGAAGCTTTTGGGACATGGGACCCTGTTCTTCCTTCCCTATGGAGGTCTCTGGAGCCCTGACCTGAGCTACCAGGAGACATGGTGTCCTGATAGCACGCTAAGGTTGGAGGGGGAAAGTATGAAACCAGCAAAGAGTGCTTGTAACCAAACCTTCCCCCTGGTCCAGCTGGTTTTTCCTTCTCAGTCCCGTTACTCTTACAGCCTGAGTTCAGATCTCATCGTCTCTCTCCCGTTACTCTGTTTTAAAGCTCTTCCTCTTACCTTTGGTTATACCAGTTACCCATCTGCGTGCAGGTCTGATTCTCTTTGCATTAGGGTCCAAGGTCCTTTGCAGAATTGTAGCACCTGTGCCCTGACTTGCCCTCCTCTCTCCAGCCTAATGTCTTGCCCCCCCTCCTCTAGTTTCTTTGTTGGAGAACTGCCTGTAGTCACCTCCATACACTATGGTTTCTGCTCCTTGGTTTCTTTGCTGCTGCTGTTGAGATTCTGAAGAAGTCCTTTCTCACCCATCTTTACTTGGCTAACTGCTATGCATCTTCCAAGTCTTACTCGGAATTTTAGTTAAAATGGCAGTAAAGTATGACCACTAGCTGTGTCCTAAAGATATATATGAAGACAAGGCAAGATGAAAACCCTGTCCGAGCTACCTAGTGCCACCTTCTAGGGAGAGGAGAGAGAAAAGCAGCTGGAGGCATCCTATGCTCAGATTTCAGAAGCACATTCACCCTTTCCACCTGAGAGTGGGTAGGGAGACACATCTGCCTCCTCCAGGTGCCCAGCCCCTGAGCAGAGACATTTGCTAGTCAAAAGCTGTTTCAGGGAGACAACCAGGATACTTGCTGGCACCACTCCTTCTCATGCATCCACTAGGAAATTGCAATTCCCAAAGTAACAGAGCAGTGCGGGAAGCACTAAGAGCAATAATGATGAACTGTGTCCTGGGAGGTGATGCTTCTGCAAGTGCATGCTGCGGATGGGTGTGGGGAACAAGCAGATTGGGACAAGCAATCGGTATCATAAGGCTGTTTAAGCAGGATTATTTTTATAATGTTAATTTGAACAATAAAACCTAGTGGTATCATAATAGGGGGATGTTGTAAATTACTGTATACCCATAGGATGTAAGTTATACAGCTTTGGTTTATGTTCTTGGAGTTCTTCCTGTGATGACTGATGTGGGCTGATATAAGATTATAACGATGGATTGAAAAAAGTATGTATATTTTACCAAATTTAGAAACCATATATATATTTTATATATATGTTTCAATGTAAAAAGTGTTTTCTAAATTTTGTGAAAAATATATACAGAGCTACTTATATATTGTAATATATTTGCTAGAGAAAAAGCAAGAAGGGAATATACTGAAATTTTAAGTGCTTATGCCTGATTGACAGGTTTAAAGATGGATTGGGATTATCAACTGTCTGTGTTTTTAAAATTTTCTGTAATCAGACAAAAGGAATAAACACAATTTTACAAACTTTGGAAGACATTAGTTAAAGACATAAGTTAAAGACTTAACTCAAACATCTTCCTGAAGTCCCAAGTTGGGTCAAGTACCCATCTTCTGTGCTACTGTAACATTTTTGCAACTATCTTCATGGTGATCATATTATTATAACTAGACAGTAATTCCATGAGAGCTGGAGCTCTGTGTATACATACATCTTTGTAACCCAGGATTTAGGACAAATAAATGGCTTTTAACTAAGCTGTACTGAACTGTAAGGTATTTATATTAAACATTTCAAAGGATGACTTGAAGCATATTGTACATAGCAGGCAGAGACTAGGAAAAGAAACCAAAGCAATCATGCATCATGCCCACATGGAAATTTACTCTGAATCCTTAAAGCATACATTAGGTAACTTAGAATTTATGGAAGCTATTTCTTAGCTCTTCAGGTATTTACCAGTCAGCTTGAGATAATATGTATGCAAACAATGTAGAAAAATAAGGCTTTCTGTGAATACATGTTGTGACCGTTGAGTCTGAGTTAATGTGAGAACTATTTAGACTTGCTGAAGCATGATCCACAAGGCCTTTCCACCCATCAGCTGAAGTGTCAAGATTTTCCTTATTGCCCTTGGGAAGCTGAATTTGGTGGTGGTAATTTTCTGAGGGATCTTGTTGGTATTAAGTAGTTTTCTTAGGTTAAGGGATCTTTTAGAAATTGAGCCCTGTTTTATTCTTTGCTCCTCTAGTTTTTGTTTTGCTTGGTCAGAGGTTGTTAATTTTTATCTGAAAATAAGATTGACAAAATGTGTGTAGTTTCTGCCTAGCACGGAGAAGTACAAGGACCATTTGTCTCCTGGAGTTTCCTGTAACAAAGGTATTTAGAGAATTGTTTTCTGGGTGAATTAGAGGTAAAGGCCACTCTTGTTTCTTCTCTTATCAAGTGATGAGCAGAGTGGGGACTCAGGTTTCTGTCTGAGCCCCACGCTGTACTTTCAGTAGATTCAGTGAAGAAATCCAGGCAGAAGGTCACAGGTGAACACTTTCCATACTGGGAGGTTTGAGTTTTTTTTAAAGGACTTTCAAGTTAAATCAACAGTTTCAGAAGGATCATTTTTCCTTTCTTTTTTTTAAAGGAAAAGTTGCTGGAAATTAAATAGAAAACAATTATATGCAGTTATCATTATTTGTTAATACTTTATTGCTACCATAATACTTCACTGATCTGTTAGAAGCAAAAATTAAATTTAAAGCAGTATGGAGGTTTTGTTTTTGTTTTAAAAAAGATTTTTTTCTCCTTTTTCGGAGGCTTGCTTTCCTGTTTTCCTCCTGTTCGGTTGCTGGATTGAAGTGATTTAAGGTGGTCTATTTTTCTACCTCCATAGGAGTGGTATTTGATCATTGTAATTGACTTTCCAATGCCTGAAAAATACTTTACTTTTTAAAATTAAAAAGTCAAAAAGATAGATACATCTTTGAAGTTATAATAGTATGTTTTAATGTAGTATTTTAGGTGGATTTATGAAGCTTTAAAAATAAGGTCTTTAAAATAATCATGGTGAATTTATGTGAAAGCTGCCTCGGGTTGCTTTTCAAATGGTTACTCAAAATCTCAGTTCATTCTGGGTGATAGTCTGTAATATCGTTGTTTTCTGATGTTGCAGTAAAGAGCCCCTGATTATAGAATTAATTTGTTTTGTTTAGATATTTTATAAACGTAATAAATTACTTAGGGTTACTTAGTTGGTTAAAATCTGCTTGGTTTTAGAATGGGGCTAAAGAAGAGCAAAAAGTGTATTGGAAGCCATCTAGACTAGTATTTTGTGTTGCTTTGGCTTTTCCTTTCCTTTTCTCGGGTCTTAGTGATGACCCTGGGCCTAGGTCAAACAATGCTGGTCTTCCGTAACTTTGTACCTCCCCATTAAGCATTTTTCTTTTCCTCTCAAAGGAATCCATTTATGCATCCTGCATTTTCATGTTGAACTTACTCCCTATTAAGGTGTGTATTTAGTCAGATATCTGCCTTTTTAAAAACCCACTAATTTTCTGTAAGATGTTCACTCTGGATCATCATTGATGCCTCTCGGGGTTATTTGGATTGTTGTGGCATTAGTGATTTAACATAAGAAGACTTAGTAGGAGGATATGTGACCTCCTACTAAGCAGGAGGTTTATGACCGTGAATTCAAATTGGGGTGGGGATATATAAACTTAAAAAGATTGTTGAAATATAACATGATATAATTTTTAAAAAACTGATTCTGTAATAAAGTTTTATCTCCATTACCAAATGAGTATATGAGATAAGAACCAGGAGCTAGCTGCATTTGATCCTCTGGACTTTATTTGCTTTTTTATACATTATCTGAATTTTTAATAGAATAATATCAGAAATTTTCTTTGAAAGGATGAAAAGTATATCTTTTGCTTTCTCACACACTCCAGTTTTTGCTAGCTCTTTTTGAAGAATTTTTTTAAAGATTACCAGTATGTTTTCCTGATGGTAGTACATGCATTATTTAAAAATTTGGTATTACAGTTCTGTGAAATTTTCTGCAGATATTATATCCCTTATTTTTTCTTTCTAGATTGATACGCTGAGTTTTATTTGCATGTAATCAACAAAACCCTGACTAGACTGCCACTTCTTTTGTGATCACATATATTTCTCTAGTTCTTCTTTTGTCATAGCCATTCAAATGTGCTTGGTTTTTCTACCCTCTTTCTTTTCTTTCTTTCTTTTTTTTTTAATTCTCATCTGGAGACATCCTTATTGATTTTAGAGAGAGGGGAAGGGAGGGAGAAGAGATGGAGAGAACCATCGATGTGAGAGAGAAACCTCTGTTGGTCGCCTCTTGCATGCATGCCAGCCAGGGATTGAACCCACAACTTAGATACGTACCCTAAGAATTGGACCTGTGACCTTTTGGGTTCCAAGACAGTGCTCTAGCTGAGCTACACTGGCCAGGGCTTATTTCTTTCTTTCCTTCTTTTTTTTTTTATGCTATCAAGATTCAAATGATTAATGTTACTTTCATGTAAGGTTGAGATTGATGAAATTGGAAATATTGCCCATTATTTTCTTTCCCGTTCCACTAGGAATGTGGTTGCTTATTTTCACTTAATTAGCAAATATTTATTAAAACATAAACATTTTAATTCATTTCCAAATAAAAAAATGAGGCAATTGAAACATGAAAACTGCAGGAACAAGAGAGATTTTAGGTAGTAAATGGAAAGAATGCACAGGATATAAATGGACCAGCAGAGGTGGCAGGAGATGCTTCTCTGGTGGGAAGTGTAGTGAAGTTCATTGCAACACTGTGCAAAGAGCATCAACTTGGCGTCAGGATGGGGCCGCCATTTAAATCCTAAGATTTTGCCGTTCTGAACTTTGGTTTCATTTGCTATAAAGTGGAAATATAACTTGCTCATTAGATTATTGTATTAGTTTCCTAAGACCTCTATAACACATTACTAAAAACCTGGTGGCTTAAAAAACAAAAAACAAAATAAAACAAAAAAACAAATGTGATCTTTAAGAGTTCTAAAGGTGAAGTCCAAAATTAATTTCACAGGGCTGAAATCAAGGTGTTGGCAGGGTCACCCTCTTTCGGAGGGCATTAGGGGGAATCCATTCCTTGCCTCATTCAGCTGCTGGTGGCTGTCATCATTCCTTGGCTCGTGGCGACATCACCTGAGACTCTACTCTGTGGTCACATTGTCCTTTCCTCTTCTGTCTGTGTCATATCTCCTTCTGTCTCTCTTATAAAGATACTTGTGTATCTTGGCTTTAAGGCAAACCTGGATAATTCAGGATAATTTCCTCATCTCATTATATTTAAGTTAATGACATCTACAAAGACTTTGCTATATAATGTAACATTTACAAGTTCAAGATATTAGGGACCAGTATTGGGGCCATGATTCAGCCTACTGCATATATTACAGGTATTAAATACAGTAATGAAAAAGGTCTCAGACTGAGAATTGCTGAGATGTAACTTTCTTTATTTCTGTAACTGAATTAATTTTTGACCTTCAGTCTCCTGGCTTTTCAATGGCAGATAGTTTAATCTTTATTTGTTTGCTTCTTGGATTGTTCTAGGTCTTATGGTAAATAATACATTCATGTTCTATAACAGAGTTAAATTTAAGATTAAAATATTCTCAGTTGAAGGATCAGACCTACTTTCACTCCTCCAACACTCTGGTGGGGCATTTAAGCCCCAGAAGCTATTTGTCTAACTCTTGTCCAACTCTTCATGTTCTGAAAACTCTTGTTTCTCTCAAATTATTGACTATACCATAAAGTCCTTTAAGTTCATGGTTTTCTCTTGGCCCTTCTATGCTTCTCCTGGAGTACTTGGTACCACTTCAGTGCTCTTTCCCCATGCTGGGATGCTATGGACTCCTCTGCACCGATGTTAGACTCAGCTATTGTTTTTCTACCATGTTAGACTCAGGGCATCTACTTAAAGCTAGAAGTCTCCTAAGGCTACAATCTGGTTTGAGCCACACAAAAACTTACCCTGCATTATATCTCTATCAACTCCTTACCCTGGGATTCTAGTTCTGGAAGGATGCAAGATGCAGGGTTACTTGGGACCTACATCGTCTGCTTACAGTCTAGCTCCATCTCAGTCTTCACCCTACCCTCTCTTCCCCTAACTCCTTGATTCCAGCTCCTTTCCCAGAAGACAAAGGGTGGATCTCTGTATGAGGCAATGGAATGTTGGCTAAGCATGATTTTCCCAAGCAGTTATATCTGTCAAAGATTGATAGAATCTACTTTGAAGCTCAAAAGGAAAGAAAATGCATCTCTGTCCTTATTTTCCTCTCTGTATAGTGCATCCTGAAAGCAGAACAGATGCTGTTTTCTTAGTGGTAGAGAGAAGTAATGGGTACAAAGAAACAAACAACTGTCTTTCATAATACCTTGAAATTTTCTTTTACTGTAGTTGCAAAGAATATATACTGCTTAGCACATACTATGTTTAATAATGTGGACCTATGTTTCATAAGCTTCTTTGTGTCACAAACATCTGGGTTTGTGTTACACAAAAGGTTGTTAGGAAGGCAACTTCCACTCTATCTCGGTGACTCCTGGATCTACCACCCCTCACCCCCCAACCTACTTCTCTTACAGTCTGCTAAACTCATTAATGGCAACGCAATTCTTCCAAGAGCTTAGATAAAGATGCTCCGTGTCTTCCTTAACTATCTTCTCTCTTTCATTCCATGTCCAACTTGTCAGCAAACCCTTTTGGCTCTATCTTCAGAATATATCTAGATTTTTCCTACTTCTTACATGTGGACTGAGGATACTACTCTAATCCAAGCCATATCATTTATCATCCCCTTTCTAATTACAATATTCTACTTCCATCTTTAAGCCTCTTAGGATCAGTTCTACACTTAGCAGCCAATGTAATCCAATGAAAACATCTCAGTTCATGATATTCTTGCTCTTTGAAATGCCTTCTTATCTAACTCAGAGGAAAAGCCAGATCCATACTATGAACTGCAGGGCTTCATCCAGTCCCCCCATGCCATTACTTCTCTAACCTATTCTGACACTCTGTCTTTTGCTCACTCAGCATAAGCCACATTAACCTCATGATGTATTTCAAACACATCATCCTTGCTTTTGCCTCAGGAGCTTTGTTCTTGTTCTTCCTCTAGATATCTGTTTGGCTTATGTCCTCTTCTCCTCTGGGTCTTTGTTCACATACTACCTTCTGTAAGAGACCTTCCTTAGCAAGCTATTGAAAATGGACTCCTTTCCCTTGTGCCCTCCTCTCTCCTTCTTGCCCGTTCTATTTTTCCAGGTGGTATTTATAGCAACATTTTAAGACAACATTTTATTCATTGTCCATGTCTTTCCATCAGAATGAAAGCTCCATAAGGCAGTGATTTTTGACTTTTGACTACAGAATTTCAAGCCCCAAGATGATTGTCAGACACTTGGTAGGCTTTTGATGAATATTTGTCTAATGGATGGATAAATAAGTGAGTTATAATTGCCAGACTACGTGGATTTGTCTCATAACAAAATCCATGAGACAAAACGCTTGTGGGGAGTCCACAAGTGTTTTGAGCAGGGATCACATTGATACAAACTTCTCACAAGGTTTGTTGTGATATTAGTATTCAGGTTGGATTGAAAGACCAAGAAAGTAGAGGTTTGGAGATCAGTTAAGAAAAGGTGAAGGTCTGAAAAGGAATGGTGGTAGTGGGAATGGGTAGGGAGTTGATTATGGGAAAGACACTCAGAGGAAGAATCTCTGATATCAGGGATAGCAAGAGTAGAGGATAGCAAGAGTATTGAAGTATATGCGGAGAGAGATGTAATGGAGATAGGGGAATTTAGGAAAAAGCAGTCTGAGAAGGAAAAAAGAAGAGGACTTTCTTTTTTAAATTTTGGTAAAATACACATAACAAAATTTATCATTTTCTCCATTTTAAGAGTACAGTTCACTGGAATTATGTATATTCATAATGTTGTAGAGCCACCAACATTCATCTCTAGAACATTTTTCTCTCTCCAAACTCAACCCATTAAACAATAACTCCTCATTTCTTCCTTTCCCCAGTCTCCAACAGCCACCATTCTACTTTTTGTCTCCATTAATTTGTTTATTCTAAGTACCTTATGTAAATGGAATTACACAGTATTTGTTCTTTGTGTCTTTCTTATTTTGCAAAACATAATGTCTTTAAGATTCATCCATGTTGTAGCATGTTAGAACTTTATTCTTTTTTAAGGCTAATTTTTCCATTGCATGTCTGTCTGTATTGCTTTTAATTATCTATTCATTTGTTGATAGACATTAAGATGTTTCCACCTTTTGGCTATTGTGCATGTTGCTACTATGAACATTGGTGTATAGATATTTGTTCCAGTCCCTGCTGTCACTTCTTTTGTTAATATACTCAGAAGGGGAATTGATGAAATTGTTTAGTATTTTTAGGAACTGCCTTCCTGGTTTTGATTGTAGATAAACTGTCCGAGGTGGTCAAAAGTCTAGCAGTTAGCACTGGAGTGTGAGTAAAAGCAGCTGTAGTCAGAGATTTCACTTCAGGGAACTTGACAGACGTGATGGATAAAAAGGGGAGCATGAATTAATTTAGAGAAAGGGAAAGAAAAGAGTTGAGCCAAGGATTGCATCTTGGGAGGGAGAAGGAGCTGCAAGAGATAATCAGTGAGACAGAAAAAGAGCAGTCAGAGTTAGGGACAGAACCCAGAGTGCTGATGCACACTTAGCTCAAACTCATCCATATTCATTGAGCACTCTCACAAGAACTTCCTTTCAGAGAATAAGCTTCTATTTAAGTGTGACATTACTTTCAAGAGTTTGCGTGTTATAGGTCACAGATCACTACTGAATGTTGAATTTCTGAGACACAGATACTTTTCACAAAGATCCTAGAAAAAGCGGAGGATTTCTGCTGTTCTCTATTTCCTGTTTTACATTAGGAATTTCACAGCTATTTTAACTTTTTATTGCAGTATCACTTATCTTAAAATATTCAAACAAACCATATTGCACAACTTGCTGAATTCTCAGATATTGCATATGCCTGAGTGTTCAACACCCAGATCTGTGGGATATTTTCCATACCCAGTGGTTCCCACTAGACCCCACTTACTCACCCACCATCCCCTTTATCTTGATTTCTAACACCATAGATTTATTTTACCTGTGTTGAATCTTCTGTAAGTGGAATCATGTAGTATGTACTCTCTGTGTCTGACTTATTTTATTTAACATTATGTTAGTGAAATTCATCCATAAAATTGCTTTTTGTTGTAGTATGTATTCCACTGTGTGCTTTTATAAAACTTATTTATTTATTCTCATGTTGATAAGCATTTGGATAGTTTCTAGTTTGGGGCTATTAGGAATATTGCTGCTAAGATACTCAGTTTCTTATTAAATAGTTATTTTACATATTATGGTCACCCCCTTAAAGTTGTCTGCTTACTTAATTTAAGTGACTTTCCTCCTTAGTGCCTTCCCACCGTACCTAGTTGTCTTCATTGTTAATATAAAGTGTATTTCCCTGAACATTGGTTTTAAAAGTACAAAGTGCCTGAAGAAATTAGGTTTCTTAAAATTTTTATGTACCTGCATTAATGTTTTCCTTTTAAAGCATTCATTTTAGTTTTTCTTAACTATCCAGATTATATGTCTTAAATGCATATTGAACCTGTCAAAATTTTTCTTCTTTTCTTGGGCTGAATTATTAAACCAAAGGCAAAGATTTTAATTTTGACACCATGATGAGTTGGAGAAAAAGAATAGCTCCCATATTGTTAATGCAGATTTGTTATCAAACTTGTCATTTACATGTCAATAAAAACATACTCAAAATTAGCAAAAAAGTGCATTGTAATATTTTGTCATTTTTTCTTTTCAGGTTATAGTCTGCCTTGGTATAAAAATCAGTTGTTACCAATTCAAAATTGAAGGACGTTTTGTCAGTCTGGCTTTTTCAAAATTGAGTTGAAGTTTTCTATTTTGAATAAATATACATAGATAATATATTTTGTGTATTTGTATGGATGTCTATATATCCATATATATATATATATATATATATATATATATATATATGGATATATATTTGTCTATCTACCTTTTTATCCATTTATCCATTTATCCATTTACCCATCCATCCATCCATTCATCCATTGACATACTCACCAAAACATTCTTTACAGAAAGAACGGTAGAAGACCATGAGCTGGTGATTGAAGTGCTATCTAACTGGGGAATGGAAGAAGAAAATAAGCTATACTTTAGAAAAAATTATGCCAAATATGAATTCTTTAAAAATCCAATGGTAAGTGAAATCCCTATTAATAGTTATGAAAAATAAATGAGCTAGTTAAATTTTGTTTTAGTTCATGTGAAGTATCACTGTAAATAAAATATAATTCCTTATTTGGTAACATGTGGGTAAGAATTCTGATCCTTTATAATTAGTCACATTTCTTTTTACTCTACAGTTGATTAGTCAGCATCAGCATAAGAAGTTCAGTTACATGCTTTTCAAGAATGCTTGCTTCTTGCTTTTGCTTTTTAAGAAACCAAATCTCTACGTTTGATTTAGGGAATGAATTATTACATATCCTCAAGCAGGTTTATTATATTTTAGCACTTTTCAGAGAATTTAGGATATTTAAAATATAAAATGTTAAAGTAAAAACAGATTGATGATCATTGGGGTTGTTGTAACTTAATCTAGAAATTTAAGGTTGACATGAGTCTTGCTGTTGCCAGTTGTTTTGTTTTTAGTGCAGTAATCAGTGAGCAAGGTAGAAATCAGGTAAAGGGCAGTTTACTGTCTAGTAAATACTACTTTCATCGTAGTCTCGTTAAAAGAAAATAAATGTATCACATTCTAATGAAGACTAGAGATCTTTAGAAGTCAGAATGGCCTTTGAAATCATTATTTTAAATTGTTTTGGTCTTTGCAGCTATAGCATTTTTTTATATTACGTTTTGGATAATTGGATTGAAATGATCTTTTATGGAAAATATATGATACTCACCAGAATAGAATATTTTGAAACCCCAAAAGACCTCTTATGTTCTCTTTTATTTGAACCTATTAATAGAAACATAATGGATGATCTGTGCCAAAGCAAATAAGAGTTCTAATAAAAAGTAAATAAAATTAGAATTTGAAGGGAAATTGTTTTCATGGGAGTCTTTATAAAAATCAAGAATTTAAAAATCATCATTATAATGGCTTAGTGTTCATTTTGGGTTTTACCTGTTTTTTGAAAATTTAAACAGGTTGTATGTACATGCATTTTGTAGACCTAGAAAGTGGTTCTCCCCTGGGGTGGTGGTTTGCCAGATGCTTGGTGATGGTCCTGGTTGTCACAACTGGGGGCAGGGCAGGCTGCTGGTGAACAGAGGCCAGGAATGCTGCTAAACCTCCTACAAGGCGCAGTGCAGCTCTCCCTGCCCCCGCAACACAGTATTATTATTAGACTGAATGTTAATAGAACTTCTGTTGAAAAACCTGTTCTAAAGGAAGTAGTGTAATGTGTTTTCCCAAACTCGTCTGGTCATAAAAATTACCAGGGGAAGGGGAGAGTGCTTGTTAAAAACACAGGATTCAGGAACTACCAGAACTATAGACTCATTCAGGAATGAGGCCTAGGAATTCCCATGTCAACTGCTCTGGGTGAATTTTATAGTGAAACAAGTTTGGAAAAACAGCGAGTGGAAAAGACTGGACTTTTTGATCCCAGGTCCTAGTTTAAGCCCTGGCCTCCTCTGAAGTGTGGGCTGTGACCTTGAGTACACCCTTTACTTCTATGAGCTTTGCCTTTCTCAAATGGAGCTGACGGTCCTTTAGCACTGCTAGAAGGGTGGCAGGGCTCAGGGAAGAGAAATAGGAGCAAGCACACTGTCACCCTGAGGGCAGAGTTTTGTGTAACTCCAGGTATGTGAATCTCTTCGTGGGCGTCCTCTAAGGGTGTTTGCTACTCTGGGCCCAACTCCGACCTTTCATTAACATACCTCAAGGTAAAGTCCACAGAGTGTCATTTTTAAAAGCACTTTGAGTGAATTTTCAGCACACTGATTGGAAAAACTTTTGCTTTAGATTACAGTGGTCATAATTGAATCTTTTCTAGCACAGGTTTTGGGATAATATAACCTGTATCTTTTTGTCAGTATTTTTTTCCAGAGCATATGGTGTCTTTTGCAACTGAAACCAATGGTGAAATATCCCCTACACAGATTTTGCAGGTAAAATATAGTTCCATTAACATGTGTTAAGTAATAATAAAGGGAAACTTTAAGATCCATATATATAAATGTCTCAAATTTGAAATGTTAAGTCTTGAATGATTAAATTTTGCTGGAGGTAACACTGAAAAGAATAGGAAGGAAAAGACAAGAGCGTAATCTGGACAAAGAATTCCTTAAATCAATAGGACCGGTAACAATATTATTCTTCCCAGGTTTGGCTAATTGTCAAAGGTTTGTAAATGTTTAAAAATGTGTATCATGAAAGGAAACTTGAAGTTTTGTTTTGTGATGTGATTAAAGATTCTTAATCTTTTGAAAAATTAAAATTTCCATTAAATAGTAGCCATTTTACTAATTGGTATTTAGTATTAAGTTTTATAAGAAAATGCCCTCAATCCTATCTGTAATAAAATACTTAGCAATTAAATGAAAGGAGAAAAAGATATAAAATATATTTTATACATTAATATTTGCACTACCTAAGACAGAAATACTTGAGTAGAATTGTGAAATATCATGGGTGAAATAAGAGTACTGACTATTCAATGAAAAATCTCATTGGTTTTGCATTTATTGGGCTCATTTCTTTCAAACTGTCAGTAACGTTCATTTTCCAAGTTATTTTCATTACAGTAAAAGAATGATTTCAGTTATTTTATTTTTGATATACCAGAATGTCTATAGTTGTTAGCAGGTTTGTAATGAGCAATATCGTTTGATCTAGGCCCTGGCCATCCCCAAACACACTCAGTGTTCTCTGATCTTAAGTGAAGAAAATTTTCAATATTCTTCATTTAATATTTTCAATATGCATACTACTTTAACTATATTGATATTTAAATATACTTGTAAATATATTAATACAGATATTGGGTATGATTGATTTGTTTTCTTTGAGCTTTTTAATATGTTATATTTCATTTTTACACTTCAAAATATAATAAAAATATGATTAGTCTCAAGAGATTTTTTTCAAAGCTACTTATATGCTACTGGGTTTCACAGATACCCCATCAGACTATTAGGGTGATGCAGTGGTGGCCCCTGGCACCCCAGCTCCCAAACCTTCTCAGCACCTCATCTACCGGGATGTGGCAGGATGGCGGGTTGGAGTTTTCCTTCCACCTCTGTTCCCAAATTCTCCGATAATGTAGTTATATTACTTTAATGCTACGTTATAAAAACAGGAAAATCATAGCCTTGGAATCAGATAGTCGTGCATGTGGCCCTGACCTCTTCTGTCCACTGAGGCAATGTTTCCAGATTTTAAAGCATTTCTTCTTTTTCTAGTGTGACCTCTATGACTCCCTTTTTAAAATTTAATTGGTTTGCTTTAATAACTTGGAAAGCACTCAAACTAAAAAATGTAGTTGCCTGCTTTGCATGTCAATTAATTGATATCTGTGGCTAATTAAATTGAAATTGTTTTCAGTAATTTACTTAAAAACATAAATATCTACTAGCAGCATTTCCCTGAGTAGCATTTTGTAATGTTACAGTGTTTTAGCTAATAATTTCTCTCACTTTCAGTTTTACTTTTTTTTGCATTTGTTTACTCATAGACATTTTTATTTTCTTCTTTTAATGAGATGCCAGTGCATTTTCATTGTCTTATTAAAGGTGCTCAGCACAGCCACGCAGACAGAGCTATTCCTTTTCACTTCTGTTTCCTGACCAGCACATCTGTCAGTTAATTACTACTGTGAAGCAGCCTATTCCAAACCTTAACAGCTTAAGTATCCACTCACATTTTGCCAACAAATTTGTGGGTGAGGAATTTGAGAGCGTTTACTTGGGTGGGTCATTTCTGAGACACACTGATTCATAGAAGGGTTGAAGATCCCCTTTTAAGTTGGCCTTTCTCTCCATCAGCCCAGTACTGCTTGGCCTATCTCTCTCCCCATGGTGCCTTGTCCTCCAGGGCTATCCACTACATAGCTGTCTCAAGGTAGTCACATTTCTTATGTGACAGCTGGCTTCCAAGAGTTAAGTGGAAGCCATCAAGCTAGTTAAGGACTATAGTTAGAATGCTCTAACCATCACTTTTGCCAGTTCTGTTGGTCAAAGTAGTCTCAAGTCTTGCTGAGATTCAAGGGAGATGAAGACACAGACTCCGCCTTCTTATGGTTCAGTGGCTAGATCACTTTGCAGAAGAACAGGTGGAATGGAAGATATTGTTGTAGTTCTCTTTGGGAAACGCAGCCTGGTATACCTACTCACAACTGAGAACCCTAGAGACAAAGAAGAGGTCGTTTGCTTTACCCTCATCAGGGAGGTGAACTTGGCTTAACTTTCTTAATAATTGAAGTCAGAATTGTCCTACACCACAATGAAATTGGAATTGGTAAGTTCTGAGGGAAAATCATAGAAAAAGGTAAAAAGTATTGGGACTTAACTCCCTAGATGAAGTCAAACTTTTCAAATGCACATTCAGTTAGCTTATAATTTCAGTGTTTGGCTAAGTGCTGATCATAATTTAGAATGTATATTTCGTGAACATATTTTCATTTGGAACTTTAAATGAAATACTGATTTATTTTCTTTTGTAGGCATTGTCATTTCTGTAATAATATGTAAGTGGTAAAGATAGTTAGATATTACATGTTCATATTTAAAATCTTAACATGATTAATATTGTTACAATATTACTGATTCAAAAACCATATGGGAGTGTCTGAATTTCTTTTTCCAGATGTTTCTTAGTTCAGGCACATATCCTGAAATCCATGGCTTCTTACATGCAAAAGAACAGGGAAGGAAGTCCTGGAAAAAGATTTACTTCCTTTTAAGAAGATCTGGTTTATATTTTTCTACTAAAGGGACATCCAAGGTAATTGGAAATATCAATGATGTGTTATAAATCATATATAAGTTGTAAGTTAAAATGAATTTTCCTTTTTTATTACTTTATTACTTGATTTCAAGAGTTGGAAAAATCTTTGGATTCGAACATTTGTAATAATCCACTTAAAAATGAACTCTTCAGCAAATGCCTATACTCGCATACATAATTACTGCTACGTGTAATTCCCACAGTGCTCAGCATTACGCAGTCTGTGTTTCTATGTAGTCTAGTAGATGTAGCCTATGCCATATAGTCTGTGTTGTATAAGCACTTACATTTTACGCAATGCAGTGATATCTTTCAAGTAAAATTACTTTTGAATATTTTCACGAGGCATTATTTTAATTATATTTTCATGCATCTATTGTCAATGACACTGTTGTTAATTCTTTATGGTAATGGTCATTTTTCTCTGGCTGTTTTCCAATATTATTGTAATCATTGGCGTTTAGTAATTTTCCTGCCAGATTTCTAGGTGCCTTCAAATATATTCTGATAACACTTGCTTGATACTCAACATATGCTTTCAGTCTCTAAATTCCTATTTTGCTTTATGCTGGAGATGTTTATCCATTATTTACTTCACATTCCCATTATCTGATCCTTTAAACTTTCACTAGGATTAGCTGTCTTGGCTAGTCATGGCTCCATGTGCCCCTTTGCTTCTGGCTGCCTAACTTTAGTCTCTGTCTCTGCCTTCCTGTGTCTCTTCTAAGGACACCTGCCATTGGATTTAGGTCCCAACTGCATAATCTGAAATGATCTCATCTTGAGACCCTTAGTTTAATTACATCTGCAAAGACCCTTTTTCCAAATTACATCATAGTTATAGGTTCTCAGGGGTTAGGGCATAAATATATATTTGGGGAAGCTATTACTCAACTCACTACAGTGAGTTGAAGCCAGTGAAAAGTTTTCAGCAAGAGAGTGAAATGATCAGGTTGTAAGATGAGTATGGCTTACCTGGCCGGGTGGCTTGCTTGGTGGAGCATCATCCTGGGCAAAATAAAACGGGTTGTGAGTTTGATCCCCAGCCAGGGCACATACCTAGGTTGTGTGTTAGATCCCAGAGAGGGCACATGAGGGAGGCAACCAATTGATGTTTCCCTCTCTCTCCCCCCTCCCACCCCCTTGTTCTCTAAAATCAATCAAAACAAAAAACAAAAAGACATATACTCAGGTGAGAATTTTAAAAAAATATATTAGTGTGGCCACACTGAGCTTAAAAATATCAAGAAGAAAGAGAAAAAGAGAGGAGGAGGGAGCCAGTGAGGGAGGCAGGAGAGGGGAAGAGAGGAAGAGAGGGAGGTGTGAGCAGCAGAGATGCTAAGTAGATGATAATTTGGTAAGTCAAAGTGGAGATGATGGGATCTAACCTAGGAGGAGCAGTGGAGGAAGAAAGGGATAAATGCCAGATTAAATGGAAAATGGCTGTGTTTATGTGACCGATTGATATGAAAGAAGAAGCATTAAAATGTTCTTAGAGAAAGAAATAAAAAAATAGAAAATGTTGTGATAGAACAAACAGGAATAAGAGGTTTGCTAAAAGGTCATTATCTTAGAAGTGAGATGCTGATGATCTTAGCTCTAGATACACTGTGCTGGGGGTGAAGCATCCCAGAGCATGGTTAATGATGGAGACGAATTATTTGGGTAGTGGTCCTCACAGGACCGAACAGGAGCTGCAAAGGAGTGATCCTTGACTCTTTTCCCTATTTTCCCCAACTGTTTTTAACATGGTTTCCTCCTTTTCCTCACACACTGTTTTCTTTGTTGCTGTTTGTGTGCACATATGTGTGTGAGTGTAAGTGGTGGGGTGCTTCATGGAATGGGGCTTTACTAATTTAGAACTCTTCCCCTTACAGAAATCTTTCATTTTGAAGTATATATCATTTGACTGCTTATGTTTTATCATAGAGATGCATTTAACTAATTTTTTGTGACCATCTAAATTAGTTTTCACATTTTCCTATCATAAATAATGTTAGGGTGAATAATTACCCATTTTTATAATTAAAGTTTTAGACTTTCTTTTTTACTACTTTAATGAACTTGCTCTTTTACCAATGTTCCTAGTGCATGAAAGTGCACAGGAAGATGTCTTTTGAACAATTGTGCAGTGGATCATCTTTTTGCTTTTAAAATCAGAGGAAGGTACTTTTTAAATCTAGTAATCTTGCTTATTTCATTGTATTTTGTTATAATTTTAAGATTTTTGTTTATATATTTTTAGAGAGAGGAGAAGGAAGGGAGAAAGAAGGGGAGAGAAACATCAGTGTGTGGTTGCCTCTTGCTCACCCACTACTGGGGACCTGACCCACAACCCCGGCCATGTGCCCTGACTGGGAATCGAATCAGTGACCTTTTGGTTCACAGGTGGTCACTCAATCCACTGAGCCACACCAGCCATGGCTCACTGCGGTGTTTTTTTTTTTTTTTTCCCGAGTGATTCTTCACTGGAGGATATGATAATGTCTCTTGAATTCCTGAATTCTTAGTTCAGCAACAGGTTTCTCATGAAAATCAACTTCACCCTTTACCCTCTTTCTTCCCTACTCATTACACAACACAGCTCTTCTTCCTTCTACTTAATCCATGCTTTTATCCTTGCAGTGGTCTTCCCCTTGGCTAGGCAAAATCTTAAGCATCAAATCCCTATTTGCAGTCTGGACTGTAGCTATTTTCTATGGTGTCTGACTTGCTGTGCATCAGTTCATAGTATCTCTTTAGCCTTGCCTGATAAGCTCATGTTCAATGGTCTATACATGAACATGATCTTAAGCATCAAATCCTTATTTTCGGTCTGGACTGTAGCTATTTTCTATGGTGTCTGACTTGCTGTGCATCAGTTCATAGTATCTCTTTAGCCTTGCCTGATAAGCTCATGTTCAATGGTCTATACATGAAAATGATTTTAAGTTCCCCTCAATAAAGAACTGTGGGGTGTTAGGAGGAGGGAAGATGGCGGCATGGTAGGAGGGAGCAGATCCCATTCCCCCCTACACACGGTAGAAAAACGGCCAATCTATGGAAGAACAGAGCAGGCAAGAAACAATAACACAGCATATTTGAGAACAAGAGAACGAAAATTATAGTGGACATTGAAAAACCAGTGGTAAGGAGAGCTCTTCAGAACAATAGGAGCCCAGGGAGTGCGGAGAGCGGGGCAGCTGAGGCCCCGGCCTGGCGCTCCGCCAAGCCTGCCCCAGGGCTCTAGGGAGGGAGCTGGGTCAGCCGCTGAACCCGCTGGGAGATCTCAGGGGCCACCGCGCGACTGCGGCCCGAGCAAAATTGGGTGCCCCACACCAGGTCACTGCGCAACTTTGAACCGAGTTTTCGTGGTCTCCAGGCGACTGCGAAAGCATAGTCACCCCAACCGCAGAGGCGTGTGTGAAGTGAGACAGCTGCTAACAACCACACCTAAAACAAAAGCGAACTAAGCAAACAGCTAGAACAGGAACAGAACCACAGAAATGGAGATCATATGGAGGGTTAGCAATAGGGGTGTGGGAGGAGGAGAGAGGGGGAAAAGGTGCAGAGAATAAGTAGCATAGACAGTGGGTAGAAAATAGACAGGGAGAGGGCAAGAATAGTGTGGGAAATGTAGAAGCTAAAGAACTTATGACACATGGACATGAACTAAGGGGGGGAATGTGGGTGGGAGAGGGTGTGCAGGGTGGAGGGGAATGATGGGGGAGAAATGGGACAACTGTAATAGCATAATCAATAAAATATATCTAAAAAATAAAAGAAGAAAATAGGCACCCACACGGGAACGCACACACAGTTGCGGGATCGTGGGCATTCGCGAAAACATAGGTGCTGGCCACTGGAGACAGCTGTGGAACCATAGTTGCCAGTGCACAGGCGAGCGCTCGAACTCGGACAGCTCAGGACCATAGGCGCAGGCGAGAGATAGCTGCTGGAGCATACGCCCCGCGCAGGGGCAAAGGCAGGCGGCTGCGCCCGACCACAGAAAGCCGCAGGGGCAAAGGCTGGCGGCTGCGCACGAATGGAGAACAGAGCACACACCCATAAACTCGGGGAAGTGTGCACACACCAGGAGGCTCAGAACACACGCTGGAAACCCTGTGGGGAGAGGCGCCCACTAACGCTGGGATACATAGCACAATGAGGACTGAGTTTTGAACACAGAGAAAAGCAATAAGATCACCCCTCAGCCATTGCAGCCAGCAAGACCAGAAAAACCGGCTCGGCAAGTTTGAAAACAACAAGAGGTTTTTTTTGTTTTTTTTTTGGATTATTTTGTTTTGTTTTGTTTGTTCCTTTTTTTTCTCGGTTATTTGTATTTGTGTGTGTGTGTTTGTTTTTTGTTTCATTAGTTTGGGTTTTTTTGTTTCTGTGCCTATTTATATAAGTGTTTTTAATTATTCCTTCTTTATTATTTTATCTTCTTCTTTACTCCCCAACTCATTTTGCCTTTCTTTAATTCTTTCTTGTTTTATTCCCTCTTCCTTTCTTTCCAATCTTAATCTCTTCTACCTTCCTCTTTTTGCTTCTTTCTTCTTTTTTCATTTCCCCCCCTTCTCTTTTTAAATACCCACGAGTGAGACAAAACAAACAAACAAACAAGCCTGGAACTGTGAAAAAAACAGAGTTGGCTTCAAAAAAGAGAGTATCCCAGCTGATGAGACAGTGGAAGCTGTGAACAACAGGATATCCGAAGGAGAATCCACCACTGAATCTCACAGATATTCTACCACAGAACGTCATATCACAAACCCAGGGAGCCAGAACAGATCAATTTAAGAAGTTGAGGCTAACAACAAGAGTCTTACAAACAATGGGAAGACAAAGAAACAATCCCCAAATGAAAGGAAAGGAGCAAGTTCCAGAAAGAATGCTAAATGAAACTGAGGCAACTCAACCATCAGATATTGAGTTCAAAGCAATGGTTGTCAGGAAGCTCCATGAGCTCTCAATGAGCTTCCAGAAACTACAGGGAAGGTATGGTGAACTCACTGCAAACTATATCAACATGAAAAATGAAATAGAAATAATTAACAAGGGCCAAGAGGAAATGAACACAATTTCTGAACTGAAGAACACAGTAGAAGGAATGAAAAGCAGAATCAATGAAGCAGAAGATCGGATCAGTGAGTTGGAGGACAAAATAGAAAAAAACACCCAGAATGAGCAAGATAAGGAAAAGAGGCTCAGAAAGAATGAAGAGGGTTTAAGAGAAATGCAAGACAACATGAAACAGAATAATATTTGTATAATAGGGATACCAGAAGGAGGAGAAGAAGAACAAGGGATAGAAAACCTGTTTGAAAAAGTAATGATGGAAAACTTCCCTAATTTGGTGAGAGAAAAAGCGACACAAATCCAGGAAACACAGAGAGTCCCAATCAAGAGGAACCCAAACAGGCCCACTTCAAGACACATCATCATTCAAATGGCAAAATTCCAAGACAAAGAGAATCTTAAAGGCAGCAAGGGAAAAAAAGGAAGTAACATACAAGGGAACCCCGATAAGGTTAGCAGCTGACTTCTCAATGGAAACACTCCAAGCCAGAAGACAATGGCAAGAAATATTCCAAGCAATGAGAACCAAAGGCCTGCAACCCAGACTACTTTACCCAGCAAGGCTTTCAATCAAGATAGAAGGCCAAATAAGGAGCTTCCCGGACAAAAGAAGTCTAAAAGAATACACCTCTACCAAACCAATTCTTCAAGAGATACTAAAGGGACTGCTTTAAGGGAAGAAAGGAAAAGACAGAGAGAGAAAGAGAGAGAGGAACACAGGTACGAAAATGGCAATGAATAATTACCTATCAATAATAACCTTAAATGTAAATGGATTAAATGCTCCAATCAAAAGACATAGAATAGCTGAATGGATAAGAAAGCATGACCCACACATATGCTGCCTACAAGAAACCCACCTCAGGACAAAAGACATACACAGACTCAAAGTGAAGGGCTGGAAACAAATTTTCCAAGCAAATGGTCAGGAAAAAAAAGCTGGGGTAGCAATACTCATATCAGACAAAATAGACTTCAAAAGGAGGGCCATAAAGAGAGACCCAGAAGGTCACTTCATACTACTCAAGGGAAGAATCCACCAAGAAGACATAAATATTGTAAATATATATGCACCCAACGGAGGAGCTCCTAAATACATCAAGAAAATTTTAGAGGACTTCAAGAAAGATATTGACAGCAACACGATTATAGTAGGCGATTTTAACACCCCACTGTCAAAAATGGACAGATCTTCCAAACAAAATATCAACAAAGATATTGTGGCATTGAACAACACTCTAGAGGAAATGGACTTAACTGATATATATAGAGCCCTTCATCTCAAAGAAGCTAAAGACACTTTCTTTTCAAATGCACATGGAACATTTTCAAAGATAGACCACATGATAGGACACAAATCAAGCCTCAACAAATTCAAGAAAATTGAAATCATACCAAGCATTTTCTCTGACCACAAGGGACTGAAACTAGAAACCAATCCCAAGGGGAAAAACCCAAAACCCTCAAAATCATGGAGATTGAATAGCATGCTATTAAACAATGAATGGGTCAAGAATGAAATTAGGGAGGAAATCAAAAAGTTTCTGGAAACAAACGATAATGAACTCACATCGACCCAAAACTTATGGGATACAATGAAGGCAGTCCTCAGAGGGAAGCTTATAGCGATACAGGCCTACCTAAAAAAGATAGAAACATCTCAAACAAACAACCTAACCCTACGCCTACAAGAACTCGAGGAACAACAACAAGGACAGCCCAGAGCAAGTAGAAGGAAGGAAATAACCAAGATCAGAGCAGAATTAAATGACATAGAGACTAAAAGCACAATCCTAAAGATCAATGAATCCAGGAGTTGGTTCTTTGAAAAGATCAACAAAATCGACAAGCCTTTAAGCAGGCTCATCAAGAAAAAAAGAACAGAGGAGTCAAATAAATACAATCAGAAATGAAAGAGGAGAGATTACAACTGACATCGCAGAAATACAAAGGATTGTAAGAAATTACTATGAAGAACTGTATGCCAAAAAAATTGAAAACCTAGGTGAAACAGACAGGTTTCTAGAAAAATATAATCTTCCAAAACTCAGTGAAGAAGAAACAGAAAGCCTGAACAGACCATTAACAGCTGATGAAATTGAATCAGTAATCAAAAAACTCCCGACACACAAAAGCCCTGGACCAGATGGTTTCACGGGAGAATTCTACAAAACATTTAAGGAAGAGCTAACCCCTATTCTTCACAGACTATTCGAAAAAATCCAAAATGATGGAAGACTCCCAAACTTTTTTTATGAAGCCAGCATCATCCTGATCCCAAAACCAGATAAAGACACAACAAAGAAAGAGAACTTCAGGTCAATATTGCTGATGAACATAAATGCTAAAATCCTCAACAAAATATTGGCAAACCGCATCCAACAATACATTAAAAAGATCATACACCATGGCCAAGTGGGATTCATCCCAAGGATGCAAGGATGGTTCAACATTCGCAAATCAGTAAATGTGATTCATCACATAAACAAAAGCAAAGACAAAAATCACATGATCATATCAATAGATGCGGAAAAAGCATTTGATAAGGTACAGCACCCATTTATGATAAAAACACTCAGCAAAGTGGGAATAGAGGGAACATTCCTCAACATAATAAAGGCCATATATGAGAAACCTACAGCCAGCATCATACTCAACGGGCAAAAACTAAATTCTTTTTCACTAAAATCAGGAACAAGACAAGGCTGTCCACTTTCACCACTTCTATTCAATATAGTATTGGAAGTCTTAGCCACAGCGATTAGACAAGAAAAGGAAATAAAAGGCATCCAACTCGGAAAGGAGGAAACAAAACTATCATTGTTTGCAGATGACATGATAGTATACATAGAAAATCCTATAGACTCGGCCAAAAAACTGCTCAACTTAATAAATGAATTTGGCCAAACAGCCGGATACAAAGTTAATATCCAGAAATCAAAGGCATTTTTTTATACCAACAATGAAACAAACAGCAGAAGCAGAAATCAAGAAAAAAATCCCATTCAATATAGCAAAAAGAAAGTACCTAGGAATAAACCTAACCAAGGAGGTAAAAGACCTGTATGCAGAAAACTACATGACACTGAAGAAAGAAATCAAGGAAGACACAAACAAATGGAAACACATACTGTGTTCATGGATTGGAAGAATTAACATCATCAAAATGTCCATACTTCCCAAAGCAATCTACAAATTCAATGCAACACCTATTAAAGTACCAATGGCATATTTCACAGTAATAGAACAAACACTTCAAAAATTTATATGGAACAATAAATGACCCAGGATAGCGGCAGCAATCTTGAGAAAGAAGAGCAAAGTAGGAGGGATCACAATACCTGATACCAAACTGTATTACAAGGCCACTGTAATCAAAACAGCCTGGTACTGGCATAAAAACAGGCACGTGGACCATTGGAATAGAACAGAGACCCCAGAAATAAACCCAAGTCTCTATAGTCAATTAATATTCGACAAAGGGGGCCGCAACATAAAATGGAGTAAAAATAACCTCTTCAACAAGTGGTGTTGGGAGAACTGGACAGCTACGTGCAAGAAAATGAAACTTGAGCACCAACTTACACCATGCACAAAAATAAATTCAAGGTGCATAAAAGATTTAAACATAAGCCGTAACACCATTAAAGTCCTAGAGGAGAACATAGGCAGGAAAATCTCAGATATTCCATGCAGCAACATTTTTACGGATATGTCCCCTACAGCAAGGGACATAAAGGAAAGAATAAACAAATGGGATCTCATCAAAATAAAAAGCTTCTGCATGGCCAAGGAAAACAGTATTAAATAAAAAGAGAACCAACTGTGTGGGAAAACATATTTGCCAATGATACCTCAGATAAGGGTTTAATCTCCAAAATATATAAAGAACTTACAAGACTCCACTCTAAGAAGACAAGCAACCCAATTAAAAATGGGCAAAGGACTTGGGCAGACACTTCTCCAAGGAGGACATACAGAGGATCCAGAGACATATGAAAAGATGCTCGATATCGCTAGCTATCAGAGAGATGCAAATTAAAACCACAGTGAGATACCACTTGACACTAGTCAGAATGGCCCTCATAAACAAAGCAACAAACAGCAAGTGTTGGAGAGGTTGTGGAGAAAAGGGGACCCGTGCACTGTTGGTGGGAGTGCAGACCGGTACAACCACTATGGAAAACAGTATGGAATTTTCTAAAAAAACTAAAAATGGATATACCTTTTGACCGAGCAATTCCACTGCTAGAACTATATCCTAAGAACCCTGAAACACCAATCCAAAAGAACCTATGCACCCCTATGTTTATAGCAGGACAATTTACAATAGCCAAGTGCTGGAAGCAACCTAGATGCCCATCAGTAAATGAATGGATCAGAAAACTACATTTACACAATGGAATTCTATGCAGCAGAAAGAAAGAAGGAGCTCCTACCCTTTGCAACAGCATGGATGGAACTTGAGAGCCTCATGTTAAGCGAAATAAGCCAGGCAGTGAAAGACAAATACCATATGATCTCACCTTTAACAGGAATCTAATCAACAAAACAAACAAACAAACATACTATAACCAAAGACATTGAAATTGAGAACAGGCTGAAAGTCACCAGAGGGGAGAAGGGAGGGAATTTCAGGGGAAAAGGGGAAGGATCTACAGGAACAAGTATAAAGGACACATGGTCAAAAACTATGGGGGTGGAAATGGGAGGGAGGTGGGGAGGGCTGGGGTGGTGGGTTGAGGTGAGAAAAAAAGACAAAATTGCACAAGATCAACAATTAAAATAAAAATTGGAAAAAAAAAAAAGAACTGTGGGATGTTATATAACCTCAATTATGATATAAATGATCATTTTTGATCATTTATATATACATTATATAAATGATATATATATAAATAATACAACCTCAAGAATGACTGATATAAATTATGTAGAGTATCTGGTATCTAATACTGACATTTCTACCTGGCACATAGTCCATATCTTACCCTTTTTCTGTAACAAGAGTGTCCATTTATTTTCCTTTCTAAAGATGTAGGCTGAGACGGGATTAGATAACTGCTGCTATAAGCCTTGAAGATGTGACTGTGGCTTATATTATAGAGAAACATCTAATAACTGTAGAGAAACACCCTCCTCTCCAACCCCGCTGATGTTATACAGGTGCACGCTTAGCTTTCACTAACATGCCAACTCAGCCTTGTAGTCTTATAATGCCATAAGCCTTGATATGCCTATAGTAATGGGGAAAAAATTAATCAAAAGAAGAAACTCATGTGCCTCTATGGACTTCCAGTATTTCTTGAACTGCCTTTTTCTCACATTTGAATGATTCAGTGACATTGACTTGTACAGTATCAGTGGGCAGGGATGTTCTTGTTTCATTTTCATAGAAATCAGACATTTTTCCCTAACAAATCAGTTTCTATCTAGGAATTCAGCTTTAAAGGTCATGCCAGTAAGAGAATCTTTTTCCTTTCTTCTTCCTTGTTCCACAGGCTCTAGGCTGGGTCTGTTTTTGCAATTTTCTGTTCTGTGTTACTTTCATGGAATTAGAATCTGTAGTCATTCATTGGATCAAAATGCCTAAAAACAGTGACACATAGAGAAACAGTAACATACATAGAAATTCTCACTGTACCAGTCATCAGGAACAGCATAGCCTGCTGGTAAATGAGTGGAACCTCTTTGGATTTGGATATGAATTGGTTGCTCAAATTGCTGAATGCTGTTGCTGATTTTTTTTCTCTCTTCTTCCTCTCTCTCTCTCTCTCTCTCTCTCTCTCTCTCTCTCTCTCTCTCTCTCTCTCTCTCTCTCTCTCTCTCTCTCTCTCTCTCAGAGCATTACTAAATTTCAGAGCATATGAATCACCTGGGAACTTGGCAAAAGTCAGATTTTGATTCAGTGGGTCTAGAGTGGGCCCTGAGATTTTGTATTTCTAACTAACTCCCAGGTAATGCTGGTGTCGTTGGGAACCATGTAGCTAGCAGCAAGGTTTTAAAGAACAGACATATTTTGGTCAGTTTTGATTATATATTCAACCCCAGAACTGAACACTTCTCCAAGTTATTAACCTATCCCAGAATAATATGGCCTAGTGATTCCCTATGACCAGTTCTAAATCTCATGGGTTTCTCTGAGAAGAAATAACTTCATGATTCCACTTTGCCTTGAAAATCAGATACATCCCACTGCCGAGTAATTTCCCTGAGCTCATCGGAACAGGCTTCCTTCTTTCAGTAAAGGAAGATAGTCATGTCTCCTATCTCGTTGCTTGCTGTGGTGTGTTAGGCAGTACACAGACGTGAGGGATGGTTATTTCCGAATGAAGCAGGAATCATTGTCTGTGTTGCTTTTTTCTTCTCTAACTGCTGTGGAAGCTTAACCCATCCTTCTTCCTTTTAGAGAACTGCCATTCTTTGAAACCCAAAAAAGAAAATATTTTCAAAAGCCATTCTTTCTGTCTTCTCTCCTTCAGAATCCTTGAAATGGTGGTGAAAGGGAATATTTTAGAATAGGAAAGTGTTTTTTTTTTTTTTGTATATTGGAAGTTAAATTATAAACAAGTTACCTCTTCTCAAATTAAATGATATGGTATCAAGCCTCTGGTTGTTTAAGAATATAGTGTCTTAGCTTTTCTTCCCTTTTGTTTCTGGGACATTATTGGGATAAGTTTTTGCCAAGATATGAATTATGTAATATAATAGAAATGCAAAATAGATACTGCAAAAGAGGTACCTGTGTCAACACTCATATATATATATATATTTTTTTTAAAGGAACCCCGGCATTTGCAGTTTTTCAGCGAATTTGGCAATAGTGATATTTATGTGTCACTGGCAGGCAAAAAAAAACATGGAGCACCAACTAACTATGGATTCTGCTTTAAGGTACAGGCTTAATATTTTGATAGATGAATAAAGCAAGCCTCAGCCTTTTAGGTAAGCTTGAGTTTCTTTTAGTTTCTTTTAAAAAGAGACAGCTTTCTCTTAAACATATGGGAGAATTTTAGTGGCTTTTATTTCAACAGGTGTTACCTTCAAGATATGCATTAACGATAAACAATGTGCTGTGGCCTTCTAGCCTAACAAAGCGCGGGGGCCCCGAGACCTGAAAATGCTCTGTGCAGAAGAAGAGCAGAGTAGGACGTGCTGGGTGACCGCGATTAGATTGCTTAAGGTAATCTCGCTGCAATCTTGCGTTTCTATTAAATGCTAGGAGTAGCATCAAGGTTTGAAAATAGCTGTATTTCAAAATGCAGAGATTTGCCATGAGTTTGTATGGGTATGTGAGTAAGAAGTAAAATCACCACCGCCCAATGTGTGTATTTTATTTTTCTCTAAAAGATAAACATTTGCAGAGTGGAGTGGAAGAACTTAATACATTTATCTTTTTTTGTGTGAAGTATTCTACTTTTAGAAATGTTCTGATTTTCATTTTGCCTAAGAATATACATTTATAGCCAGTAAAACTGATTAAAACTTCTCCTTTACACGTCTTAGGGTGTATTTTAAAGACATTGCCATCAATTCATTCATTATGACGCATGTTTTAAAAGATGCCCACCTGGATATATATCTTTAGTGTAGTTGTTTTGTATTTCATTTTTGTATTGTATAAATTGCTTTCTATTTTAAGTATAATTCAAATTATTATGTAAAGTTCACTATATATTATTAAAGCATCTGCCTTTGTGTTAAATAGAAATTACAACTTTCCTAAGTATAATTTGTGGGTAAACATTTTGAAAGGAATAAGGATATTCTAAAGGTAGGTAGACAGGGAAGGCATGGAATTGATTCCTTCCAGAATGTATAGAAAACATTTATATTTGAAACCTATCTGCTAGTAAATTTAACACAGCTTTAAATTTAAAATTATAAAATTATTAACCATTTCCTTTTGAGGAAGGGCAGAATAATCAGAATCAGATTAGTTGTCATATCAGGTTTTGTTTTTTATTCTTTAAAATTTTTTAAATTGACCTGGCTGGTGTAGCTCAGTGGATTGAGCGCGGGCCTGCGAACCGAAAGATCGCGGTTCGATTCCCAGTCAGGGCACATGCCTGGGTTGCCAGGCCAGTTCCCGTCAGGGGACATACAAGAGGCAACCGCACATTGATGTTTCTCTCCCTCTCTCCTTCCCTTCCCCTCTAAAGATAAATAAATAAAATCTAAAAGGAAAAAAAAATCTAAAAAAAAAAAAATTTTTAATTGAGGTGAAATTTACATAATACAAAGTTAATCAGATTAATGTGAACAACTCAGTGGCATTTGATATATTCAAAATGCTGTGTAAACACCAACTCTGTCTCACTCCAAAACATTTTCTTGTCCTGGCCCTTTGCTCATTTTCTTGCCCTTGCTCAGTTGGTTAGAGCATCATCCTGATATGCCAGAGTTGCAGGTTTGGTCTGCTGTCTTTGCACATACAAGAAGCAACCAATGAATGCATAAATAAGTAAACATAAATGGATGTTTCTCTCTCACACAAAATCAATAAATGAAAAAAAATTTAAACTATTTTCTTCACCTCTGAAGGAAACTGTACCTATTAAGTAGTTACTCTCAGCCCCTGGCATCCACCAACCTTTGTTCTATCTCTATGAATTTATCTATTTCATACAAACAGAATCATCCAAAAGGTGACTTTTTGTGTTTGGCTTCTTTCACTTAGCATAATGTTTTATGGTTCATTCACATTGTAGCCTACATCAGTAGTACTTCATTTCTTTTTATGACTGAATAATGTTCCACTGTATGTCTATGTATGTTAAATAAGCAGTTTATTTACCTGTTGATGGATATTTGCATTGTTTGTACCCTTTGACTATTGGGAATACAGTAGAGAAAATACCTTGAGGTCTCTGATTTTCTCTCCCCTTCCATCAGAATTGTGGAAAGCCACAATTAGAGGAGGACATGCTTTCCAACCTTGTTAGCCAAGTCTTCTTCCCTTTTAACTTGGGCTCAAAGTTAGGACCCAACACAGAAGCAGGTGGTAAGCCCATTTCCTTAGATTAGTCTTCCAGTGAATCTAACACACCATTGACTTCACTAACATACACCATTATTTTTGTGTGTAACTAGAAAGAAAGCATTATGCCAATAATATATGATGCTTTCATATTACTTATAATTTTTATTATCATTTAGTTAGCTTAGATTTATGTAGACCTAGATTTTCATCATTTTTCAATTTTGTATATGCACACAGAGATATATACATATATGCAAATATATAAAAGTATGTGTGAAATAAATTACTTGAGGTATCCTTAAGCTTTTTTGTATTCTAAGTCTGGCTTTTCTAACTCATTTTCACCTCAGAGTCGAGGATATTCATATTTTCCACAGACTATCCAGCTGTATGCTCTCAAAATGTTTGGGAAAGTTGAACCTCTCAGATGGGCGCCCTGCTCCATTCTGTGGGGTTGTCTTTCTAGCCACTGACATCTCTTGTGCAAGGTTTGATGCTAAAGATTTCTCAGTCCCACCCGTTTCAGGCAGTGACACGTTGGCTGGTCCATGGTGAATATATGATGCCACAGATTATAAGTCAAATGTAAAGATGTTAAAGTCTGAGAAGAAATGTGTGTCTAAGAATCTTTGATCATTTCATATACAGAATGCTTAGTTTCTGGCAGATTGTCCCCTTCTCACTTTTTTCTCTCACCTGACTCTCCTCAAAGCCCCTTGCAGGTCATAAATGTCCAGTTTCAACATGCTCTGTTACATTAGTTTTCTAGAGCTGGTATAACACATCACCACAAAAGTCATGGCTTAAAAGAGTACACATTTATTGTCTTACCCCTCTGTCATTTGGAAGTCTAAAAGGGGTCTTCTTCGGCCTGAAAACAAGGTGACAGCAGGGCTGTGTTCTCTTGGAGGGACAAAGGGAAACCTGTTTCCTTGCCTTCTCCAGCCTTAGCAGCCACCTAGATTCCCTGGCTCGTGGCCCTTTCACCCTCCCTCACAGCCGCAGTGTACACTGAGTCCTTTTCACACTGCCATATCTCTGGTTCTTTCCCTTCTGGGTCCTCCTTCTGCTTATAAGGACCCCTGTGGTTACACTGGATCCGGCTGGGTAGTCCAGGATAATCACCTTATTTCAAGGTCACTTGATTAGCACTCTGAATTCCATGTACAACTTAATTCTCCTTTTCCATGTAGCCTAACATAGTCACAGGTTCCGGAGATTAGGATGTGGGCATCTGTGGGGGCCATTATTCTGCTACCACATTGGTGTTCCCTATTTATTTTAATTATGGTAAAACTTTTCCAGTTGAGGCTGGGGAGGGAGGCAAACACCAGTGAGGACCTTTATCTTGGGGCCAGTGAGAAACCCGTGAAGGGTTTCAAGCAGGAAAGTAATATGATCTGTTTTACACTTCATAATATCCAGATTCATGAGCCTGGGCTTGTCAGCACAGACACACCTGAGACACGCTAATAGGGGGCTGAATTGGTTTTCCTGGCAGGTTGTCAATGGGGCGCCTGTTTGATCCCCGTGGCTGGTGCGACTGGGGTCACCTGGTGTTAGAGGTATCTTCAGATTCTCACCTTTGGTTGTCTATCATGTTATTTCCGGAGTTTACTACTGCACAGTAAGCCCTCACTTAATGTCCTTGATAGGTTCTTGAAAACTGCCACTTTAGAAACGATGTGTAATGAAACCAGTATACCAAAGGCTAATTGATAAAAACAAGAGTTAAATGTCTATGGTATACTTCTGGTCAAATAAACATCACTAAACTTCTAAATACAGACCTCAAACATTGAAGCATTCTAAATACAGACCACTCACATTGAATGTGAGTTTTACAGTCATTTAAGAAAGATGTATAAAAATAGGTGAGAAAATGATTTTCCCATCTGTTCAGGGTTGAAGGTGGCGAAGCCCATCCCCGCAGCTCAGGGCACAAGGCAGTATCCAACCCCGGACGAGACGCCCTTCCGCCGCAGGCGCACTCACATGGACTCACTCAGATGGGACAGTGTAGACACGCCAGTTCACCTCATGTGCACATGTTTGGGATGTGGGAGGGAACCAGAGTCCCCAGAGAAAACCCACACATGGGGAAAACATGCGAACTCCACACAGACAGTGGCCTCAGCTAGGAGTCAATTATTCTTTTCTCTCATCAGTGTTTTAATCAAATGACATTATTTGAGGACTTGCTGTACTTAGTGGGGAGGAGCAGGGCCAAAGTAGTCTATGTTATGTTGGCTAGACTGGAAGTACCCTCTAGTTTTCATTATATATTACTTGTTAGACAGTCTCCCCCAAGAATTTGGCCTCTTTTATTTTCATTTCCCTTTTGTTTCATGTAACATCAGATGGAGATAATTCTCTTCTCTTGGGAGAAATCCCAGTTACATACAGAGTCAGAAAACCTGAGACTTAGAAAAGGCATTTGCTCATCCACAGTGTCCTAGTTACATGTCTGCTTCCCTTTCCTTCAATTAAAACTCTGCTAGCTTCACTCGAATGTTTTTTGGTCCCTTCTCTGCACCTCCATAGGGACAGGGAAATGATAAAGTGACCCATGCCCTACCCCTTGGCCAGAGTTAAATGCCTACCAAAGACCTCCAACAGTACAGAAGCAACTAGCCAACGCCATAGGTACCAGGGACGATACAGCTCTGAAGAAAACAGTCTTATTAGTTGGTAGCAGGCTTTTCACTGCAGATAAATAAAAGGTGGCCCAGCAGCATGGACCTTGTGACAGTCTTGGTTGGAGGTTATTGTATATTCTCCAAAATGAACTTCACTAGGAATGGAGCTCCTCTGTCTTCTTTTTAAAATTATTGTAGGCTTAGAGTTTATTTATAATAAATTTTATTCATGTCAATAAAAGTTTAAATCAAAAAATAATTTTTAAAAGTTGGGAAATAATGGGGTAAAAGAAGTCCACACAGAGAATTTTAAATGAATGCGGGTTTATATTCAGGTTGAAAGCAGAATCTTAAGCACAGGGACTTTCCTAGCCCTGCTCTGATCTCCTTCCTGATTACCAGATACATCCAGTTTGCTGAAATCGTTTTGAAGGAAATAGTCTTTAGTAGAGGAACAGCTCTATTGGAATATTTAAATGGTATTCACCCTAAGGGTAAGATTGGTTTCCATGGTGTGTCTTTTTTATGTGTAGGACCTGCTTTTAATAAGTTCATTATGGCTCCATGGAATGGACAGAATTGAAGAGTATAGCAAAAAAATAAATAAATAAATAAAATAAAATCCAAACAACAAACAAACAAAAACAGTCAAATAAAAACAATCTCTTTGTCCCATTGGTTTTTCTTTTCTTTTTCTTTTTCTTTCCTTCCTTCCTTCATTTTCTTTCTTTTATTTTCTTTCTTTCTCTGTACCAAAGTGATTTAAATCTAAGGGGGTTCTCTTCCAGTTTCAGATGGGGACCTCTGCAAGATAAGTCTGGTCATAGCAGTTGGTATTCTTAATGTTTCTGAAACTAATAATCTGGTACTATATAGTCTAGACCCATTTTCTCTTTGTAGCCTGGAAATCCAAGTTTTATGATGCTACCTCCTGAAAGTAAAGATGCTACAGTTCTTATCTACTGCCATTTATGTTCTATTTTGTGACCCTTTGTCTGAACTCGGCCTCATTCCCCACCATTTTGATTTCCCTGAATTTAGAGCCAAACATGAAACAGTGTCATAAATGCAATGTTACCAGAGCAGGTTACAGAGCCAGAGATCTTTGACCTAGGGCCCAGTGCATGGATTTACCAAAGAGACAATGTAATTCATCAACCAGTCATTGAAAGTTACAGTAAATTTTACCTGGTTTTGCTTAGGATGTATTTGCAGAGTCTTTGGACCATAAAGCCTGGCACTTCTTCCCAGGCGAGCTTTCTTATCACTAGGCGATGTACCTTTCCCACCAATTCTGCTGTTGGTGCTAAAAACGGTGTATAGAAATGTGAGCTCCAGATCTTTATACTGGTGAGGTAGAGCTTAAATAGTGGGTACAAATAAAAAACACTTTTTTAAATGTATCATTTTAAGGCCCTAAAAGTTGATCTTTCAAAAATTTTGTTGCTTTAACTTATTCGTTTCAAGGAATGCTTATAATATTTATTTTTTATATTGATGATGTGTAAGTAATGAAGGTGTTGCTTTTTGTAAATTATCTGTGTAGTATAAGTGGTGGGACTGTGTCTTTGTTCCTTTGTTCTGCAGTACGGCATGCAGCTGTACCAGAATTACATGCATCCATATCAAGGTAGAGGTGGCTGCAGTTCTCAGAGCATATCGCCCATGGTAAGGACCGTGTTTTGAACCTATATTTCATTTTATATTTATGTTATCTTAATTTGCAATTGAAGTACATTATCATACATTTACATTCTTTCCTTTCGATCAAATAAAGTGACCCCTGGCATTCTTACCTTAATGTTATATTGAATTATTTTTTTTCTTAGAGCTTGTATGATTGCAGCCTATGTAATAAAATCACAGCAGTAGAGTATACATGAAATATCCAATTAAAATAGATAGCTGTATGTTAAAGAACATTTTTAAATATTTGAAAGAATTACATGAGTCCTTCTGTCTCATGACAGCATTTGAAGATTAGATCTTAATAAGATAATATAGAGAATATTTTTCATGGAGTTGTAGATGTTTTCTTAATTATTGGTTTTGATTATGGGTTTATTTATTTAATTTAATATTAATTCTGGAATTGTTATAGCCTACTGTACAGATTTGGAATTTTAAAAGCTGTACAATACATATGTAAGCTCTTTTGCATTCTGGATTTCTAACAATAAAAATTTTAAACTTCTAGTTCCTTGACAAGCAAACTGCTCTCCAGAAAACCCCAAAACTGCCAGCTAAAATACAGCCCATGTGTTGTATTAAGTGTAGCACCGCTTCTCAGATATATACTGCACACAACTTGAGTATTGATTACCAGATACACACACAGGCACATTCTTCTTTAGGACCTAATTTTAACTTTCTGTACATTAAAACAAGAACTTTATTTTTTTAAAATTAAAGTTTATATTCTGCTAATTTGCTTGTGCTCTTTAATATTGAGTATATTAGGAATTCAGATGTACGTGCCTGAGTTACAAATCAGCTAACACGCTGCACTTTCAGTAGGTTAAAAAGACGCTTCCTGAGCCTGTGACCAAGGAAGGAGCATTTTCCCATATGTAATGTAGCAGATGAGAGTCTGAGTTCTAGGAATGAAGCATGAAATAATGTTGATTATGAAGCCTGATAGACTAATATGGAAAAAGAACTCCAATCCTTTACTTCTGTTGCTTTAAGTTATGGAAGAGTAACTTCTCATCTTTGTATCATATTACTTTTAAGCCCTAAAATGAGAAACAGGAATGTAATGAATTTTTATAAAAGCAATCACTTTAAGGTATTTTTATAATTTGTCAGCTTATCCTTATCTTTCAATCTTTATATATGTAGCAATAGTAATGAATTTTATTATCTTAATCCTTTGCTAAATCCTTCTGCATTTCTTTTAGAATCTAAAGTTATTAGGATGAGCATGTTAATAGCAGTCAGGCACTTGAAGGCAATCATTGTTTAATGTCCTCTTCATCATAGGAAAAAATAGTCATAAACAAAGAACTTTCTATTCTCATCACTGTTATTAACATACAAGTATGGTATTATTCTTGACTGTTCCCACTGAAAGTGATCCTACTGTTGATCAATATGCATGTGACAGTTTGGTTAGTGTGTAGTTTTCCTTGTTCAACACCATGTGTAGGAAAATACACTTTTTGGGTGAATCTGGTTGAAAACAGGGATTGAAGGAGATGGGCTGTAGGTGTCTGTGTGACGAGGACCTGTCTGTTCTGTATGGCAGTTGTCATTATCAAAAAACATTTGAGATTTTAGCTCCGTCCTCTTTAATTTGCATGAAGGAAACTAAGAAAGAAGTTTGGGGGAAGTATTTGTATTTATTTTAGTGTCTATACTGAATCCCACTTTCTAGATTATTGTGGAAGAATCAGTGACCTATATAATGGATACTAGTGCCCCTCACCTGCCTTTGCTGCTTTTCATCCAGGCACTGTTTTCAGTGCAACATAGAAAAGTTAGTATAAAGGAACAATGTTATTATCTTATCTTCTTCAGAGATACATTTTGAGAAAGGAAATGAGAAAAACACATTCTCACGCCATAATGAACATGATAGTTATATACAGCACGTAACAACCACCACTATCAGCCTTTGAAGTGAAAATCTTCAGATATTTCAGGAAGCCAAATAAAATTGGTCCTTTTTAAGGCAAACGGAGGATTCATTAAAAGGAGCGTCTGCTAATATGGTCCTGGATGGAGTGAGGGGATGAGAAAAGAAAGTCTACACAAATTCTTATCCTGCCTCACTTTTGACCCTGACCTAAACATTCCATAGCACAGTTTCCTCCTTGTGCCCCCCACTCTGTGGTACATAAAAGAACCCTAGATAGAGCCTGTCTGTCTCTGCTTTTACCATACACTGTCTGTGTGACCGTGATGGAGTCACTGGTGTCCTGCAGTGTAAATTATGAGGGAAGTTGCATAATTTCTAGAATCAATTTAATCTCTGATGTCTGGTTGCCCCGTATGAAGTCAATGAGAGAACATCTGAGGAAGTTTTATGTCCTCTTGCTAAGGAACACACTGCAGCTTTATCTAGATGGTTTTTTTAATGGTGTGGCAGAGAGTGTATGACTACTAGTTGCCACTCAGCTAAACTGCCTGAAAAACATTTTATGTACACTCAAAGTGACTGGATCTGATCTCAATGTTTGGCTTGGATAATCCAGACTGTACCCAGGCTTCCTTTCTCAAAAAAAGAGGCATGCCCTTAAAATTGTGGACCCTTTTTTTATGGTTTGTCCTATTTATACCACTAGAAGAAAGAACTAGCAATATGGACAAATACTTTGAAAAACACACTGATTCTGAATGTTATCAACATTGCTTTTCTATGTGAAAGAAATTGAGCTGAAAATGACCTTTCGAGTTCAAGTCCGATTTTGCTTCACTTTCATTTCTTTGTCCACCAGAGGTAAACTATTAATTTTTTATCCACCACCTGCCATTCAGTAGAAAATATTTACTATATTCCTGTGTTTCCCTCTAGTGTAGTTAATATAGCAAATGAAAATACTTATTTGTACCCTGACTGGTGTGGCTTAGTGGATTGAGCATTGGCCTATGAACCAAAAGGTTACTGGTTCGATTCCCAGTCAGGGCACATGCCTGGGTTACAGGCCAGGTCCCCAGTTGGGGGCATGTAAGAGGCAACCAGTCGATGTTTCTCTCATACATACATCAATGTTTCTCTCCCTTTCTTTTCCCTCCCTCCCCTCTCTCTAAAAAAATGAATATATAAAATTAAAAAGAAAGTACTTAATTGTATTATAGATTCCCTACTTATATCAACTAATTATGGATCATGAGATCTTGTTTTACATTCTAGACTATCATATTGTAGGCCAAAACAAACAGGTTACATTCATTTATTTATTTTTCCTAACAGTATTTTAATATTATTAGAAACTCAAGATTACAGAGTCTGTTGTGGCATGTGAGGTAGAGATATTATAAGGATAAGGCATCATTATAATTGAGATTAGTTACTCTGTGGTTTGGTCAGGTGGAGGCTTTTCCTTAAAGTTGGCAAGGCAAAAGTATACCCAACTGGTACACAGACCAGCACAGAAGGTCACAGGTGAGAAGGGCAAAGTAAGGTATGGCAGCACATAGAGATTACAGAGACAGCATCTGTCCAGAAAGAGCAGCTGTCAGTTATAAAGACTCCTGTAACACATGAAGGATTGCACGTCAAATCTCTGGAAGTAAAGATGAACCCTAATAAGATTGTAGACTTCAGTAGCATGATTTGAAGAGGAAATAACAAATGTTAGTGAAGTGCACAGTGCAGGATGGAGTGATAAATGAGCCCCCCACCCTGATTCTTTGGGTGTGGACGAGGTTTCAGGCACCCATGTGACTAGAGACTATTAGGCTGAGTTAGAAATGGCTGAACCCTTGTGGAGAGATACAGAATGATCTTAGGCCGTGAGTCTGCCGATGCACATGGCTCCGCATTTACTCTTAGCCTTCCATTTTTTGTTTTGCTCCTCTATTAACGAGGAGAGAAGAACTTAAACATTGTCCATTGTCCATAGTTTGTGAATTTTTTTTTCTTTCGGAGAGTTTTAATTTTAAAAACCGAGTGACACTCTTGACTGGAGATTTTGACAATTGTCTTTTTTTAAGATGCATGACTTGAGTGGCATACTTCTTAACAGGTTGCTGTGAAGTAGAGCCCTAAGCAAACAAAAAATAAAATTAAGTACAGGTTTTGGATATTTTATTCAGAAAATATAAACACAAAAAGTAACTGACAAAAATTATTAGCAAAAACTCATTATTTGTTTAAAATTATGTTTAAAGATATCTTCCCTTTTTATCAGTTCTTCTTTGTCATTGACTTATTTCTGCAGCCCTCATTTTGCCGTGATTATTCTCACAAGATGAAAAAATATTCATATATTACATTAAAGAAAAATGTAAGAATATGGAGTTATCTGAGTTATCTCTCTAAATGATTTTCTAAGTTAGATGGAAGTTGAGGTGGTAAACTTATAAAATGCATACTGCAGTTCTGTTATAAAATACGTACTATTTCTTTCTAAAGAAGTGATAGAAGTCAGTTTGTTACAGCTTTAGTGTATCGTGAATGTTAATAAATAGCTGCTTCATAATTAGATAGATTTGACATTTAAATGATAATTGATGATTCTCAAAGCATAATAGAGAACCGAGTTCAGAAGTAATGGATCTTTTTATCCACAGGAAGGCCTAAAAATTCCTTTCTAAATTGGCGTCTTCCTATTTTACCAGAAAATGTGAAGGAGGGTTGTTTTAGGAGAAAGGCATGCTTACCTTGAAAGGTTTTAATCCCTTTATTGGACACTTAATTCACTGCCCTTAACTGTGTAACTTATTTAACCGAACTATTTTATAGCACTGTTTTATCTTGAATATGTATTGTTAGCATTTTAATGTCCTGCTGGCCACCTTTGGAACCACATCCTAGAATGCAAACGTATTGTCAGCAAAGCACTGCGATATAACTTCGAATATATTTTCATGGTAAAAAATGTGTTTTTTTTCCAGAGAAGTATATCAGAGAATTCCCTGGTAGCAATGGATTTTTCAGGCCAGAAAAGCAGAGTCATAGAGAATCCCACGGAAGCCCTCTCAGTTGCGGTTGAAGAGGGACTCGCATGGAGGGTACAGATGGGTTCATGTTCTTTAAAACATTGTGATTTAAGTTTGTTTCACTCAGAAAGCTGAAATTTGTTTTTCTCTTCTTTGTGCAGAAAAAAGGATGCTTACGCCTGGGCACTCACGGTAGCCCCACGGCCACTTCGCAGAGTTCTGCCTCGAACATGGGTATGTCTGCATCCTCGCCATGCCGGGCTGGGTGTGCATTCAGACGTAGTCACTGAGGGCTTGTGCATTCAGATGTGGTCACTGAGGGCTTGTGGTAGAAAGTTCGTGTATCGTTAAACTGTGATCATTTCATACACAGCTTTGTCTATTCCTTCATTCTGTTTCTTCAGCTATCCACCGCTCCCAGCCTTGGTTTCACCACAAAATTTCTAGAGATGAAGCTCAGCGACTGATTATTCAGCAAGGACTTGTGGATGGGTAAGTTTGATTTTGAATGGTAGTGATTTTTATTTCTACTATAGTCAGTAATTACTTAGTCAACAACACAAAGAGTTTTGACTTGGACCTACTAAAACAGAAGGGACTTTGTTTGTTCTGTAAGGATGGCTGCCCATATATACCAGAAATATCTACATAATACCTGTTCCATTGTGTGTGGTTAGTTTTGGTGCATAAATGAACAGATAACTAAATGGGGTGCTCTGCTCTTAACCAATGATCACTAATATTAAATTTTGATGCAGGATGTGTTAAGTAAAAAGTTGCTTATATACTTAGACTTTTCCTTTTTTTCTTTCTGTTTATATTCCTTTTATCTAAATTTTAAAAACTTAAAGTAATGTAAACCTATACAAAGAGTCTTTCTTGATGTTTCCTCATGTTATCTTTTAGTGGGGTACTATGGAAGATACAGGAGAAATATAAAATATATTGTGAACAATTTATAATCTAAAGAATTTTTTTGTCACCGTATTTCAGATACTTCCAATAATAACTGACTACATTCTCTTCCCAAATACAATACAATTGATGAGGTTGTTTTGAGGTTTGGATGAGAAATGGAACTAGGATCAATTTAAACGTGGGGTGATGGGCTCTTATATCTTTCAAGGGTTGGCTTAAGAAGATGACAAGATTTCAAGGTGATTTAATACTGACATTTGGATAAAAATGCATCTTCACATGGAAGATTATTAATAGCAAGTCAGAATTTCACTAGACTCTAAATAAGAAAAGATTTTAATATGCTTCCCTGCATGGGGCACGGTCTTTTTAGACATAAATTTGGACATTCAGCAGAATTACAATCTGATGAAACTAAGAAAAGAAATAAACCACGAAGAATAGATAAATGTTTTGGAGGATCATAATTTCCCTTCTTTCTGAGCCCAGTTTTTGTAAATTGAAAGAAATAATTGCATAAAGAACGATAATATCTTTACTTTTTTAATTAAAAATTTTTTCCCTGGTATTTCTTTGAAAAGATGTGATGATGTGAGGCAGGCCACTAGGTGGTGGTGGTGACTTACTCCGGAATGGGAGACAGGTACAGCTCCATTGACCAGTGAAACTCCCTTTTGTCCCATCTCCCAGTGATGCAATTTCGAGATCTCACACAGCATAACCGAAATGGGTAATCTCATCAGACATCTGTGCTGGCTCAAATTTGGCTGCCTCTTTGCCCAGGCACACCAAGATGAGTACTGGAGTCACCACTGGAGACTCTTTGCAGTCTGTGTGCCAACAATTAGTGCAAAGCTGGTTTTTCACTGTATTGCCGGTAAGGAAGAATCCACGCCTGGCAGCACTTTTCTCTTAGGCCATTAGGCCACATCTTGTTTTTCTGGCTTGACATCATAAAGGTTTTTCTGCTGCATTTTTCAAGGTTAAGGAACATGCTATTTGGGTGTTTCTTTATCTTAAAATATTTTGCTCATGCATTTAATAAATAATTTCAGGATTGACTTTTTTAGAACGTATTTCTCACTTTCTGTTGTGTATGTAACAGTAGGAACCAAAAACAAGAACAAAGAGGGTCCAGAAGAGGTGATCAAAAATAATTTCCTTTTAAATACTTTTTTCTTTCAGGGCCTAATATGACCCAGAAGTTAAAATGGCAATATGCTAATGCCCCATTCTCTGTGCAAAATACTTGCATGTAAAATACTCAATTTCTCAGTGGAAAAAAAGGAGACAGCACCAATTATTGATGCCATCATAGCATTTATATGGGTTATTGTGGTCAAACAATCTTTCAAATGGGCTATTAAAATTAGCACAAAAGACAATTTTATAGTAGAAGGTGATGTTATACCGTATTATTTACCATGTTGGATAATCCCATCATTGAATATGCAGTGGGAGAAAACTGGCTGCATTTATGTGTGTACTTTATGGTTTCGTCACATGCTGTATTTCTATGAAAACCAAAAGTAAATGTGGAAACCCACTGAAATTCTTTCTCTTTCTTTAGAGTTTTCTTGGTTCGGGATAGCCAGAGTAACCCCAAAACTTTCGTGCTGTCAATGAGTCATGCACAAAAAATAAAGCACTTTCAAATTATACCAGTAAGTAATTCATGATTTCACATTCGTATATTAGAGGTGATCCTGATGTGTACACTTTCGGAAACTTTGGTTTTCTCTGGTTCTTTCATTAAATATAATTTGGGAGTTTTTTGACTAGAGTTAAGTTTGGCATAAATGGTTTTATGAGTCTGAATTAATGTAAGAAATACAGGAATTGTAAAAATTAAATTTTCTTTCCCCATGAAATTTGATTTAGCAATATTGTATAGACCCCATGCCCCCTCTTGTTAAAAGGCCACTAAAGATTTTTCTCCTGAATTCTACTAGCAGTTCTTTAAAAACCATTATTTTAGAGCCCTTTCTTCTCTGTTGTCCCAAAATGTGTTTTGTTTTTGCTTTTGTAGTTTCGTTTTTATTCATTGTGGATGGATGCACAGGTGCTTCAGAACTGGAGATTGTTTAAACTATTTTGAGTACATTTAAAATTTTTTTATGATTCTGCTTCTGAGCGGCACAACTTGCTTTTGGATTTATGTTGCTTCTGCTGGTGTGTGTGCACCTGTATGTTTGGTGTGTATGCATGCGATCGGTATATAGGAACTAAGTAGTGTGGAATAGAGAATTATTCTACTTTCAGGAAGTGTTACATGAGATTGCTAAATTACTGGTGTTTCCTTTTGAATGGACTCTTTTTGGAATAATCCAAAGTCTATATGAAGTGTCATCCCTAATTCATTGAGTATGTGAATGGTGTCCCTGGAAAATATGAATTGCTTAATGCCAGGAGAGCTTACTGACAAGACCAAAAAAAAAAAATAACTCTGTCAGCCCATTAACATAATATTTTATTGCTTCAGAATCAATTTACTCATACAAATTATGTGAATATTCATTTTTAATATACTAAGTGAACCTGTTAGGTAGACAACATTTAGAAATGGAAGTTAATGTCTGTAAGTGGGGTCATTAATACACTGAGTAGTGCAGAGTTCTCACTCTGTATTGATTCAGAATAGTCATACTAGTCTAATTACAGAACGCTGCAAGAACCAGAGGTAGAGAAATTACAGCCACATTGCTTATACTGGGATCAGATGATATTTCCTTTCAATGCAAGCGAGGTTATGAAAAAGAAATTGGCATGCCATTCTTTTTATTGTCCTTTAGTCATCTAAGCTTGAATTTGGGCATATAAAGATGCAGTGTGCACTAGAATGTGATTGTCCTGCTGGGTTGTTTGCCCTTCTCACAAGTTGTCATTTTTTTTCTGGCAGGTGGAAGATGACGGTGAGATGTTCCATACCCTGGACGACGGCCACACAAGGTTTACGGATCTGATCCAGCTGGTGGAGTTTTATCAGCTCAACAAGGGTGTTCTTCCTTGCAAGTTGAAACATTACTGTGCTAGAATTGCACTTTAGCCAAACCAGAAGTGACTTGTTAAACTTGAAGAAAAACGATTCAAGAGAAAAAAAATTAAAAAAGGACAAGGGAAGACCATAAAAAGGGTGAAAGCATTGCCATGGTGAAAAGAATCTCTCTCACCTTCAAGTTACAAAAAATAGTTTGTGCGTTGATAATAAGCAAAGATTTGGATTGCTGTTATATCCATCATTTAAAATTCATTAGTTAAAATTAAACCTCAGAAAAAGAATGATTTGGTGTGTCCTTGTGTGATTTTTACATTACTCTATTATTTACTTCAAATATGCATATTTTAAACATTTTTCTGTCCTTACTGTAGAGGCATTAGGATTATCAAATCAAAATATGAAAAAAATTGGGTTCAAAATGAATTATTTGAGTACTGAGTTTAAATTACACTACTTTTTCTTCTAACTTAAGAAGTATGATTAAAAACTTGCTATCAATTAAAAGAAGCGACCCATGATCTGTTAATAAAACTAAAAACTATTTTGAATTATGTATTTTTTGAGTTTACTGTAACCTTAAAATCAAATGATATTTTGAGGTAGCAGCTTAAATTATTTTGAAATATATTGATTTTTTTCAGGATAACTTTTATTACATTATTAAATTATTAATTTTAATATAGTATTTTCACTGGTATTACACCTCTTACTGACACATTATTCATTGCATTCTTTCCATTCACTTAATAATTGACTGGAATTATCTAGTTGTGAGTCTCTTAATGGCGAGGATACGTTCTGAGAAGTAGATCAGGCAGTTTCATCACTGTGGAAACATTATTGAACATACTTACACAAACCTAGATGGCATACCCGACTACACACCTAGGCTGTATGGTGTAGCCCGTTGCTCCTAGGCGACAAGCCTCTACAGCATGTTACCATACTGAATACCACAGGCAATTGTAACACGATGGTAAGTATGTGTGCAACACAACACAATGTGACATTAATAACAGCTGTGATGTCATTAGGAGATAGGAATTTTCCAGCCCCGTTATAATTTTATGGGACCATTGTCATATATGCAGAGCATGATTGACTATATTCAGTGCATGATTCTATTCGTTTTAAGAAAATGATCAAAGTAGAGGGGGACTTTTTAAAAAAGATTTTATTTATTATTTTTAGAGAGAGGGGAAGGGAAGGAAAAATAGAGGGAGAGAAACATCAATGTGTGGTTGCCTCTTGCACGCCTCCTACTGGGGACCTGGCCCACAACCCAGGCATGTGTCCCAACTGGGAATCCAGCTGGTCACCCTTTGGTTCACAGGACTGTGCTCAATCCACTGAGCTACACCAGCCAGTGCTAGAGGGACTTTTTATATCAATAACTTACATATGCTTTCTTGTGACATACAATCTATGACAGTATTGCATTGTCACCTTAATATTTTATATTTGCCCCCATGCTGTAACTTTATGAAAGCTACCTAGATCCTTACTATACTACTAGATCACTACACCAATTAAAATCGGTGCAATTAAAGATTCAAAAATCTATTAAGATCCTAATCGATGTTTGTGTTATTCTTTTTGCTAACCCCCTTTCCAGTGTTTTACCCAGGCAACATCAGTACAGAAGCCAGAGACTGGAAACACGAGACACTGACCTCTCTTATCTCCTCTTTGAGATCATCTGGGAAGGTTTTGTCGAGATCCTATAATTCTGCTTTTTCCACTTTCTGTGGGCAGGATATTTATTGTTTTTTTTAAGATAAGAGAAACAAAATATAAAATAAACATTAAGATCGTACAAAATATTGCCCATTTCCTCTAATTAATCCTTATAACAATATTGTGGTATAGTTAGATTTTTTAAAACAATATTTCAGAACTGCATACTTTAGTTTTGAATGTACACATTTTTGAACAGCATGTGAAAACATTTATAAAATGCTAATAAAATCAATTGCTGGAAAAAAGTATCGGAATTTTTAAATATTTCATTTTTAGCTGATGCAAACCTATTTCTTTAAACACTGAAACTTAGAACATTAATTTGATGTTATAAAATATCGATCTGGTGTCTATAAAGGCTTAGAAGACACATAAGACCTCTAAATGGAGGAGCTATAAGAATAGCCCTGAGTATTTCTGATTTATTTTTGATTTATAAAAATACTTTGGAATTGAAATGCGTTTTCTCATTTTGCACCCAGTTCAAACTGACAGTATCAGAAAATGTAGTATTTTAAATACTACAGACTCTAAATTGACCAATTTGTGCTTGTCTTTGTTATTTGTGTCTCTAACTTCATTCGTAATCTAAAGTTATTGTGGAGCCAGATTTTGAATGTAATTGCTTACTTTGATCTTAAAGCATGAATCAAAAAATTATTGAGGAAAGGTTGACATTAACCTTCCTTTTTCCTTCTGAGAAAGGGTTTTGAATGTGTGTGTGTTTAAATCTAATATGAAATAAAATCTGAGTCTGTCAGACACATTCATACAGTATTAAAATGTCTTTCCAAGAAAAATGTGAATTACCTTTGAATTATTTTTTGTTTGTTTTGATTTAGCTATGTTCTGCTATCTCGCACCATTTTGGATAAAGATTAGGACAAATCAGCTCTGTTTTCTTCCTTTTTCTTTTCATATGTTGGAGTTTGCATGCTTCATTCACCTAGAAAAGAGCAAACCCAGCAGACCAACCTGGTCCAGGTCATTTTACAAAATTTTCTTATATGGAAAAATTAAGTAATTATTTTGAAACATTCAAGAAAACCAAACAAGATGAAATTATTAGGAGTGTTTCAATCAAAATAATGATTTGCTTCACATGTGTAAGGGTGTATGCCCTGACTGCATATATGGTGTTTGTATTATGGTAGTGATATCAGACTGTGGATTTGGACTTTTTTGAAGAGGAAAGATTGTCATTGGTAATGGTTACAAGTTGGCGTTTCAAGTTGGCTCCACTATTTAGAAAACTCTCTATTGCCAGACAAGTTTAAGCTTTTTTGTGCTGTAGGTCTCTCTGGCACCCTGATAGAACTTATAGACCTCATCAAAATGTCTTAAATGTCTAAAACAATTAGAATTTCAAAGCATACTGATTATAGAAACATAACTGTAATTGTACGTGTGGTCGGACCTCAAGGGGAAACCCTGCTGCACTGTAACCTGCTGTTTCCTGGTCATGTTGGCCATCACCCATACAACGCCTCCCATGTTGTTTCGTGTTCTTCAGAGAACACGGTGGGGGATTTCTCAGTCACCTTTACCCACACTAGTTGGGTAAAGAGTAGTACTTGAGATGCAGAGCCTTTATACTGGCTTCTTGTGGCACTTCTGCCAGCCCTGGCTCCCAGAGTTTTAACTGTGACATTTAGGTATGCTGGTAACTGGGGCACCGCTTGTAATGTCTCTAATTGCATATACCTCATGCCACAAATTACAGATGTGAACAAGAGAAAGGCCAGCCAACCATGGCTGAGCATATAACTATACTCACCCTAAAGTTCATTGCAGAGATTCTCCAATGTAATTAAGAAAGGTATCCAAGTAACTTTCTAACCCGAGTAAATAATTGTTCCTGCAGTTGGGGGTGTCATGTGACTAGTTTTTTATTCCAGTTCCCTGTATAATTATAAGAAATGCACTACTTCCTAATTTAACCCCATGTAACACACAAGGCATTAGAAACTGGAATTAAGATTATAACTCTGAGGTGGACTTCGTGGACTTGCATTCCAGCCCGTTACATGGTAGATTCGCAGAGTTGGTCGAATCAGTTTCTGCATGTCTGTGCAAGAGAGCGCACCATCATCATCATTCACTTCTTAAGTTGTGATGAAATAAAACCAACTGTTAAGTAGCACATGGACTAGATCTTAATCGATATGTTTTTCATGACATCAGTGGTTATATATTTAGGAGCCCACCTTCCTGGGACATTGCCCCTTCTGCCATTGAGTGCCTTTGCTCTGCCACCTCTTGTATACCCTTCCTGCCAAGAATAACACAGTGTACGTTTTATGTTGTGCCTCTGCCCTGGTTTCAGTCCTTCCTATAAGACTGCTTTTATGGAAGTAGCCATAGTTACAGTGCAGTGGGGGAGGGTGCCCAGCCCACCTGTGGGGACTATGTAGATAACTACTCACCTGTGCCAGACCCTGCAGACTCCCCCGCTCTTTTCTTGCTGATTAAAAATATGAAGTGAGCTTTGGGATTCTCACACTTTCCGTCTCCCTCCCCTGAAATAACAGTGATTGACAGAATGGGAAATTCGTGTATATTATGTGCTCTTACATTGGCTCCCACCCCTGGTGACTCCGAGTGAGTGATGACATCCACTGTGTACTGCCCTCAACAGCCCTGCTCAGCTCCTGTGCACTCACACCTATGGCTTCTTTTATGGAGTCAGTCCCTCACATACTGTTCTTCCTTTTTTTTCCTGCTGCCTTCCATTTTCCCCAGCACTATGGTCTTTTCCACAGAAACCTGCCTTCTCATGATGTGCCAACATGTGGAAGACAAAATCTGCTTTAGAGATCCCCACCTGTACAACTCAGGAAATGGGCTAATGTGTGGCTGAGAGGAGAAAATGGAAAAGACTACTAGGTGATTGGTGCATGTCTGAGAAATGAATAAACTTTCACATAATGAATGTGTCCCTGAATTCTCCCCTCAGAAGCACATGTAATGGGAGCGACGATTAGGAGCTAAAAATGATGTTCTTACCTTGGGTGCTTGTTAAGTTCACTTCAGCATGTACCGAGTGCCTATTATTTGAAAGGCACTCTTAGAGATGCATATTTGAATAATAGAGCATAGATATATAAGTACCTGTCCTCAAAGCCAGGGTGGGTAAGTGTTTCCTATAAATAAAATGGGAGAGAGACATTGGCAACAGTTGCTGAAAGATGGAAGGAAAACAGTGGGTCCCAAAAGGCCTGTAGGAGTTACATTCACAAAACCTTGCAGAAAGAACTGTACAGTGTCATCAAAGGGACAGTGGTAATGCCAGGCAGCGTGGAAAGGGCATGCGTTGAATATAAGGTTTTTTCAGCAGATGATAGCGTCCCTGTAAGTGAAATAGACTGGGCATTGTGACAGAGACGGAAGTCATGGCAAATAGCACTAGAAAGGCAAGCTCCTGCTGCATCAGGGAGGGCTCCATTGCTTGGCACAGTGGTTTACATTTTAGTTAGGAAAAGCCAGTTTCCTCAGTGTGTCATCCTGTTAAATTTTTACCTGTTTGAAACCAGGAGTGGGTTTTATTCATTTTTTAAATCTCTGCCCTGCATGTTGGAAACTCTCAGACATGTCTATTGAATGAATGAGTGAAAAAAGAAGACAGAAGTACCCTGATGAAGTCTGGATTAGAAGGGCAACTGTGTATAAAACGAGTAAGGATGGGGGAAGGGAACCAAAGAAGGTCGACCCATCAAGAAGCCATTGATTTTGGCAACAAGAGAGTCTGCTCTAGAGCCATGGGCATGAAAAGAAGGGTTTTATGGAGGAGGAATTGTTAGTGACTGAATGCAAGTGATGAGGGAGAAGCAAAGGGAGGAGTCGAAAATATTTAGGTTCAGGACCAGAGAAACTAGGAAGATAGTGATAATGAAGAGGGCGAAAAAGGTATGATTTTAATGGATGTCATCAGAATTCATAGAGAAAGAATTGGCTTTACTCAAACTCTTTATATTGGAAGGTGAGGCCTAAAGCCTTGATGCTGATAGAAATAAATGCAGAGGATTTCGTTTCGCATAAGGCAGTGAAGAGTTTGGGCATGGCAGTGAAGAAAGGAGGCAGTGAGAGAATGAATCAAGAGGCCTAATTAAGGTGGAGGAAGGCTGGAAGCTGAGGAGAAAGATGGCCATTGAGAAAGTCTAGAGACCAGGTAGCAAAAAGACTCTTTTTAAGAACATGGTTATTGAGTATATATTGTTTAAGGACGTTTGCTCTGTGGTTCTACAACTTAACAACTTTCATCTTTCCAAACCTAACATAATGTCAATTTTGTTTTCTCCACTTAATGTAAGGTCCTGGCAAGGAATGACTGTCTTGTTCATGGTTGCAGCCTCAGGACTTAGCATAGTGTCTAAAACTGATATTAAGTGTTAATACAGATTTGTAACATGAATCAGTACAATGATGAGGAGGAACAGGATATGAGGTCATTTTTGGAACTCTTAAATCCGAAGTTCCTGTGGGACATCCATGAGGAAATCATTCTAGGTCTTTGGAATTATAAATTAATTTATCTATTTCTATCTATCAGGCTACCTAGCTACCTACCTACCTATCTATCCATCATCCATCTACTATCTATCTGATTTTAGACATAAGATAAAAACCAGAATTCAAATATGCCCTGTGGTCATTTACCTAAGCTTGATAATCACTTTGGTTTTACTCCACCCTTTTTATTTTATTTCATTGGAAATTTCTACTCATTTAAAAATTGGTTTCACATTCAATTCTGTTGAAAATCAACTGAATTTTAAGAATTCCCATCTGATTCCCTTCTGTGCCAGTGGAATGGTATCACTTCACTTCCATTTCACTTTTAAAATTACTGAATCTCAGTACTCACCCAACCAATAAATTCAATAAAACCCACATCGAGATCCTACTGGATTTTTTTCTTAGAATTTTTTAAATTCTAACTTTAAAAAAAATGTACAGTTCTGAGTTTTTATTTTTTAACATTTTTTATTGTTGTTCAAGTACAGTTGTCTACATTTTCGCCCCACCACTGCCCGCCATCCCAGCCATCCCCAACTCCCACCCTCGATCCTACCCCACTTTGGCTTTGTCCATGAGTCCTTTATACATTTGACCAGAAGAATAAACATACAAGAATAGCCAAGACCACTTGGAAAGTGATGGTGTTAGTACCACAAATGTAATAACATAAATAACAGTGATTAAGATAATTTTAAAATTGTTTTTGTTGTTTTGAGGACTCCCCAGAGAAGAAGGAAGCTACTCTTTTTCCTTAACTTGGGGAAGTAGAGACCAACATTGTGATTGTAAACATCTGAGCTATCTTCACACATTTGTATGCTACGCATTTGAAAAGAGGTAGTGAAACCTCGGACTATTGAAGGGTAATAAAAGTTAGATTACCCAAAGAGGACAAAAAGGATTTTTGTTTTGCCTAAGCTGGAAATGGTCTAACCAGAAGAGAGAAATATAGTTTTGCCAAAACTGAGAAACATGTGGTGGTTGGGGGTTTTCCTTGAGGAGTACAAACCTGTGTCCCGCTTCTCCACAGCTCTGTGGGTAGGTGAATAATTGGAGAATGTCCAGGAGAGTCGACTCTTAAGTATTTTTTGTCTTTGAGAGTAGAGACAAAGGCTTCTGTGGCAGAACCTGTAGTCAGAAGTAAGCAAGGGTGACCTGATGGCAGAACGTCCATCCCAGCTATCTTTATTAGCAAAAGGACCAAATGATGCTGATCGCCAAAGAAAAGATCAAGCCATGGCCCATGTTACCTGGGACCATGCCTTGGATTTCCATAAAGGTGAGGTTCGTTGCACTCAATTGTGAATCAGCTAGTTCATATTGCTTTAAAATGGGAAAAAGAGAAATCAGTAAAATAATTGACAATATGCGCAGATTTAGAAATCAATAAAAGAGCTACTGTTTTTTTTTTAGCTTAGATGGGACAACTACTATTTCATAGCTCCCTACATCAGTATTTATGCCATATGAAATTTCAGATAGTTATAAAACCTGAACATAAAATATGAAGCCATAAAAAAATGGAAAAATTAAGGGGTAATATTTATGTTAAATTGTGGTTGTATTTAATCATGGTATTAAAGCCATAAATAAAAGAAGATTTGAAACATACAAAATTAAAATATATACAAAAAGATTACCACTATAAATAAGGCTTAATAACAAAATAAAAATTAGATAAAATATTTATAAAATTATTAATAAGAAATAAGCTTAATATGGAAAATACCTTTATATTTCAAAAAACAAGATGTGCGCTCCAATAGAAAAAAGCAAAGAAATTAACTGGTAATTAAGATAACAGCCAAAAAAACCTCATTAGTCTCATTACAACTCAGCAATTAAAACTTAAATTTGAGTAGTTATTTATTTTTCTAATGGGTTGGTCATATCAAGTATTGTCAAGAATGTGAGGAGAAAACCAAACATGTCCACAATGTTGTAGGTGGGAGCTTCAAGTGCTACATACTTCTGGTACAACAGTTGGGTGATATTTTTCCATAAAAAAATTGAGACATAGTTGACATATAACAGTGTATTAGTTTTAGATGTATACCATTAGATGTACACATATATGCATATTTCAAAATGATTACCACAATGAGCTTAATTAACAACCATCACCAGATGGTTATAATTTTTTTATTGTGATGTGAACTTTTAAGATCTCTTTTAGCAACATTCAAATATGCACTACAGTATTGCTAACTATAGTCCCCATATTGTATATTGCAACCCTGGGATTTATAACTGGAAGTTGGTACCTTTTGACCATGTTTGCTTATTTCACCCGCACCTCTGGCAACCACTCTGCATCTATGAGTTCAGGTTTATTTTATTGTTGTTTTGTTTTTTATTTCACATATAAGTGAGATCATACAATATTTGTCTCTTTCTGCCTACCTTATTTCACTTAGCATTAACACTTTCAAGTTCTTTTCATGTTGTCATAAATAGCAGGATTTCTTTGTTTTTTTTTTATAGCTGGATAATATTTGGCAATATTTATATAAAATAGAAAATGTGAATTCCCTTTTATTTTGAAACTATTTCTAGCAAGTGTCATTTAAGGGGAGACAAACAATTAAAAGATAGCTAGGCGGGAGCCCTGTAGATGAAGAGCTTCCCAACCAGTAAAAAGAACATGTGGAAAAGCTCCAGGGAACAAATCGATGCTACGTGTTTGAGGAACAGAGTGGGTGGGCATGTGTATCAGGAAGGAAAGGTGTAGATGATCATGGGGAGACCGGCAACATTCACATCTTACAGGACCTTTTAGGCCATGAAAAATTGGGTTTTTATTTCAAGGGTAATGGAAAACCACTGATAGCCTCTTAGCAAAGAAGACGTGACGAAATAGAATTTATATATGAACAAGACCACTCTGGAAGCCTTGTGGATAATGGATTCGAAGTGGGCAAGCGCGGACGTCCGCAGCAGCATTGCTTTCGACAATCCACAATGGAAGCGGAAAAAACCTAGGGGACTGATTGTAACATCATGATGCAGAGTGACAGATCTATACTTATCCATAGGGGGAAATATACACAAGTCTTGAGCAAAAGTGTGTGGGCACGTATGTGCATGTGCATGCTCACAGCACACGCTTTGAAAGATGGTCACCAAAATGACAGTAGAAGCAGCTGACTTTGTGGTCCCTATAAAACCAGTGGGATTTTTGGCTTTGTAATTTTTTCTTTATAGCTTTTGATAAATGAGTATATGTTTTATAATCAGAAAGCTGTCTCTTTTCAATTTAGAGGAAAAGATAGACTTATCTACACAAAGGAAAACATTTAAATCATTTTATACTCTCTAGTTGTCTAAGTTTGCCTACTCCAATTGTTCGTCATTTCTTAATGTGAACTGGCATTCTCGTCTGGTAAAACACACGGGGACTTTGGATGTCTGGTCCCTCCAACCTAGGTTTCACTCTGAGCCTGCTACTCTTCTGCCAGAACCTGTGGATTCATTATTTCCCATGAATTCTCAATGGACAATGAACACACATCTTGGCAGACACCTGCCAATTCTTTAAAGAAAGAAGTCTAAATTTAGGCTCTCTCTTCAGGCTGTGGTCTTTGTCAGTGAAACTACAGAATTTTTATTGAAAGAGACCTGTTTTTTTATCTTTTGAAGCTAAGTCAGCTTCTAGCTTTTATCTTAGTGGACTTGTAAAGATTACACAGTGGCTTCAAGCATCCAGCTATCAAATCCTCTTCCAGCGATATTATCCCACACACGTGTGAATCCTACACAGGTCCTTGGGAACTGGAAGGTTGTTTGAACATGTTTTCTGAAAGAACATTACTTTTTCCATTGCCTGCATTATAACATTGTGACATTTTACTATGATAAAAGGAATAACTTACTTGGAATTGTAACCGATTTGGTCAATTTTCAGTCCCTTCAAAAACTGGAAAACAAGAGTTTTCCTTTCTCTACATTCTAGATGCTGTCTCTCTTGCTCTTATCATTTTATAACCCCATCTCTGTAATACCTTTCCTTGGTTTTTCATAGAGAAGAGCTTAGCCTTTGTGCTTTCTGGGCCTTATGTCTCTTACTTTCTTGGTTCCTCTCAAAATTGTCCTCTACACCAAGTCACAATTATTAACTTAAAGTTATTAGATCATAGCTTCCAAGTAAATACCAAGCTCTTTGTCCAGTAACTTGGTTCTTAAAATCATCCACGAAGCATCTGGTTGATTGAAGTCTGAGTTTTGGGATTTAGGATGATGATGATGATAATAATAATAAAGATGAAGATTGGTTAAATATTGTCAAGGCTGCTGAATGCACCAGAGACCCTGAACAACCATGAATTCTCCAGTACCTGTACAGTATGTTTACCTAGATTTGGTTTTAAAAATTTATGTAAATGGCACATCTTCACTGCAGAAAAGACAGACAGAAGTAGCAAAAAAACACCTGTAATTTTGCCACCCACAGAGAATAAAATACCGCCAACATCTTTACATGTATAGTGAGTATGAATTACGTATCACCTTTGAGTGTTTCACACTAGTTATTCTCCGCCTATTTAATCTTATTTTTTTTCTGGGTATCTGACTTTTATTTACAGGCAATTATAAATTATTTCTGTCTCATATGCACTGCCTGGAAGATTTGAAAAAATGTTTTGTAATAACTTTTCAATGATTTAGTGATTGAACTTTGAGAAGTGACAATTTAAAAAAAATTTCTGCTGATAAACTTGAAACTCTTCTGCATGTTATCCTGAACATGTCCAAAATTATGTTCTGCATTCTATATGGAATCCCATGTTTGGAGAATTAAAGATAAGAGATCCTTTCTCTCAGTGCAGTGTTACTCAAAGTGAGGTTTGTTAACCACCTGCACTAGAAACTTCTCTCAGTGATTCTGATAGGGCCCAGAAATCTGCACCTGTACCAAGCAATCCGAGTGACTTGTTACTAAACTTTGAGAGCCACTATCTCAGGGCACTTGGCCATTCCTGCCCAGTGCTAGTCTTTGCCAAACGCTTCATTGTTCCCAAAATTATAGCAACAAGGCAATTCACCAAATTCCCATTACTGTAAAATAATACCATTGATTTTCACGGATCGTATATAACTAGTGAAGCTGTCCCATCTTGCTGTTTCATTTGCCTTTTTGCAAACTTACAGAGGTGAGGAACTTCACTTGAGTCACCCTAATTCAGTGCAAGAATGAGTTAAGGTTTTAAAAGTTAGACATGTGATGCATTGATTGGATGTATAGATTAATCTAATACTGTTAATTCTAAAGAAAAAGTACATATGCAAAACCCAGCACTTTTTGTTTTACAAGTCACACTGAAAATCCTGAGAATCTGGACGATGCTGAGGGCCAGCCAGTGGATGTCACCGGTGCGCCGTGAATTTGTGGAGCCAAGCCTTGTTTCGCTGTTGCCGCTCAGCAGTAACGGAGGCTGGTGGTCTTACACCTTCAAAACATCCGTTTTTTCCTTTTCTTATAAATTATTGACTGATTCTGTACCAATTAGTTCTACCAGTTGGTAAGTTTGTTACCCAGTTAAGCTTCAAGACAAGAACCTGGACTCAAATGATTAAAAATTTAGAGGCAGTTGATTAAATATGCAGATGGTCTCTGAAGCTACTTCTTGAAACCATTATATTGCCTTTTAATACTAATGATTTGTATAATTAATAAAAAACAAGCTTGAAAGCATTAAAGAAAGAAATGAGATATTAAAGGCAATTGGGTTAAATGCCAAAAAGTAAGGATATAATTCAATGAGGGTACCTTTATTCTCTAAGTTAGCTCTAGTTGTTTTGTTTTAGTAACGTGATGCCCTTTTTAACAAAGACTATGTATTGAATTCTACAGTTGTTTTGGAAATTATGTGTTGCATCAGTGAGTGGTCTGAGGGCTAATTAAATACATTTTGAGAGTTGTATACTTTTTCTTCCAATTAAAAATCTTAATTACTGGTACTCCAGTGAATTTTCTGATTTGAAGGTTGGTCGTGAAACATAAGCAGTGAAGCGTGGATGTCCATATCAAATTGGGACTGCTGTTGAGATCCCTCGACTTACAATAATACTATTTTTAATTAATTATAAAATTATAAAATTGCCCTAGCAACTCTGACCCCCAAATTCATGTTTTTAAAATGCGTTTTTCTCCAGATCATGGATTCTTTTTTGCTATGAGCACAGATTTGGAGTCAGTCCAGGTCTTTCCATTGTGCGATAACAGAAAAAACATTTAAACTCATTATACTTCTGCTTTCTTAGCTGTGCTATAGGGCAAATCAAACAATACCAGGAATAACTATCATATGAGGGCTCTGCCAAGTGATAGACACTATCTATCACCAGTTCTTTGCATGGTGTACCTCATTTAATCATTGAAAAAAATCCCAGAAGGTATGTTGTGCTATTCTGATATTACAGAAGAGAAAACAGAAATAAAATACCGGTGCTTGCCTTTAAATCCTGGAGTGTCTGACTGAAATGCCTAAGATCTTTTTCACAAGGGCTCTTTTCAGTAGATAATGCTGTTGCCATGCTCTCTAAAATCCAGGCATTTGCCCTGAATACGTTTCATGGGTAGCACATTGACTAAGGGCTGGCAATGTGAGTGCCATTGATGCCAAAGTACAACATTGCTGGATGGAAAATATTTGCCCAGCCTGTTCCAGTGCCCTTGGAAGGGGGCACTGTCTGTGCCCACCCACAGGATTGAGCCCAGTTATTTACATGTGAGAGACTGTGGAGTCACAGCTGTGCAGAACGTTTATGCTTAGTGTTTAAGTTTGGCACATTACTGTAGAAGGAAGAATATTAAAGAAGAGATTTTCCATCTTAATTTAGAGATGAAAAAGACATAAAGAATATAAGCAATAACCTCAAGGCAATTTCAGGATTCTGGATTTAATGCTGGGAATTACCAATTCTTCTCAAGTTAGGCCTTGGACATTACCTGTTTGGCACTGACTGTCAGTTATGCTTCTGTTGGAGACATTTTATTGAAGATTGCTGTTGTAACTCCAGTTTTTGCTGAGGTTATTGTTCACTATATGCTCTAATATCAGCATATATTCAGGGTGAAACTATTGTATCTGTGGGTGAACACTGTGAGTCAATAAATTAGCAACTGTAAAATTATTTAAAATAGGTTAAATGATTAAAAACAAAGGTTCTGGATTTTTAGAAGCATGTCCATGTTAAGTATGTTGGTGGTGTAATTTGTTTTCTATTTATTCTTATTTCAGTGTTTGTTTGTGGGGTTTTTTATTTGCCCAGAATTTTGATAAAACTTTAGTTTGCAGTTGCTTACATGTGTTGCTTTTTACTTGCTATCAATGGTCATGTATCTATTTGCTCCTATACCTCTGTCTAGCTCTCTGTAGATCTCCTTTGTTTTTCCCAACCAGACTATTAGGACTTCCTGTAGAGAACCTCTGTTACTGGAAGTTTTGGCTGGAAGGCACCTATGAGTACATAAAGTACATAAAGGGGGGACACCCCCCAAAACAGAATTTATTTGTAAAAAATTCTGTATTTATTCTTACATGTTTAAACTTCAGTCACCTTCAAACTAATCTTCATTTGATGCAATACACTTATTGAGACATTTTTTCCCACTGCTCAAAACAGTTTTCTAGCTCAACAATGTTGACGCCTTTTAGTGCTTCTGCCATTTTTTCCCACCTCTTCCACATCGGTAAAATGTTTCCCTTTGAGGACTTTTTTCCTTCAGGGAAACAAACAAAAAAAAGTTGCTCCAGGCCAGATCAGGTGAATAGAGGGTGGGACATGGGGGTCATGCTGTTTTGGGTCAAGAACCGCTGAACGCTCAGCGTGGTATGGGCAGGTGTGCTCATAAATCACCCATCATGAAATGGGCAAATGCGTTGAGTCTTCAAAAAAAATTCACTGAAGTTGAGCACAGCCTCTGACAACAACACCAGCTGGTACAGTGATACAGATGGGTTCCTAGAACACTCACTTAGTGGGGGAAGCCTGAACTATAAGGGGCCTGCTCTCCAGAAGATAATTCCAGGTGTTTTGAGTCCCTCCTCATAGGTGGGAAGCAGGAGATAGTGAGTGAAAAAAACATGTGTTTTTGGTTCAGAGAGACAGGGAGTTCAAGTCCACTTAATAACTGTGATTTTGAGACAAATATCTTCTTTATTCTTCACTTTCCTTTTACAAAGGGAATTGTCATAAGGATTGGGATAATACATGTAAAACTTGAGGCTTACTAAGACCTGGCACAAAACCACTCAGTAAATATCATTCTTAAAGTCCTTTCCTTTTTCCTCTGTCTCTAAGTGAACATAATAATAATTCGATAGATTTTGATTAAAAGGATAAATGACTGCTACTGTATGAATAACTTTTAAACCCATTGATTTTTACTTTTATTCTTATCATAATCTCCTCATGTCCTACCTCCCAGATTGTTTTAAATGTGAACTTATTGTCTCCAAAACCTCTGTGGCTTCTACTTTTGCGGATCACTGCCTCTATTTTTGGTAGGCTCCCATGCCTTCCTTTTCACATCTACTTCCCCAGAAGTAGACTTCTTTTGGTTCCCAAGGCCTTCTCCACTTATTCACAGTCTTGCTCTACTTCAAAGTACAACTTGAAATATACCTTTTTGATGAACTCTTCCAAGACAAAAATATTAGGTTCACTCAGATTTTTACACTTCTGAGGTTACGTTGAAGTGGGCTTTGCAAAATGAGCATGCATCTGAAACAGAGTACATGGGCCCCATGAATAGGCAACACACCTCATATATTATTTTCTACATTCTCGATGATGCCCAGCAAGGTAGCCACTCTAATTAATATTGCCGATTTGAGACTAGATATGTTTCCAATCAAAGCATATCAGAAAGAAAGAGTATAAAGTAATCCTTCTTCAGGATTTGAAAAAATTCTTTTCTCTCCACCTTCACCAGTACCTAATTTTCTTTTTGAGGACTACAAAAATAATTTAAGCCCATTTCTATGTAAGGAAATTTTCAAAAAGTTTTTTGTTTTGTGGTGTCATAATTGTTTTCTGTCCTTCCAGTTAATCTGTTTAACATATTTTGCATCACCTCCCATGTCTTCAGTACTGTTTTAGGTGCTGAGAAAGTGAGGCACAAAAAAAGACAAGGTCCTTATCCTTAAAGAACCATGAAAAGCAAGGAGGACAAGCCTGGTGACAGATACGTCTAAGATTATGGTTGGTGCAGAGGTAGAACTCAGGGGTCTAACAGGAGCACCAAAAATGGGCAAGTTCAAACTGCTTCCAACTGCCATTCTTTCAAAAATAAGATATTATAGTACAGTTTGCCCGTGAAGATCTTGATTTAGTGTGCCTACACCCTTTTTCATATTGCCGCACTTCCCCTTCCTATTGAATGACTTTAGAAACGTTTAACACTTTTATATTCCATTTTGGAAATTACAAATATATGTGAGTGTATATACAAGTAAATATATATTTCATTCATAGCCTGTCTCCATTCTGTGCATGGAATTACTGCCTAGATTTCCTCTATGGCAATACTGATCATAGCGTATATTCCCATAGCATTTGCTTATTGCCTTATAAAATCACCCAGAGTTTGGACAAGATCTATTTTGACTGTAAGCATCTGCAAAGATAATAGCATATTGCATTTCAATACCACCTGATATTCTTCAAGGCATTTTTATGGAGATCTGATCCATGAGAGTAATGTCTTCTAAGAAAGATGTACCATATTCATAACAGAATACAATGGCCAGAACATTTGGCAAATGCCACATGTGGCAATTTTTTCCACACAAAGGCAGTCCAAATGTTTAAGTAATTCTTGTCATGTCAGAGAGTGCAAATGTTCTTCAGGTATGGTTGGTTGATTTTATAAATGAGTTTTTCCACTTTCCATAGTTACATCAACAGACATTTCATTAAATTATATTTAAAGATTTGACAAGACAGGTCCTGTGGAAAGCATGTTAGCTCAAATTTCACCATCCCGTCACACTGCGATTGGTCTATGTGTGGTAGGGCTGAAAGGGTGGGCTTAATCAGCATGAACATTTGCAGAAAGTAATGAAATTTAATAATAAATAATTCCAAGAGGCCTCGTTAAGCTGGAACATTATTATCAAACTGAATGTACATGTTGACAGCTATGCCAATAAATTTGAGAGCTGTGAACATTTACCACATAAAGTAATGAAGGTCCTTTAAAAGGCTCTGCTGCTCTTGTTGTAGAAAAGCATTACTCCCCAACTTTTTTTCTTTCTTTGTCAAAAAGGGAAAAATGAGGCCGAAAAATACTTCTAGGTTTGCTGTCAGGGACACATTTGTTAAGACATGCAGTGGGGCTAAGTAAATTGTAAGAAAAAAATCCTAAATAAGTTTATCATATTATCTCTACTCTCAAAATTAAGACTACATATCTAGATTACCACAGCTATTTCCTTGAGGTTTTTTTTTTCTTTTCTTTTATTTTTTAATTTATTTTATTGATTATGCTATTACAGTTGTCCCTTTTCTCCCCCATCATTCCCCTCCACCCTGCACACCCTCTCCCACCCACATTCCCCCCCTTTAGTTCATGTCCATGTGCCATAAGTTCTTTAGTTTCCTTGAGGTTTTATATCTTATCAAATTGAGATAGTGCTTTTGCATTTTAGTTATGAATAGAAATATAAGAAGATTACTTAATCCCTAGATCTTGATTCTGAATGCAGAATTGAACACAAACTCATTATACTTGCTGCATTGAACTTAATAAAATTATGAGTGAATAATTAAATACTATACTTGAAGACAGATTACGTTATTTTTGTATGTACCTATAGTTTTTGAAAACAGAAGAGGTGGTAGGTAAGTTCTGTTAAATTTATTTAGAATCTCTTGTTACAGAACATGGATACACTTAGGCATTAAATTGCTTTGGACATAAAAATACCTAGCATGCAATTTCACATAGAGAACTGCCAGCACAGATGATTACGATTTAGCTGTGGCCAGAGGAGAATCAAATGTATAATGGAAGCTAAAGTATAATAAATGAATTTGAGTAAGAGACATTCTAATGAAATTAGTTTTAGGCATAGTTGCACAAATCCTGCCATCATTAAAGATAAACAATATAATCCCCTTAAAAATATTTTCAGAATGTTTTTTGGACTTCAACAAATTTTAATTTTCTTATACTGAATCCAATAAACAGGAGTGAAAGAATGAGAATGAATGACTATTCTTTGATTTTTGTGTTTTCTCATAAACATATCAAACCATCAAAGATTTAGCACCTACTTGACAATTGAAGTTAGAAGCAAAATAAAAGGTAACTGCTTGAATTGCCTGAAAAAAACAAACAAACAAACAAACAAACAAAGTCCTGAAAAAGTCTGTCCTACGTTTCTGATTCAGGGCACGTTGTAACTACTACACCGAATTTCCACACTAGAAACAGGGACTAAACTATTTTTCCCTCAATTTCTGTATGTCAATCAAATATCACTGTTAAGTGATACTTTTAGGCAGGAATTAGGAAATCCCCTCATCCTGTACTCTTAACCCTCCTTTTAAGCTTGCACCCATTGCCCTCTATGGATGTCTTCTCTAGCTACCCAGCTTCCACCCACCCCAAACAACTCAGCCTGTACCTTGACAGACACTACCAGCAGTCACCGATGTCCAATTTTCTCCCCTCCTGGGCACATGGGTTGAGTGAATCTGGTAACTTGTTCTAGCCAAAGGACTATGCATTGGTGAAAAGATTGTGTGCTTTTCCCGCTTGCTCTTGACCCACAGTGGTGCTAAGAAGTTTACATCTGCAAAATAGTATAGATAGGAGATGGTGAAGTTGCTATTACCTGGGTTCCTGGTATTCCCTCTACCGATCACATACAACACAAGTGAGAAAGAAACATTTCTGTTAAACCAATGAAAGTTTTGGAGTTGTTTTGAACTTGTTCTCTACTAAGCCAAACCCAGCTCAACCTAATTAATAAATGCTCTGACACGGGATATTTTCTACTACTATTTTTCCTATCGAAATTTCCTTCATCTTAGCTAGCCGCCTCATTAGGTTAGAAAGGTGTTACCAAATTCCATGTATATGAAAATATTGATAGCAACAGCTACCCTTTGATGGTAAGAACAAAGGCAATAAGAGGCCAAAGACAAGGGTAGTCACAAGTAACAATATTATTCCCCAAGGGAAAAACAGTTGGTAGACGATCAGAGTTGAATGGCTGCCTGGAAGTGGGGGATAATTCCGAGTGAGAGCTCACTTAATTTCTACGTGGGCTTCTAATAAAAATGTTAATGCTTCCAGGATAACCCACTCTTCTGTACTAGTTTTTGTTTGTGTAAACTCAAGAGTCAGTTGCTTCTTAAATGGTAGATATTTTAAGATTTACTTAAAATAAAAGTAAAAATTATTAAAGTATTAATGAGGAAAACAATCATAGTTCTAATTTAGATGGTCAAGGTTGTGATAAGTGAATTATGACATTAACTCTTTGAGTGTGTAGGAAGAAATATTACATACCTCCTCCCTACAGATTTATCTTCCATGGCAGTCAACACTCCTCCTCCAAATTAATAACATTTTGTCTTACTTCATACCATTTTTTTTAAAGAAACAAAACCTTAGAGTCCTCCCCCTTTCTCCCTCAAGGTAATCACATTAACAAGTTGTGTGTATTTTATATACTTTTACATGTATGTAACTATAAAATATGTTATTTTCTGCATATGTGTTTGAATAATGCTATCATCCTATACATATTGTTCTATACTTTGCTTTAAAAAAACTAAAATTACATTTTTGATATTAATTCATGTTGATTGATTTCTATATTTATCATTCTATCTGTATCTATCACTCTATTTAGCTATGTGTGTGTTTCATTTTTGCTGTTTTTAAAGATTATATCAAAATTTATTTCTTTATGTGTTATTACCTGGGTTGTTTCAAAGTTTTCATTATTGCAAATAATGCTGCAAAAATATTCTACATTGTGTATCCTTATGAGAGTTTTGTTTGTGTTATTTTTGTTTTTTTTTTAACTTTTTTTATTGTTTAAGTACAGTTGTCTCCATTTCCCCCCCACCACTCCCCACCACCCCAACCACCCCCACTTCCCTCCCCTTGATTCCACCCCCGTTTGGTTTTGTCCACGTTTGCTTTTTAGATGTTCCTGAAAAACTTTTCCCCTTTTCCCCCCATTATCTCTTCCTACCTCCCTTCTGGTTACTGTCATTTTGTTCTTAATTTCCATGTCTCTGGTTATATTTTGCTTACTTGCTTGTTTTGTTGATTAGGTTCCTCTTATAGGTGTGATCATATGGTATTTGCTTTCATCGCTTGGCTCATTTCACTTGCATAAACCTCTCCAGTTCCATCCATGCTGTCGCAAAGGGTAGGAGATACTTCTTTCTTTCTGCTGTGTAGAATTCCATTGTGTAAATGTACCATAGATTTTTTATCCATTAATTTACTGATGGGCACTTAGGTTGCTTCCAGCATTTGACTATTGTAAATTGTACCGCTATGAACATTGGGGTGCATAGGTTCTTTTGGATTGGTGTTTCAGGGTTCTTAGGATATAATCCCAGCAGTGGAACTACCAAATCAAAAGGCAGTTTCATTTTTAGTTTCCTGAGAAAATCCCATACTGTTTCCCACAGTGGCTGTACCAGTCTGCATTCCTACCAACAGTGTACTAGGGTTCCCTTTTCTCCACAACCTCACAGCACTTGTTTGTTGATTTGGTTATGACAGCCATTCTGACTGGTGTGAAGCGGTATATCATTGTGGTTTTAATTTGCATCTCTTTGATGGCTAGCGATGCTGAGCACCCTTTCATATATCTCTGGACCCTCTGTATGTCCTTCTTGGAGAAGTATCTGTTCAGGTCATTTGCCCATTTTTGAGGAAATTCCATACTGTTTTCCACAATGGCTGTACCAGTCTGCATTCTCACTAACAGTGCACTGGGGTTCCATTTTCTCCACATCCTCACCAGCATTTGTTGTTCATTGATTTCTTTATGATGGCCATTCTCACTAGCATGTGTTCGTGTTATTTTTTTAGAGTATATACATAGAAATTGATTTGCTGGATCTTAGGTTTTATACATTTTCCCTGTTACAAGGTACTGCCAAGATGTCAAGATGGTTTAATGATTTAAAACCCTAGGAGCAATTAATGTCAGTTCCCTACATTTTCTCTGACATATAGTGTTACAGTCTTCAAGTTTTTTTCTATACTAATCTCATCAATATGATATAATATTTAAATATACTAATGTGTGTGGCTATTTTTCCACAGGATCATGTTCACGGGCAATTCAAGTTTCCTTTTCTGGTATTTGGTTATATCTATAGCCAATTTTACTATATTGTTGTGTTTTTTAATCACATATAAAACTTAATATTTTAAAATTTAATTTCTTGTGATACATATTTCAAGTATCTTCTCTTGATTGTGGTGTGTTCTTATCCTTTTTTTGTCCTATTTTTCATATGCAGAAATTTAAATTTGGGTCTGGCCAAATTAATTTGTCTATTTATTTATAACTTCTAATTGTTTGACATTCTAAAGCCATAAATATTTTTTAATTTTTTGATTTTATATGTAAGTTTTAATCCCCTTGTAATTTTTATCTGTGTGTTTGTTAAGAATCTGATCTCTTTTTATTATTGTTTAATATTTGAAGCTAATATTCAATGATATATTTTTAAAATAATTTGGTTTTTGGTAATGTGTTTCCAATGCCTGTTTTTCCATTTAACAAGTTCTACTGTGTGCACACTTCTGCTCCTGGGAGTCCTCTTAAGTTCTATCGATCAGTTTGTCCCATTCTACTCTATTACAACATTGCATTAATTATGACAGCATTACATACAAACTCTTATCTCTAGTGAAACAAAACCTCTCAGTTCTTTGTTATTTTTCTAAAATATATTTTGTTAATTTTTCAATTACAGTTGACATTGAAAATGTCAGTACAATATGTTATTTGTTTCCGGTGTACAACCCAGTGATTAGACATTTATGTAACTTGCAAAATGATCACTTTGATAAATCTAGTACACATCTGTCACAATACATTGTTATTACAATATTACTGACTATATTCCCTATGTTGTACTTTATAACCCTATGGCTATTCTTTTTTTTTAAATATATTTTATTGATTATGCTATTACAGTTGTCCCATTTCTCCCCCATCATTCCCCTCCACCCTGGACACCCTCTCCCACCCACATTCCCCCCTTTAGTTCATGTCCATGTGTCATAAGTTCTTTAGCTTCTACATTTCCCACACTATTCTTGTCCTCCCCCTGTCTATTTTCTATCCACCGTCTATGCTATTTATTCTCTGTACCTTTTCCCCCTCTCTCCTCCTCCCACTCCCCTGTTGCTAACCCTCCATATGATCTCCATTTCTGTGGTTCTGTTCCTGTTCTAGCTGTTTGCTTAGTTTGCTTTTGTTTTAGGTGTGGTTGTTAATACCTGTGAGTTTTCTGTCTTTTCACTGTTATATTTTTGATCTTCTTTTTCTTAGATAAGTCCCTTTAACATTTCATATAATAAGGGCTTGGTGATGATGAACTCCTTGAACTTGACCTTATCTGAGAAGCGCTTTATCTGCCCTTCCATTCTAAATCAAAGCTTTGCTGGATAGAGCAATTTTGGATGTAGGTCTCTGCCTTTCAAGACTTCAAGTATTTCTTTCCAGCCCATTCTTGCCTGTAAGGTCTCTTTTGAGAAATCAGCTGACAGTCTGATGGGAACGCCTTTGTAGGTGACTGCCCCCTTATCCCTTGCTGCTTCTAGAATTCTCTCCTTCATTTTAATCTTGGCTAATGTAATTACGATGTGCCTTGGTGTGTTCCTCCTTGGGTCCAACTTCTTTGGGACTGTCTGAGCTTCCTGGACTTCCTGGTAGTCTATTTCCTTTGCCAGATTGGGGAAGTTCTCCTTTATTATTTGTTCAAATAAGTTTTCCACTTGTTGCTCTTCTTCTTCCCCTTCTGGGACCCCTATAATTCGGATGTTGGGACGTTTAACAATGTCCCGGAGGTTCCTAAGCCTCTCCTCATTTTTTTGAATTCTTGTTTCTTCCTCGTTTTCTGTTTGGTTGTTAGTTTCTTCCTTCTGGTCCACTCCATTGATTTGAGTCCCAGTTTTTCTTCCATCTCTATCGGTTCCCCATGTGTCTTCCTTCATTTCACATATTGTAGCCTGCATTTTTTTCATCTAATTTGTGAGCAAAATCAACCAATTCTGTGAGCGTTTTGATGACCAGTGCTTTGAACTGTGCATCTGATAGGTTGGCTATCTCTTCACTGCTTAGAGGAATTGGCTCTGGAACTTTCATTTGTTCTCCAGTTTGAGCCATTTTTGGTGTTTTTTTGTTTTGTTTTGTTTTGTTTTGGTTTTAGTCTGGTCGCGGCTATTACGTATGAGGGGTGGAGCCCTAGTTGTTCCCCAGTACGGGGCAGCCCAGTCGCTGGGTTGTGACGCTGTATGTGGGGGCAGGGTCCGAGAGGGAACAACGGTGCCTGCTCCACTCTCTCCTGGATTCAGTCCCTTCCGCCACTTTCCCTCTGCCCGGACTGTCTGCGTGCACGAATGTGGGACCACCCGGTCAGCCAGCCACCTTGTGCAGCCTCACTGGGTCTGCACAGTTGCCCCCCTGTGCCCGGGGACTGCCAGCTGCTGCTGCTTGTGTTCCTGGGTCCACACCTCCACTTTTTTCTGCCTCGACTCCACCCCTCTTACCGGTCTGGATGAATGGTTGTTGGACTTCCATACAGTTCAATTTTCTATAAGTTCTGGTTGTTTTTTTGTTTCTAAATATTTGTTGTCCTTAATTTTGGTTGTAAGAGGAGGCACAGTGTGTCTGCCTATGCCTCCATCTTGGCCAGCCCTATGGCTATTCTTAATCACTAATTTATGCTTCTTAATCCCATCACCATTTTCATTCTCCCAACCCCGTTCCCCTTAAACAACCATCAAAATGTTCTCTATATTGCCCTTGCTGGTGTAGATTAGTTGGTTGGAGTGTTTTCCCATATACCAAAAGGTTGTGGGTTCGATTCCCAATCAGAGCACATACCTAGATTGTGGGTTCAGTCCCCAGTTGGGACACGTATGGAGGGCAACCAATTGATGTTTCTCTCACATTGATGTTTCTCTCTTTTTCTCCTTTCCTCTCTCTCTAAAACCAATAAGCATATTTAAAAATGTTCTCTATATCTGTAAGTCTGTTTTACTTGTTCATTTATTTTGTTTTATAGAATCTCTATATAAGAAATCATGGCATTTGTCTTTCTCAGCCTGACTTATTTCACTCAGCACAATACCCCCTAAATCCATTCATGTTGTAGATTACAAGATTTCATTCTTTTTTATGGCTGAGTCATATTCCATTGTATATATGCACCACTTCTTTACTCATTCACCTATTGATGGACACTTCCACATGCTCTCTCTCTCTTCTCTTTCCAGCACTCCCATAATGCGAATGTTGGCATGCTTGGTGTTTGTTGTCTTAGAGGCTCCTTAAACTGTCCTTATTTTTTGGATTCTTTTTTTTATTTTTGCTGTTCTCATTAGGTGTTTTCTGTTTCCTTTTTTTCTAAATTGCTGATGTGATCCTCTGCTTCATCTAGTCTACTGTTAATTCCCTGTAATGTATTCTTCATTTCTGGCTGGTTCTTTTTTATGCTTTCTAATTCCATTTTTATGTTTGTTATCTCTTTACTGAAGTTTTCACTAAGTTCATTTACTCTTCCCCTAAGTAAATTGGACATTCTTATAAACCAGTGTTTTGCACTCTGCATCTGGTAGATTGTTTGGCTTCCTTCTTTTAGTTCTTCTGTAGTTGTGTTCTATTCTTTCATTTGGGACATGTTTCCTTGTCTCCTCATTTTAGCTGCTGTCCTGTGTTTTCTATGTATTAAGTAGCGTTTCTACATCTCTTGGTCTTGGTAGAGAAGCCTTATACAATAGGTGTCCTCTACAGTCCAGTGCTGCAGCTTTCCTGGTCACTTGAGCTGGGCATTCCAGGTGCACACTCTGTGTGAACTGTGTGTGTCTTCCTTTTGTTCTGAGTGTTGATTGCTGCTGGAACATGATTGGGGGATTTGATCCCTAAACCCATCTGTTGCAAAGACCAGCTTTGAGGGTCTGTTGTGCAGGGGTCAACCCCATGGAATAAGACTCCCTTCATGGGGCTCTGGTGCACAATGAGTCTGTCCCTTGAGTATTTCCTACCTTGAGGAGGTTTTTGTGGTACTCTGGCATGATTTGAAGCTGTCCAATGGGTGTTCTGGCCCTGAGGCCTCCAGGTAGGTGCATGCTAACCTTTTCCATGTGCCCTGCCCAGGGACACCTGGCATGTGCTACAAAGCAATTTTCAGATAGCTGTTGCTTGTGCTTGGCTTAGAGGTGCTAGGAGAGGCCAAACTTGAACCAAGTTGGCTGCTGCTAGTAATGGGCCTGGGGCCACTTAGCAAGAGGTACAAGATATGCAGGGGCCAGATGCTGTTTGTGAATCTTCAGGTGATCTTAGAAAACTCTATAGCATGGGTCAAGACAGGCCAATTGTATGAAAAAGCCACTGGAAATGGCTTGGGTAGACCTGAAAGTTGGGTAGTAGGGAGGGTCACAGGGTATCCCCAGGGCAGGGCAAATGGTGTTAACCAGGTCAGTGGAGACTCAGATATTGAATCTGTCTGCTGGGTCTGTGGTGGGAGGACTCAGAAAAGGAACAATGGTATCTGCCAGCACTTCTGTCTGGGAGAAAGCTGCCCCTTAGTCCTCAATGGACAATTCAATTTCTCCTCATATGTCCCTGGTGCCTTTCCAGTGCTGGAGCTCAGAGTGAGTAAATCTGTGTACAGGCCCTTTAAGAGTAATGTCTTGGACTCCAGCAGGCAGAAATTATGGGGACTTTTCTTTCCAGCACTGGAGCACTGGGCTGGAAGTGCTGGTGTGGGGCTAGGACCCCTTGCTCCTTAGGCAGGACCTCCTTAGCTGAGATATCCCTCCCAATTTTTAACAGCTGTATCTGGGTATGGAATCAGTCTCTTCCACATTTCTGCCTCTTCTACTAGTCTTTATGTGGCTTCTTCTGTATATCCTTAATTATGGGACTTCTGCTCAACTAGATTTCAGGCAGTTCTCAAGGATGATTTTTCTGTAGTTTAATTGTTATTTTGTTGTTGTTGTGGAAGGATGCAAGTATCACGTTTACTTACTCCACCATCATAACCAGAAGCCAATCTGTTCCTTGTCTTTTTTTCCAAACGTGTTTGGCGAGTTTTAGAGTTTTATCCCCTATATGAGTCTAAGAGTCAGTGTATCAAAGCGTATGAAAAATCTACTGTGCTTTTGATCAGAATTGCGTTGAATTTATAGATGCCCATGACATTGTGACTTTGTCTACATAATGCTAATATACCTAAATAAAAATGTGATACATTCAAGTCTTTAATTATAAGTCACAAATGGTATATATGCATCACTTCCAAATCTAATAGGACTTTCAAGAGATGTGATCCTGTGTTAGAGATACTTTAGAAAGAAGAGCAGGTGGTGTTTAAAATGAAAAAGAATTTGGGTAGGATTCAATTTTAAAAACAGAAATAAGAAATGGGCAAAAAAATATCACCATGGCAGGGAACAAAATGACATTTTATCAGGTTTGTGGACAGGGCGAAGAGGGTCCCGGAAAAGAAATCACACAAGAATTCTAGTTGCATTGTTTGACTCTTCAATGTCCTGAAATTGGAAACTTTTTGAATGTGTTTCAAAGTGGTAACCCTTTCCCGCAAATAACAAATAAATTAGTTTTAAAAACCACTGCCAAGTTCAAGCTTCAGAATCTGCCAGTTTAAATGGTCTGTGCCAATGCATTCTTGTGCACAACAGTTTCCTCTGCCAGCTTCATCGCTGATTGGATACTGATGGATGGCATTGCTTTGTTCCACTGCAGCACTTTATAAATTACATAATGCTCTGATCTACTTCACAACAGCAATTCCTGTTTTTGTGGCATTGGACTGGCTGGAAACAAATGATTTCCTTAATAACAGGCCTGTGGATGGATATTGGGCTCTTGATCCATCTTAATAAATGTGTCAACAAGGTATTAAAAGACAGTGTATATGTTTTTATTAATGTAAGCATTTTAGGCACAAAGCAAATTTGCTATTTAAATGCACTTCTGCTACCGTAAGTGTGGAAAACAATAACTAAATGAAATAAATTGATACCAGAAGAAATGTCAAGCACACTGCCCATATTTGTTAGATAAACATTACTGGGTGGTGCTAACTAATGTGAGCACTTTTTGTCCTCAGTATTTCTCTTTATTATTTTTTTTTTGGAGAATACATATATTTTTCCCAGAGATTTGTTCTTTTTTTTTTTTTTAAAGATGCCCTGGCAGTATTTGAGTGAGAAAAAGCTTAACCGTCAAAAATTTGGCCAAAATAAAAAAAGTTATCAAAAGTTCAAGATTGTCTATTTATAGGGATATATAGCACTACTAAATTTGATGATAACAAATGTAAGTCAGGAATTTACATCAGCTGATTAAGGATTCTGTAATAGGAATGCCAGGTAGCTAGCTAGATTAAGACCCAGGAATAAATTCCACAAGAACTTTGCAATGGATATCATAAGAATTATAGACTTTGGTAATTATTTAGAGCTTCAAGGAATTACATTATCATTTAATCAAATTTTTCCATTTTACTGGTGATAACATCAAGCTCATCCTAATTCAAAAGTTACGTGCAAGATTATTTTAACATCATGTTGCATGCCTCCCTCTCCTGTCTTGCAATGATGCCTCCTCCTTCCTGTGTGTGCACTTGGAAGCCCTGAACTCCAGCCTACAGAATGCCTCACACTGCTCTGGTTCTGTCACACTCTCTTGCTCATAGGCTTTTGCAATTGTTTCTTTGGTTTAAAATGCTATTACCTCTACCACTAATCTGTGCTTTTAACCTCCTACTTTTTCTCTGATAAACATAAGAATTAGCAATATTCACCACATACCTACTACGTGACAAACACTGTTCCAATCATGTGACATCACTTTACTCACTAAATCTTCATATTGACCTGATAAAGTATTCTCATTTCATTTATTTGACAGATGGGAAAACTGAGACACTGATCTTAAATAACTTGAACAAGAACACAAAGTCAGGTTACCCAATCAAAACTCAGTAAATATATTTCTAGCACACAATATTGTAATCTCTATGCTGCACTGGCACAGATTCTGCTCACACTTTGCTTGCTCTTAAAACTCGGCTCTTACCCAGAAAATCTTGTTTTCGATCCCCCACAGGCCCACTATGTAAAGTCCCTTCCAAAGTGAATATTGGATTTCAGTTTGACCCTCCTTCTGTAGGCTTCTCAAAGGCAATAGGCAGCATTATATAGAATTAAAAGTTTATGAAAAATTAAGAGTTTGAACCTGGGGTTGAGCATACCCAAATTTGAATCTGCCATTCAAAATGTGACCTTGGAAGATTACTTATCCAATTGGAGTTCAATTTTCTCATCGGCAAAATGGAGATAATAATGGTTGCTTCATCATGTTATATTAGAATGATTAAGTGCCTTATGCACATAGTTGCTCTATATGGATTAGCTGTTACAATAACTATTATGTTTATCCTCTATATTTATTATATCAAATGGTAGATGAATATTTGTTGCATAAGTAGGTCTGTGAGGGGCACAGTTGAACCAGATTGTATTCTAAATTTTCCAACTAGTGACACACTTGTTTCATGTACTTTGAAGCTTAACCTTCAATACAGACTCATATCCCTTCCTTATCTATGTTATCTTCATCTTAGGGTCCTGCTTGGCAATGCATTTGTCATCTTAGTTTACTTTTCAACTCAGGCTACCTCGGATATTACTTAGAGCACAGGGACTGGATATTTTTTTTAATGCGTTGATGTTTTCTGAACTGAAGGAAGGATGGACATTGAGAGAATTGAGTCCTTTAAATAGCTCCTTGAAGCAGAGGGAAGGATCTATTGAAGAGTGGGGATGTGAGCCACTGGGTTGCTGCATGACCTTCAAGGTATTATTCAAGGTTCGCCCTAGAAAAAAGAAAACACAACTAAAAAAACATTGGTTCCCTTTATCCATCGCCCCCAGTGTGTGTGTGTGTGTGTGTGTGTGTGTGTGCGTGTGTGCACCCGTGTGCACGCATGCACTTGCAGTGCTATGGCCCAGGCATCGCCTTTGTTAGAAAGCTTTGGGAGAGCTGGCTTAGCATTAGAGTGGGAGGTGAAGCCATAGTTTTGATGTTTCTGCTTTTAAAAGTATAAACTTCAGTTATAAAACTGGAATCTATGCAAGCAGACATGCAAGCAAGGAAACCAAAAAGGAATGATATCCTCTCCAAAGAACGACACTGTCCACAAGGAAACCTAATATAGACCCAGTGAGAAAACCCGAGGGACTCACCAGTGTGCTCAACATCAATGTCTCAGTATACAACTCATAGGACAATGGTGTGATCAGACACCCACATAAGTGAGGTAACCCACCCCCCACAGTGGAGTTTTCTGAGAGTGTTGGATGAGGTCTCATTAGTTAAGGAATGATACTGTCTAATAAAATATAATGCAAGCATGTGAAGAAGACGTACATATGAATCTCCATGACCAATCAATTCTCTACTTATCAACCAGAGTGATCTGTTAAAATGAGAATACAGACTATTGTGCTTCTGTTTAAACCTATTCAGTGGTTTCCATTGTCCACTGCACTTTGAACACACCAGATAGTTAATGCTGTGACCTACAAGGTTCTCCATGTTCCAGACCCTTATTCCCTTAGCAATGTCATCCACACCTTTCTAAGTATGCTCCTAGACACAGGGGCCTCTTTAAGTTCCTCAGTGCACCTAAAGTTGTCCCACATCAGGGATGCAACACATACTGTTCCCTCCACCCAGAGCACTTTCCCTCCAGATGTATGCATGAATGCCTTCTTCTTGTCTTTAAGGTATCCTTTTAAATAGTATCTTAGAGAAACCTTCCCCAAGGTCCTTACCCCTCTACATCTTATTCTCTATCACTAGACCTATTTATATCTCCATAAAACTCATCATAATTTAATTATGGGTTTTTGTTCATTTGTTTGCACTTGTGTATGGTCTTTTTTCTCTGTTAGACAGTGAGCTCCAAGAAGGACCTTGTAATCTGCTTTGTTTATCACTGTATAGCCAGCACTTAGCTTAGTGTCTAGAACATAATGGGTGGGTCGGTATTGAGCAGCGTTTGTTGAATAAAGAATGAGTGATTGAATCAATAGTTCTAGTCTAGTGTCATGGAAATCTATTAGAAAATCAGTCAAATGAATTGGAACCCCTGGCCAATAGCATTATATGTTTATGAGGATTCATCAGACCCACACTCTTCTTTTTCCCTTTGCTGCAACAGAAGGGTGAGTGCCGGAAGACAATTTAGAGGACTCCAAATGGCAACATGTGTGAGTTCTGGTGAAGGTGGGACCTTATCAGATATTTAATGTATATTGTTATATGAAAAGCACTCTGAGGATGTACAGTTGAACCGGATGTGATCTCTTCCCTGTCACATACTACATTTTAAGGAATGGGAGTGGTACTACAAATAGGTAAGTCTAGTGTGAATGTGGTAGACAGGTCAGCACTCTGTGTCAGGTGCAATTATTGTACTGTATTAAATGCTATGGTGGAATACAGGTAATATTTGGCTTTTAAAAACAGCACTTTGAAGGCAGTGACTCTATAGTCTTTTTAATTTAACTTGTTCTGCACAGCAATGGGCTTTGTGCATCTTTAGGTCTATGTGCCATTATAAAATTCTAGAGGGGATTGGTAAGTCCATCTGTCTGACATATTTACTTATTGAGTCCGGAAATATTCTTTCATCTTTTACACAGAATCGGGCACTGTGCCTAATATGTGAGGCACCAAGGATACTACTGTGAAGAAGAGAGATTAGCTCCCTGCTCTCACAATGATCTTGCATTCATGTGAGAAAAACAGACATCAAATAAGAACTCTGTCAGATTTGGAAAGGTATAATGATAGGAGAGTGTTGAAATGTAGAAACATTGGGGGGCTGGGGCTGGGGCTGATGAGGTGAGGGCTGATGAGAAGAGGCCTCCCTAAGCATGGGACATTTGACCTGAAGCTTGAGAAATGACTGTGACTGCCCCTAGGAGAGCCTACATGTATAGCCTTCCATTCATGCAGGGGCTCAAACAGGTCCTCGAGGTAGGGCAGGGATGTGTGTGTGTAAGACTGGAAGAAACCAGTATAGCTGAGTCCAGTGGGCATGAGAGTGAGAGGGGGTCACGAAGATAGATCATGGGGGGTCTTATGGGTTGTGTGCAAAAGTTTAAATTTTATTGTAAGAAAGAAGAAGGGGGTGTCATTGAAGTGTCAAAAGTATAGGATTGACAGAATCTGCTCTCTATTTGTAAAGGTTTATTGCTATAAAAAGAGGAGCATGAGTACAATAGAGGACTTAATGATCTTCGAGGTCCCTATTAGACATATATTTCCATGAATGATAATGAAACTCAGCAAGAGTGTGTTGAGCAGCCCCTGCCTGCCAAGCACTGCGCAGAAACAAGATGGCGGCAAGGCTGGGTTTCATCAACCATCTTCCTGGGTTTTTCTATAGGAATGCAATGGACATATTTTTCAGAATTTATTTCTTTATTCGTTTTTAATTTCCTTTTCATGATTAACTAAATCGAAAGCAAATGTTTGGGGTCCTTTTAACCTGCTCACCTCAACCCCTCTTCCTCTTTCCGAGAAGGCCTGTAATTTCCCAAAGTAGTGCATGGCTGTGGCATGCAGTACTTATCCTGAAGAAGCAGGTTCTGCTGGGGGTTTATGCTTGAGTCCATTTTTCTTATCTTTCTCAAATGGCCGAAGTTAACTGATTTGAAAGGGCCTCATTTTAAATTACATTCATTCAGTGAAAACAGAAATTAACACTTAGAGACATCTATATGCTAATGATTGTAGCTCAGGGAATTCACTTCTAACCTTTTCAAAAGGCACTGGTAAAGAGCCATTTCACTTGAAAGCAACTTAGTAAAACTGGTAGATTAATTAAATACTATAAAATTTCTTTAAAAAATCTTTATTTCACTTATCATTTATGCCATTATTTTTTTCTTTTTCATGCGAGCTACCTTGGCTCAGATCGTGCCTTTTAGGACATGTTATTTAGCAAATTTGACATGAATAATGCAAAATCCAGAGCAGGAATGTAATGCCATGAGTTTAGAAGACAGTAAAGGAACAAAAGACAAACAAAGGAAATGTGTTCATCAAGGCCACTCCTAACTTATGTTGTAGCTTGTGAAAAAAATTAAACTGCCCTTCCTGCTGTCAGTGAAGGCCTGAGGGAGAGCACAAACTCAGGCTTGGTGAACGAAGTCTGGGTGCATAGCCCCTCTTGTCCCTTCAGTCTCTTGCCCGTGTACTATGAACAATTTGCACAGCTCTATGTGACATTCTTTTGTGTCTCTGTGCCTCATCTGTTTGTCTTACTTCTCTATATTAACTCATCACTACCGATCCTCACCCCGGATTGCTTATGTCATTAAATTTTATCATCAAAGAGAAGCAGGCTTTCCTTCCAGTCTATGCAGCTGATGAGTAAACTCCACTAAAAATGTTGGAGTAAAGCGCGTCTTGTTGAACTGCAAGGAAATAGATTAAGTAAGCCAGGAGAATTTGGGGCTACATTCACACCCAACATAATCCTTCTATCTTCTCAATAAATTACAACATTTTAGAGCACAGGGTTTTGAAGTCACACTTGCTTATGAATCCAGGTTCTGCCTGACATTTAGTGGCTGTATAACTTTGAACACCTTATTTAACTGTTCAGACTCCAGTTTTCTCATTTGTAAAATGGGTATGTTAACACTTGCTAGGAGGGTTAAATAAGAAAATACATGTAACCTGCTTGGTAATATGCTAGGTGAAGAGTAAGTGCTTAATACTTGAAGTGGTGAGGATAAATGGAAGAAAGAAATACTTGGAAATACTGCTTCTTTCAGAAACTATACTCTGGAAAATGATTCCTAACTTAAGTTGAAATGAGAGAACTCACAACTAAGCTGACAATAATGTATGACCCTTTTGTTAAAAATTCTTTAGTCATGCTTCCCTGAGACTCACTTGAGCCTATTAACTCAAGTGACATTATATAATCATCAAAGGGAATCATATCAATAAATTAATCCATGGTATATTTATTTTATCACTCCATTTTATTTAAACAAAATTTGTGTAAAATTGATAAGTTTTGACATATATTTATACCTATACAAGTTTTGCCACAATAAAACTAAACATGTCCGTCACCCTCCAAAATTTCCTTGTGCCCTTTTGTAATTTCTCCAATTACTCTCCCATTCTCTACCCCAAAGCCATCCCGACCCCTAGACAACCACTAATCTGCTTTCCATCATTATAGATTCATTTGCATTTTTTAGAATTTTATATAAATGGAATCATACATTATGTACTCTCTTCTCCTCCTCCTTCTTCTTGGTGTGGTTTTGATCTAGCTTATTTCATTAAGCGTAATTATTCTGAATTTTATTTTTTTTAAAGATTTTTATTTTTATTTTATTTTTAGAGAGAGGAGAAGGGAAGGAGAAAGAGAAGGAGAGAAACATCAATGTGTGGCTGCCTCTCATCTGTCCCCCACTGGGGACCCGGCCCGCAACTCAGGCATATGCCCTGACTGGGAATTGAACCAGCAACCCCTCGGTTCGCAGGCCCACACTCAGTCCACTGAGCTATACCAGCCAGGGCCTGAATTTTATTTTTAAAGTCAACATTTTGACCCTCGGGAAGGCATCTTTTCTACCTGAGTGTCATCCACATTGTTGCATGTATCAATAACGTATTCCTTCTTCTTGCTGAGTAGTATTTATTTCATAGATAAAATGATTTATATAACCATCCACCTGTTGAGGAACATTTGAGTTGTTTCCAGTTTTTGTCTATTCCAAATAAATTTTCCTTGAACATTCGAATACAAGTCTTTTTATTGGCATATGCTTTCATTTTTCTTGGGGAAATAGGAGATGGCTCACTCACATGGTAAGTTTTACTTCTTAATAATTGTCAAACTGTCTTCCAAAGCAGTTGTGTATGAGAGTTCTAGTTGCTCCATATTTTCACCAGCCTTGGGTGTGGTTGATCTTTGTTATTTCAGTCACTTAAAGAGTGATATAGTGGTATCTTATGATTGTAATTTTCCTAATGACCATCATGTGATTCTTTGATGGCTTTAAGTCTTTTTTGGTGAAGGGGCTATTAAAATACTTTGGTCACCCTCTTATAGTAGATTGTTTTTTATTATTGAATTTTAAGAGTTATTTATATACTTTAGATACAAATCCTGCTTCAGAAATGTGACTTGCAAATATTTCCTTCCTGTCTGTAGTTGTCTTTTGTTTGTCTTTGCAATGCCTTGAAGGGAACTTCTTAATTTTTGATTAAGTCCAATTGATCAGTTTTATCTTTTATAGATCTTTGCCTAATTCATGCTTACGAAGTTTTTTTCTATGCTTCCTTCCAGAAGTTTTGTAGTTTTAGGTTTTCCGTTTAGATCCATGATCCATTTTGAGTAAAAATGTTTCTATGGTGAAAGAGATAGATCAATGCTCATCTTTTGGGGTATGAATATTTAATTGCCTCAATACCATTTGTTGAAAACACAGTTCTTTCAGCACTGAATTGCCTTTGCACCTTTGTCAAAAATCAGTCAATCATATATGTGTGACTTTATTTCTGGACTCTTCATTCTGCTCCATTGATCCATTTATCTATCTTTAAGGTTGTAGTATATTCTATAACCTTTTAATTTCCAAGGCAGTTTGCTGAGTGACATCCCATCAGTCTCACCCTCCTTCTGTACAGCTCAACTGGACAACTCAGGTTAATTTTGTCTTTTAGTGAAGTTTTCATTTTATTTGGTTTGTGCTTCATGGTGGTGTGAGGTGGAGTGCAGGTGTGATAAAAATACCTTGAAAAGTTGTTTTTGATTGCATGCAGATCTATAGAAATTGGCATAAGTTATCAAATTGCTCATGGTAGGATAAGGAGTGGCAGTTGAAAAATCAGATGAAGAGCATGAAACAAATATCAAAACCTTGCAAAAGAATTCTTGCTAATGAATGTGTCAATTTCTAAATTATGTCTTTTTTCACTCTGTCTTACACTGTATACACAGAGGGGAAATATTCAATTTTGCTTTAGAAATGACATTAGGGATTCTTGAGAGCAGAGGCAGGCCAGAAATCCCAGGGCAAGATCCATTTGAGCCTGCTTTAGAGCAGGACTTTCTCAGGTAGGATTCCACTTGTAAATCCCAGCTGTCAAACTGTGACGGACAGAGCCTTAGAGAAAAGAACCAGCCTAAGGGAGGAGTCCAGAGAGTGTGTGTGTGTTGCAGACTGTAAGGCAGGGAAAGTGGTTATCAGCCCTTTAATAGGTCCAAGCTGATTGGTGAACTCCTTGTTGATACTAATGAGGCTATTTTTATACTGATAGCTATATTATTTCCAGCAATTGTCATGGTTACACAGACAAAAGGAATAGTAAACTTTCTGAATAAAGGGATGGCATGAAATTGGAATCATTTAATCATTTATTCTAACAACAAAAACAGGTTGTTTTTTTTCTAAGATGAGCTAATGAACTCTGCTTTACCCCTGAAGATGTAACCCTCCACTGACATCAGTCTCCTCATCTGCTAAAATGCAGGGGTTGAACTAGATGATCTCCAACATCCATTCCAGCTCTGAAAAGTCCATGATTCTATGATTACTTAATCTATTTCTTAGTGACTGGAGGTTTTGCATTTACCATACGCAGAAACAAAGGGGACTTTTAACTTGGAAAATCTGAAATTTTATTTGCATCATAAGCTGGATTACAAAAGACAGATGATGTGGAGATGCTTGAATTAAAAATATTGATCTCTAATATTTTGGACTACATATAGCAACCTGACAATTTAGTGACACGTTGTAGGGATAGGACATGAAAGCATTAAAAATCCTGCTGGCCCTTGTTAGAGGTAGAATTTCAGATTTTTGATAGATTAGTTCTTCTCTCGAGAAGAATAACCTGCTTTCTGTGCTAACACCAATCTCCTTTCAAAAATGGTACTCAAACATAATTTGGCAGTATGCATCAAGCTAATACAGTAGCCGTTTATCAAAGCTGCATGTGCCTGACCAAAGCAGGGTGCAGACTCTAATGGAGACAGAAGAATGCATTAGAATTCTTTCAGACAGGAATCTACAAACAGATTATTAAAGTTGTTACAACTCTGGGCAAAAATAGTCAGGCCTTTATTTTATTCTATAACAGTTTCATACATTGGAATCTTTAGATAATGAGCACGATACTAGAATCAATTGCCTCAAAATGCTAGCACATTAATCCCTAATTTTTATCCATAAAATCACCTAATTTCCCCCCCATCTATACCTACTGTTTTAGGGAAAAAGCCAAAAACTTTATAGTCATTGTATTGGGCTGGCCAAAAAGTTCATGTGTTTTTTTTTTTCCCATAAGATGGCTCTGGTGTGCTTAGTTGTCTTGAACTTCATTTGAAACAATTTTGTTAGATTGTATTATGACAGCTGTCATATCAGTGTGCATTTAAAAACACATCAAAATTAGTGATTTTTAATAGCCATTTTAATATTAAAGATGGCAAAAATATGCAACATTTTTGGCATGTTATGCTTTATTATTTCAAGAAAGGTAAAAACACAACTGAAATGCAAAAAAAAAAAAAAAGATTTGTGCAGTTTATGGAGAAGGTGCTACGACTGATCAAAGGTGTCAAAAGTGAATTGTGAAGTTTCATGCTGCAGATTTCTTGCTGGACAATGCTCCACAGTTGGATAGACCAGTTAAAATCCATAGCAATCAAACTGAGACATTAATTGAGCACAGTCAATGTTATACTATGTGGGAGATTGCCAACATACTCAAAATATCCAAATCAATAAAATCATTGGTGAAAATGAAAAATGTGTCTCTTATTTTATGGAAAAAACTAAATGGACTTTTCGGCGTACCCAATGTAGAGGATTAGCTTTAGCATAGAAAACTTTCTGTAACCCTTTCCTCAAGGAACTCACATGTACTTGGAGAGATAAGGTCTGATTAGCAGTGCATGGCAATGAGTGGCTTTGGTGGGGACATTCGGGGCAAGACGTTTCTGTATTAGGTATTTATTGTGTATACAAGCTACTGGGCATAACTCACAGGTGAAAAAGATCATATCACTCCTGTCCTTTGGATTAAAACACTGAGACTCAGGGGTTTAAAAAAGAAACACACAATCCATGGTTGCACATATAGTAAATTTTCGATTTGGGGTTTGAATACTGGTTCCTCAGATGCCAGGGTTTGTTCTATTTCCTCAGCACCCGGATGGCAAACAGGTTTCATCTCAGCTGCCTATGCTGAATAATTGATGGAGTTAATTGAATTGTTCATTGAGAAAGTGTCTGAGTACACATCTGGGGTGAGAGGGCAGTGCCTTGGTCTATTTATGATGTAGCATGGATTCTTGAAATTTACCATACTCGCTCTAGCACCTGCAGGCCAAATATGTGGCACACATCTACATCAGTGGAGGAAGGAAGAGAAAGGAAAGCCCAGCAGAAAGTTTCACGCTCAGGGAAACTTTCTTAGAAAAGTGGAGGATAAGGCAGCTTTGACAGATGGATACAATTTGGAAGAGTGGACGGAAAGCAAAGCAGCACTCTAAAAAAGAGTTTGAGATGTGGAGCAACAAAAAAACAGACATTTAAGAGAGAGATGGTATAATTTTTATGAAGCTGAGATACTTGCTTTCACACCTGTGTTAATCATGGGGCATGATGGATATGAGCATATCATTTAAAGTGGCTCAAAAAGCCTTTTGCAATCGCAACACTTGAACAATCTTTCTGTGTTTCATTAGTTGCCAATAAATTATCCCTTTGTTTCTGTGTTTGGTTTTATGGATTCTATTGTTGTAATGATGAGCACACAGGGAACCATGTAATGACAAGGGGAAGTACTCGCTGGGGGAAAGAAAAAACACTTTGAAGCCGTGGGGCTCCCAGGCTGCATCTGGGCTCACTGCCAGATTTCCTGAGCTGAAGAACTCGCCAAAGAAACAGCTGGCAATGGCTACAATTCACCTGTATTAAAGACCACCCATAGAGACCACTCAGCACACTAATCAATGATTTATTAATTGTATCAATGGAACAGATTATTTGATTGGCTCCGGGGGGTTTAAACCCCCCTCTGCCGTCAGATGCTGCCTCTGCAAATGGCAGATGCACACATTTCTCTCCAATACTTTTATTTTAACACTCTCATGGTTACAGCTTTCATACCAAAATATATTGAAACATCATCTACACCTTCGACTAGTGTTTATTGACATTTATGGAAATGTCAGGAAATTGCAGTGAGCGAATGGAGCTTGTCCCCATTCTGTCTATCCAGGTTTGTGGACTCTCTCCCGGGTGGTGGTACTGTCCCTTTGGGGGTTGTGACACACCTTTTCTTCAAATGAGCTGCCGCTCAGTTCAGTCCAGCTGATGGGGTTTTGTCAGAAAGAGTACATATGAGGGCTTGTTGCATTTAGGATATTCTCTACTCCCTCCCTCTTTCCCTGTGATACTGTGAGGTATCCTCAAACCCAGCTAAGGTTTTATCCAATTATAAGTTGGGTTTCCTATGGTGGCTGACTCTTCCTACCCACTCGCCAGTGGTCAAATGAACACACACAATAAAGTGCGGGGGCACTCGTTCTTGGCTCGTCCCTGCACACCCAGCAGGCGGGCGGTCACAGCAGGTCTCAAACCACTTTGCTGCCAGTTCCTCTTCGGGGACTTTTCATAGTGCTTTCCCACTATGCCTTCTGAATCTTATACAAAGCGATTTGTCTATTATCTAACCTCTCACATGTTAGGCAAGTCGAGTAGGTTTTAGAAATCTGAGCATGAATGGTACTGGGTCAGTTAGAATTAGGTCTTCCCTGTTGGTGAGTCCATGATGACATGAGGCAAAAATAAGGGACATACGTCACTGTGTAACCAGCCCATGGTGGTAGGTATGTGCAGGATCTCAGACAGAGACTCATGTAGGTAAAAATAACAAGCAAAGAAACAAACAAACAAAATCAAGGCTTTTCCCCAGCAGCAAGGGGAAACAGGCCTAAAATGTTTATAAAAGATCTGCTCTGGATCCCCCTCTAAAAGACAGGTTAGGTTTCAGCCATTTGTTAAGAGCACCACACTCCTGCAGTCCCACGACAGGTCTGCCTGGCCCCGTTTTTGGTAACTCCTTTTACAATTTTTTGTGTGGTATTTTCAACTCTGTACCCTAACACCCATTTGGAGCAATGAGAAAAGTCCCACTCACCATTCTGATATGTATAACGACTCCAGACAAATTTTCCATATCCAGAAATTTATCTGTACTGTATTAGTTTTAAAACACTCTACTAATGCTCTCCTCATCCCATTAAATAAAGGCCTAATCAATGAGAAGGCTGTGGCTCTTTTTATAGAGCATATGCATTTTAATACATTTGTCTAAGGCCTGGACAAGATGCAAGACACAAAGGACCGAGTCAATAACTATGGGGTTTCAGGCAGTGTGACAGGCATTGAGGGGTGTACTTTTGGCCAGAACTTCTGCCTACTCCATTCGAATTTCACAAAATAAACAGTGGTCTATTCCGTCAGCAAATGGACAATATATTTTTCTTCTTTTTCCCCTTTACAATTTTGACATAAGCTATGCAGTAGAAAGCAGGTACTGACTGGTAGTATCCATTATGCATGGGGGCCAATTTTATTAGGGATCTAGGAAATCCCTCCCTTGGTGGCATATTTAGAAAGTACTATTGGCATCCCGTCCCTCCGTGTTACCAGTGAATGACATGTCAATGTCTTGATGCCTGATCTTAATTATTCACTTTCTGCCATTTCCAGAGCTGGGAGATGGCTTTCGTCTGTGCTGACACATGGAATATAGCAAAGAGCATTAGTGGATTCCAAGCATAACTATAAGAACAGAGAAGAGAAATTATATATACATATATATTTGTATATATAGACACATATACGCACATACATACATATGTGTATATACATACACACATATACATATATATGAAGTTTCACCGTAAAACCAATTTAGTGGCATCTAGCATACGTGATGAGAGCACCATCTTGTTCATACACATAAGAAACCACAGTGACTTTTCTTTCCTGACCATCCCCCGGAGAGCATACTGGGGTATTTAAATATTACCTATTAATATTTATGCAATGTTTGCTGTTTTATACTTTGTGGAGTGTTCTTTTGAGGATAAAATGAGGTGATAGATTTGAAAATGCTTTGAAGATTATAAATTGTAAACTGAAAAATATATTCCATCATAATTTCAACTATGATTATTTTCATGTTATCCATTCGGTTGCAAGTTACAAATTATAACTTCTTAAGCAGCAGGACTGACATTAGTTGGCTTTTCACTGTGACAGCCAGAATGACACAGTCATGAAAAAGGCACAAACACAGCAAAGCAGAGGGACAATGAGTGCCAAGGAGCTTGAATTTCATTCCTGGGCAGCTGGTAACAAATCTTTTGCCTTCGGCAAATCATTTACTTTCACCAAGTCTTTGAATCCTTATCTTTAAAATGAGAAAGTGGATCAACCAATTTTTAGGGATCCTTGAAAAGCCTTTTTAAAAAGTATATGAAACCTCTCATCAGGGAAAGTTGTTACTACCAAGTCTTTCCTTCAACCTCAAAAATTAGCTTTGGACTCCAGGTCCCACAGTGTGTTAGATGGTAAGAATTTGACAAGACTGAAATATTTTCCAAAAATCATTTGAATTCCAACAGCTATCATCAGCTGTGTTGCTGCCATGTCATTATAATACATGGAAAGAACCTGTAAAAAATAGAGACACTAACAAAAACTTGAGGGGAAATCTTTTACTATTCAATTTTTATTTATTGAAAAATAAGTTTGATAGAATCAGGGTTAAAGGCTAATTTGGAGTGGTAGAATACCTTTCAGTTGGTTGTCAATAACCTTCGGAGAACCCTTTTTAGGCATTCTCAGCATTTGTGAAAGACAAAAGGGAGGAGACAGGAAGAAACTACCAGGAAATGCATTTTAAGTAGTCTTCTTCTAGGAAGTCATAGCATTTCTACATTAGGTGCCCATATTGTACACTCAAACTATGCCAGCATTTGGATTTTACTCTGAAATAGTGATATTCTGTAAGCAGCTCACAACTTCTGTGCTTTCTCCATTTTAAACATGCCTTATAAATTAAATAGATTAAACTAGTTGTAGAAAAAAACAGATTTATACATCTCTAAAGTTCTTAATAGTAAGGTGATGTTTGAATAGTAATCTAAAGAAGGTGAGGGATTAAGTTTCTAATTCTGTCTACGTCGGCAAAGAGCGATCCAGGATGAGGGAAGAGCACATGCCTTGGGACACTTCATGAGGCAGGACAGTGGTTGGAAGAAGAGCAAGGAGACAAATGCCTGTGGACAGGAGGGAGAGGAAGGGTAGGCAGACCTTGTAGGACTCTGTAGGCCATTGTAAAAACTGGGCTTCACTGGAGGATTTGGGTAGAAGAAGGACTAGAACCAAGTGATGCTGCAACAGGATATTTCTGGCGGTAAACGGAGAGATATTAGAATGCAAATAATCTTGGGCATGGATGGTACCTTGAAACAAGATGGTGGTAATGGAGGTGGTGAGAAATGGCCTGGACCCATTTTGACAGAAGAGCTGACATACCTGTTGGTGGACAAGGTAAGGGAGGACTGTGAGGGAAGAAAAGGTCCAGGATGACTCAGAGGTCAAGGCCTGAGACACTACCACTATAAAATTGCCATCAACTGAGATGTGAAGATTAGAAATTTGTTTGCAAATGTACATTTTTGATACCCATATAAGAAATGTTTTCTAAGCCTTTAATCAGCACCCTTGTATTGGGTAACTATTTTCATTCATATTTAAATTTAAGAAAAGAGATTATGAAAAAAATCTGGTACTAGGGCATTTTTAATTTCATCTATTAATTTACTGAGTTACTAATTACTGTAATCTCTTACACATTAAAAGCTAGGTGCTAGGTGCTGACACAGGTATAGAAATGTTCGTAAGTGAACTATGCTACCAACATGCTTATAATTGAACAGTGGTAAATTAGAGGAGGGAAGTGTGTGTCATTAGAACAAGTAAGGCACCATGGTGTTGGGGTATACAAAAGCGATCATGAGGAGGTGATATTGTGAGATAGCTTGAAAAATTGGTTGCCACTTTATATTTCAGGAGGAAAGTTGTTACATCACCAAAGCCAGAAAGGCCATGAAAGAAGAAAGGGGTTTTCTTATTTGTTAGTGATTTTGAGAACTTGTTGAAGGAATCTGAAAGAACCATCTAGACTAGGCTTTCTCACAAAATTTTGAGAATTAAGCCCTAATGCTCATCTTATGTGATGAATTCACTTATGCCTTCGGCACCTAGAATGCAACTAGCTATGTACCATTTTTGGAAGAATTGAGAAAATCGTTACATGGTTGAGAAAGGCTGCTCTACTCTGCAGAGGTTTTAAATTCAAGGTTATATTTAATTAGTATAGAATATCTCAGCTTCTTGTCAAACGTTCATATCTAACCCAATAAGAAATAAGATAGGCGGTAGACGTGATGTCTGCTGAGCTCAACATCAGGTAAGAAGCTATGTAAGTAAGTAAAAATAGCAAAAAGAAGTAAAAGAAATTGCTCTTGTTCTTGAGGATCATATGATCTAATTAGGAAGACAAATGCAAGAACGAGTACATGAGAACAGCACAATCTGAATATTGACCAGTGATGTAGTAGTCTTTGAGTATAGACAAAGAAAGATAAGGCGGCTATTTGCATCAGAGACTAATGAAGCCTGGCTGAGTTGAAGCAGAGAGGACATTCTTGAGAATCAAAATATTGGCAAGCCATTGATTCATCAGTTTTAAAAAATTAACATGTGAGCAGAGATTTTATGAGCTAAACAGTGGAGACTTGATAGAAATGCTGATATTTAGGTGGCTTTCCTTGATTTTCTGAAAAAAATTTATGTACAAAAATCTTTTCTTGAGTCATATTTGTGCTTCTCACATTTGCTGGATTTTTGTCTCCTGAAGGCTGACATTTGTCCAATACTTGAATTGTGAAAAATGTCCACTTCGATAAGCTCTTTTCATTGACAGTTACAAAATTTCCTTTTGGAAGTCACTGAGGGCTGCCTTCACAAAACACACACTGCAACATGAAGAAAACTTTGAAGGGAACACAAGCTCCCATAAAGGCGAATTCTGCACCCTCTGGGCGTGGATAACTGACTGATAAAGCCTTCTCTCTTAGGATATGAGCCTCCTAAGGGATTCTGAGGTACCACTGTTTGGGCTCATCAGGGCTCTTTAGCCTTGGAGCTCTCTATTCAAATCTAGAAACATCCTGAACACATGCGAGACAGCAGAAAATCACACTGTGTATTTCCAGTACCCACTTCGGTAGTAGGTTGCCAAAACCAACAATTTGTAATAGTAGCACCTTGAGGTGCAGTGTGAAAGGGCAGGTGCTGTTGCAGGTGGAGGAGGAGAGGTGCTGATGTTTGCTGAGGCTGGAATAGCGTGGCAGCGCCCGTGTTACTGGAGCGCAGCACACTGAAATATCACATAAGTGATGCAGAGCATTTAATGAGTCGGGACTGAAAACTTTAATTAGCTTGTAGGGCCTTTTATTATTTTATTTTTTTGTTCATTATATTTTCTGCTCAGTCTCTGTGGATGTACTGCATTTTCATCATCAAATGACTGGCTGGCTATTTTTGTCAAACAAGAACCCTGAAACCATCGTGTGAGTGTGGAGACAGTCTGCCCGCTCTGTCAACAGGATGAAAGTGAGTCTCAGGCTTTTTTAATTACAAGGATAACATGTTCGCTCATCTAATAATGAAGATGGTTAGCAATTTTAAATTTTAATAATCAATTACTGAAAGTAATTCTCCATTAAACCACAAGAGAGCCATTAAATCTCAAAAGATGGAACATGCTGTATGTAACAGTAGCAAATTTTCTATTTTTAAATATCATTAGGGAATATCTGATTGTTTCATTTCTCTGCATTTCTTTTACCTTTTTCCTCATGCAGACCATCTCATTTTCCTCAGGAAGACAGCACATGATCTTATAAATAATAAAAGAAAACCCTTGCAAGACTTGATCCAGGGGTGTGAAATATGTGCTAAGAATGTAATTTATTTCAGTCTGGCATATTTGGACTGAATAATAAGGAAGGTGACTAATTAATATTATACTATGCTGTGGGCAAGGCAGCACAGTGGGCTGAGCCATGCTCCTTTCACCTTTGCAGACCCGTGTTCAAGCCTTAGAAGAGTCACAACTGCCGGGCACAGTTTGGGGGAAGGGAGAGGAAGGTGTCAGCTGACTTTTCCTGGCTGCGGAGACCCCTGTCCACATTCTAAAACCACCCTAACATCAGCCTCTGCTCTGAGGAAATGAGGGGAAAGACAAGTGATTGCTACTTGGCTGTGGCAATTTGACTGACTTACATGTCAGGAGGCGATAGCTCCGTGACAGCTTCAGCTGTCCTAGCTCTAGCCTGGGTTAGCCAGCTCACTTTCATCTCACTTAAATATTTGGAATTAGATGAAATAAAAGAAAAGTGGTGTGTGTGTGTGTGTGTGTGTGTGTGTGTGTGTGTGTGTGTTCAGATTAGATGTTGGATCGTGGTGGGGCACAGTAACAAAATGACCAGAAAACAGTGAATTATTTAGAATCAAATTAGCCTAAGTTCCCATTAGAATCCACTGATTCCATTTCTGCAGTATCCAGAGCTCAAAAACATAGTTTGGTCCTGTGCTTTTTCTCTATGGCATTTGATTAGTTTTCAGACAATGGGAAGGCCACTTTAAGTCTAACCAGTGTTACTACTCTCTGTACTCTCAATCCCACACCCTACCACAGTGTAGTCTATGGGATGCTGGGAACCTGACCACCTCCAGTATCATAAACACCGTGGCCAGAGATGAGGTTCTTACCACATTACTTGTTTTTCCAGTGGAAACTGTGATGGCCTTCCCAGGGGCAGTTCATGCTTCTCTGGGGAGGATTAAAGCAGACATTCTGCAAAGCTAGGCAGGGTTGGGGGTGAGAGTAAGGGGGCTTTCATGACAAGAGTGATTAAAATGCAGTTCCTTTGTACCTGTTCACAGGAAATTTCAAGTTTCAGGATATTGCCCTGGCTGGTGTGGCTCAGAGAACCGAGTGCCGGCCCGAGAAAAAGTGTCGCCAGTTCAATTCCCAGTCAGGGCACATGCCTGGTTTGTGGGCCAGGTCCCTAGTAGGGGGCACACAGCAGGCAGCCGCACATTGATGTTTCTCTCCCCGTCTTTCTCCCTTCCTTCCCCCCCATCTAAAAATAAAATGAATAAAATCTTTAAAAAAACGTTTCCGGGTATCACAGGGTTCCTGTTTCTCTCATTCTGCTACTTGGACTTTAGTCGTCATTGGAACCATCACCAGAGAGAAGCTGCCTTGATGGAAATGAGGGAAGGCTGGCTCTCAACATCAGGAGTTCTCTAGGTGAAATTCAGACCTGGCCCTGTGCACGGAGGACAGAGAGACAGAAGAGAGAAGCAGACCACTTCAGACTGGTAGGTGGTAGGTTGAACAAGCAAGGGAATTTATATAATGGGGCTTGTCTTGGGCGGTTGCAAGATGACTAGATCTCTGCACCTGCAGAAGCCTCAACAGGATTCCGTCATATATATAGTCCAGATGGTCTCAATAACACATTACTCTCACAAGGCTGCTCCCTGAAGTGGCTCCTGGTACAGGAACGGTGGGCAGAACATACGTGTCAAAGACAGGGGTTGGGATAAGGAGCTTCAATTACCCTGGTCCAACTCGCAGGTCAACTGGCAGTCACATCCTCTCAATGACCTCCTCCAGCAAGGAAATGTGATACACATTGGATAATTTTTGTCTTTGTTAGCACATCTGATGGGTGGCATAGTAAGGAGAATAAGAAGAAAGTATTTGTTAAAGTTTAGGTTATGATGTGAATTTCATTTATCCAGTTATGATGACTAATCCACCATGTTCTACCCATCCACTATTAGTATGTATAAATTGGTGTGAGAGTAATTGAGATATACATATATACACACATATATCACTATATGTGTATATATATACATATACATATCAAGTGAGAGTAATTGATATATATGCACAGATATATATATACATACATATATATCTCAATTTTATATATATATGAAATTTTAGACATAATTTATTTTCCCAGATCATTAATAATTGATTAGAATGAGTGAACAATCATGATTATATCTCCTCAAAATATTTAGCAGTATTGAGTGACTTTGGCAGTCTATGTAGAACTTCCATATTTGGTTATAGAATTAAGAGCTCCTGGTTTCACAGCCCTCTTTGAAATGACCTATATGTGTTTTAACTGGAACAGAAAGACTCATACTCTCCAGATGACACAGGCAGGTTTTAAGAACCCGAAATCGTGGCAATCCCATCTGTAAATGCTGTGGAATGGAGTCTGCATTAGTGGGTGTAGTTCTGCTTTGAGTTCATTCTTGAGTGTTCTTCCACATCTAATTTTCTACAGAAACAAATGTGATTCATCAGAACGACACATATAGGAAGTATTGTTTCTTTCATTTCCAATCTATATTTAGAGACAAATTATAGCTCTTGATACTGTGGTTTAGTGAAGCTGCTGTTTTGGGGGCATGTATGTTACTTCTGTAATAGGTATAAAAATAAGGTGTCTCAGGTATGGAGACTAGCTTTATGCTGCCTGCTAGCTTTTGGGGGGCTGCTTTGGATTGGTTCCTGGGGTATACACAGATAACTAACCAACATACATTGGGCCTTCAGCTCTTTGGTTTACAAGCCAGGCTGTGGATTGCCTCCCCTTGGAATGTTTACTACTTTGGAGTGGGAGAGGGTCAACTCTTCATGGCTTCTTTAAGGAATACCTGATACTCCACAGAGAGTTGGAGAAAAGGGCAGTGCCAAACCTCCCATCCCTCCTTGGTGGTGTTTAGAGTGTTCTCGAGAGGTGGAAAAGTCGTCCATGGCATCATTGAAAGCAGGATTCTACTCGTATTCCACAGAGAAGATGGCAAAGTCAGCAGGAGGCCACTTGAGGGAATCCTTTGGTACTTACTGAGAAGCAGAGATCAGAATGAGGGCAAAACCTAAGGGAGGCCTAATCTAACACCCAGTGGAGGGACGGAGAGGCAATTAGGTAACCTTGCCTAGAAGGCTCAGGGATAGAATCATAAACAGTTAGGAAACATTTTAGGAAAGCTTTAGGCATAGGCTCCTAGATTACTGATGAGAATTGGAATAACTTGTGAAGATCAATGAGCAGCCCTTGCTACACCAAAACGAGGACCTCTGGTTCAAAGCACCAGCTTTGTCACATTATGAGACTGTGTACAGTGAGGCCAATGATTTTCCAGTGAGGTGCAATGTAGCAAGGATGTGATGTGGTTGGAGGGTGTGGGCTTTGGAACCTCAGACACTTCTTAGCTCTATGACTTGAGCAATTTTTTTAATCTCTTTAAGCCTCATTTCTTCATCTGTTAAGAGATGATAAAAGTAGTGTAGAGTTTCTCAGCTTTGGTGCTATTGACATGTTGAACTGGATAATTCCTTTTTTTTAAAGATTTTATTTATTTATTTTTTAGAGAGTAGGGAGGGAGGAGAAAAACATGGATGAGAGAGAGAAACATTGATTAATTGCCTCTTGTATGCGCTCCCACTGGGGACGGAACCCACAACCCAGGCAGGTACTCAGACTGGAATCAAACCGTGACCTTTGGTTTTGCTGTAGCACACGCAGCCAACCGAGCCACACAAGTCAGGGCTGAACTGAATAATTCTTTGTTTTCATGTGCATTGAAAGTTGTTTATCAGAATTGCTGGCCTCCACCCCTTAGATGCCAATAACACAATATCAATAACAAAAATGACTCCAGACATTGTAAAATGTTCCCTTACATCAAAATGCTTCCACCATACTAATGTAATAGTGAGAATAATGAAATTCTATATAAAGCACTTGGCATGGTATCTGTCATGTGAAATTACTCAATAGATATTAAATACTATTTTACCCATTGATTAAAAAATGCAAGCAACATTTTTATTAGATATTAAATAATACCAGATATTAGGGGATACTGTTTACTATCTCAGGTAATGTGTGAAAGTCTTATCCAGAGTTTCAACTAGCACTCCTGTCCTTTCCTTTGAATAAGGAAATGCTGTTTTTCTAAAAAAAAAAAAAAAAAAAAGGGTATTTTTCCTGCGTTCACATACTTAGTTTACGTATACTTTGCAGACACAGTCACAGCTCACCTGGTAGAGAGTTTGCAAAACAGTAGCTGCATGATTAATTGATTAAACATTGCTGTGTTCTTCGCATATTCTGGAAGAACAATTACAAGTTCCTCAGTGTAATACATGTCTGGATATTGAGCAGTTGCCCACAGTAGTCTTATCTGGAAAGACATTCATGACAATTATATGTAAGCTTTCATTAAAAATGTGTTTATATTGTTTTTGAATCATAGAATATTCACTGACTTTGTTGACATAAAAGGGAAAGATGATACTCCTTTTTGTTTATCATGCACATTTAATGTCCTATCTTTGCAGACTATTACTTTATAGCGTGTGCAATAATAAAATCATTCAACATGCAATTCTAGCGTCTTCTTGAATTTAGTGATTGAAAAACAAACCGCATAACATGATCTTCTGAGTCTTGGCTTCATATGTATGTAACTCCTGCCACTTCTTTAGCAAAGCAAACTTTAGGTGGCTGATAAGAATAGGCATGACTAACAAAGGTAATTTCTTCCTGCATTAATCTTAAACTCTTTAAAAGTCATCAAGGTTTTATTTCTTTGGCTCCAGATTGAACCGTTGAATTTTGCAGAAAGCATTAAAAGTTACACAAAGGGCGTTATATTAGAACAAAAAACAACTGCCATTAGGAAAATATTAAAGAGAGGCGGAGGGACATCTAAAAGTCCCTGGTTTCACATCTATATGTATGTATTTTTTAACACCAGGCTAAGAAGGACCATCCTGCATTGGAAATATTTGGGTTTGGCTCTCTCATTTAATTTGTCGAGAGTGAAACGTCTGTGGTAATATGTAGAACACTGATTTGACAGAATCTTTAGGCAAAATCTTTAGGAAAAAGGTATATTAGAATTAGAATATTTAACAAATTGCAAAAGTAATTTGAAGAACCAAATCAAAACAAAATTGTTTTTATTTTTATTTAAATCTGTATTGCATGATCTTTGAGGCCATCTGTCAATCACCCTCCCTCCAGCTCTTATTTCCTGTACAACTATATTGGTCCCATGTAGACATTCTCGTACGTTCCTGATTTTCTCTTAGGACCTCCATCTTCACCACTGCTTCAATGTTATGGGTCAAAATCTGTCCTTTCAACTCTTTTCTAGTTACACCTGTGCATGCTGATTGTACCTTTAATTAACTATTACTTATGTGATTTTTTTGTTTTATTATCTTGCAATAGTTTGTATATTGCTTAGCAACTTTGTGTTTGTTGCATGTGTTTCATACCTTCTCAAGAAGACTGTTATATCATGGGAAGAATAGACTGCATTGAATTTTATTTTTTTCAAAGTTCCCATAGAGAAGTTTTGAATGTATAACCAGTTTGTGTTGGGAAATTAATAAATACTAGGTTAAACTATTTGACAGTGAGCTTTTATGAAGAACCACTTATTTAAATGTTTAAAATTTTTTGATGAATATATTTACACACACACACACACACACACACACGTACACAAGGTCTGTCCAGAAAAAGTCCAACCATTGTTAATATAATAAGAATGGTTTGTGCAACAACATCAATGTAATCTGGTAGCCAAGGAGAGTGGACTGGAATGCCCATGTGTGAATAATGACAACTTCACTGTACTGGTCAGTGGGAATGTTAGACACCATGAGTGAGCATGTGTACTGTGTGGCCATCACATTCAAAATGACTGAGCGAGTAGAGCAACGAAACTGCATCTAATTTTGTGTGAAGCTTGAACATTACTCCATGGAAACTATTGGGATGATTCAAAAGGCTGCAGCTATGGGCAACTGGTGATTGGTAGCTTCATCATGAAAATGCACCCATTCATGAAACACATCTCGTGCAGAGTTTTTTGGTGAAACATCAAATTACTCAGGTTACTCAGCTCCCCCACAGTCTAGATTTGTCACCTTGTGACTTCTGGCTTTTTCCAAAGCTAAAATCACCTTTGAAAAAGGAAGAGACTTGCCCCAGCTGCTGTGGCTCAGTGGATTGAGCTTGGGCCTGCAAAGCAAAAGGTTTTGGGTTCAATTCCCAGTCACGGCACATGCCTAGGTTGCAGGCTCGGTTTCCCAGTGAGGAGCACATAAGAGGCAACCACACATTGATGTTTTTCTCCCTCTCTTTCTCCCTCCCTTCCTGTCAGTCTAAAAATAAATAAATAAAATCTTTTAAAAAAAGAAGAGATTTCAGACCATCAGTGAGATCCAGGAAAATACAATGTGGTAGTTGATGGAGACTGGGAGAACTGTGTGAGGTCCCAAGGTGCCTATTTTGAAGGAGACTGAGGTGTCATTGTCCTATGTACAATGTTTCTTGTATCTTATATCTTCAGTAAATGTCTCTATTTTTGATATTACATGGCTGGATACCTTCTGGACAGACCTCATATACATAATAACGAATAACAATACCAGAAATATCATTGAATCAGAATGGTGCACTATTATAATCTAGTCAATTCTTGTTTGCAGATGGGAAACTGCATGGATAAATAAATGATTCACCTGGTAAAAACTCAATAATCACCTTCAAAGGGTAACTGAATATTTCCACTCACAGTCCCTCATTTTCATTACTTAGTGTCACCTCCCCTATTAGTTAAATACTACCAATGAAAAGACACACTGGTATAAAATAAGTACGATGGTATCAGATCACCTCACATTCTGCTAGAGGGGCAGTATACAGCCTGTTGGAGTTAAGCTCATGTTTGAGAAACACACAGGTTGGAGATTCAGGGCTGGCTTTGCCATTCCCTATCTGGGAGAACTCAGATGAGTAAATTCAGCCCCAAGCTTTGTTTATTTATCTATAAAATGGGACTGGCAATTGTACTTACCTCAAAGCACCTAATATAACTGATCTATTTTACATGGCATATAAAAAGCTGTTAGTGAATATTACCTATAATTATGAACACTTTAGGGAGTTACAATTCAAAAATAATCTAAATGTTCATCTGTTTAATAGATACTACATACATATTTCAATTCATATGTTTTATGTTATACTTTAAGAAATGTGTATCTTTCTACTCTAGTTTGTCAATGTTCCCAGGAAAATTTATTTCAATGATAGTTTCCTCTAAATTACAGAGAGAAAAACATCTTTTCTTTTCAGTTTTCAGTTTAGATAATTTTGATGTTATAGGTACTTTTGTTTTCATTTTTAGTGCTCTCATTATCCTATTTTAATAATAGCTGTCAACATCCTTAAACATTACTGCATAGTTTAATCATATATTTCCTTAAGGAACCACATTTTTCTTTCAAAAAGTGAAATGATAAAAATACTACTGAGATAAATTGCTTATTTTATTCTTGTGTAGCGCAATATTTTATAACTACTTCTTTTAAAACCATAGGTTGAATATAAAATCCACTGGGGACAATACTAGATTTATTTTCTTAATATTATATTTTATCTGTTTTAATTTCAAATTACACCTCTTTTTTCTGATAATTGGAAAAATATCTTTCTGGAAAATGAGTTACATAACATCAATTTTTTTTAACATTTGCTATTATCTAAGATCAAACTAGCTCACATGCCTTTTCCTGGTCGCAAGCAGATTTGAAGTATGGCTGCACCAGGGCAAACTCCAAGCACCTACTCTACATAAATTAATCTCCCAAAGGAAAATGCATTATGCTTATAATTGAAGTTACCATTTCTAATACCACCATTAATGCTGATTGAATCTTAAATTTGTGTTGGGATCATTTATTTGAAGACACTATATCTCTTAAACATTCATGTCAAGTACACCCTGTAAAGGTTAATCTACAGTCTTGAAGCTATTTCTTAGGCTTTGGCAACCTGGAGAAGGTCAGATTATGAATCTATGCAAAAATAAGAGCCTATTTTTAAAATGGGTAGAGCAAGAACTATTTTACAGAAAGATAGGGGTTGGCAATTTAGCTTAAGTGTTTTAGTTTTTAAATATAAAGAGTTGTTAGATGTGTCACAATATAATCCATTTTTAACTCATTTTTTTACATTTTGTTAAATTAGAATTTTCACATTAAGCCATTTCCTCTACTCTTTCTTGATATGGTGAGTCCTGGAAATGAGTAAGCTCCTCCAACTAGGGCCATTTTTTTGTGTCTCTCTTCTTGCTTCTTTTACCCTTTTTGTACGTGGATGGTTGTGTCACTAGCTACCCAGTTGCTATGTTTAAACACTTGGAGGGAGGGTCACTCTTAACGCCTCCTTTTGTCTTCCTTTGCCACATCCAAAACATCTTAAGTGCTGTCTATATAGTCTCAAAATGAAACTGTGGAAAACATCTACATCTTTCTGTTCTCCTTATCATTGCTTCAGTGCAAGTGACAACTACCTAGTCTTAGGCTGAACTGTGCCCAATTGGCGTTTGTGTCAGATGAAAATACTCATATTAGCAATTCATGTATTTTACCCTAAATAATTTTCTTTTTTCTAATTTATTTGTTTTACACTGCAGTAAGAGAAAAAAATTTAAAATACAATTCTGGTCGTATTTTATCCTTGTTAATCCCTGTCACTTGTTTTCCTTTGTCCCTGTGATAATGTCCAAATTTCCCAAATTCCTTTCCCTGACTTGCACGTGCTGGTCTCTATTGATTTCTTTAGTATCATTTTTTTTTTTTGCAATTTTTTTGCCCTTGCAATTTTGCTCCTTCACTCAATATACTCCATGAAGGCAAGGGCCATATCTTCCAGTTGATCCTCAGGCTTTTAGAGCTAGTATATTGCAGGTATTCATACATTCTTGGGCAAGTTAGTTAATCTCTCAATTTAACCCATTTTTAAAGATGAAGGTAACTTCAGTGGTGAGGATTGCATGACAATACCTGTGTAAAAGGACTTTTGGGTGGCTACTCTTATTGTAGATCTTTGTACTTCCACTTTCCATTCATTTCCTCAGTATTGGTTTGTTTCCTTTATCTTCTCACTGGTAAAGGAGAGATTTTTGGTGCATGCTGTAGGGAGGGTAGAGGAGAATGGGAAACAGAATGGAGTGAATTTTCCAGTCCCCACCTACTCACACCCCTGAGACTGGGTGTAGGTAAGTACAGGGAGAGTTGTAGAGGTGGTGGGACTCCTCAGGGCTGCACCGAATCTAGGTGATAAAGTGGCACAGTGTTTGGAAGGAGACCTTGTTGCCCTTGTGCACAGGATACAGTATTTTGTGACTCTCAGAGGACTGGGACCTTGATTTTGCCAGACTCAGGTTAGAGGGATTTATTGAGACTATACCTGGCAGTAAAGGAAGGAAACATTTATCTCATGGGAACAAAGAACAGTAAGCGTGACATGTCAGAGTTTGCAGATACTAGAACTAAATTCACTAATATCTAAAGGAGGTTCATTTTATGGGTCTTCATTTCTTGTATTTTTTCTATTAAATGGTACTCCAAAACATTCCCAGAGTTGCTTTTGTTTTTCTTCTGTCTTCTCCCTTCTCTTGCTGCTGGCTGTTTTACTTACCCTCTATTCTGTATGCCCTTTTTATCTATGACAAAGCTTTTTTTTTTATCTATTTACACATCTATTCATAGCTAAAATTATCTTCATTTTACCTTGGAGGATAAGACTAAGTAGGAAACCAGTTCATCGTTTGTAAAGTTTTTTTCTGGTCCTGTACCTCTGCAAGCATTAGTGTTATTACTCATTTATTCATTCAATTAATTCGTTCAACAGTTATTCACATAACATCATTTATAATTTTAGGCACCTTCCTGGTACTAGTAACAATACCTAGATATTACACATAAATATCCCTACCCTTAAGACACTCACATTCTAACAACATTCAAACTATTGCAATAATATTGGGACTGGAAACAGGACTGAGACTGGGATAGCATTCTAGCAGTTAGCAATGTATCATGACATTGAAAATCATCAGCAAAGTGATAAATATGAATGTTGAGGTCTGTTTTCGGGGCTCCTTCAGATAGTTCTGTTTTCATTCTGCCCACTGATTGCTCACAGCCTTCTCTGTCGTTTTATTTCTAAGTAGCCTTATGCCACCTGTCCAGAAAGTATCCAGTCACTTACTATGAAAAAGAGAGACATTTCTTGAAGATACAAGATACAAGATACAAGAAACATTGTACATAGGACAAGGACACTTCACTCCCCTTCACAGTAGGCACCTTGGGACCTCACACAGTTCTCCCAGTCACCACGAGCACCATTGAATTTTAATGACTCTCAGTGTTCTGAAATCTCTTCCCTTTCAAAGATGATTTTAGTTTTGGGAGAAGCCAGAAGACTCAGGATGCCAAATTTAGGCTCTAGTGGGGCTGAGTCACCTGGGTTATTTGATGTCTCACCAAAAAACTCTGCATGAAAAGTGATGAGTAAGTGGGTACTTTGTCATGATGAAACTGCCAATCACCAGTTGTCCATAGCTGCGGCCTTTTGAATTATCCCAATAGTTTTCCATGGAAGAACGTTCAAGCTTCACACAGAATTAGATGCAGTTTTGTTGCTCTGCTCGCTCAGTTATTTTGAATGTGATGGCCACACAGTACGCATGTTCACTCAATGATGTCTACCACCCCCACTGACTAGTACAGTGAAGTTGTCATCATTCACACATGTGCATTCCAGTCCACTCTCCTTGGCTACCAGATTACATTGATGTTGTTGCACAAACCTGATGTTGTATGAAGTTAATTTATGGGCTGGTGTGTGCTCATGAATAAATGTATATTATGTCCACACATTGTTTTGGCATTTCAGAAGAAACGTCATCCCAATACCCCCACAAATCACCCCTAAAGATAATTTCAAATCTTTTCTTCAGGCTAACGGAGAAGCTATTTGTTCCACAGGCAGACATTTTATGCTTCCCAAATCTCACTATCTATATGGTTAATTGGTAAATATTCTCTCAAAACCCCATGCAAAAGAGAACTAAGCCAGAATCAATTCTGTTTTTATGCCAGCTGTTGTATATATCTTCATTCTTTTAAACATATTTTAAATTTAAAATATTATGATATTATTTCTGCATTATGCTCATTAAAAACTTTAAAAATTAGATCTTTCTTGTGTTTGATATTATAAAATAGAAATCTTGGGTACGATATTTAAGTGGGGTAGAAGCCATCATCAGTGAATAGCTGTTTAAGTACAAAGATGCAACCCAATTACAGTACTGTGTTATTTGTCAGCTGGCTGTTACTGCCATTCCTCTTAGTGTTATTTCACCTTAAATATCAGTGCATTTATTGTTTGCACCCTAACATTCTCCACACTGGGAGTTATTGACCACTTTGAGGGCAGAACCAGCTTTCGAACACAATAGAAGCCTTAAATCTTCATGTTTCCCAGTTGTCACTCTCCAGTTGTAGGCCTTTTTAAAAGGGTTTGGGGTTCTCCTTTCATTACATATGCATAACTTCCATTAGTGTTAATCACATGCTCCATTTTAGAGCTGTTTTGGCCCCTCCGGTTAAATGGGCGTTTAAGCAGTTTTTAATGCATTATATGTACTTATTTTTTAAACGAGTATTATATGCCCAATTGACTGGAATGAATACAAAGTCCATCAGGTGAATACAGATTTATAATTGTTTTTAAAGCGTGTATTATTTACTCGACCAACCATGACAGCCCTTTTGCAGTCATTCCAGCTGAGAGGGGAAATGCATGTATATGTCACTACCAAACAAACCTTCCTGAAATCTTTCCATGAGGTTCTCTCAGTTAAGCTCCAAGCTTATCTAGCTAATCATTTTCCCTCCATTTCTCTCTTCACAAATTCTCAAAATACTGTTGACTATTTTTAGCTTGCATTTTCATATCATCATGTGTGAACTAGAGGACAGCTTTGCAAATCCTCATTCAATTCAAATAAACTCAACAAATTCAACAAGATACACAGTGGCTATGTGGCATTAGACCCTAATACTAAAAAGGAAAATACATACTCAGTTCTCAAGTCACATAAAATTGACCTACATAAATAGTAAAATTTAGTGAATTATTTTGTTTTACATATTATTCAATCCGTCTATACATTCCAATAGCTAGTTAGACTGAAAAATTAAATGCATTTTTGTTTCTTCTCAGACATACAATACAATTAAATTCCACTCTGATATTCTTTCGTAGCATTAAGCATGTTACCTATCTTTTCTTTCTGCCCTGGGTTAGTAAGTTTATTCTAAAATTGTTTACCAAGTCTTTACTATAATTTTTATTTTGTAGTATCTTTCTTTTTACTATAATAATAGGTAACTGTATAATAACACATTGGACTTTATTTTTATTAACTTTTAAAGCTCAAGGCAGATACATCATGCAATTTTTGAGAATGTATTCAGACCCTATGCCAAAAAAGGTAACGGCTCTAGACCATGAGGTAAACCATGTCCGGTGGTTGGTAGAATTGAAATCCATATTAACTGTGAGAAGAAAATGAATTGCTTATTATTAGAAAAGAGCAGCATATAAAACTTCAATTTCTGACAATGAAATTTAAGAATTTTAAAATTTCAAAAATAGTTTAGGAAGACCTTGCCATTCTTTGTAGTTAAAAAAAAAAATGAATTCACAAGAAAGACTGCATTCACTGAAGTAACTAAGAGAAAATTTTTCATACTGTGTATATGTAAAAATTGCCCTTGGGGTGGGTGTTGTAGCCTTTGTTTGCAAAGAAACTGGCCATACTTGCAACTCTCCCTCAGACATGAGGTCAGTCTGACACTATTGCTGGTAGAATCTTCCCAGGAAGCAGGACCCTGAATGCAGGTGTGCTGCTGGCTGCTGCTATTGTCCACTTAGTTTTTAAGAGGGGTACTTGTTGATGCTTCATAAGAGCATCTTTGGGTGTTCTTGTGTGGCTGCCACAGAGGAAAGCTTAGTTATGACAATGTGGTTCAGAAACCAGGCAGCAATGGGTAGAATATGGTCTCTTTATTTGAAACAAAAACATAAAATCGCCTTTATAAAATGTGTCCTTGAATTATAATGAGAAAAGGTAAGCCTACATAATAAAAAAAATCCATGTTGAAATTCTAAATAATGAATAAGTTGTCAGCCCAGCAACCATATTTATATCTATACTGCTTAGATTAGACTAATGCTATTCCATGTCTGATGGCAACAGCTGTTTGATTTAATTTTGGATTCCTTTTCTTTTGGATCTTCCTATTATTTAGTTTTCTTATGCAAGCTCGTTCATCCTTCCTTTCTGCTACTTTGCTTTCAGTCTTTTTCCATTCTCATCTTTTACAAATATTGATAGCAAATTTGCTACATGAATTGGGCTCTAAATGAAATATGGTTCTAGTCTTTAAAAGCTTCACAGTTCAATAAACACTATATACACACAAAAAATAAAAATTTAACATAATATGCATGTAAGTGTAGGGTTAAAAAAATACCAGTAAGACCATGTTAGTTGGCATTCATTGTTGACTTTATTTTTTAAATTTGTTTGATATCTACACTTATTTCTATATCAGTTAAGCTTTAGTAGGAATAGGAGTCTTTCTTAAATTAGAAGAAAAAGTTTCCATGGAAAAATCAAAATTATTCCATTAAAGATTATGGGAAAGTCCTCAAGTGCCCTTCTGAGCGTGTATCTTGGTTATATATATGAATTTTCAAGAACATAAAATATGTAGTTAATAAATTCCATATAATAAAATATTACATATAAAAGTAATAGCTTGACCTCATTTGGAAGTATTGTCATTGTCATTACGAAGCTTAATTAACCAAAAGTATAGTTTACAAAAGAATAAAATAAAACTTCAACTGATATTATAAAAAGATTTTTAAAAAAATTGCACTTCATTTCTTCCCCCCTTAAAAAAAGCCTTTTCAAATTGTTCATAATTTAGGAAAAATGTCTCCAGGGAAGATAATTTTTTAACTCTCGTATTATTAAGCATATTTTCTTCACTATTTTATAAGGAACAGAACTTCATTTCTGTCTTTGTTCCATAGTGCCACATCTATGAATGGACCGCATTTTCTTAAACATACACATCCCCTCAGCATAATCACATAGACTAACTGACCTGGATCATTAATTGTTACACTTGAAGAACTCTATAAACTTAAGCAGAGATGTGAGTAGTAATGTGACATTGACCATAGAGATTGGCATTTGCTTTTGATGTTGTTTCTTTGCTTGTATTTTAAAATCGTTTTCTATTCCCTGGTTATTTCCCATTTGAAAGCAATATTACTGAAACCTTTTGTTACAATAAACTACTTCCACGTTTAGTGATCTCTCAAAATATCCAGCCATTTCATTAGTTGGAATGCACTCTAGATTTTCCGGCACTCTTTCATTAGTAAGGCAACAAAATGATAGCTTCTTCTTCAAGCCTTTTATGCTTCTGTTAAAGTGAAAATACGTAAACAGAAAGCATCAGCATCAGAGCAGTACTGCTGTTGCAGAACTTAGATGAAATGTGATTTGTTGTGTATTGGTATTAATACTTTGAGTTTCTCCTCCCTGTGTTATGCAGATTATAGTTTCAATGAGAATTTTGCTGGCAACAGAATAAAGCAAATAAAACTTCACCAATGAAAATTATATTTTACAAAAGAATAAAATAAAATTACATAATATATGACTGTAAAAATATTTTCACTGCTTTTTCTTGCCACTTTTTAAAAGCTAAGTGATAAAATGCACATATTTCTATATTGTATTTTTGGAAGCATTGAATTACTCTATCCTTAAACATTTTTAAATGTTTAAATGTTTTGTTAAAATATTAAAAGCCTGCCAAGCTAATTTAAACAAAAAGAAATCCTTTTGGTGTGGCAGATATAGCATCAAACACTCACTATTCAGAGACATTTTTTAAAAGTGCATTCAGGTTTTCAGAGAAGAGGAATAGCAAATACATTTTAAGGAACTGAAGTATTCTTTCTTTCTGTCTCTCTTAGAACCCCTGAAATCGACAGTGCAGCTGAGCGGATTTCATGTTAGGGAGCTGTCCTAAATCCACACTGACAGAGGGACTGCATGAACGATGCAGAGCTGTCTCCTCTCACACGTGTGCCACCATACACACTCTCAGGTTCTGACTTGTTTAGGAAGGCTATGCCAGGAGTCCTGAAGCTTATTCTTAAAATACAATCTACTTAAGATGAACGCAGACTCATGAGCCTGTACACAGGTATATCTCAAGGCTGAACAAGGTTTACCTGGTATTTATTTGAATGTGTATTAGCAAATTATAGAATCATACTTAGCAGCTCTACTGGTGAAATGAGCATCCTGGTAAATATTGTGATTGATCTAGGAAAAAATATTAGTATAAAAAGGGAGTAGGTGCAATTTACCTTGGTGTAGTTGATTTGGAAGGTGCTTTTAAAATTTGCTTGTGTAGTACAACCAGGTGCTGAGAAGAATCTACAGTGATATAAAGAAATAGAATTCCTATATATCTTTATTGAATGTGACACAGTATAATCAAAGAATGCACATAATTAAGTGCTGGAGCTCAAAGCATCTTTGAAGCAGGAATTCTGCTGATTTTTTTTATTTCATGTGATTGCTTACAGATTAGTTATCTATTTGCTCCTAAAGAATATACTTAAACACTCAATCAATGAATAACCTACAGCAGTTTGTTGTAGATTCAATAATGGGGAATGGTGCATTGTACCAGGATAGTCAGATATACCCATAGGGAGTGTCAGTGGTCAAAATGCTTCCATTGCCAGAAGGTAGTCTGAAAATGGTCTGGAAATTCAATACAGCATTGACCCTACCTTGTATACATGATCTGCAGCCAGTTTCTCAAGCGTACTTGAAGTTTTAAAAAGAACCATTAGAAAAAAGCTGGAATTAAAAAAATCTATTTTAAAAGAGTTTATTTTGTGTGTGAAATTGTTGATTTTTGAATGTATTAGTTCTAATGAGCTAAATAGCAAATCTAATCATTTCCATTTTAGGTTACATAGGTCTAAAATTCTTTTATTTTACAATAATGTAAGAAATCATTTTGGAGTTTTAAAAATAAAAATTTAAATTTAAGTACTAATTTTTCTTATGTGTAAATACAGTTAAATACTTACCTGTTTTATCCACATGAATCTCCTGATTATCAAACCACAAATAACTACATATATACACACATCCTTATAATCTTTCTGATTTTAATTTCTTTATTAAATTGTTTTTTCTTTATCAGTGAATTAAGAACAAGATAAGTGGAAAGATTTTTAAGTAAAGTCATTTAACAAATATACCAATGTGTTTGCTTTTTCCTTCATTCTGAGAATTGACACTATGTTTTCATTAAAATACATATCAACTTTATATTCTTTGATTATTAGTTACTTTCACTTGTGTAGTTATTCCAAATTGCTTTAAGATGACAATTTTGTTATTCTGAAATCAGAACAATTTTAGAATTAGAATTTTTACTAATAGAAAAAATAACAAATTATTTTGGAATATACTTAATTTGGAAATATAAAAATTTCTTGTTATTCTCATACACAAACTGAGTTCCTTTTCAGAATTTTAACACATTGAGAATGTACATTAAATGATATCACATAAGATACATACTAGTGTCTATTTTATAAGTTTTAGACTTTTCATTTCAATATTACAAGGATAGCTACATATAATTTTGAGAACTGAAATGGCATTTATATGTATAATAGTAAATATTACATATATGTAAATAATGTCTGCATACACATACACATATACATAAACACACTTTTAACATTTCATTTGGGGGATAGTAAATGTATAAATGCGACATAAAATTCCATGTACTTTAGAAGCTTTTATTAAAATCTTAGTTTCATGATTATGATTAGTGGGTCAATGGCATGGACAAATCATAGAATCATCCTGTCATGATGCTGAGAATTAAATTCTTTCGTAAACTTTAAACAGCATCCTGTTGATTTTGGCCATACAGATTTTATATGTTAGATTTCAATAGTTCTTGATGATAACAATAATTTGAATGCTAATTTTTTCTTCACTGATTGACAGGCGGGTTTACCTTTCAGCACGTTAGCTACTTTTTTAGGAGGTTGCATTGAATCTTATAGCTCGTCAATCAATACAGTAGCTCATTAAGTCCCCTTTACAAAATCTGCGTAAGAGATGTGCTGTTTATCTAATTACAGATGGAGGAAATAGTGTTATAATGCAAGTTAATTATTTCACACCCTGAAATAAGAGCTAATTTTAATGATTCATTGTTTTTTCTATTTGACTTTCTTCTATTTTAAGATACAGATTATACTATTCAATAAAATGGTTTAGCTGATTTTAATCTGATGAAAGATGTGAACATTTGTGCCTGGGCTTGAGTTACACACATAATTAGAACTTTAACAATTGCTAACTCTCTTTCCCTGTTCTATATTCTATATTTATCAAAAGAATTCTAATGTTTGCTCCTTTTTTTGTGAGAGAAGATTACATTTTCTAATTTGGGCAAACCAGCTGGGATATTATAGTGTACCATTAAAATAACAAAGGCTGCTGGACAAAAATTGAATATGGACTGGGCTCAATAGGGTTAAGGACTAACAGTGCCAGAGAAACTTAACTTTTACCATGACATATGGTCATAAACTGATAGTATTAATCCTGAAGCTGATTTTCTAGTTTAAAACTAAGTTATAGGCTCCAAGAACAGAGCTGTGACGTTTTTCTGTTCACAGGTATCTATTCAGCTCCAAGGACACAGTAGGTGCTCATTAAATATTGTTTATATGAATGAAAAAAGGTACATTTTATTTTCATCTTCATAAAGGTATGCAAATTAATTTAAAATTGATCTAAGAATCTTGCGATATTTTAAATAATCTGTGCTTTCTGTTTCAACTGACTAGTTTCTCCAATCACTGCGGTCCCTAAGGTGGAAGCTAAAGCAGTTCCACTCCGGTAAGGACCAGGGATCCGCATAGGGGGAAATCCCTAATCTGCATTCCTTGCTTGCGGACCACCCCACTGCACAGCGTCACACCTCACACAAGATCCCTGCCTCAACTGCGGCACTTACAAGAATTCAATGGTCTTAATTTATGAATCATAATTTTTTAATTAGCTATTTTTTAAAACAAAGAACATGACCACCGACATTTATGGGTGGGGCCTTTGAAAAGACTTTTCACATACCTAGAAATTAGTGCTTGCTCTACTTCCACTGATGCAAACATCTCCTCGGCAGAGAGAAAAAGAACCTAACCTTCCCCTCTCCTTTTTTTCCCTTTCTGAAACCTAAAAGCATTTTGTTTTCTTGAGCTCTATGAAAGTTCAGCGCATAAAAGGTTAGGAGCCTGACTTTTTTCTGTCCTGTATATCTTTGAAAAATTGGTTTATGAAGAGTCATACATCATGTAGCCAGACATATGGGAATAGTTAAAGATTAAGGTAAATAGACAAATTGAACTGCTTTAAATCATTTTCCTGGTTTCAGTTTTATGAAGGAGCTTATGAACAAAAGCTGACGTTAAGCAATCACAATAGGCTCTTCTATATGTTTTCCACAGCGGTAAAGACTTTAGTGTCAGGAAGTGTTGTATCACTGAGAGTTACAGCAATTTGATCGGTGTCTGGATTTCAAAAATGTTACCTTGTCAAACCATAACCTTTTCCAAGTCTTTCATTTGTCATTGTTTTGTAGATTATATCATTTATTTTGCATTACCTGTATCAGAAAGCATGGATCATGGGTTATAAGATTTTTTTATTATATATTGGTTGTTTTTATTTTTTAAATAAAATTAATACTGTGGGCATTTGTGTTCAAAAGGACTAATCAAATATTTTGGAAGGAAGTTTGATTTCATGTAACAAACATCACTGTAACTTTGCCTAAGGAGACCTTTGATTTCTTTTTACCAAAAATAAAAAAAGATATATTTTCAGGACCATTAGGATAACATTTTAAATAGATTGAATAAATATACTGAACTTTTCCAGGGTACCTAATACAGTAATATCCTGTGGAGAGAAGCTGGCTGTTAGACTTGAAGGTAGGTCCCAGGAACGTGCCCAGTGGTACGGTGACAAGCCCCTACTCTTATAAAAAGTTCTATGAGATCTTTAATGTCCACATAGGAGAGTAAGGTTTTAAGATTTTGTGGTCTCATTTGAAAGACCCCTACATAGTAAACTGCATGGAACTCAATTTATCTACCTTAAAAAAGAGAGAAGGCTTTGTAGCTCCTTTACCTATAAATCTAAGAAATTCTGTGAATATGCCTTCATATTCATGCAGCACCAATCGCCTTCTTAAAAAATAATAAAAATAACAAGGTCTATGATCATCAGGTTGATATAGATAAAAATCCATTAACTTTTCATCATTATCACAGCTTTCGTATCAAAGTGCAGGCGTTTGTGGGGCCAGCTCACTCCCTTGGCAGCTGTACAAAAAGATAGATGAAGATCTTTTACATACTTTTTTGTTGGTTTGCCTTTTATAGTGTTATGTGCTCCATCTGGGAACTGCTGATGGTAAAAATGTAATTTAAGAAGACTACAAATAATTGCACAGGTATGTGAGCCCAGCTTCCAAGACAAGCCACGCAGCTAACAAGGTTTCTCATATCCTGAATAATTCGAATGATAGGAAAAAGAGGTTAAGTTCTAGGAAGTACTGACCAAGTTCACAGCAGAGTTTGATGTCCTTCTCTGTGAGGTAACATATGTTTATGCCCAATAAGGAGACTGACATAAATTAGACACTACAGAAATGTTAGTTTTTCTTTTGAAATATTTTTAATTGTCACTAGAAATATATACAAGAAGTAATTGTGTAAAATTTGCTGAAAAATCTCAGGATGTAAACTTATTAACTCTGATTCAATAAGATATTTGAGTGTAAAGAGGAAAGCACCATCATGTATATTTAAAAAATTCTATCATTTTTGAGGTTGGGAATCTTTCTGGGATTGGGTGCCACTGGCAATTTTGTCCTCAGTGTCCCCTGTATTATAGCTCCAAGTGTGCGCACACACACACACACACACACACACAAATTTTGATTCACTCAAAGGAAGAGATTTTCATGGGTTTGTTTTTCAGGTCAGGTTAGCTAAGTGACTTATCTATATGAATGTGGTTTATGCCTGCATAAACTATTACTATAAATTTATGATCTCTCACACTTTCACTACATGTTTAGCTCATAAACTCAGAAAGATATATTCATTATTTAATATTGAATACATATGTCTTCCCTGACTATGAAATTCTATTTCAAAAGCTAAAACCAATGTTTCACAGATAATGTACTCAAAACTATAATGGTATTTATTTCTGAAATAAATGGATTTAAAACTAAGGGGAAAAGTGATCATTTAATCATTCAATGGAATCTTTATTAATCACCTGTAAAATTAGTTTTTTAAAAACCATTAAATTCATTAAAAATATGGATTCAGAGATAAAGTTTTTTCCTTCCTACAGTTACCGGAAACAATGTAAGTTCAATATTTCATTATACCTTATGGCATCGGGTGTAAAACAGCTTCTCTTTTAAGGTGCTGTCATTAGTTAAGTCAGTTATCCCAGAAATTTAAATAATTAAAACATATCCTGAAATATCCATAAAATTTGATAATGTATCACTGAAGTGATACTCTTAAAAAGTTAATGCACTATTATAACTTAAAATAATCTTAGATCATTTTAAATTTCTCCAGTATGCTTGATCACAGAATGATGTTAAAAATTTTTAAGTTTAAGAGCACATTTAGGTCACCTGTGGTGATGGATAGACTTTTTAAAGTTTCTTAATATTGGCTATAAAGCAAGTGTCAATGAACTCAAACTGCAAAGGACGGCTTATCTTCCACAAGGTGCTTTGAAGCTGTGGGCACTAGAGGGTGCTGTTGGAACTGATTCTAACAAGACACTTGAACTTGTTCGTTTTAAATCAATACTATCAAGATCCAAAAATGTTTCTAGTGAAATACTATATCATTATTACTTTTTAACACTGGGCTCTGGGAATGTCATCAGCACACCTTGCAAAACAAATCACAAAAGCAGTAATTAAGGCAAAAAGCCCCACAACTTGACAATTATTTGTTGTTGTTGAAAGGAAATCAGGACTCTTCTTTTCCACCCTTTTAATACCCTCCCAGTCTCTCTTCAGGATGTACAGGTTGGTGATACATTTTTATAAATGGCAAGAAAAATGGGCTTGTCAGGCAATTAACATTTTCTTTGGACTTTAAACGCACATAGCCACAGAAGGTTGTTTCTTAAAGAAATGTGTCAAGGGGCGGCAGCTCCAACTTTTGTCGTGGTGTTGGTGAGAAATTGTGGGCATTCAAAAATCCTTGCACAGAGGCTACATTGTCCTTACATAGGAAGATATTGCTTTGTATGAAAATCGAAAAATCATCTTCCCCCCACCCCTGTAGTTATTTATAAAGGTGTCATTGGTAGTTGCCTTTCTTAGACCTTCTCTGCAGGCATGATCAGACTCAAGCAGGCAGCTATTTCCCTTTAATTTTCCACAGCAAGCCAGTAATGCTTATGATTATTGTGAAGTCAGGAAAAGTTTAGTTTCATCAAGTGACATGTAGTGATACAATTAGTTACTTAAGCACTTCTCATAAAATGTTCCACCATGGAACCTAGTTTGTCAGATGCAGCTAAATATTAGCATCTCGTATTAAACACAAGAGCCAAACTGCCTCGTGGAAAGCGCAGCTGACAGCTCTCAACATGAGCTGAATGATCACTCTCAATTGTAATCGATTCTGTAAGTACTGAACACAAACCCCCAGGCAATTGAAGAAAATAGGATGATGAAGGACTGCAAACTAATATGTTACACATCTTCATTGATTAGACATTGATTAACCATTATTTTCCTGAATGACAAACAGCTAGCGGTAAAGTAACTGAGGCTTGTGATTTATTTACATCTTAGACAGAGATGACTTCTTTATTCAGCTGATTGTGAGCTAATGCTGAACCAGGAGACAGCAATAGCTTGATAATCCAGGCTGCTGTTTCCTTTCTTTCAAAAAATAGTTTCTGGCAATCTTTTCATATTTCTGACATGTTTCTATCAGAAACAAATTTAATTAGATTAACAAATGATCCTCTGAGTTCCCAAATAGAGCACATGTACTGGTGTTATAACTACATTAAAAAGGAAGATCATTTTATAAACTTGGTATTTACAAGCATATTGATCAGTGTTCATTGAACTTTTAATTTAATTCTCTCTTTTCTTTAGTGCCTTATTGGCAATTATACAATTTTAAAATGAGCTGATTAAGAGTCTTTAAGTATCTGTTGCTTATTTTCTTTCTGTGAAGCATATTACTTTAGAAATATGTGACTCTTAGATATGATACACGTAAGGAGATGGCTTTTTAAGGTATAAGTAATTTTTGGTTGACATAAAACTGGGATATTTTAGACAATCTTAGATTTATGTAGAAAAATCTTGAGGCAGGGTAATAAAATTTCTTGGCTTTATGTCACTAGATCTCAAACAATACGCCCAATGGAAAAATTTGCTCTTGAATTTTCAGACAACCTCTTTTCTGTTACAATGAAGAAAAGAAAGCAAGATGTTCATTGAAACGAACTGCATTAGCACTAGACTACAGTGAAACTATCATTTTATTTTTGCTTTCTAGAGCATTCTTGTGCATTTTGAAGATTTGTGGGAAACATTATTTATAAGCAGAAATAATTAAGATGTTCTGGCATTCTTCATCGTGGTGGTCGCGATAAAGACTTTTGATGTTCAACAAAGCATAATTTGCTTCTCCATTGAAATTTGATTGTAAATTAGCACTAATTAATGTTCGCTTATGTGTTACAGATGTGTGATATATCTAGTTAGTTACCGACGGGGTAACAGTAGAAAATTTGTTCTGGGAAAGTATATGAATTTAAAGTAATGATTAGAGTGTCATTTTAAAACATAAGAAAAATTCATTACCACTTTCAGTATTACAAGACAATTTTTAGCATTTACATGATTTAGGAAAAAATAAATTAGTAAACCATACCACTTTAATTAATATGGAGATGCATTCAACACCATCCTTATTAGTTACTAAATTATTAGACATGTAATTGTGAGATTTCATTGTCTTTTGCCCTTTAATGTAATTCTAACTCTGGGTTAATAAATCAAGTCTGTTCTTTATGGACATTGCTATCTTTATCATAATAAATATGTGCATATGCTTTTTGCCAGGCAACTTTTAATAGCCACATCTAAGATATTGGGCCTCTGCATACAGAGATGTTAACTTAAGGCTTTTGGTTAAAGATCTGAAGTACAGTTTCAGGATTTTAATCACGGAATAAAGAGAAAAATATATGAAGTTTATTCTATATTTTTAAAACATAGTCTATTTGTTAGAGATATCCAGCTGTACTTTAAGGGAAAAAGACCTGTTAAGTTTTAAAAAAAGGAAGACTATGTACAGTTGGGATAACGTGTGATGCTCAGACTTTTACTAGGGAAATGAAGGATAAGCTTAACTCACCTTAGTTTAAATAACATCAGGGCAATATTCCCAACACCATTTACTAAATAGACTGTCTTTACCCCATTGTATGTTTTTGCCTCCTTTGTCAAAGGTTAATTGACTTATATATGGAATCAAATGAACCAAATTAACTAATAAGCAAAGTAGAGACAGACTCATAGGTGAAGAGCAGGCTGACAGCTTTTGGGGAGGGAAACGGTGGGGGAGGTGTTGAGAAAAAAGAAAAAAACTCATGGGCATAGATAACAGTGTAGCGATAGCAGTTGGGAGGGGGAAGAGGGGAGGTAGATGAGAGTAACGGTGAGATAAATGGCGATGAAGAAGACCGGACTTGGGGTGGTGACCACACAGTGCAGTGTATGGATGATGCACTGCAGAACTGTGCACCTGAAACCTGCACAATTTCCTTAACTAGTGTCACCCCACTAAATTCAATAAAAAGGAAAAAAAACAATGAAATCCAAATAAATTCTGTAGTTTAGTTAACTGTATTGTACAAGGTTACCAGAATTTCTCAGTTTTTATCATTGTTTTACCCTTACGAATGATGTAACAGGAAAGGAAACTGGGTGAAGGGCATGTGGGAATTCTTTACTGTTTTCGCAACTTATCTGTAAGCCTAAAATTATTTCAAAATAAAATGTTATAAATCAAAAATATTAAAAATTAGTAAAGTACATCAGTGGACTTATAAATCACCTCTTTAGTATTGTTTTTGAGGGCTGAGTTGCCCCAGAGTTTTACATGTCTCAGCACTGTTGGTGGGATTGCAGACTGGTGCAGCCACTGTGGAAAACAGTATGGAATTGCCTCAGAAAACTAAAAATCAAACTGCCTTTTGACCCGGCATTTCCACTGCTGGGATTATACCCTAACAATCCTGAAACACCAATCCAAAAGAACCTATTCACCCCAATGTTCATAGCAGCACAATCTACAATAGCCAAGTGCTGGAAGCAGCCTAAATGACCATCGGTAAATGAGTGGATCCAAAAACAATGGTACATTTACACAATGGAATACTACACAGCAGAAAGAAAGAAGGAGTTCCTACCCTTTGCAACAGCATGATGGAACTGGAGAGCATTATGCTAAGTGAAAAAAGCCAGGCGGTCAAAGGTAAATACCATATGAACTCACCTACAAGTGGAACCTAATCAACAAAACAAATAAGTGAGCAAAATAACCAGAGACAATTGAAATAAAGAACAAACTAACAGTAATCAGAGGGGAGGGGGGGAGAGGGATAATGGGGGAAAATAGGGGAAGGGTCATCAAGGAACATGTATAAAGGACACAGGGACAAAGCTAAAGGGGGTAGGATTGAGGGTGGGAGGCAGGGATGGGCAGGGTGGCGGGAGTGTAGGGGGTGTTAATTAGAGACAACTGTACTTGAACAACAATAAAAAATTGTAATTAAAAAAACAAAGTGAATATGAACCTCAGAATAAAGAACATACAAAAAGGAAGGTGTTGAGTGGCTAAGGGGGCATGAAGAGAGAACGAATGAAAAACCATCCAATAGCATCATCCCAGCAGGAGCTCGAAACCCCAGAAAGAAGTCTAACAGTATATTGTTTTATGGTGCATCTGGGTGCGGTGCGAGCACCACTGCAGGAGTCTGTGTGTAAGTGTAAAAATCAAAAACCTGGAATTTCACAGAAGCAGTGATGATGTGATATTTGCCCAGCAATGCCCTTTTGTGGAAATAAAAGACACCTCCATTGGTGGAGCTGTCTTCTGGAGTGTGTGTGTGCATGTGCACACACATACATGGAGGCTTATGTGAAGCTGGGTATGCTTCAGTTTCTTCAAGCATGTTTAAAATCTTTAAAATTTTAAATGAAAATGTAGCTGTCAATTTTAAACTAATTTGGATGGACAGCAATAAAATGCAAACCTCACTTCAAATTAGAATTTTCAGTGAGGATTTCTAATGGAAAGTAATTGCTGACAATAGGAAATGACAAATTACTAATTACTTAGTTCAATTAGACTTTTGTGCCTTTGGTCCTAAGTGGCAAGCATACAGCAAATCTTGCACTTTTATAACAATTAATGACACTAAAACTATTTAAACTGCCAACAGATGTGAGTAAGAAGACATGAATTGAAACTTACTTAATTTACATACTATCCCTATTTTATATCAAGTAAATGGTGTTTAATTTTTATGCTACAATTAAATATTACTGCTACAGTGCAATTTTCACAGAACTTCAAAGGGCAAAATATCACTGCTCAAAAACCGGTCAGTGTTAATGCTTCCTTTTCTCATATCACAGCAGTATTTTCCTTTAAAAGATTCTTAGAGTATGAATTTCTATTTATTCTCTCTTCATGGCTATACATCAATGGTAATTAAATAGCAGCATCCCAATTCTTTGCCTTTCATCTTTTTATTTTTGTCTATTCTGTTCATATTTAATTTCCTAGCGGTCTATTTAGAATTCATATGGTATTTATTTACTCCCCATCTTTCTCTTAAGACTAATTCAGGTGTGGCTTTGTAAAAAGATTTTTTTAGAGCTTCAATTTCATGAAATGTCTCTGTACTGTTAACTTCTGACTATAGCTTAAAGAAATAATTTGGTATTCCTGGTTTTATCATTTTTGGTAATTTTGATTTTGCAAATATAGAAGTTTTAGAAATGTCATGAAATGTCTCTGTACTGTTAACTTCTGACTATAGCTTAAAGAAATAATTTGGTATTCCTGGTTTTATCATTTTTGGTAATTTTGATTTTGCAAATATAGAAGTTTTAGAAATGTTTCCAGTTATAATCAGATTTTTTTCTCTATAGGTCAGCAGCTCAGTAGATCTATTGCAGATGCATGTGGGGTAAAAAAGATAGGCAAGGGATCCAATTAAGTTTGTAATAATCAATTTCCTCACAATGATTTTAAATATATTTATTCTTTGTTCAAAGCATGTAAAAGAGTATTTACTTGTGAAATGAAAATAAATATGCTGATAAGCACTTAGGAAAATTCACCTGGCATTTTGGGCCTACACAGTAAGAGCAATAATTCTAGGCAACTAAACTAGCTACAAAAATAAACATTAAAAGATGTTATAGAAAAACAGAATATGTAAAAACACTGGCAAAATTAAGGACTTTAAAACCATTGCATATCTAAGCCAAGAAGTGATTCAAGTATCAAAACTCAGATCAGCTATTACATTCCACAATTCTCCTCTGGGAATTTCGTTAGCTTGTAAGATTCTCTGTGTGCCACTAAAAGATCAGCCATCAGGAGCTTGATCATCTTCCCTAGTGTTCTGGGTAAGACTGCAAACCTCCTCTTCAAATTAAATGTATTTTTTTTATAGTTATCACTTACAGTTTAAGATAGCATGTATTCTGTGTAATCTTACTTTTGAGAGTTCATCGTAATTGGGTGAAGAAAAGCTCTTTTGGTCCAGTTCTCCTGCAAACAAGGGGAAAATGTAAATATATCTTGTTTTATCATATGTGCAGGGGTGAGGCAAATTGCAGGGCGGAAGACTTGAGAGCAAACAGATGACAACAAGTGCTTTCTCCGAGCCTTTTGCTTGATTTTTTTAAGTTTTCTTTTTTCTCCAAGATTCCTGCAATTAAGCTATTGTTTGGAGGCAACCCTGTAAACTAGATCCAAATAACCAAGGGTGGATTTTGGACAAAACTCTGTTGTTTCACCACAGCTTTAGTTTTCTTTTCTCATGAGCCCTGTGAACTTTAAGGGCTAGAAATATAACAGAGAGCATGAGCAAATAATAGAGGAAAAAGGAAAAGCTTAGGCAGGGGGTAGGAGGCCTGGGTAGGGACAGAGGAAAGAAAGACTTTCACAAATCATAAGAAAAATGGCACTGGCATTGTGCTTAAAAAAAGATAACATTGGAAAAGAAGTAACAGCAGCAGTAGACTTAGCAAGTGTATTTAGAGCAAGGATGATAAGAAGAAAGAAGTGGCCTAATTAGAAGAGAGGAAAAGGGAGAGAGAGGGAGAGGCAGAAGGAGACGGGGCAATACTATAAAGAAGGCTCAGAAAAAAACCCAGAAAGTAATGGACGTAGGGAAATTAACAAAAATACATGAAGGTAATGATATGTCCTCTCATATGTCACAAGGCATCACGAAAATAGAACGTTTTGGTTGATTTAAACATTCGAGGAGTGTATCATTTGTTTCTTAGTTTCCACCTAGGAGACATGAACAACATGCAAATGTAACTTGGTGACATATATTTTTCATGTAATTACTCAAGGAATTGAAAGGTATGTACTATCTGAGAATTATGTTTTATGAATTATATGAAATTGTCATATACCTACTTCTATATACTTTGTAGGTATGCATGGTTTACACATCTAAATACTCAGTGAAAATTTTGAGGATTTTAAGTTCCAAGAATTTTGAGCACTTAATTGTTTTGTAAATAGGGAAGCATGTTGAATTTTTCAGATTATGTGATAATTGTATATGTTTTCTAAACTTATTGTTTTAATTGAACATATATAAACAAACTGTTTGGGGGGGTTGCATTTTCCATATGAAAGCCTTACTTGGATGATCAGGTTTTCTACTTTGTTGCTAGTTACATTTCAGTTTGGAAATACTAGAGCTAGATTTTGATCAGGTGTATAATCTTTCCGGACAGGCATATAAAAGTTCCCAAAGATTTCCTTAGGGAAACCCATTTCCTTTCTGTTTTCCTTCCTCCCCTCTTTCCTCCCTCTCTATCTTCTGGATGCACAGGGCCTATTGAGATGGACTGTCCCATTGGGTAGAATGGATATTCTAAATATAATTTTATGAGATGGATAGATAAGGGACAGATTTCATTTAAATAATCTTTGAAGGTGCTGTAGAATGTTCAGTGATTTTGTCATCAAAGCAGATCTTAGCCATATGTCTCTTTCAGGTTGCAGATATCTGTGGCTTGAACTAGAATGACAGCAATGAAAGCAGTAAAAATCAGTTCTCTTCTAGATAATTTTGAAGGTAGAGCAGGCAGGATTAGCTGAAAAATTTGATTCAGTATACAGGAGAAAGTCATGGATGACTTGAGGATTTTTGGTTTGAACAACTGAAAGAATGGAATTGCCATTTACCTAAATGGGGAGGTGAAGCAAGTTAGGAAGGCAATACCAGGAGCTTATAAGTTTTAGAGACCAAGTGAATATTTAAAGACAATGTTGACTAGGCAGTTGGATGTGAGCCTGGAGTTCTGCGAAAAGATATGGGGCAGAAATAGGACTTCAATAGTCAACAGCACATAAGGATACTATTTAAAATAATAAAACTATATGAGGTCTATCCAGAGGGAATCCAGCCATGTAATATTAAAAATAGACACATTTATTGAAGAAGATACAAGATACAAGAAACATTGTACATAACACAATGATGCCTCAGTCCCCTTCAAGGTAGGCACCTTGGGACCTCACACAGTTCTCCCAATTGCCATCAGCTTTCCTGTCATATTTTCCTGAATCTCATCAATGGTTTGAGATCTCTTCCCTTTCAAAGGTGATTTTAGTTTTGGGAAAAGCCAGAAATAACAGGGAACCAAATCTGGGCTGTAGAGGTGCTGAGTCACCTGGATGATTTGATATTTTACAAAAAAACTCTGCACAAAATGTGATGCATAAGCAGGTTCATTGTCATGATGAAGCTGTCATTCACCAGTTGCTCATAGCTGTGGCCTTTTGAATCATCCCACTAGTTTCCATGGAGGAAAGTTCAAGTTTAACACAAAATATGTTGCAGATTCATTGCTGTAATTGCTCAGTCATTTTTGAATGCAATGGCCACATAGTACACATGCTCACTCAATGGTGTCTACTGCCCCCTTTAACTTGTACAGTAAAGTTGTCATTGTTCACGTATGTGTATTCCTGTCCACTTTCCTTGGTGCCAGGTTACCTTGATGTTGTTGTGCAGACCATTCTCACTATATTAACAACAGTTGGACTTTTTCTGGACAGACCTCATGTATGTAGATGAATTATCAACAGAATGAGTGTGGATAGAATATAGAAGTGATCCAAGTACTGAGTCCCAGGTCATTTCAATATTTAGTAGTTGTAGATGATTTGTGCCATCATCAAAGCAGAATGAGTGGTCTGGGAAAGGCAGTGAGAGCAGTTTCCTGGAAAACCCAACGAGAATGTGTTCAGAATGGAGAGGAAACTCAATTGCCTCATGCTTCTCATAGGTCAAAATGAGAACTGATAGCTGACCATTGGATTCAGCAACATAAAAGTCATTAGTGATCTTGACAAGAGGAGTGATGGTGGAGTGATGAGAGGCAGAAGCTTAATTAAAATGAGTTTTGGAGAAAATAAGAGAAGATAACGCAGGGGCAGTGAATCTAAATGGGGGATTTTCCCCATGAGATTCGTTGAGAAAAAAGGGGAGGAGTAGGAATGGTAATGACTTAAAAAATGAATCAGTTTTTTTAAGATTGGAAAAATTTATGTAAATAGAAATAAAACAATAGAGAGAGAAAAGTTGTTCCTCAGGAGAGAGCTGGTAAAATTGCTACACAGCATTCTTAAGTAGGCAAGAGAGGACCGACTCAAATGGATAAGTGGAGGGGTTGGCTCCTTTAGTAGACAGTCCTCCATGTGTCTCTCAGATTTCTGCATACATTCTTAGCCAAGGCACATATTGCCTTTTTGTTCCAGACTATCATTTTAAAGATGTTTCAATTGCAAAGAGCTTTGGAAGTTAGAGATAGAATCTCTCTCCCTTTAGAGAGGGTGTAGGTTTGTATACTGTCCACTTATAATTAAGATAATGCCTCATTCCTTTATAAAATATTCAGGTTTCCTAAGCTCAAAGTTCCTTTTTTGTAATGCAGCCTGCTGCATGTGCAGATGTCCCTTGGTCCTTATAACATTGTCCTGTGGGAACTGAAGCTTAGGAACTATATTAGTCTGTGGTCTTCAGAGAAACAGAATATGTAGCTCTTATATTTATATATATATTTCTATATAGATATGAAAATATTCACTATAAGAACTGGCTTATGTGGTTATGGAGGTTGTGAAGTTCTAGATCTGCAATTGGCAAGCTGGAGAGCCAGAGGAGAAACAACAGTATAGTTCCAGTCTAAGTCCAGAGGCCCGAGGACCCCAAGAGCTGATGGTATACCAAGTTCAGATACGAGCCTGAGTCTGAAGGCAGGAGAAAACCAATGTCCAAATTCAAAGATAGTTAGGCAGAAAGAGAAAATCCTTTCTTACTCAGCCTTACTATTCTATTCAGGTCTTCAATGGATAGGATGCAGCCCACCCACTTTGCAGAAGGCAATCTGCTTTACTCAGTCTGTAAATTTGAATGTTAATTTCATCCAGGACTACTCTCACAGACATACCCAGAAATAATGCTTAACCAAATATCTGGTGTCTTAGTCAGTTTGGACTGCTGTAACAGAATGCCATAGACTATGTGACTTAAGCAACAATATTTATTTCTCAGTTCAGGAGACTGGAAATTTGACATAAGGGTGCCAGAGTAGTTGGGTTCTTGAAAGTCAGTCTTTCTGGTTTTGTCCTCACATGGCCTTTCTTGATGGGTACATGAAAAAGACAGAGAAAGATCCTGTATCTCCTGGTCTTTTTATAAGTTCATCATGAGGATCCCACCCTCTTGATCTAATCTATCCTTTATTACCTCCCAAAAGCTCTGCCTCCAGATAACATTACACTGGAGGTTAGGGTTTTAACATATGACTTTGAGGGCACCCAAATATTTAGTCCATACCATCTAGGCACTAGCCAAATTGACACATAAAATTAACCATCCTGGGAACTATCACAAGAAAATGACTATACTCTCACTACTATGATTTATTTGAGTAGTATGCTATCCTTTTCATCAAATCCAGGACTCTCTTGTCTGTTGGTATTATCAATGAAACTGTGGCAAGCTATTGTTTTAACTTACAGTAAAATCTCAAAATCTTCCTAAATCTGGACAGACTATAGCTAGGAACCTGGGCCATTCTCCATGTTAACAGATGGGTCAGTGGAGTTTATGGACATGAATACAGATGGGTGGTGTGATGGCTCAGTATTCTTAATGAAATTGGAAGCAAAGTCATTAAAACACAGGATAGAAGAGAAAGGAGACGGCGTTTGAAAAGTGAAAAAGTTGTGAAATGATGGTTTAGGAGAGGAAGAATATGAACAGAACAGGGAAATATAATCCTGAGTGGTATTAAGGGCTATCTCCTCATGAATTTAAAGTGAGATTAGATAACATGATTGTGACTAGTTTAGTTGAAATTATGCTTCAGTTGAGGCATAGATTTAGAGGGTGGAAGTTCAGTCAGGAAAGCCAGGGAGAGTTAAGAGCGCTATGCAAAGAAAATGGTTGTCACGAGGGCTTCAGGGGGTTGGGGTCAGTGAAGGTAGTGTAAGATCCATGGAATGTAGATCTCATTCTCAGAGCAATCAGAAGAATTTAGAACTGTGGTACTAGAGGCAGTGAAGGGGAAGCATCATTCTGGTAGTCTATCATTTTAGTATTCCTCCTAGTGTAGGTCACCTAAACTCTGTTAGTTTATTCATATCCTGATTTTGTTCTAATGCTTAGCTCAAACCTAGGTAGTACTCCATTCTCTTAATGTCAGAGTGACAATGTTATAAACATAAATCAAGTTAGTTGGATGAGATATTTTTATAAAAGTTATCTTGCTTTCTAACAACCACTACATGCTTTTCAATATATTTACATTTCTTTTCAAATGTTCAGAAAATATCTCTTCTAGTATATTCTTGATTATAGGTATTAGCTTCCTAGATATATTATTATTTATAGAATTTATGTCTTCCCCTTCAATGACTTCCAAATGTTTTTGATAGTATGCTCCTTACAGTAAAATATTTTTATAAATTTGTATCCCAATATGCTTAATATAATAAAAATTATGTTCTTTTTTATATTGTTTTTTAGGTTTATTTATTTATTTATTTTTAGAGAGAGGGGTGGGAGGGGGAGAAAGAGAAAGAAACATCAATGTGTGTTTGCCTCTCACATGCCCACAACTGGGGACCTGGTCTGCAACCCAGGCATGTGCTCTGACTGGGAATCGAATTGGCAACACTTTGGTTCACAGACCGGCACTCAGTCCACTAAGCTACACTAGCCAGGACACAAATTATATACTTATATTAAAATAGAAATGTAATCAAGTACAGATATGATAAATATATCATAAAACCTGGCCAATTATGGGCATTGAAAAAGAATGAAGTTGAATGCAACTTTCTTTCTTTCTTTCTTTCTTTCTTTCTTTCTTTCTTTCTTTCTTTCTTTCTTTCTTTCTTTCTTTCTTTCTTTCCTCTCTTTCTCTCTTTCTTTCTTTCTCTTTCTTTTTTCTTTTGTATATTTCATTGATTATGCTGTTACAATTGTCCTATTTTTTTATCCCTTTTATCTTCCTCTACCCTGCACCTCACCCCCTGCCCCCAGCATTCCCCCTGCCAACTCCTTAGTTCATGTCCAAGGGCCATATATATATAAGTCTATTGGCTTCTCCATGTCCTATACTATTCTGAACCTCTCCCTGTCTATTTTGTGCCTACCAATTAGGCTTTTTATTCCCTGTACCTCTTTCCTCCATTTTCCCCCTCTGCCTTCCCACTGACAGCTCTCCATGCGATCTCCATTTCTGTGATTCTGTTCCCATTCTAGTTGTTTGCTTAGTTTTAGTTTTTGTCTTTTGGGTTCAGTTGTTGATAGTTGTGAGTTTGTTATCATTTTACTATTCATAGTTTTAATCTTCTTCTTGTTCTTAGATAAGTCCCTTTAACATTTCATATAATAGGGGCTTGGTGATGATGAACTCCTTTAACTTGACCTTATCTGGGAAGCACTTTATATGCCCTTCCATTCTAAATGATAGCTTTGCTGGATAGAGTAATCTTGGATGGAGGTCCTTGCCTTTCATGACTTTGAACACTTCTTTCCAGCCCCTTCTTGCCTGCAAGGTTTCTTTTGAGAAATCAGCTGATAGTCTTATGGGAACTCCTTTGTAGACAACTGTCTCTTTTTCTCTTGCTGCTTTTAATATTCTCTCCTTATCTTTAATCTTGGGTAATGTAATTATGATGTGCTTTGGTGTGTTTCTTCTTGGATCCAACTTGTTTGGGACTCTCTGAGGGCCCTACACATGCATGTCTAGTTCCTTCATCAGATAGGGGAATTTTCCCTGCATTATTTGTTCAAATAAATTTTCAATTTCTTGCTCTTCCTCTTCTACTTCCAGTACCCCTATAACTAGGATGTGGGAACATTTAAAGTTGTCCCAGACAACTTTAATCGAACTGGCAACCCTTTGGTCTGCAGTCTGCTCAATGGAGTGAGTACTCCATTGAGCTACACTAGCCAGAACTGGTGCCCTTTTTAAAGAGAAGCTGAATGTGTTTGTTATCTTAGACAACTTTGATATCTGTCCCTTGATTATTAAAGTTTTAATAAAGAAGAAAGGAAATAAAACCGATGATCTTGTGAGATGATACCAGCTTTTTCTTTTTCATCATTATCTTGTGTTTTCTACCTGACTTTTTCTTCTGTTAAGAAAATGAGTTCTTACCTCATGCTTCCTTCATAATCACTGTGCAGACCCTTTCAAGGCATTTTCTTCATCATATAATGTCCCCATGTCCCCCTTTGGTGACAGCCCGAGACTTGTCTGTCAGCATATACAGGGCGCATGTAGTAGTATGTTTAGAGAAAAAATAAATTGCTCATTAATTTGTCAGAAATTTGGGAACTGGTTTAATTGACAAAAATACAACCGAAGTTTCAAAGGGAGTTTGCATTTCAACGCTGCAAGTCATCAGACATTTCTTCATTTCATGCAACAGCTAAGTGATGAGGGAGAACTTGGAGGCCAACTTTTTGAAAAGATTCATTTGAGAAATCCTATAGTTCATGTTCACATATGGTCACTCAAGCCATTCAAAGTTTGGTTACTTTAAAATGTACCACACTAGTTCTCTACTACCAAGCAAGTATACTTATTTAACACATTGTGACATACATTCATTGACAAGATTCAAAACAAGAAGGCTGAGAATGGCTTTATAAAACTGTGTTTTCATTATAACTTATTGAGGTGTCAGGATTGCCAAGGCCAAACACAACAGAATCAGTAGTAGGAACAGAACGATGGTCTGGACTATTATTTTTGAAAATAAAATTTAGTATTTTGTTTCTGATTACAAAAAATAACATATATTGACTATATTTAGGAACTATTGAAAAGAAGAGCAAATTACCACTTATCATGAGATAGCCCTGATGGAATTTTTTCGTTCTGAAAAATTTTATATAGCATGAGAAAGTTGAGTTTAATTTTTAACACTTTCTCTTATTTCTTTAGGAGTTTGTGGTTTATTCAGGTTTTGTAGACCTTGGATAGATTTTTAGTAGTTTTTTAATAAAAATCTTTTTAGGAACACATCCTGCAAAAAAAAAGTGAAACTCAACCACCAACTTATACCAAATACAAAAATAAACTCAAGATGGATAAAAGACTTAAATGTAAGTCATGACACCATAAAAGTCCTAGAGGAGAATATAAGGAGGAAAATCTCAGATATTCCATGCAGCAATATCTTCACCGATATGTCCCCTAGAGCAAGGGACATAAAGAATAAACAAATGGGACTTGATCAAAATAAAGATTCTGCACAGCTAAAAAAAATCAACAAAATGAAACAGGAACCAACCATATGGAAAAATATATTTGCAAATGATATCTTGGACAAGGGTTTGATTTTCAAAGTATAAAAAGAACTCACATGACTCCACTCCAGCAAGACAAACAACCCAATTAAAAATGGGCAAAGGACCTGAACAGACAGGTCCCCAAGGGGGACATAGAGAGGGCCCAGAGACATATGAAAGTATGCTCAGCATCACTAGCCATCCAAGAGATGCAAATTAAAACCATAGTGAGATGCCACTTCACACTGGTGAGAATGGCCATCACAACCAAATCAACAAACAAGTGCTTGTGAGGTTGTGGAGAAAAAGGAACTCTAGTGCACTGTTGGTGGGAATGCAGACTGGGGCAGCCATTGTGGAAAACAGTGTGGAATTTCCTCAGAAAACTAAAATTGGAACTGCCTTTTGACCTGGCATTTCCACTGCTGGGATTATATCCTAACAATCTTGAAACACCAATTCAAAAGAACCTATGCACCCCAATGTTCAAATAGCAGTACAATTTACAATAGCTGTGTGTTGGAAGCAACCTAAGCGCCCACCAGTAAATAAGTGGGTAAAAAACTGTGGTACATTTATACAACGGAATAGTATGTAGCAGAAAGAAAGAAGAAGCTCCTATCCTTTGTGACAGCATGGATGGAACTGGAGAGCATTATGCTAAGTGAAACAAGACAGGAAGTGAAAGACAAATACCATTTGATCTCACCTATAAGTGGAACCTAATTAACAAAACAAACAAGTGAGCAAAATATAACCACAGTCATGGAAATAAGGAACAGATTGACAATGGCCAGAGGGGAGCAAGTGAGGGGGATAAGGGAGGAAAGAAGGGAAAGGGTCATCAAGGAACATGTATAAAGGACACATGGACAAAGCCAAAGAGCAGTAGGATCGAGGATGGGAGGTGGAGATGGCTGGGGTTGTGGGGAGTGGTGAGGGGAAAATGTAGACAACTGCACTTGCACAACAGTAAAAAAAAGAGAAAAAAATTATGTTTTTATTTATTGCTAGAACTATGTGTAGTTAATTTATTTTCTGATTTTTAACTGGAAATTAAAATGTTTGCATATTTATTTGTGTGTGCATGCATGATCTTTGATATTTAATTTCTAAATGCATTAGATTCTGTTTTATTTTATTACTTTTATTCATTTACTGTTAAATTAAATTTACTTTTTGATGTGGACACTGGCTAGCAGTGTCCGCGTCATTATGGATGAAATAAAATATACACACGGACTACCGAGTTTGGTGGAGGAAAAGGGACGACAGCATGACTTTTCTCTCAAGGGGAGCAAAAGCCACGGCATCCACCATGACAGGCCTTTATTCTATATCTCCTCACCTTACAAGATGGTCCTCACTCACTATACACCCATTACAACAAAGGAGCCAATGCCCCTAATCACATCACAGAAGAAGGATATTAGCAAATGAAAAGGCAAAAGTGGTTGAGCCCCTTAAACTGGTCCCTGCAAGGTTTAGCATGGATTTTAGGAAGTTACAACAAGCATTTGCAGGGTGAGGGAGTTTTTAGCAAAAAGCAGCTTAGGTATATTGAAAATCTGATTACCCATGAGAGAACCTATCTGTGGGCGTGGGTCCTGTGCATCTCCGAGTGGGAGCTGGGCCCATGCCATGCAGAAGGGTCTGCCACAACTTTTTCTCAACTTAAACTCCCACCCCAAGCTGTTAAAAGCTAAGTTCATTGAATTTTATTCTTCCTTGTTAAATAATGAGAATATTTTTGGGTTATTAATTCCCTCTAACTACAGATTTGACTGAATTCTTTGTTTTGTAATATAGCTTTTTTTATATTATTATTTTGCATATAGCCTGTAACATCAGCTATAAATTCTTCTGTTATCTGGATCAGAATTCTGTAAGGAGTCTGATATGGTCAGTACTTCCATAATCACTAAGGTGCTATATTCTCACAGAATCTATTATACTGCTGAGGGAAGTAGTCAGAACTACAGGACTGTCTCCTTCCAGGACAGTGCTTCCTGTCATTCTTTACATCATGGCAAAAAGAGACGATAATGATATGTATATAGCTCAATGATATGTATATAGCTACATACGTAGGGTTGAGTCTGCTTCCAGCTAAAATGCCTACTTTAGAAGTTTTGGGGTCAGGAACTGGTCTGCTGCCCACGGAACTAAGAGACTAGCATTCCTGTCATCCCTATGACCTACTCTGCATTCCAGCTGGGAATTTCTACTTTGAGAGACTAAGACCAGTCATCATGCTTCATGCAATTGTTTACTTTAGTCAGTGTCAGAGGTCTAAGCCTTTACATCTAACTGTCATCAACTAATTTCTAAAAAAAAATTGAGGTTTAATGTACATATGATAAAATTTTTCCTTTTTATGTACTGTTTTATGAGATTTACTGACATCTAGAGTTTTGTGGCTACCACCACAATCAAGATATAGAACAACTGTATCCCTCCAGGACATTCTCTTGTGCCCTTTTTAGTATATTCTTCCCTTACCCCCAGATCTTAAGCAACTACTGGAATGTTTTCTGTACCCTATAGTTTCACATTTATCATATAAATGGAATCAGACATTATGCATGCTCTTGAATCTAGTTTCTTCCACTTAGCATAATGCACTTGAGAATCATCCATGTTGCTTCATATATCAGTGCTTTGCTACTTTCTCTTTATGGTTGAATAGTATTCCACTGTATGGATATATCTCATTCAATAGCTACCTGAAGGACATTTGGGTTGTTTGCAAGTTTTAGTGATTAGGAATAAAGCTGCTGTAATGATTTGTGTACTCATACATTTTTTGAGGGAGCATAATTTTCAATTTTTTTTGATAAATGTAGAGAAGACAGCGCTGCTACCTAATTAACAAGATTTGTGTACTTTCATGAATATTGTATGAATACAATTTCATTTTTAAATGGACTTTGACTATAGCATGGAAACACTACTATGATGTTCTAGCTGCTTAGTTATCAATTCTTTGAGCTTCCTAACTTCCCAAGACTAAATTTCAGATGTGGCCCTTCATTGTCCATTGAAAAAATAGCAATATACAGATGGAAAATCTGTTATCTTCCACCACAATCTAACACCCTTTTTACATCTGAGCCCATTTCCCTCTCTCTCCTGTTAAAGAGAAACAGTTCCCTTTGCCTATTTTCACAAATTATTTATTACAAGACTGTTTATAGTCCTCAAATATTTATTTACATCCCCCACTACTGAAATTTGTTTTCTACTCTCATTATCTAATTGAAATTACTTTCAGCAAAGCCACTAATGCCCTTCACGTTGCTAAATTTAATAAATTTTTATTCTGTCTTTATCTGACTATAATATCTTGTGTATCATCATTGATTCCTGTTTTCTTTTGTTCTAGTTTAAAGCTTTTGTTACCAAAGCTGGAATATTTAATAGATTTAAATTTAATTATTTTGAAACATTTGGAGCAATCCTAAGGTATAATTCAGTATTTTCAGCTTCAATTTGACTCTATTATTTTCTCCCCCAAACTTTTAATGTTAAAACTTTTATACCTACAGAAAACTTTTAAAAATAGTGGAACAAACATTCATATAAACTTCACTTTGATTCTTTAATTGTTAACATTTTGCTAAATTTATTTTAATTCTTTCAATCCATTTCTCTTCATTAAGAGAGATCAATGTTGATCTATATTCTATATACGCTTAAACATAGTATCTTTTCTGAATTGTATCTTGTAATTTTGATAATTTAAGCTTGTACATTTAGGTCCATGACTAAGTTTAACTTTTGTATGAAGTGTAAAGCAAGGATTAAAGTTTATTTTCTCACTAAGGTTTTTTAAAAAATAGATTTTGTTTCTTTAGAACTATTTTATGCTCACAGCAAAACTGACAGGAAGGCACAGAGATTTCCCGTGTTCTCTCAGCCCCAACACATGCGTAACCTCCCCTATTATCAATATTCCCCACCAAAGTGGTATTTTATAATTGATCAAACTACACTGACCCATTATTACCCAAAGACTGTAGTTTCCATTGGATTCATTTTTAGTGTTTTACATTTTACAGATTTGGACAAATGTATAATGAAAATATCTCCAATTGTAGCATCATATAGAGTATTTTCATTGCCCTAAATATCCTCTGTGCATTTCCATTCATCTTTCCCTTCCCTTTAACCCTTGGCAATCGATCTTTTTACTGTCTTCATTTTGCCTTTTTCAAAATGTCATATTTGGAAGCATAGGGTGTGTATTCTTTTCAGATTGGCTTCTTTCCCTTAGTAATATGCACATAAGTTTTCTCTATGTCTTTTCATGGCTTGACAATTCATTTCTTTTTGGTCTTGGATTATTTTCCATTGCCTGGTTGTACTCTAGTGTGGGTCCAGGACACCTTGTTTTTGGGGAGGGGATTTCTGCAGCCAAGATTTCCCTCTTGATTTTTTAACCACTACACATGGCTGAGGCACTGACCCCTTCTCTGTCTCTGTCCCTCTTGTTAGTAATGACGTGGCTTCTTCTGCATATCCACGGTTATAGGACTTCTGTTCAGCTAAACTTCAGGTGATATTCAATGATGGTTATTCTGTAGTTTAGTCCTAAATCTGATGTGCTTGTTGGAGGAGACAGTACAGTTTACCTACTCTGACATCTTGACTAGAAGCCAAACCATGATCATCCATAAAAACTTAAAATCAATTTGTTGATATCAAAAAATGGCCTTGTGTTGAATCTATACTCATAGATCAATTTAGAAAGAACTCACGTCTTGACAATATTGAGTGTCCCGTTCTGTAAATATCTCCCTTTTTATTTAGTTATTATGTGATTTTATTCATCAGAGATTTGTAGTTTTTCTCCCGTATTTCTTGATTTATACCTACATATTTCTTTTTTCTTGCTAGTAAAATTACTTCTTTGTTACTAGTAAAAATACTATTGTAATACAAAAATGGTATTGTGATTTTAATTTCAAATTCAGCTTGATCATTGTTGTTAAATAAGAGAGTTACTGACTTTTGTATATTATCTTGTATTCTGCACACTTGCTACAATAATTTATTAGTTCCAGAGGATTCTTTGCCAATTCCTTTGTATTTTCCACATAGACATCAAGTCATCTATGAACAATTTTATTTTCTTCCTTCACAATCTGCATTTATTTTACTTTATTTTATATTTTATTTTAATTTTATTTTCTTGTCATTGCATTAGCTGGAACTTTTAGTACACTGTTAGAAAGTAGTGATGAAAAGAGACATTCTTGCTTGATTCTGATCCTAGTGGGAAAGGTTTGAGATTCTTACCATGAAGTATGATGTTACCTGTAGGTTTTTTTTCTGTAAATATTGTTTATTAACTTGGCAAAGTACCCCTCTATTTTCAGTTTCCTAAGAGTTTTTGTCATGAATGGGTGTTGGATTTTGTCAAATGCTTTTTCTGCATCTATTGATATAATCATGTAATTTTTCTTCTTTAGCCTGTTGGTGCGATATATCACATTTATTGATTTTTTTTTTGGGGGGGGGTGTTGAACCAGCCTTCTATATCTGAGATAAATCCCTGTGGTATATAATTCTTTTTTGACATAGTTAGATCTAATTTGCTAATATTTTTTGAGAACTTTTACATACTTGTTCATGAAAGATACTGATCTGTAGTTTTCTTTCCTTGTAATTTCTTTGTCTGGTTTAAGTAACAGTAATATTGGCCTCAGAGAATGAGTTAGAAAGTTTTCCCTCTCGTCTATCATCTGGAAAAAACTGTAAAATTGGTATAATTTCTTCCTTAAATGTTTGGTAAAATTCACTGGTGGACCCATCTGGGCCTGGTGCTTTCTGGTTTGAAAGCTTATTTATTATTGATTAAATTTCTTTAATAGATATAGGCCCATTTAGATTATTTAGATTATGTTTTCCATCTTCTGGTTTTTTTGTGTATGGGTTTTGGCAAATTGTGTCTTTTGAGGAACTGGTCCATTTCATGCAGGTTATAAAATTGGTGGGCATAAAGTTGTTCACAGTGTTCTTCATTATCCTTTGGTGCCCCCAGAACCCACCGTGATGTGTCCTCTTTCATTGTGCTGTTAATGATTTAAGTTCTCTTTCTTTTTATCTCAGTCTAGCAGGCTCATTGATCATTAATCTTTTCAAAGAACCACCTTTTGAATATCCATTGATTTCTATTTTCAATATCCTGATTTTTGCTCTAATTTTTATTATATTTTCTCCTTTGCTTGATTTGGACTTACTTTTCTGTTTTCTTCTTAGAATAAAAAGAAAAAGCTTAGAATATTGATTTTCAATTTTTCTTCTTTTTTAATGTATGAACTCACTGTGATAAATTTTCCTCTATGCACTGCTTTTATTGCATCTCGCAAATTTTAATTAGTTATGCTTTTATTTTTATTTAGTTCAAAATGTTTTAAAATTAATTAGATTTCCTCTTTGATGTTCATTTTTGCATGTGTGGATACCAAACTTCTTCATCACAATTTGTTGAAAAACTGTTTGTTTCTCATTAAGCCACCTTATCACCTTTGTTGAAAATCCCTTGACCATCTTGTGTGAGTACATTTCTAGACTCCCTATTTCGTTCCAATTTTATATGAGTCTATCTTTATGCCAATATCACACTGTCTCAGTTAATATAGTTTTATAGTCTAAATTATTTCAATTTGCGTATGAGAGTTTTCTGAACTTGCTCTTTTTTTGAAGTAACTTTTTATTTCAGAACAGTTTTAAATTTACGGAATTATTGAGAAGATAATGCAAAGAGTTCTTGTATATTTCATATTCAATTTTGTCTATTATCAACAACTGATAATGTATGGTATTTGGTCATAGTTAATAAAATAATATTGATTATATAATGTTAAACTTTATTCAGACTTTTGTTTGTTTTCCTTAATGACTTTTTTCCTGTTATATGATTTTATCCAGGTTATCACATTGTATTTAGTAATCACATCTCTTTAGGCTTTTTTTTTTTAAACTGTGACAGTTTTTCAGAGTTTCCTTTTTTTTTTTTTTTTTTTTTTGATGACCTTCACAGTTTTAAGGATCACTGGTGAGGTGTTCTGTAGGGTATGCTTTGGTTGGGAATTGTCTGATGTTAATCTCATGGTTATATTTAGCTCAGGAGGAAAGCACAAAGTGCCATTTTCATCACACAAAGGCTGTGTGAGAGGTACACACTATACATTCCTTTATGTATATCAAGGCTATGTACTATCAATATGACTTTTCAGTAGTGATGATAACTTTGATGACTTGGTTTGAATTATGTTCGCCATTCTTAAGAGCAGAGTATTTACATAAATATTTGAAACTTTTTGACACAGGAGATTTCCTCTCATTTATTTATTCATGAAATAATTTATTTATATCAGTATGGAATCATGAATATTTATTTTATACTTTAGATAATAATCAAATGTTAACCTAACTTTACTGTCGCTTAAGTTGTTCTAGCTTCAGGCATTATGAACTCTTTCAGTTGGCTCTATACCCTTTGACATATCCCAGTTGCAGAATTTTTTTGAGCATGCCCTTAACTTTTTATTATTTTTTAAAAACTAATTTCTTATTAAAGTATAATGGGATGCAATATTATATTAGTTTCAGGTGTTCCTAATAGTGATTTCACATTTATATACCTTTTGATATAATCACCAAGAAAACTAGTAATCATCTGTTACTATGCAAAGTTATTACAATAGTCTTTACTTTCTTTCACTACAAGATGCTCCAGGCTCATCTTATATATTTCCTGTCTTACTCTAAAATCAGCTATTTCTCTAAGGAATTCAGGTTCCTTTTATTGGCAAATGGTATTAGAAATCAAAATCTGAGTGTTTAATGTGATTATTGTCATGTTGTTAATTGCTTCAAGGCTCTCAGCTGACAGGCCAATAAGATAATGTGTGTTTACACATAGCTATAAATATTTCTGAACCAACATTGTGTCTTTATTATAATAAACATGCATTATATACTAATATCTTTCACTCTAACCCATTGCCACACAATTGGTTCCAACCCCCTCTCCTTGCTATCTGTAACATTTTACACCAACAGTGAGAAATCTGATTACCATTGTCTGCCATGTATTTGCTTACTTTTTCAGTTTTGGTATAAAAGTGTTGTAGTTTTAGAATTGTTAACCTGTACCCCTAGGGAAACAACTTTTTCACTATAGTCCAGTGTTTATATACAGCTTCTTTTGCATTTAGTCTTACAGATGCCACTCATTTCCAACAGTGCTGAGGTCAGCACCTGTCTCCCTCAGCCTGCTCAGTGAGGATGTTTCATACAGGTGTCACATCTTTCTGCATTCCATCCTGGAATCCTGAAACTTCCTAAAAGTTTTTAATTTGCATATATTAAACTTCACTTTGTGCTATAAAGCTTTATTGCTTTTTACAATTGCATCATGTCATATGTCTATCATTACGGTTTCATACAGAATTGGTTCGCTATCCTGAGCTTCACCTATTCAACCCTCCCTCCCCAATCCCTAGTATGATCAGTGAATCACTTCTCTATATCTATAGTTTCTTTTCTTTATTAGATATCATATATTTGGACTCATATAGTAGATAACCTTTTTAGTCTAGCTTTTGTACTTAGCAATGTATACTTAAGATTCATCCACGTCTTTGTGAGACTTCGGAGCTCATTCTTTTTTATAACTAGATCATATTCCACTGTATGAATGTACCATACTTGTTTAAGCATTTACTTATTGAAGGTCATCTTAATTATTTCAAGTTTGGGGTTATTGTAATAAATCTGGTATAAATGTTTACATGTATGTTTTTTGTGTGGACATAAGTTTTCAAAACAGGTAAATATCTTATATGTTAAGATACCATATATTAAGTCTATGTTTATTTAGCATTGGAAGAAACTGCCAAACTCCCTTCCAAGGGAACTGTCCCATTGTGCATTCCATCAGCAATAAATAAGTGTTCCTGCTTGTATCCTAAACAATAACTGGTATTTTCAGATTTTTGGCTTTTAGCTCTGTAATAGGCATGCATGGTATTTACATTCTCCTAAGGAGAAATTATGTTGAGTATCCTTTTATGTTTATTTGCCATCTGTATACCTTCTTTAGTGAAGTATCTGTTCACATCCCTCATTCATTATTCAATTGGGTTGCTTGATTCCTATTGTTGAGTTTGAAGAGTTCTTTAAATATTTTTGATACAATTCCTTTATCAAATATATGCTTTGCAAATATTTTCTTTCAGTCTGCAGCTTGCCTTTTCACTTTTTCCTAGCACTCTCTTTATCAGAGTAAAAGTTTTAATTTCAATGAAGTCTAACATCACTTTTTTTCTTTTATGGTTCATAAAATTAGTGTTGTATCTATGTATGAACATATCACCAAATCCAAGGCATATATATATATAGTCTTCTATATTTTCTTCTAGTAGTTTTTCTTTTTGCTGTTGTGTTGTTTTATGTTTTTTATTTTACTCTTAAGTCCATTATCTATTTTGAGTTAATTTTACTGTAAGCTATAAGGTCTGTGTCTACATTCATTTTATTTGCATATAGATGTCTAATTCTTTTTTAAATATATTTTATTGATTATGCTGTTATAGTTGTCCCATTTCTCCCCCATCATTCCCCTCCACCCTGCACACCCCCTCCCACTCACATTCCCCCTCTTTAGTTCATTTCCATGTGTCATAAGTTCTGTAGCTTCTACATTTCCCACACTATTCTTGCCCTCCCCCTGTCTATTTTCTACCCACTGTCTATGCTACTTATTCTCTGTACCTTTTCTCTCTCTCTCCTCCCACTCCCCTGTTGCTAACCCTCCATATGATCTCCATTTCTGTGGTTCTGTTCCTGTTCTAGCTGTTTGCTTAGTTTGCTTTTGTTTCAGGTGTGGTTGTTAGTATCTGTGAGTTTGCTATCTTTTTACTGTCATATTTTGATCTTCTTTTTCTTAGGTAAGTCCCTTTAACATTTCATATAATAAGGGCTTGGTGATGATGAACTCCTTGAACTTGACCTTATTGGAGAAGAACTTTGTCTGCCCTTCCATTCTAAATGACAGCTTTGCTGAATAGAGTAATCTTGGATGTAGGTCTTTGCCTTTCAAGACTTCAAATACTTCTTTCCAGCCCCTTCTTGCCTATAAGGTCTCTTTTGAGAAATCAGCTGACAGTCTTATGGGAACTCTTTTGTAGGTGACTGTCCTCTTATCCCTTGCTCCTTCTAGAATTCTCTCCTTCATTTTAATCTTGGCTAATGTAATTATGATGTGCCTTGGCGTGTTCCTCCTTGGGTCCAACTTCTTTGGGACTCTCTGAGCTTCCTGGACTTTCTGGTAGTCTATTTCCTTTGCCAGATTGGGGAAGTTCTCATTTATTATTTGTTCAGATAAGTTTTCCACTTGTTGGTCTTCTTCTTCCCCTTCAGGGACCCCTATAATTCAGATATTGGGACATTTAAAGATGTCCTGGAGGTTCCTAAGCCTCTCCTCATTTTTTTAAATTCTTGTATCTTCCTTGTTTTCTGTTTGGTTGTTTCTTTCTTCCTTCTGGTCCACTTCATTGATTTGAGTCCCAGTTTTCCTCCCATCTCTATTGGTTCCCTGTGCATTTTCCTTCATTTCACTTATTGTAGCCTTCATTTTTCATCTAATTTGTGACCAAAATCAACCAATTCTGTGAGTATCCTGATCACCAGTGCTTTGAATTGTGCATCCGATAGGTTGGCTATCTCTTGGTCACTTAGATGAATTGGCTCTGGGGTTTTGATTTGTTCTCCGGTTTGAGCCATTTTTGTTTTTTGTTGTTGTTGTTGTTGTTGTTGTTGTTGTTGTTTGGGGAGGTTCTGGTCGCAGCTGGTATGTAGTGAGAGGTGGAGCCTTAGGTGTTTCCCAGGGCAGGGCAGCCCAGTCGCTGGGTTGTGATGTTGTATGTGGGGGTGGGGTCCGAGAGGGAACAATGGTGCTTGCTCTGCTCTCTCTCCAATTCCAGTCCCTTCCAAGGTTTCCCCTTTGCCTGGATTATCTGCTCGAATGTGGGACCACCTGGTCAGCCAGCCACCTTGTGTGGCCTCACTGGGTCTGTACCGTTGCCACCCCATGCCTGGAGTCTGCTAGCTGCCACCTGAACGCCTGGGAACTGCCAGCTGCTGCTGTCTGCGTGCCCGGGTCCGCACCTCCACTTTTTCCTGCCGCGTCTCCACCCCTCTTACTGGTCTAGATGAATGGTTGTTGGACTTCCATACAGTTCAATTTTCTATCAGTTCAGATTGTTTTCTTGTTTCTAAATCTTTGTTGTCCTTAATTTTGGTTGTGAGAGGGGCACAGTGTGTCCACCTACGCCTCCATCTTGGCCAGAAGTCGGATGTCTAATTCTTTCAGTGCCATTTGTTAAAATATCTATCTTCATTGAATTGCCTTTGAGCTAGTATAAAAAGCAAACTGATTATATATATGAGCATCTATTTTTAGGCTCCATATTCTGACACATTATAAATCTATTCTTTTGCCAAATCATGCTATGTTGATTACTTATAGTAAGCCTTTAAATAGATTTGTTATTGTTTTCCTTCTTTAGTATTTTATTGGGTATTCTATGTTTATTGCTTAACCATATCAAATTTAGAATCAGTTCATTGATGAACAAAGCTTCCTGGGATTTTGATGAGGATTTTATTGAGCCTATGTAGATCAAGTTAGGAGGAATTGGCACTTTCGCAATACTGAGTCTTCTAATTCCTGAACATGGAATATCATTCTATTGTTTTAGTTTAGATATTTGATTTATTTTATCGATATTTTATAGTTTTTCACATATAAACTCTAAACATACTTTTTGATTTGTATCTAAGTATGGCATTATTTGATGCGATTGTTAGTGGATTGTTTTACAATATCTAATTTAATTGTTCATCGTTAATATATAAGAATATAATTGCTTTATATATTGATCTTCTATTCTATAACTTTGTTTCTTCCTTTCCCGTGTATGTAGCTTTTATTTATTTTTCTTGTCTTATTGCACTATAGTTTTTCAGTATAATGTCGAATAGGAGTGGTGAGATTGGAGATTGTTGCTTTGTTTCCAATCTTAGGGAAAAAGTGTCTAGTCTTTTGCCATTAAGTATGATGCTAGCTGTTTTGTAAATGTTCTTTTCTGAGTTCAAATATGTTTATTGAGTTGAAATAGGCATAGTGTCACTTTTGCTGAATTTTATCAGCTAAAGCAATAATAGAACTCACTTAATTCAAAGATAAGAATGGATGGCTAACTCTTAATGAGAATTTTAAAAAATATGCATTTTTTAATTCAACACAGTTGAATCTTTAATTCAACACAGTCTGCCCTGAGCCACAATTGTTTATGTTTAGTCCAAATAAGAAATAAACTTTCTCCCTCTAAATTCCACCAATTCCTATCCTGTTGCAATATAATCTCAAAGTCCATGGTTCAGTTTTTAAAAATCAAGTTTAGGTTTATATTAGGCTTCTTTTGTGCAGTTATTCCTACATTGTTTCTCTTCATCTTACCCTTTGGACAAGATGTGTTCCCAGCTCCTAACATAAAATGGTGAAATAGGCATAAGATACTACCAATAGATACTCCTGTTCAAAGCAGAGGGAAAGAGAGGTATATGGTAATCTCCAATTCGTAGCTTTTCTGAAATCTACTCAAGCATGTGTTGTCCTTTTTTTAAAAATATATTTATTTTTTAAATATTTTTTTAGTTTTTATTTCTTTATTTATTTTAATTGTTGTTCTTGTACAGTTTTCTGTCTTCTACTCCCATCCAGGCCCACCGCCCCAGCCCTCCCCAGCACCCTCCCATTTCCACCCCCCCTAGTTTCCCCCCAGCCCTCCCCACCACCCTCCCATTTCCACCCCCCCTAGTTTCCGTCCATGTGTCTTTTATACTTGTTGCTCTAATCCTTTCCCCTTTTCCTCTGAAATTCCCTCCCTTTTCCCCTCTGATGACTGTCAGCCTGTTCTCGATTTCAATGTCTTTGGTTATATTTTGTTTGTTTGTTTGTTTTGTTGATTAGGTTCCTGTTAAAGGTGAGATCAGATGGTATTTGTCTTTCACTGCCTGGCTTATTTCACTTAGCATGATGCTCCCCAGTTCCATCCATGCTGTCGCAAAGGGTAGGAGCTCCTTCTTTCTTTCTGCTGCATAGAATTCCATTGTGTAAATGTACCATAGTTTTTTGATTCATTCACTTACTGATGGGCACCTAGGTTGCTTCCAACACTTGGCTATTGTAAATTGTGCTGCTATGAACATTGGGGTGCAGAGGTTCTTTTGGATTGGTGTTTCAGGGTTCTTAGGATATAATCCTAGCAGTGGAATTGCTGGGTCAAAAGGTAGATCCATTTTTAGTTTTCTTAGAAAATTCCATACTGCTTTCCACAGTGGTTGTACCAGTCTGCAATCCCACCAACAGTGCACTAGGGTCCCCTTTTCTCCACAACCTCTCCAACACTTGTTGTTGTCCTTATTAAAAAAAAAAAAATAGAGCACAGTACTGCTTTGTAGAAATGATTCTCTGCGCCTATTAACTTCTCCCAGTGAGCTCCTGGTTTGACGTTGAATTCACTCTTTCTTTTTATTAGAAATACCCTATGTTTATAGCTGAGTACTTTCTTAGCTATTTTTTTTTTATTTTGCCTATAGGAAATCAGGGTGTGGATACATTTTTTACTTTGTAGTATCACTGTCTTTTTCATTTCAATTGGTATAATTCTTTTAAAAGCTTTCTAGACTTCATGTGTATCAATTTATAATCCATCTCACGTCATAAATATTTTCAAAATAGTCTCTTCTATGCCTTGGGCACTCTGTGAGGCTGATACAATGTCCTCAAGATCCTCAGGAGCCCAATATTTAAAAAGAGAGAGTCTATAAAGCTAAGAAAGTTTTACATCCTTAGAGGTCAGTCATTTCATCTGGCTGAAAAAGTCTATGGAACACCATTTTAAGTCTCTACAAAGTCTTTAAAAAGGTTTTACACTTTCACCCTTAACTTCATTTTTACTCTCATACCATGCTTTACTTAATAGAAACTTAAATTTTATCTTTTCTGTGAAGCTATGTCTTTCTTTTTTAGCAGTGTTTTTAGGCTTGGAAAGACTGTCTTGAACATCTTAGTATTTTTTCCAATTATACTAGAAAACTCAAGGATTTCTTCCTTAGTTTGTCTCTCTTATCTTTCATTTTGTCATAGGTGGCTGGAAGAATTTGTGCCTGAAAATTTCTTTAGCAGGGTTTCTGAGATGATTAGGGTGTTTTTGTATTTACCATATAGCTGCGGGCAACAATTTTGCTAACTGTTCTGTCTGTATATAATTTAGCTGCCCTTTTCACTGGCCTCCAATGACATTTTCCTTATTGTCCTTGAAGCCCTAATATCGCCCTAACGCCATTCAAGATTTCACCAAGAGTTCCTTCTAGCTCCTTCCCAACACCCAGTCCCAGCCAGTGCTACATGTTTCGCTTTTTATGTTTGTTCACTTGTTATCACGACACTTCACATCCAGGTACCGAATTCTGTCTCAGTTACCTATTGCTACATAACAAATGACCTTAAAACTTGGAAGCTTAAAGCAAGAAATGATTTGTTTTATCTCATGATTTTGTGAGTCAGTAAGTTTGGCACTCATACATCTATATAACGTTCCATACCGCCACCTGGTAGTGTCCAGTCTGTTGAGGAGATGATCTGGAGAGTCACAATGGCTGATGCCTCATCAGGAGCAGCTTGATGGCTCATTTTACCAGGGAGTTTTGAACACAGAGCTTATCTCTGGAGTCTTTGGCATGGAGGTCTTATGGTAGATGGACTGTTTGGATAGCAGCAGCTCAGGACTTACGTAGAGAGAATGTTCTAAGAGACAAAAAAGTTCAAGGTGTTTTAAGGCCCTGGAATAAAAAAAAAAATGACTCAGATGCATTTCCACTATATGTTATTGGTCAAAACAGTCACAGACCTTCTCAGATCCTGGGTCAGTGATCACGGAACCACTCCTCTAGGGGAATAGTCTCAAAGAATTTTTGGTCATCTCTAACCTGCCATACCGCCTGTTTTTCTTTTCAATTAACTATCACAAACAGAGACTCTTGAGGTTTGGAAAAATTATTCTTGTAACACATATTTGGAAAATTTGGTCTTAAAACTTGAATATTAATTAGTCATTATTAAGAAATTTACAATCCATCTCAACAATATTAGAAAAAAATCTTCTTTTTGTGAATTAAACCTCGCCCTATAAGTGATCTGGTTATGCTTAGTTCTTACCTTTATCATTGAAGAATCAGAGGCTTCCAATTAAAAGTCAGTTTCATTATTTATTTTATAATCCCATGTGAGCATCCTGATCTCCTCAACTGTGAAATGATATGTGTGTGTTATGTACCCATATAATATTATCTGAACTGGGCAATTTGGGAAATGTTTAAAATGAGATGGCTGTATCTTCTTTGTAAAAAGCTAAAATTGAAGCTATTTTGAGTAAATAGGAACCCATTTGCCTTTCTATTACTCATATGTATACCAATGAACATTCAAAATTATAAAATGTGAAATAGAGGAAAGGTAGTGATACTGCTCCATTTACTTTTGAGGATAATAATTACATGCCCTGTTTATATAGAAACGTCTAAAACTGGTTCTAAATCTGTTTGAATCACCTGCAGTATTTAACAATAATAAATACATGATGTTTTTCCTTAATTGTAGGCAGAACTGGCATGATATATTTTAAGATAATTTATTTTTATTCTATTCCCAGAAAAGAGGGAGCTTTATTCTGAAAAGAGCTGATCATTGCCCACCTTTAAACAGTACCTTTCCCCACTTATTACAGCTACTCTTGCATCTTTTTATGTGGACTTTTTCATACAAAGTAATATCAATTCTCCATGTCCCATATTTCATATTGTTAATACAGTTTGATATTCATTATTGTTAACTCCTCATGGTTTTCAATTAGAAATCTCAAGACAGTTTTCAAACTGATCAGTCATTAAATAAAGCTATCCTTTTACATGAATTTGATTAAAATCTTTAGCTTAGCACATACAAAGTGAAATGATTCTAAAACACAATATTTCATAATGGTTTATCTTAGAAAATTTCAATATTCACTCCTATTTTTCAGCACAGAATATTATGTCCAACATGTCAGCATTATGTCTCAGGAATTCTTGCCTAACTTTAGACCTAGTTACAAGTTGCTGATCTTGCTTTTCGATTCTGACACAAAATAAACAACATTTGAGCAGCACTGACCTGGGTAATCCTGGGGTAACAGAAACCTAGAAAAACAACTGCGAACGAAGTCTGAAATCAAATTGTCTCCCAAGTAAAACTGGCCTTCAAAGACAGGAAATTTCTTCCTTGTGGGAACTGGCGGTTCCAGACAGGAAGGAGCTCAGTCACTGGCTGGAACTCAGTTATGGAGAGCTAAGGAACAAAGTCAGATCATTCCCAGCGACATTTTGGACTCAATCTTGACCATTCAGTGAGTGATGATTAATCTATAAATTTCTATATTCTAATACTGTAGTTTCAGGTTTAGGCTTTGGTTTGGATTTGTAGAGAGCTTTATCATGTGAAAAAAGAAGTAAAAATCTGTGTGTTCAAAAACAATAAAATAAAGTAAGTGTGTTCAGTTCTGCCAAATGTGCAAAAAACTAGAATGAGTACTTATTAAATTAGACACAGACACTGAGGAGAAAGGGTGAGTTAGCAGGCTGAAGTTAGTTTCAATTCTAGAGCAGGGAACATGTCTTATCGAACTAATTAATATTTGTACATGGATGAAGGAGTCTCACCCATCTTTGAGGCAATATTAATGGAAGCCCAAGAAATGCTATTATATTCAAGTTCAAAAGATACCCATAGGTAATGCTAGTCACAAAACTCACTTTCTCTACATCCTGTTGGTTTCAACTGAGTCACTAAGGCCAACCAAAATTCAAAGAGAGGGGAACTCAACTCCATCTGTTAACAGGGGAGTGGCAAATTCACATTGTGTAAAGGCTTTTCAGATGGGCAAAGATGTTTTGACCATTATTGAAAAATTCAATTGGTAAACTCGGTATCCTGTTTAATGGGGAGATACTAGAGGTATACCTGCTATAGTCAAGGCAAGCTGCTCAACCATCTTCACTACTGTTAACAGTTATATAATTTTTAAGCCAGTGTAATTAGATTAGAACAAACAATTAGAGCCAGCATATGAATTGGAAAGGACTGTATTGTGTGTTTGTGTGTATTTGAGTGTGTGAAAGAGAGAGGAGCAAGAGAGAAAGAAAGAGAAAGAGAGGGAGAAAGAAGAAGAGGAAGGAGGAGGAGGAAAGAAGGGAGAAAGTAAAAATAAATATAGCATAAAATTAAGATGGAAGGTATACAGATGCTCATAGTCATATTCTTATTTATTAGTAACTTGAAAGATGGAGAAATTGTATTAGGCTTTCAGAGTGTGTACTAAAAACAGACAGGTTTTGCCTTTGCTCTGTAGATACCTAAGATCCAATAAAACACACAAACATATCAAAATATAACCAACAAAACAATATAATTACAAGTTCTAAAACTATGTTTTGCAAGAAGTTGAAGCATGATTATGTTGGCAATTTAAAGATGAATGGCTCTCATATAAAAGATTTCCTAGAGGAGGTGGAGCACGAAGGATTCTGTGACAGCATACAGTAGTTAGCAAACAGGGGCACAGAGGAAATTGAAGCGTGCGTACCAGCCTGGGCAAACTGGCTAACTGTGTGAAGAGGTCTGGGTTGCAAAGTTGGTAGCAGGAACTTATGCACATGTGATGGAACATTTGAAACAAGTCCATACATTCAGCTTGGGGTGAGAGACTGAGGAGGGAAAGGGGTGTATGTGAAATATTAGTTCCCCCCATCTCAGTTGTTATACTCTACAAAGTCTACAGAGATTTATAAAAGTATATAATAGAAGTAGCAGTAATAGTAACAGTAGTAGTAGTAGTAAGAATGATAGAGTTAACCTTTATTAAGCCCTACTGTATACTAAACCTTGTGCTAAGTAAGAAGTGCTATACTCAGCACCTCTGGCGTTATTTTCTGCTGCATAGTTCCTTCTCTCAAAATTTATATGGGCTCTCTGCTGTCACGGAGCCTGAGTAGAGAGCTCTCAGGGGGCTGTGATCTCCCCGCAGCCCGGTCAGTGATAATTGGGGGGCAGGCTGTGGCCCACCTCCCATCTGTGTCCGAAGTCCAAAGAGGAGAGGAGCTTAGGTGGTATTATTGTACATGCCCTTTTCATTAGCATTCAGTTTTGCTCTGTTGCTTATGATGAGATAGGACAAGCATTTTCAGGGTGCTCCATTAAATTTCTTCCTAACGCCTGAATCTCTTTATGATAGTGGGAAGATAAGATGCCCTTGTCCTCCATGTCCTTTTATTATTCACTCTACCCTGGTTCTCAAGTGTCTCCATTCACCCATTCTGAAGCCTTCTTTTCCTAATCTTTGTAGATTATTTTTCTATTTTTTTGAAGACCGGGCAGTAGGCTCTTAAATGTTTCCTGCGGTCCTTTCATTTCACTGAATTTTAAATATTTCAGCCAATTTGAAGAGTTCATAATGATGAATAAGATTAAGCTTGGAGCTTAACCTTTTGAAACTGGGTGACGCGTTAACTCGGCTGGAACGCTGGTTAATTTAACAGCAGGAGTTGAATTAACTTGTCACAGCTCTGCCATTGTTAAATTTCCTGCTCCTGATCCTTGTCCCAGTCTTGCAGAGCTTGGTTTTCCTGGGACCAGAGGATGAGCAGGGTGAAGAACAGAGAGGAAATGGGAAAGGAGATGGCATGCATTGTTAGGATGGCCAGAAATGCCCAGACAAGGAGTCCATTTTAGTTGGGGAAGTCCAGAAAAAAAAAAAAAAAAAACAAAACAGGAGAGAAGAGAGCTTAAAAATGAAAGGCAGTGTAAGGGAGTAATGGGAGGGGTGAAGTGAGGAACAGACTGAGGATAAGACATGAAAGAGAGGAGTGTATTAAGAAGAGGCAATGGATGATGTGACTTGAATTTCTTGGAAATGGATTATGTTCAGCACATTAAAAACTGTAAGGGGTGGCAGCCTGGCACACAAAAATAAAATTACCTGCTTAAAAATGCCCCTTGCATTAGGCAGAAATGAAAATGTTGAACCTTAGGAATCATTACATAAATGTTCTCAACAAAGAGAGAGAATTCTTCTAAATGAGGCTCAGCTGAAATATTTTACTTGGCATATTTGTAGATCCCTGTCAAACATTTTGGCTTGATGCAATTTGGTCAGAAAGAGGAAAAGAGGGAAGGGAGGTAATCCAGGGGAAAGCGAGTCAAAGAGGAGGCATGGTGGTCTTTCCCGAGGGAGGAGGAGGAGGGTGTTGGAGGAGGGTGGGGACCCAAAGTCAAAACGGAAGCGGCCGCAGCATAACGCTGTACAGCGGCCTTCACTTAAGCGCAGGAGCAGGCATTGCTGGGCTGGAATGCTCTGTGCATGTATTACTTACCCCATGAGTAACTCCCAAATATGCATTATCTCAGGTTTGCTATTCCCTCTCAGACAGGAAGCTTTGTGTAGTAGAGTAAGCTGCTCAGCCTTCAGGGCAGAGGCCTAAGGGCACCTGAAATGCAGGCAAAATAACCAGTCTGCTTCTAAGCACCAGCCACTTTGAGGCCCATCAATAGAGATCACCTAGAGCCTCTCTTCCTTTCAATTGTTTCAGCAGTGCCTTCATTTATCACTGAAAAGACATTTTCTTTTCTATTTGTATGCTTTTGTTTCAGGGCTCATGTTATTCCACGAATGCTCTAACCGGTTTTCAATTTTCAAGGTTGTTGCCTGAAAAGACCGTTGGCTGTGCAGGAGCCTAACCAGCGCTCAGTAGCCGGATCTGAAGAGGATTACTAAGGATTCCGGGGCCTTTTGTTTCTGTCCCAAATTACTTTCAGATATAGCTATCAGATGGCTGGGCTGTGGCCAGTGGATCAACAGTGTGAGGCACGTGGCGCGAAGGTGAAAGGGATAAGTAAGAGATAGAGGACACAAGAAAGGTAAAAAGATAAGAAAAGTACCAGAGAGGAAAAGAGTGAAGAAATTCTTCAGTTTTAGGATAGTCGTGAAACTCTCAAGGCATTTTAAATTCACCAATTGATGTCAAAAGGCACTAAGAAAGTTTTGGATCTGGGGAGCTAGAAAATCAATGCATGGAAAAGTAACCAAAATGAAAGAGATTTGATGAAGTAGAGGGTAAGACTTAACTATCCTCTATACCAGTGATTTTCAACCCCCCTTTTTTTTTTTTTAATCTCATGGTGGACCAGCCACAAACTAATGGGAAATTCTGTGGAATACCAAAATAATATGTTATATTTTTTTGCCGATCTGACCAAAAAAAAAAAGGTATAATTTTGATTCATTCGTGCTAGACAGCTATTGTTGTGTTGGCTGTTGTCATTTCTTTCTTTTTTTTTTTACTTGACAATCTAAGGGAAAAGAGGTCAGTGCCCTTAACTAAATAGTCAGGTATTGCATGTGTTAAAAACTCTCGTGACACATTGGTGTGCTTGCCCCTGAGCGCTGGTTGAGGTTTGCTGCTCTTTGCCGAAAGCAGTTTGCTGAATGTGTGCTTGTTTTACTTTATGCAATCCAAGACACCATTATTGGTAAATGTTGGGCAGAGTTTGGGGGTGCACATCTACAGGTAGCTTATGCTGCAATCGTGTAAAATTAAAACAAACAAACAAACAAACAAAAAAAAAAACATTCACTACCCAAAAGGCATAATGATAAAAATCACATCTAGTGTGAAGTGGGTGTGTCTTGTTCTTCTGCACATGGGTATAGTTTTACAAGTTCTGGAGGGATCTGAAAATTACTTGGCGTCTAGGGGATGAACTCCAAGGGCAGCACTGCATGGGAACTCTAACACCATCCTTAAACATAACATTTCTTTTTCTTCTTGATGTACAAGTTTTATTGGACACCTTTATGTGGATGTGGGTGGGACAGGACATCAATGACAGCCTCGATGAAGTCTTAGCAGGTGGCCTAGCCACCCATGTCAGGAGTTTGAACCTAGGCTTTGCCCAGAAGTTGGTTATGGTCTATAAGTTTAAGGGTTCTTCTCTGCTCCTCTGTCCAGAAGGGAAGGGTAGGTAGTATAGTCCTCCTGAGGTTGGAGGGAGTAAAGGGCTCTAGGCCCCTTACGGGTGCCAGTGGCCAATGACAGTCTTGATGAGGTCCGTTGTGGTGCTGTAGCTGCCCATAGCTCATGTCCGCACCTTGTCAACTTTGATCACCTCCTTCACCACACCTGCAGTTGTGCTGGAGTGATATTCAGATTCAAGTGCTGCACCTGAATGTTGGAAACTGAGAGCAGCATGGCTGTGGGGATGGCTATATTCCTGCCCACTGCCTGGGCGAATGAGTCCTGGGCACCCATCTCAAAAATGGCATACTCTGCACTGCAGCTCTCCCCAGTTACCATACCAGCTCCCCCAACCAGACCAGCAGCCAGATTGTCAATAATGTTCCCGTAGAGACTGAGCAGCACCAGCACATCAAACTGGTAAGGAGTCTGAACCAGCTGCACGCAGCAGTTGTCTATGATCATCGTCTCAAACTTGGTTTAGGGGTACAGTTTAGCAACATCCCCACAGCACCGCGGGGACAACCCAACCCCGAGTGTCACAATGTTGGCCTCAAGGCAGCCGTGACCTTTGAACACAACACTTCTTAATATTGCCTGGTGCACCCTGAATTTGAATTGTCTTTGCCTTTCTGTCAGATAATGAAATTAAAGTAAGGAAAATTCACATTAAAAAAAGAGGGACACAAGAATTTTCACCATCTCAGATGAATAACACAATGATTTCCAAACTGTTACATGGAATATTGAAAACTTATTCAAGACTTTATTACTATACATCTCCAGATGTGGTCAAGAACTTCCCAAATATATTAACCAGGGAATCATTTCCTTCAGAGACTACTAATCCTTACATTTTGGGACAGAGCTTTATTTCCCCCAAAGAACATTTTAGTCATATCTTTTCACTGAAATGCTCAGAAATAACTTATCTGCAGCCTCTTCAGGAGACGGGCAGAATTAGATATTCCAGCACCACCAGTGAGATTCCATGACATAGGTTTGACATAAGACATAGTTAGCTATCTATGTGATGCTAGCTTGGCCAGCCACCTCAGCTTGTTGGGACTGCTACTGGCAGTGGACAGTGTCCCAGTAACTTTGCATGTACAAGTTAAAAAGGTGCCATTGTATTGCTGCAGGGAAAACCAACTTCCAAGCTTTGAAGGTTCCAATGTGCTGAGAGTATACACTTCACAGCTACAGAGAGGGGAAGACGCAGGTTGTTCAGCTGTCTGGACAGGCCATCTGTACTCCTAGTCAAATGGCCATCTAGGCACCTCAGTGCTACTTTATGTGCCTGTAATTTCCATTATTACTTTAGACTGTCATCTTTCAGCATATTTTCATTTATTGTTTTTAGCTACAATCAGGGCAGTAATAGGAGAACAATTCTAGGGAGTGAGTGTGCAGATAAAATATGTAGACCCAGGCAACAGTGAGGTCTACTTAGCCACACCTCATATTTCAGGTCACAGAAATGTGCGTGGGGCTGACATAAGTACTCCCTGTTGTGCGATTGCTCGTGGCTCAGTAGCCCTTTGAGGAGATTGGAGAATAAAGGACTGCAGAGAGCGGGTGTTGCTGAAATGGCAGCGCTAGAGAAGGTGCCTACAAGCACCCGAGAGAGTTTTATGTTTTTTAACAAATGTTTTCTTGATGTTACCCTTAAATCCCACCTGTGTTTCCTTCTCTCGCCATCCACATCAGTCGCCCGTCCGCTTTTCAGGCTTTCTTTTGAAGCATCAATGAACCTAAAGGAAATCAGCATGGTGGGAATTCCACCACCACTTGCAGCATATTGCACTTTCTTGGCAAGCAATGTTACTGAATGGCATTCAGACACTCACTGCAGGGACACAGCTGATCAATAATTTCTAGGAGCCCCTTCTGGCTGTGGCAAAGCAAAAACCAAGGAATGTGACTAGACCAGTTAGAAATAGCACCCTGACAGGGAAATTCCAGGGCATCAAAAGATAAATGGTAACATTTGGTTATATTACAATGTGCTAAGGCTTTTTCTTGACAGGAGACATTCAGTTCCAGTTTTAAGGCTGCAGAGGGCTTTAACGAAGCATAGAGATATGTGTGTAACAAATAAGTGTTCCAAAGAGCTACATTAAGAAACTGAGGTTGTCAGATCCCCCATGTGATTTTAAGAACAAGAGATGGTCACTCAGGTACATACTAAAGTTTCTATTAGACAACTATTTTAAATGATGTTACCCTGAATAAGCCTCCCCTAATGAAATGGAAATAATATTAGAATTTCTGAACTATTTTGTTTCTGAATTTCTATCAGGAAAGTCTCTCATTTTGCAGTATGGTAGAATTATATTTTTCTTAGCTTATTTTTCTTTAGTAGTACCAGGTCTAGTTGTATAGACAGTTGCTGCATCGTTAATTAGTATTTCTAACAGTTTATCAACTTTTTAAAATATTAAATAATACAGTTCCAGACCAGGCAATGCCAAATACAAGAAAAATTGGTAGGTATTTTAGGGTAATGATAAGAACATAAAATTCATTCTCTTCCTTTGTATTGTGCATGCAGAGAGAAGACATTATTACAAACGTCCTTGTCATCAAAGCCATGCACTGATGGCTGCATGTAGAATATAATGTGGGCGGGGATAGGAAAAGATTACTCAGTTCTTAGACTTCTTCGCCTCTTTTTATAAATTAGCAGACTAAAGGTCAGACTCCTTGAATGATTCTGTAGGTCACAAATGGTCGAGGTAGGACTTGGAAGGCGATATCTCGTGCTCTAGAGAACTTGTTCATTATTTAATACAAGATGGTGTCTTAGAAAAATAATTCCACAAAAAATAGAAACAATTCCATGAAAAATGTTGGTGTTAATGGGCTACTGATTATGATTTCAGCCTCAGTCATTTCATCTGTAAGTGGGTGTAATGTTACATTCATTTCATATATTTCAAACTGTTGTAAAGAAAACCGATAATTGATATAAAATTAACATAAGAAATTTTTACTTGATGGTATTCAATCATCATCCTTATCCTCAACCAAATAGCGAAATGACTTGTAGAGTTAGGTAGGATAAAAACCTTTCTTAAATGGGTTAAGGTTAGTTTTGATCAGCACTTTGAAAGGGCCAGTGCTGATAGAGAGGGGGAAAGGTCATTCACATTTAGAAGGAATGTCTGTGTCATAATTTAAGGGCAAGATAAAGTTAATTTAATAGGAATTACAAAATTAATGAGTCCTGCTTTTGAGCTGAGAGGAAGAATGGCAGATGTGGTGATGACAATTAATAGAGTCTTCACTTATTTTTTCAACAAACATTTAATGAGTGCCTCTTTATAAGACACAAAACACTAGGTGCTGGATTTATAAGATATATAAATCACGATTCCTGCATTCAGGGAGCTCACAGTTTAATGAGGCATCAAATAATGAACCAATACCCTTCAGAGTAAAATATATTATAAAATAGAGATGTGCATAAGGTATAGTGGTGTCAATGAGAAAGAAAAAACTGACTTTCTTGAGAAGACAGAGAAAATATTTTTCTAAAGGATGCTGCTTAAAACAGCACTTTTGTTTGGAATTGTAGTTTGAATTTCAGAGAATGTATGGCCCAAGACCTGACCAGAGAAGTGAACTAACATGATCGAAATGTTTGACAAATAAATTCCTTTACCTATAGGATGGAGTGGAGAATGGGGAAGCAGAAATAGTTGAAAATGCTGTTTTACATCCCATAGGTAAAGATAGGACCTGACCATGAATGAATTTGAAAGAATTAATGGATGATGAACTCTATGTCAAGGGTGAAAAAATGAGACATGCAAGATAAGATACTATATTTATGAGCTTGCGTGTTGTCAGAGATAATCGTGCCTTTGTTATTATACACAGCAAGATGAAGAGCCATACAAAATGTCAGCTTGAGTGGGAGTTCATTATTTCTTGCATGGAAAGAATTTCAAGAAGGTGTCAACCAACAGGACCATCTAGGAAAACTGAATAACTTACAAACATTTGCTGAATAAAGTCTATTTTGTTTTGTACACTATCCAGAAAAAACAAAGATACAATGGATATTTCTGAGAGATGATCAAAGCATTTTTTTTTACCTTTTGAACTTATAAAGAATAGGAAAATTTTAAAAAGTCTCATACAGCATCCTTGTATCTAAAAAGAAATATCCAAACACACTCATTTCAGAACCCAAAGTGACTTTGGGATTATTTCCTATTCTACTCTTCTTGATCAGTATCAATAAGTGAACTGACCCTGATTGTGGATAAGACTTTCTAAATAACACATTTCTTTGTTTCTTTAAGTAAGAATATTTGAAAACTTGTTACAGTTGTTTTGATTGTATGGAAAACACTGTATCCTCAGTCAGTCAGCGCATTCATAGTTATTGTCACTCTAGCCCTGCGAGCAGAGATTTTAAAGCTACGGTCTGATATGTGTTTCTTGGTCATGTTCTAGCCTGACTTTGAATAAGAGGGAGTATGCTGCCTTTGTTTTTCTGTGTTGTGCAAATTTTCTGGATTTCTTAAGTCTATGTATGACGATTATTAATATATCAACATTTTGGCCCTGTTGCTTATATGGAAAATCTTCCTGAAATAACATGAAGTGAATATCAGGGTGAGTAAAAAAAGATATGATATTCTGCATTTATGTTTTTTTAGTGAAATAATACAGTATGGACAAAAGATTTAAACTTGCATTTAATGGGGAGAGTATCAGTCTTGCCTTCATAAGAGATGTTAAAATTTAAAATTGTTGAGATTGAAAGTGTATTCCCAGGAATATATAGGAAATTTGGAAGACATAAGCCAAGTAGACATTACTTGGTAGTTGGGTAACAAAATTAACAGTGGAAAGAGAATCCCAGGAAATTTATGTTTGCTTCCTGTTAGTTGAGATGATTCCAAATTCCATGAAGGTATTTAGGAATAACAAGAGCTTACTGAATAAGAAAATGAGCTTATCCTCAAACAGAACTGGATTCAAATTCTTGTTTTCCAATTAATTGTAGAATTTTGTGAAAAGTTACTTATCTTCCCTAAATTTTACTTCCCTCATCTAGGACAGTGATAAAGATGAAACTAGTACAGATAGATAATGGGATGGATCAATAACGTTTGCAAAGTGGTCAGCACAGTGCCTGACACAGTAAATCATCAATAAAGGGAACTAACATTAACATTTTGTGTTTCTTTATCCAGAGCTAGCTTTGAAAGTTCAAACCCAAAGAAATATTTCAGGTATTCACAGGGCAGGGATTTAGTTGCTTCTCAGCCCTCCTCTTTCATACACTACTAGAAAAGTACAGAAGCCTGACCAAACTCCTTGGCAAACTCAGATCAGCACTCTGCCCACTCCCTCTCAGACTCTGAATGACTACAAGCTTGTCCTGACTTAGATGTCCAGCATTGCTCCCTGAAAGCCGAGCTGCTTGAGTGAAAGACTTCCTGTCGCCAGGGCTTTCCTGTAGCTGTTGGGCTCTCTGGCCTGAAGCTCTGCCCCTGCTGCCCTTATGTGGGAAGTTTCGTCTGCCCCTTTAGCCTTCAGTCCTTTTTAAATTTCTCTTCTATTTTTGCTCGTTGGGAAATGAAGAGCAAGAGTGAATTTAGAGCTCCAATCCCTGATATGGGCTTGTGACTTTGGGTGAATCCACAAGTTTACCTGACCAAGCAACCATTCCAAACAGAGCCTGTCAGCTGCTTCTTCTCTCCAGGGTGCTCTTTTGGGGGGGATGCAGAAGACTCTTCTTAGTCTTAGGGCAATTGTTAAACAAATTGCTTGCCCCACCTTAAAATTCTAACCATGCAGGAGGAGGAAGATTACTTCAGCCCAAGCCTTAGATGCCAGCATTACCTGAGGTTCTTTGGTCATGGTCAAATACCAATACGAAACTTGTGTTGAAGCAATTCATAACAGTGCTGCTCCTGTTGGTGCCTTTGAGAGCCTTGCAGTGACTGCGATTGCAGTCACTTCATCTCCCTGCGTTTTTACTGCAGGGGGATCAGATGTGCTAGTGTAATATGGGGTCACCCTAGAACCCCGTCTACTGTGGTTTCTGTAGACTCAGAATATTCTAAATAAGAAATGGATTTCTTGCCGAGAAGCTCCAGAAAAGTAGCAGATTGCCAAGACCTGATCTGAAAAGAATCATATTGTTAGAAGTTTAGAACCAGCTTTGAGAATAGTTTACTCAGGGATATTCAGGGTCAGTTCAGAGTCTGCAAGTGATTTACACGAGAAAAGTAGAAAATAGCAGTTCCTTCCTCTTGGAGTGTGTCATTTTGTCACTTGTATTATTTAGAGTGCTAAAAAGAACCAAACTCAAGAAAAGGTTACCATAATGACAAAGTGAATTAATATCAGTCTTAAAACTAGAGAGCCACTTAATGCTCTAAGAATTTGGCTCTTTAAGAAAGAAAAAACAGTGAGTTTTATAACGATTTTCTAAATTTTACATTTCTTTTCTCCTTTGAGGAATGGAAAATGTAATACTGCTGTGGCAGTCAATGGAAATTAATTTCAAAAGCCTACTCAGTTTACTATGTAAGATCAAAGTCTACATTTCTCTGACATTCTTTAGATACTAATTACCATTACAGCTTAACTGACTTGCACCCGAGGAAGGATGTGCACACACACACGTACTTATGCAACCACGCAATATTGTTTCATACACACATGTATACATATTTATCTATCATACACTAAAATAAAAGCCATAAAATAAGTGGGTTTTAAAATCCAGAATTTACTTATTAAGATATATTAAAAGCATTTTATAAAACAAACTACAATGGCACCCTATTGTATTTTATTACAATAGGTAGTGAATACCTATTGTAATAGGTAATAGGGTAATATTGTAATACGAGGTAGGGTAGCTCGGTTGGTTGGAGCGTCCTCCCGCCCGATGGGCCAGGATTGCACCTCTGGTCAGGGCGCCTGGGAGTCCAGCAGCGAGTGCACGGGTGGGGAGAACAGCCGCTGATGTTTCTCTCTCTTTCTGTTCCTTCTTCTCTCTAAAATCTACAGATAAAATTTTTATAAAATACAGTAGAAAATGAGCATGAAAGTGAGTGAGAGATTTTGTGTAAGAAAAAATTCTATGCTAGCCATCTTGCAACTCTGCGTAAGACCTTTTGAAACGTGGGAGCAGAAGCAGAAGCAGAAGCCATTCTCTCAGCTTTCTCCCTTTCTCTCTCTTTTCCCATCACATTTTATAAAACTGCTGTTTTATTGCTAGATAATATGGTAAAAAAGATTCATTGTAAGGGTTACCTAACAACGTTGGTGGTGTTGATGAATTGTTGCAATTAATACATTCCCTTAATTAGTCTGATACCCAGAAGATGCACCTGGCAGGTCATTTTAATACTACAATTGATTTATAGCTGCTAGAAATGATTTTACCAGCTATCTTCAGAGAGTACAATTAGAGTGAATTTCATTTTTTTATGCATTTTCACTGAGGAATAAACATAAAAGGTCTATGTAATTCAGAACAAAGCAGCTATAATGTACTAATGGTTTATGGATTTTATTAATATTCAGCTAACATTAAAGGCAATTTTAGGGGAGAGCAACCTATTTTCTTTATGAAGTATTCAGTTTTTTAGTATCTGAATGCTTTGTTAAAAAAACATCAACCTTGATATTTTTTAATGAGTTGCTTCTGTTTCTTATAGAAAAAAATATTATAAGTTACAACATAAAAAGAAAATAAAAATTTAATTGCTATATATTAATTGCATGCAGATGCACTTATATATTGTATATTTACTACACCTGTAAATTTAAAATAAGTCATTAGGCATTCATGTGATTTAAATAGTGCTTCCATTAATACAATTGAGCTAATGAATGAACTCTATTAGTAATGGAGGGAGTTGTACTTCGTGGTTGAACAGGTAACAGAATATTTTAGAAAGCTGATTACATATCTGGCTTTTAATTCCCTGTTTATCTCAGATATTAATTTTGCTAATTGGGAATCTTTGTCCTTCTCTCTCATCATCCATAACTTGGGACCAATTTACTTGTTTAGTTTACAATAGTAGGACAGTGAGAAATCAGTTCCACAGATAAAGCCAATAGACTTATGAAAAGTATTAATATTTAAATACACCATTCCTATGACTAAAATGAACTCCACCTACAAAATGTCTTTATCAAAGGGTCAGTGAACCCCTGTTAGTTCAAGAAAAATTTACATGTAAAAATCCAAAATTTATTTAAAATGTATCCTATGACTATTTAGCAAGACCTATTACATGTAAGGTACTCAGCTTAGAAGTGCTGTGGATTCAAGAGGGAAAAAGCAAGAGGTTTCTGTCAACATGGAATTGTAGGAAAGGCAGAAGGACCCACAAATACAAAACTGTAAGCTGTTCAGTTCCATGAAGGGAATGCCTAGGGGTCTATGTAAGGATAGTCAGGGAGCACTGGGTGCGGCGGCATATTTGTGTTACTGGTTCTGAACCGGCAATTGACAGCCTGGTCTAAACTGCATAGAGATGTGTCATGTCACAGTGCCTATAATGTCTCTGATAATATCTCTCCTTTATCAACCACAAAGATTCTCTGACTCCCACCAGTAGGTGAGTTTGACTTTTTGTTTGGTTTTGTTTTTACTAGTTGGTAATAGATTTGCAAAGTCATTCAGTCTCTTATCCAAGCTTCCTTCCAGCTAATGCTACACATTACAAAGCAGCCAGTTACAGTTAGCAACAGAGTTCAGGATCAGGTATTCTAATGCTTTGAAAACTAATCATCCACATAGAGTATAATTTATCAACTTTTAAAAAAATTGTTCAAGTACAGTTGTCTCCATCCCCCTCCCCCACCACCTATCCCCACCTCCCATCCTCGATCCTACACCCTTTTTGGCTTTGTCCATGTGTCCTTTATACATGGTCCTTGATGACCCTTCCTCTTTTTTCCTATTATCCCCTCAAACCTCCTCTTTGGTCACTGTTAGTTTGTTCTTTATTTCAACATCTCTAGCTCTATTTTGCTTGCTTATTCGGTTTGTTAGTTAGGTTCCACTTATAGGTGAGATCATATGGTATCTGTCTTTTACCACTCAGCTTATTTCACTTAGCATAATGCTCTCCAGTTCCATCCATGTTGCTGTGAAAGGTAGGGGCTCCTTCTTCCTTTCTGTTGCATAGTATTCCACTGTGTAAATGTACCACAGTTTTTTGATCCACTCATTTACCGACGGGCACTTAGGTTGCTTCCAGCACTTGGCTATTGTAAATTGTGTTGCTATGAACTCTTACAACATACATTTTTAAAATAAACTTTCTCAGCCAACACCATTCTGGATAACTGAGGATTAGTCAAAATTAGTCTTAATTAATTTGTCTTGAGTCATTAAGGCAAGATGATCTCTTGAAAGGCCTTTAAGGCCTTTGATTCTGTACCTTTCCTGTAAAACTATAGGCTAAAAAAAAAAGCAATCTGTGCTTGTTTACCAGTCAGTTCAGCTACCCACAAGGTTCTGAGACTTCTTGGGGAATGTCCTAATTGCATGATGACTTCCAAGTTAGAGGGTCACAGGAATTTGGATGTTTGCAGATATTGGAAGCAAAGACGTTTTCCTTGCTAACATTCCAGCATGGCAGACCGAGGGTTAAAATATGATGCCTGTTGGCTACCAGAGCCTGCTCACCCCTTTACCACCACTTCTGTTGTTATACGAAGGAGTCAGCTACCATTTCCTAAATTACAGGATTGGGACTTCAAGAGGTCATTTTACCCATCCCCCTGCTCCTGGGCAGGACAGTACTTAATTATCTTCGCTCACAGAGAGCTCTCACTGAAACCAATTGAGACGTAGATGTGATCGTTTGCCTCGGGGGAACATGGTGCTATGAAGACAGGTTGTTTTTGTTTATTTCTGTTTTGGGAGAGTGAACATTTAAAAGTGAAATTCTTTCCCACTTTATTTTGTTCCCAACATGGTCTAAATTATATTCTGCTCTGGTTCTCATGCTGCAGGAGGTTTTCAGTGCCGAACAGGATCACTGACAGCCATCTGTGCCTGGCCCCAGGCACGGACTCTCCTAGGATATGTCTACACTCACCTGTCGGCACCACAGGTTTAGCCTGCTAATATCATTTGAACACTTTGCATTGAAAGAAATAGGAATAAAAAGGTAGTTTTGTGTCCTGTGGGAGAATCATTATTCTTACAACTTACTAGGCAGCTCCTCCTTTCCATCTTCTTCACTGCTGGAGGTCGAGGCAACTCATGTGACATTACATTATTTTTTACTTTTTAAATATAGTCAAACTTATAATTTAAATGCTTAAGAGTTAGTTGTCTCATTCTTTTTCTCTTTATGCCCACTAATACACTTATGAAAACACAGGAAATAATGAAAACCAAACATACAAAATCAATCTGTGGCTTGTAAATAATGTTTAAGTAAGAAACAGTCCTGTCTCAATCACCTAAAAGAGAATGGACAGGTTCCTTTTTCCTTCCATTGGGCACCCTCACACAGAAGCCTAGAGTCCATATTCAGCAGATGACGAGGGTCATCTCACCCCTGCGAGGGAGCCTGTGGGAGCTGAACAGAGACCATGGCTTGTGGACCAGCAGCATCTCCATCCCCTGGGAGCTAGTGGGAAATGAGGGATCTCTGATCTTACCTAGACATGTTCAATTAGAATCTGCATTTAAACAAGAGCTACAGGTGATTCGTGTACTCATCAGTTTAGAAAGCACTGTTTAAAACTTTGAGATCGTTTGCCAATATGCAGCATTAAGAAATAAACATGGTAGCAGAGAAGATTATAATGTTGAGGGTGAGAATTGTAACTAAGTTTGATGTTATTCTATTTCAGTTTATGCTCAGAGTTTTTGTTAGGAGACCTGAAAAAAAAGATGTCTTTTTTCCCCCCTCTTTATGAGCAGAGTTGCATAGAATAACACAATAGCCTTTTAGGCTTTTTTTTTTATAGTAGTAAGATACTTAGTAATTAATTTCAAGATATTAAATAACCTGAGATGTGATGTTTTACTTTAATTTGACAGAGACTATCAAGTAACAGATATCACTTACTGATTCCATCTTAACTTCCTTTCCATCTGCTCTGTCTGAATGACTATTGTAAGTACATGTAAAAATTAGAACATACAAAATAATCTCAACTATTTGAAAATAAAACTATAACATTATATTAAGAAAAAATACAACTGCTAATGGTTTTCATTGTTATAAATTCTGTGTGAATTCTTTTTTACTTCATTTTCTGTATATCCCAATATTGCTATAACATGTATGCATTGCTTTTTTAGCAAGAAAATTGTATTAATTCAGCTTAATTCATGCAGTTTGTTCATACAGTAGGATGAAACTATATAAAAACTGCATAAAATATTTTCTATACATTTCTGTATTTTTAGTTTTGTATATAAAATATGTATTTCTTGGTTGTTACACACATTTCAGTACATGTCTAATATGCAGGTTTTTAAATGTGTGAATGAATGAATGGGTGTGGAATTTATTCCTTCACAACTAGTGCTGACTGTGAGGTATTTGCATTATAAACTGTGCGATGGTACAATTTATAAGGATTGAATCATAGGGACTACAAATGAGGTTGGTGATGGAAAAGTAGAGACTTCCCAAACTTCACAGCATTTTTGTTAATGAATGATTAAAACTGTATGTTTCTAACCTTTCTCAAAACTTAGAAACATATTGTTTTTATATAGTTCCTCAGAAAATGATTTACATTTAGATTAATTAGCATGTGATTTTAAGTGGTAATGATAAAATAATTAAATTTTGGCTGGAAGGTGCATCTCTAAATTCAGAGCTTTAAATATATATGTATTGCTGTGAGTCCTGTTTTCAATGTATTCTTAATGGGAACATGAAAATTAAGTACAAACAAGAAACTTTGGTTGTCTGGGGTGGAGTGAGTTCAGGTTACTGTGTGACTCTTTTTTTTTAATAATCTTTTTTAAAAATATTTTATTTCTTTATTTTTAGAGAGAGGGGAAGGGAAGGAGAAAGAGAGGGAGAGAAGCATCAATGTGTGGTTGCCTCTCACATAGCCCCCACTGGGGACCTGGCCTGCAACCCAGGCATGTGCCCTGACTGGGAATCAAACCACGACACTTTGGTTCACAGCCCACACTCAATCCACTGAGGTACACCAGCCAGGGCTACTGTCTGACTCTTAATGAGGGACCCTATAGGCCTGGGTTTGGGAAGTATAGTCTGAAAACCATGGAATTGCAGAGATTTGAGTCACTGGGTTAAAGTAGATTTTTTTCACCTAAACTATCGTGATTATTTAGTATATTACATTCACCAACTTTTGTGATTGCCTCTGAAGCACAAAGAGCCAGTTCCTCATATTACCAGTGAAGGAGAAAGAGATATTTAATGGGCTGCCCATGTTGACATTATGACCTGTGATGTCATTGAAGGACAAAGCCAGGTTTTGACCCCACCTCAAAAGAAGGCAAACCTCAAGTACTTTCAATATAAGACATTTAATATGAATATTTGACAAATTAGCAGTTATCGTGTGGTGTCCAAGAGTTTATGCTCTTGAGTAAGACTACCTGAGTTTCAAATCCTCCTCTGCCACTCTGTAAGTCAATGATCTTAGGAACATCACTAAGATTCTCTGTGCCCTCGTTTCCTTGCTTATAAAATGTGGCCATCATAATGTCTATCCTGTAGCTTAGTTTGGAGTTTAAATAAGTTAATATAAGAACAGTACTTAGCACGAGGCCTGATAAAAGTAAGTACTCAATAAAGTAGGCTATTTAGGATATTTAGTGTAAACCAGGAACAGAGTAGGCATTTTTAGGTACTATTTATATTTAATACATACCACAAAGCAAAAATGTACATTTTTTAAATTTCAGTTTTGTAGAAGAAAAAAAGAAGGACTCTGTGAGTAAGAATAAATTATGGATCTGGAATTTTTTCCCAAGTCTAACTCCAAGGCCAATGCTCCTATTATTGTTATTTTTTAAAATCAAAATAATATTTTTAAACATGACAAATTTCATTGAATTGGTTTCTCAGATTAGCTGTAACAATAATTTTTGGATATATTTATGTTAGCATTCCGGTGATTTGAAAGTACATTTATTTTTATAATAGTCCCATAAGATCTGGAATAGGCAGATATTGTGATTCCCAGTAACGCAAAACATCATTAAAATTATGTTTATACAGAAAATACCAGTAGCAATTTTCATATAAAACAGATCAAAATAAGTGAGAATGTAAGCCTCAATGTAGAATGTGTTCTATCTCCATGGCAATCGATTCTGCTACTTTGTATTTAATAGCTGGTATAGATTTTCATGTTTTCAGTTACTTCCCTCCTGGTGCATTCCATAAAATACCTAGCGGTGTTTAGAATAACATCTCACATAATTGGTATCATGCAATATCATTGAAACTGATCATTATTTCCTTGTGATGGTAAAAGCACCAGACTATCCTCCATGGAGTTCACTTCCGCCAAGTGTCAATTTCCCACCACTTTTGTATTTAAACATGGATGGAAGAAAGTTCAGAAGGTAGTATATACGTATTCTCATGACCACCAGTTAGGAAATTGAAATAAAATTTTAAAAACTTAATGTGGCTGGAAATGGCAAAATACACCCTACTAAATTAGCAATTTGTCAACTTTAAAATAATGCCGTAGAATCATGAATCTCCCCTGAGTGGCTGTTAGATGATCTGTTTTGAAACAAGTCAATGAACTGAGTCTAGTTCCAACTGACTAATCCCAGACCTAACAAAAAGGAAGTCTTATTCCTGTCTTCTCCTGATACTTGCTACTACTTAGCAAAGTGGACCAAACTTTAATGGAGAAAACAACTGGGCTACTCCTTCCCCAAAGAAGTTGTCCTTTTCGTTTGGGATTGAGGCATGTTTCCTTTATTGCAAAGGGCAGTTCATATTGAGGCTGTCATTTATATTGATGTTCTTTTTTCAAAATGACACCTACATGTAATTTTTTTCTGCAGAAAAATTGGACTTCAGTGTTCAGGGTCATTGGTAAGAGATCTTTCACTGATTCAAAATTCATTTAAAATTTTTAGGAAGAAGGGGTAAAAAAAAAAAAAAAAACAGAACAAAAACTCCCCTAGAGAAGTAATTTGTACCTTATTTGGAAAACCCAGTGCATGTTAAATGAGCTCACCAAATAGAAAACAAGTTTTCCCTTTGAGAATTTACTAACAACACATGAGAATTTCTTTCTGCAGGATTTTGTGAAAACTTACAATTATCATAGGACTGAGTGCAGTTTGTTTGCTCCCCACAAAAGCAGAGATGATTTTTATTGACCAGTCTTTGATCCGAGAGATTAAAGAAAGTCCTGCATGAGCAGCGAGAAGGATAACACACGGGGGTCAATAGGCTTTACTGCTATTGGAAATGAAAGTGAATCATTCCATTGGGAGATGGGGGTAATTTAGGATTCTTACAGGGAACTCAAGACTCTTTCTTTTTTTCCCCTTTTTTTGGAAAGAAATATTCAACTTATGAATAGATTTCTTCGTGACTTAATACCATGGCCACACTCGAGGTCATCTGGAGGGCACTAAATTCACCAACGTAATTCTGTACAATGCTTTTGTAGCCCAAATGGCCTGGCTGTCACATTCGCGCACCCTTGATTGAAATGCCTCTAGTAGACTTTTGGAATGCAGTGCGAAGGCTTAGTGACTCAATATTTTCACAGTGAATACATTTCCAGTCTCAGAGAAAGTTGCCACTAACTATTGCAGAGGTTATGTGTCTTTCAGTTTTCCTCTGAAATACTGTGACTAGAGCAAAATTCAAGTGAAGCTGAGTTTTGAGAAAACAGGATGTCATAAATACACACCGCCATTGTTTGCCATTGCAATACGGCCTGTTCAAGTCAAAACCACCCAACCTGCCATCTTTCAACTGGTAATCTATAAAATAGTTACGCTTTTTTCTTATTGTCATAAATGGAAATATAATTTTTTCCTCTCTTTTTACTATGAGCCAGGGAATAAGGATTGGAAGTATAACAGCTAGTATGATTATGACCAGGTCTAACCCTGCAATACCATTGTTTATAGAATATTCACCAGCTCTACTGAGGCCTCACAAAAGGTCCCTGTTATGCATCTTCATTTCTTTGAAAGATTGCCCAAGAAGTTTCATTGAATTGTCCTGTTGTATTTCTCTTCCAAATTGCAAAAGACATATTTAAGTCTTGGGGCAATTTATTTTAGCTTTTGAGGGATTCTTTTTAAGAGAGTTTTTATTTACAAATTTAAAATGTCATTGTTCTACTGCACTTAGAGTCCTCCATCTGCTCTTCATTCTGTGAAACCTATAGTGTAGTGTTTGAATGTTATTAAGTTTAATTCGTGCCAAGTGGGAATTTTGCACTCTTTTCAGCAGAAGGTATAACCCTTAAATACAACTTTTCTCATGATGTAATGAATATATGTGACTTCAGAGATAATAAAAGCTATTATTTTAAAAGATAAAAGATGAAAATGTCATTGTTCTTTATAAAGTCTTTGGCTATAAGACAGATCTCTCATAGTGAATGTCAGTAATTTACCTCCTAGAGCTATCCTGTTCTGGTTCTATTGGTCTTTAAAACTGATTTACAATGGGTATGACATTGACAAACTTAAATGTTTCGATTAAAACTCCCGTTTCCTCTTTCAAGGCAACTGCCCATGCTGCTTTCCTTAGGAAGGGCATACAAACAGGTTCTAAACATCATGTCTATCCCTTATCAAATTACTCCATTTTGATTTAAAGTTGTGATTAATACCGAGCATAATTCATAGTCACAGGAATATACTGCTGTGAGTTTACATGGTGGGGTATGATCCCCCTGCCACTTTTCTAGCACACACTTTATATTTTTCTAGATTCTCCTGATACCATTCAGTAAATTGCTGTTGGCCATACCAAATGGTGTCCAAGTGGCTAGAAACAGTGCATGCTTTTCAAAGTGTTCACTTTGGTTATCAGTAAAAATCTGTGCACTGACAAAGTTTGCTTTATTAAGTGTTATTAATACATTAAATTTTGACCAATGTCTTATAATAGAAATGAATAAAAATAATAAATGATTTAGGAGACTAAACTTTTTTCTAAGCTAAACATTGATTTATCTTTGATCTAAGGCAAATAAATTCATTTGAATCAGATATAGGTAATTTAGGAAGAATCTTGCTTCGATCAGAGACATGAGTAATATATTCTACTAAAAGTTGCAAAGATTTCTCATTCTTGAACTGGGAAACTTCTGATTACTCTGCATTATTAGGGTGGAAGAATGGTGATGTTAGGCTCAAGTATCTAGTACCTCTATTTAGCTATGTGACCTGGGCTCAGATCAATCGTTGGTGGATTCTCAATTTGAGTGCCAAGGGGTAGTATGGAGTTAATCTTAGTGTTAATAGATCCTGTTGAATTCCTGGGTGCTAAAGTATTGTACTTAAAATGAAATTGTAACAATAATAATTGCTAATATTCATTGAGTCCTTATTGTGTAACAAAGTGTAATTCATCCACATCATGTCATTTGTTCCTTAAGATAAACATGGGCTGAATTCATATGTTGTATTCTCCCAAAGTTCCTATGTTGAAATTCAGTCTCCAATGGGATGATATTCATAGGTGAGGCTTTTGGGAGATAATTAGGTCATGGAGGTAGAGCCCTCATGAATGGATTACTAGTCCCCTTATATGTACAGATTAAGAAGCCACTTTACCTGGTAACCACATTTGAGGATACAAGGAAAAGTCAACAGTCTGCAACCTGGAAGAAGACCCTCACCAGAAAACTTAGTCTTGCTGGCATTTTGAACATGAATTTCTAGTCTCCAAAATGATGAGAAATAAATGTTTGTTGTTTAAGACATTCAGACTATGGTTATTTGTAACAACCTGAACTGATTAAGACAGGTATTAATATCATCCTCATTTTATGGTTGAGGATATCATAAAATACTAAGCACATTTAGAATTGGGATTCGAATTCTAGTTTATTTGCCAGTACATTCCAATCTAAAAATCATTCTGCCATGATTTTCCCTTGGATTTTCACATAGTCCATAATCACATATAGTCTACATTGATTTCTCAACACCATATTTTTGTCAACAAATTGCTTGGTGGTGCTGTTTGCCAGCCAGCTATTCTTTCTTGGAGCCTTGCTGCTTTGGGCAAGTGTTTGGGCAACTGATGACAACGTTATTGAATTTTGCAACAGATATATAGAAGTGAGTGTAAATTAGAAAAGGGCTATGCTTGTGAAATATAGACTACTAAACTTAAACAATTGTGAAAAAGGTGAAAATAATTAAGTGGTGAAAATAATGAATCTCAAGCTTCATTTGGAAGCTCATTGTATTTAAACTGGCTGACCATGAGTTTGTTGAGAAAACAAATAAAACTATAGAACATGTCTGAATTGTTGGAAACATATCAGCAAAGACAACTTCTAAAGTTGTGTGTTTATAGTTTGTGTATTTAAAAAAAAACTTGTTATATTGTAGCAGTCATTTTATGTTACACGCTACATGTTTCACATTTTTCAGATACTAACTATGTATAAAATATAAAAGTAAGAGACTGGTTATTTATTTAAACTTTACTAAAGAGTAACTTATGTACTCCTTCCTCCACTCCCCCCAAAACAAAACAAAACAAAGCAAAGCAAAGCAAAGCAAAACAAAACAAAACAAAACAAATGGACTACAAAGCAACACCTGATTGCTTTACCAAACCTAGCTAAGAAACTAAAAGCATAGTGGAATATTTTGTAGACAAAGATTGCTGAAGATCCACTTTCCACTAGTTTTCCCTAATAAGCTCATTCTTTCCCATGTCCTGTAGTGGAGAAGACTTTGACCTTTAAAACACAGAGGCCTAGGTTCAAATCCTTACTTCACAGATGTCAAGCTATCAACATCAAGCGATCTTGAGCAACTTAATCTCTTACCTCAATTACCTTGGTTTGAAATAAGACTAATGCTACTTGCCTAACGGAGCCATTATTAAGGTGAAATGAAATAAGGTATGAATGTGCTTATCATACAGTTTTTGGTACTTAATAAATATCAGTTGTTTTCATAATTTCTGTTATGAAATACAGGGATAGTGAAACAGGGTACAAGGTGAGTGGTCCCCAAAGTCCCCACAGTCCATGGTTTGGGGGAAGGGGGAAGCAGATGATACAGCAATTAAGATACTTTCCATTACAATGGGAATGATAGCCATTTCCTTCCTGATGGGAAGCTGTGCTGCCACCTGGGTAAAGGCCTACCTGACCTTCAGGATGTATAGTGCAAGTATGGTCATGTAGGAAGCCCCAGGCCAGAATTTAAAATAGGGTAGACAGCCAGGAGGGATGCATGTGGTTTGAAAGGGTGGGTGTAGAGAGGCCCCCACTGGCCTGCCATGAGGTCTGGAGAGTAAGGAGGTGCCACGAGGTTTGGGATTAAGAGCTGGAGGAAGAAAGAGGAAGAGGAGACCTGCTGGGAAAACAGCCGGGTAAGAACATGGCTGCATGGCTGATGGAATTGTGGGGACCTGCCCAGCCAAGCACGGATTAATGGGAGATGCCTGGGATGCTGAACTGTGATTGAGAATGCTGAGCTGTGGACTCCTGTTTTTCTGTAAGACGGTGCCTCTGGCTGGCATATTCTGAAACTGGCCGGGTTTGGCAAAGGGAGGTAGGACTGTGTGTTTGGGGGTGTTTTTGAAGGGAGTGGAACTTAATGGCAGAATTCCACCATTATTCTAAATCTGTATAAGTTTTATTTTTTTAAGTTTTAAAAAAGATTTTATTTATTTTTGGAGAGAGAGAAAGGGAAGGAAAAACAGAGGGAAACATCAATGTATGGTTGCCTCTTGTGCATCCCCTACTGAGGACCTGGTCTACAACCCAGGCATGTGCCCTGACCTGGAATCGAACTGGCTACCCTTTGCTTTTCCAGGCCTGTGTTCAATCCACTGAGCTACACCAGCCAGGGCTAAATCTGTATACATTTTAAATAAACAATTCCTAAACTCTTACTAAACTCTTACATTGGAAATCACGCTTCTTGGTGGCAGGCAATTGAACCCCACAGCTGTTCCAGAACAACATAGGCTGTGGTTCTGTAACAACAGGACAAGGTCTTTGTCATAATAATTGAGATTATGGGGTCTGTGGGCATGGTTTCACGTTTAAAGACTCACAGAAACCATTAAGTGAAAGAGGCGATAATTCTTCTCTGGCCACTGAAACTGCAAGAGGAGAAGGCCTGGTTCTGTACCCTTTTTATAATACAAAGCCAGCCTTGCATCTTGGTTATTGATGAGAATGGTGTTACCTATTTTGGAGGAATCTGGCTCAATTCCAATTGTTTGGCTTCTTTTGCAACCCCATAGTTAAATGCTATGATCATTTATAGAACATTTAGGGTGTTTTGAAGATTTGCTTACTCCCTACCTATGTTTACTCTATTGAAAATGAACACTACAGCATTAGAAGTAAAATGGCAGTTATACTACTTGATTCATTTTCATTAGGGTTCTTCTACAGATCAAAAACTTCAGCCATGATCTTAGTATGTGCATCTACCCTCTCTGTCATGTTGGGGTTTAAATCCACAATTATTTTTCAAGCCAGGTATTTCTTAACTTTGGTATTTTACAAAGCAAAAGGAAAAATAAATTGCAATGGTGGCATTTGCAAGAAAAGCAGGGACATTTTGATGTGAACATGAAAACTTTTGCTCTTCAGAAAATTTAGGCCAATTCCTGAATTTTACTACATTAAGGAAATATTTCTCCTTGCTTCTCTGAAATAAACAACATGAAGAATAAAGAACAGCTCCATAGTAAATTGATTTCTTTTTAAAACTTTTATTCTTTTTTCTCTCTACTTCAAATTATTTGCTCTTACAATTATTGTTTGAGTACTGAAGATACACATATAACATCTTAATTTTATGTTAAAAATATAAAAATAAACAACTACATAGAGTTTTGTATTTTCTCTAAGCTTCTCTATAGTTCAGTACAAGTAGGAATCATGTAGGTGATATTCCTCAATTTTTATAACCGTTGAGAAAAAAAAAGTACTTTTCAGGGAGAAGGTGTGCTTTTATAAAATAAGACCCCAAGACGTAAAGTGCTTCTTCAGAGTTTGACTTTAATTGTGGAATTTATTTGGAGGATCCTGGGAGTATATTGTGTTTATTTTTATCTGCTCTGAATGATGAGAGACTAAGTTAAATCTGCTTGTGATTAAACTTCAATTTGTAGATATAATATCATCTTGTTAATAATAAAACTCTATGGTATCAGTTTTACCTGATTAACATCTGCAAAATGGGAGTATTATTAAATAAAATTATTATAAGCATATGTGGTAAGAAAAATTGCTTTAAGCTCATGGGGACTCAAGTTTTTCTATATTGAATGCGATGCAGCTCTCATACTAACTACCTACAGTTAGCACTGACTTCAAATTGAGGGCAGTCTTCCACAGGACTTTAGAAAACAGTGCAAACTCCGGGTTGTCTGGAATACCTGTGTTTCTGACCAACTGGCTACAAAATCAGTGGTTGCCATGATACTTCAAATTTAGTAGTTCACTAGAACAACTCGTGAGACTCAGGAAAGTGCTAGCGTATGAATATTTTTATTGTAAAGGATGGATATTGGGAGCAGCAAACAAAGACTCGTAGGGCCATGTCTGACAAAGTCATTTTTTTCATGTAAATACATATTGTTCTATAATGTGATGTTAATAGCAGCACAATATTTCTTTACTTGGGTGACATATTTATGCAAACTACTATTTAAAAAAATTTATCTTTAGTTTGTTTTTTTGCTTCATTGATTATTTTTGTATTTAAAACACTGTATATATTTCTGCTTTTCCCTTATGGTTAAATTCTTACAATGGAATTACTAGGTGAAATCATATAAACACTTTTAGGGCTTTTGATGCATGAATTTCCTCCAAGAGATACACCAATTTGCCATGTCAGTAACTGGTTTAGTTTCTGATTCCATACACCCTCATTTTATAAAGCACTGCAACTTTAAAAGGTAAAAATCATGCCCTGCAGTTTTATACTTACTATTTTTAATGAGATTAGTATATTTTTCACTTATTTATTGACTTGTATACTTCTGTTTGGTATACATTGAACAGGTATATTTTTCATTAAGCTTTTCTTGATTCCCTGGGTAAAAGTTTTTCATTCTCTCCTGAACTTTCAGAGTATTTTATCTTTGCTTAATGGAGTTATTTTTACCTTTGTTTTATAGCATTGCATGTGAATGGCTTGGATTCTCATAGCTGTGAGGTCAGAGTCTGTTTCTTTTCCTGGAATCAAGCACAGTGTAACATAAAAACAAGTGCTTAAGATGTATTTGTTGCAGCAATAACAGATCTTAAGATTTATTTTAGCGGATATTAGGATAGATTAAGTGACCTTGATTTGGATGTTATTTTTATTCATGGTTTTAAGGACATTTTTCAAATAAAGTACCAATTTTTGATATAGTCCTATTTTGACGAGTTCATTTCACTAAAATCCAGTTTAAAGCATCATGAGTTATTATCTATCCATTATTATATTTCTTCCTTATTTCCTGTTATTATTGAGCATTTACTTGATTCTACTCCAATTACACACTTCCATCAAATATAATAACACACGAGCTGCTAGTTTAGTTTAGTTAGACAGTACAAACTTTACTATGTGTCACAATCACCAGGAGGGCTTGTTAAGACAGATTCATGGTCTCTACTCTCAGTTTCTGATTCTGTAGGGCTGAAGTGGGGGCCAAGAATTTGCATTTCTAACACAGTCCCAGGTGGTGTTGATGCTGCTGGTCTTCAGATTACATTTTGAGAACAACTAGTCTAAATGATATTCAGCATGCTTAGTATTCCCTTGGAAAGAAACAGAAACTGCTTCTTTGCATAATTTTTCTTATGAAGTAGGTATGTCCTATCAAGGCACGGAGAAATGGACTTTGAGAAGAGAATTTTGCCTATAGCTTTTGTAAGAGGAATACCTTAACGCCTTGCATTTTTCTCTTGCTGGGAAATCCTCCTGTTGAGAGGGCCACCACCATGAACATTTTAGAACTTTTTCTTCTTTAAAGGACCAAGGGAGTTCAGAAGGGAGAGGAGAGAACAATGAGAATGGACAACTGTGATGGATGTGGGAGTGGGGTACGGTTGTGAGCAAGTGAGTTGCCCCCAGTCACTAAGTCTCGCAACCTCCAAATACAGAAGTTGGCGTGTTGGCTTTGCCTAAGGCTGTCTCAGAAGGGTGGTATCATGAAAGTATAAACTACTGCTCAGGGCAGCGCAAATCTCATGAGAGCATCAACTCCAACACACTATTAAAAAAAACAAAACAAAACAAAACAAAAAAAAACGTGTGCCAGCTTCAAGTTGGCAATTTCGAGTTGACTTTACTATAGCTGATGGCACGCCTTCACACAGTAAGTGCAACAGACAAAGAGGTGCCTTGCAACTGCCTGAGAGGGGCAAGAGTCTTCTGAGATGAAATGCTAACATAAGAAGAGGGAATGGCTTGTCACAGTCGCAAACTTGTTCTTTGGGGTTTACTTTGCTATAGTGACTGAACTGGAATGTGGTACCCTAGCAAAAGGGTCTCAATAAAATTAGAATGATGGTTTAAAAAGGGCAGATGGGGGAGAGAGGCATACTGAGAGAAGATGAAGACAGTTTTTTCTTTTGTGTGCCTGTGACAAGAAGTTTAACAAACCTGGAAAAGTGCTTTATGTGGATGTGAGTTTTCATGGCAGTCTCAAGCTGACGTGCAGTTGCTTTTATTCTAGACTAAGTTACTTTAGCAAGCAAAAGATATGGAAAGACAGAATGTTAGAAACAACAGTCAAGTGGGGAGCAGGGAAGGACCTTTTGACAAGCAATATTCTGTAACTAAAGCAACAATATACATTTTCTTTGTGTTTTTTACACGCTATACTCTTTATAAGAAGGAAAAAAAATTGTGAGTTTCTCCCTGAGCTGAATCCTTGAAGTTGTTTTGAAATGCAATTTAATATATTAATTTTTACTCATAAAATAATGACATCATCTTTCATGTTTAGGGCCAGGAAAAGTCTATGTATATAGAGAAAGGGCACCGCTTGAGTGACTTGAAATAAGAATCATTTTTGAAAGTTTGTTTCTCATGTATTACAGTGGGCATATACAAGGGACTTATTTATTGGAAAATGAAGCAATCAGCCAAACCGCTTTTTCTTTTACTTTCTGAAAAGTACATATAGGTCAAGCTAGTCCAGAATTGGTGGGAGAAATTGAGGGACTATATAAAATAACTTGTCACCTTATTTCAATCATTAGCTTGAACTTTGCTCAAATTTTTAGGTTTGTTTTGTTTTTCTTCTACTTACATGAGAGTCCATGGAATCACAGAAAATGAGGTTTAGAAGAGACACTAAATATGACCTCTAACCAGATGCCGGAATCCAATGGATAGTGTCTCCAGCATACTGCACTCCAACCATTGCATGAATGGCAGTGTCCTCATCGAGACAGCCAACAGCCAGTTCAAGGTTTGAATGTCTTTGACTGTTATATTGAACTAAAAATCTGTCTTCTTGTAATTACTGTACTTTCTTCTTCCATTTAAGTCCAGATTAAGCCAGTCATGTTCTTTCTCCTTCATATGGTGCTACTGATATTTATGAGCAGCTATCACACCTTTAAATTTACAGGTTAAGAATTTCCAGGACATTTGGCACTGATTGTTATATTTCAAGTGGTCTTATGAGTACTGAGTGGAAAGGTCCATAGTTTATATTGAAGCAATTTTAGGTCGATTTGACATTGATGGTCACTCTACAGTATTGACTTCTGTTAAAATTATTAGGTACAAATCACCTAAGTCCTTTTTATTTTTACACATGTTATCCTAAGAAGTTACATCTTTTAAAAAATATTTATGCTGATAGTACACTGGATTCAAATATAGGGCATGATGTTTATTTCTATTCATCTTCTTCTTATAAAATCCTTTCCCATCTGTGGGTATCTTTCCAATCCAAACTCTACCATTTAATATATTTTCTATCACTCCAAGCATTGTGTAACCCACAAATCAGTATGCTATTGATGTATATTTGTATGTGGTTCTTCAGAGTGGGGTAGTGATTTAGAGCTTATTCTCTGAAATCAAACAAATTTGATTCAAATTCTGGCTCTATCATTTACTAGCTTGTGACTTTGCCAAATGAGTTAACCTTGCAAAATCTCTTTTTTTTGCTTGAGTGACATTGTTTCTACCTCAATAGGTAGTTATTAGAATTGAACGTGATAATGAGTATAGAGTGCTTAACATTGTCCCTGGCATATAGTAGGCATCTGAGGGCAAATTTCTTAGCTCAGTAATTCTCAGTTTCCTGAGTTGTAAAATAGAGGTAATAATAGTACTTTTCTCATTGGGTTGTTAGGGGAAATTAAATGAGTGTGTGTGTGTGTATATCTATATATAGATATATATCTTTTTCAAGAACCATATATATCTATATATATCTATATATCTATATATAGATATATATACACACACACTCATTTAATTTCTGTCCATCTATATAGATAGATACATATATATGTGTATATCTACCTATCTATATACATATGTATGTATATATGTTAGAACAGTTTCTGGCATATAGAAGTTACTACTATAAATTAATTATTCTCATTGGGATTATTTATAGTTATTAGTGTTAGTCTTACTGAACTAACAGTAAGTATTAAAGATAGGCTATTTACTTGTTTTTTTTTTTGCTAGGAAATCACTCAGTTGCTTCATTCTATTCATGATTAAAATTCCAAAGCAATGAATTGATTTCAGTTTCTATAACTTTGGTTGCTAAAATTGTGACATTTTATTACAAAATAATTCTTCCAGTTCAGGGAATATTTATTAATTCATATCATTGTGTATACTCTGGAAGACACAAAGCTAAATGGGTAATATTTGGTTCTTGAAAGAGATTTTAATCTAGTTGATATCTTTGAGATGAATCAGATTTCCAAGAAAATAAAAAAAATTACTTTTTTCCCAAACGTTAAGGTTTTCTAAAGAACTGTGAGCCTCTAATTATTTTTATGGATGATCATTGTATGTATTTATATTCTAACATCCTTCTAATTTTTTTCTGATATCTCAAATGTTACTTGAGTAACCATCATTGAGTACTTAGTATGTGTAAAGCAATGTATAAGGTACTTTTTACAATTATATTTTGTTGATTACACTATTGCAGTTGTCCTTATTTTTCCCCCTCATCAACCAACTCATCAACCTCCACTCCCTCAGGCAATCCCCCAACCATTGTTCATGTCCATTGGTCATGCATATAAATTCTTTGTCTACTCCATTTCATATACTGTACTTTTTACATCCCCGTGGCTATTCTGTAACTACCTATTTTTATTTCTTTTTTCTTTCTTTCTTTTTTTCTTTTTTTTAATTTTTATTTTCATTGTTGATCTTGTACAGTTTTCTGTCTTTTATTCTCACCCGAACCCGCCACCCCAGCCCTCCCCACCTCCCTCCCATTTCCACCCCCCCCCGCCATAGTTTTTGTCCATGTGTCCTTTATACTTGTTCCTGTAAACCCTTCCCCTTTTCCCCTGAAATTCCCTCCCCTCTCCCCTCTGGTGACTTTCAGCATGTTCCCAATTTCCATGTCTTTGGTTATATTATGCTTGTTTGTTTGTTTTGTTGATTAGGTTCCTGTTAAAGGTGAGATCATATGGTATTTATCTTTCACTGCCTGGCTTACTTCACTTAGCATGATGCTCTCAAGTTCCATCCATGCTGTTGCATAGGGTATGAGCTCCTTCTTTCTTTCTGCTGCATAGAATTCCATTGTATAAATGTACCACAGTTTTTTGATCCATTCATTTACTGATGGGCATCTAGGTTGCTTCCAACACTTGGCTATTGTAAATTGTGCTGCTATAAACATAGGGATGCATAGTTTCTTTTGGATTGGTGTTTCAGGGTTCTTAGGATATAGTCCTAGCAATGGAATTGCTGAGTCAAAAGGTATATCCATTTTTAGTTTTTTTAGAAAATTCCATACTGTTTTCCATAGTGGTTGTACCAGTCTGCACTCCCACCAGCAGTGCACTAGTGTCCCCTTTTCTCCACAACCTCTCCAACACTTGCTGTTTGTTGCTTTGTTTATGAGGGCCATTCTGACTGGTGTCAAGTGGTATCTCATTGTGGTTTTAATTTGCATCTCCCTGATAGCTAGTGATATCGAGCATCTTTTCATGTGTCTCTGGATCCTCTGTATGTCCTCCTTGGAGAGGTGTCTGCCCAAGTCCTTTGCCCATTTTTTAATTGGGTTGCTTGTCTTCTTAGAGTGGAGTCGTGTAAGTTCTTTGTATATTTTGGAGATTAAACCCTTATCTGAGATATCATTGGCAAATATGTTTCCCCACACAGTCGGTTCTCTTTTTATTTTAATACTGTTTTCCTTGGCCATGCAGAAGCTTTTTATTTTGATGAGATCCCATTTGTTTATTCTTTCCTTTATGTCCCTTGCTTTAGGGGACATATCAGTAAAAATGTTGCTGCGTGTAATATCTGAGATTTTCCTGCCTATGTTCTCTTCTAGGACTTTAATGGTGTTACGGCTTATGTTTAAGTCTTTTATCCACCTTGAATTTATTTTTGTGTATGGTGTAAGTTGGTGCTCGAGTTTCATTTTCTTGCACGAAGCTGTCCAGTTCTCCCAACACCACTTGTTGAAGAGGCTGTTTTTACTCCATTTTATGTTGCTGCCCCCTTTGTCGAATATTAATTGACTATAGAGACTAGGGTTTATTTCTGGGCTCTCTATTCTATTCCACTGGTCCACATGCCTGTTTTTATGCCAGTACCAGGCTGTTTTGATTACAGTGGCCTTGTAATACATTTTGGTATCAGGTATTGTGATCCCTCCTGCTTTGCTCTTCTTTCTCAAGATTGCTGCTGCTATTCTGGGTCGTTTATGGTTCCATATAAATTTTTGAAGAGTTTGTTTTATATCTGTGAAATATGCCATTGGTACTTTAATAGGTATTGCATTGAATCTGTAGATTGCTTTGGGAAGTATGGACATTTTGATGATGTTAATTCTTCCGATCCATGAACACGGTATGTGTTTCCATGTATTTGTGTCTTCCTTGATTTCCTTCTTCAGTGTTGTGTAGTTTTCTGCATACAGGTTTTTACCTCCTTGGTTAGGTTAATTCCTAGGTACTTTATTTTTCTTTTTGCTATATCAAATGGTATTTTTTTCTTGATTTCTGCTTCTGTTGTTTCATTGTTGGTATACAAAAATGCCTTTGATTTCTGGATATTGACTTTGTATCCGGCTGTTTGGCCAAATTCATTTATTAGATCGAGCAGTTTTTGGGCCGAGACTATAGGATTTTCTATGTATACTAACATGTCATCTGCAAACAATGATAGTTTTGTTTCCTCCTTTCCAAGTTGGATGCCTTTTATTTCCTTTTCTTGTCTAATCGCTGTGGCTAATACTTCCAATACTATGTTGAATAGAAGTGGAGAGAGTGGACAGCCTTGTCTTGTTCCTGATTTTAGTGGAAAAGATTTTAGTCTTTGCCCATTGAGTATGATGCTGGCTGTAGGTTTCTCATATATAGCCTTTATTATGTTGAGGAATGCTCCCTCTATTCCCACTTTGCTGAGTGTTTTTATTATAAATGGGTGCTGTACCTTATCAAATGCTTTTTCCGCATCTATTGATATGATCATGTGATTTTTGTCTTTGCTTTTGTTTATGTGATGAATTACGTTTACTGATTTGCGAATGTTGAACCATCCTTGCATCCCTGGGATGAATCCCACTTGGTCGTGGTGTATGATCTTTTTAATGTGTTGTTGGATGCGGTTTGCCAATATTTTGTTGAGGATTTTAGCATCTATGTTCATCAGCGATATTGGCCTGAAGTTCTCCTTCTTTGTTGTGTCTTTATCTGGTTTTGGGATTAGGATGATGCTGGCTTCATAAAAAGAGTTTGGGAGTCTTCCATCTTTTTGGATTTTTTGGAATAGTCTGTGGAGGATAGGGGTTAGCTCTTCCTTAAATGTTTTGTAGAATTCTCCTGTGAAGCCATCTGGTCCAGGGCTTTTGTGCGTCGGGAGTGTTTTGATTACTGATTCAATTTCACCAGCTGTTATTGGTCTGTTCAGGCTTTCTGTTTCTTTTTCATTGAGTTTTGGAAGGTTATATTTTTCTAGAAACCTGTCCATTTCACCTAGGTTTTCAAATTTCTTGGCATACAGTTCTTCATAGTAATTTCTTACAATCCTTTGTATTTCTGCGGTGTCGGTTGTAATATCTCCTCTTTCATTTCTGATTATGTTTATTTGAGTCCTCTCTCTTTTTTTCTTCATGAGCCTGCTTAAAGGCTTGTCGATTTTGTTGATCTTTTCAAAGAACCAACTCCTGGATTCATTGATCTTTAGGATTGTGCTTTTAGTCTCAATGTCATTTAATTCTGCTCTGATCTTGGTTATTTTTTTCCTTCTACTTGCTCTGGGCTGTCTTTGTTGTTGTTCCTCGAGTTCTTGTAGGCGAAGGGTTAGGTTGTTTGTTTGAGATGTTTCTGTCTTTTTTAGATAGGCCTGTATCGCTATAAGCTTCCCTCTGAGGACTGCCTTTGCTGTGTCCCATAAGTTTTGGGTTGATGTGAGTTCATTATCGTTTGTTTCCAGAAACTTTTTGATTTCCTCCCTAATTTCATTCTTGACCCATTCATTGTTTAATAGCATGCTATTCAATCTCCATGATTTTGAGGGTTTTGGGTTTTTCTCCTTGGGGTTGGTTTCTAGTTTCAGTCCCTTGTGGTCAGAGAAAATGCTTGGTATGATTTCAATTTTCTTGAATTTGTTGAGGCTTGATTTGTGTCCTATCATGTGGTCTATCTTTGAAAATGTTCCATGTGCATTTGAAAAGAAAGTGTCTTTAGCTTCTTTGGGATGAAGGGCTCTATATATATCAGTTAAGTCCATTTCCTCTAGAGTGTTGTTCAGTGCCACAATATCTTTCTTGATATTTTGTTTGGAAGATCTGTCCATTTTTGACAGTGGGGTGTTAAAATCACCTACTATAATTGTGTTGCTGTCTATATCTTTCTTGAAGTCCTCTAAAATTTTCTTGATGTATTTAGGTGCTCCTCCGTTGGGTGCATATATATTTACAATATTTATGTCTTCTTGGTGGATTCTTCCCTTGAGTAGTATGAAGTGACCTTCTGGGTCTCTCTTTATGGCCCTTCTTTTGAAGTCTATTTTGTCTGATATGAGTATTGCTACCCCAGCTTTTTTTTCCTGACCATTTGCTTGGAAAATTTGTTTCCAGCCCTTCACTTTGAGTCTGTGTATGTCTTTTGTCCTGAGGTGGGTTTCTTGTAGGCAGCATATGTGTGGGTCGTGCTTTCTTATCCATTCAGCTATTCTATGTCTTTTGATTGGAGCATTTAATCCATTTACATTTAAGGTTATTATCGAGAGGTAATTATTCATTGCCATTTTCATACCTGTGTTCCTCTCTCTCTTTCTCTCTCTGTCTTTTCCTTTCTTCCCTTAAAGCAGTCCCTTTAGTATCTCTTGCAGCATTGGTTTGGTAGAGGTGTATTCTTTTAGACTTCTTTTGTTTGGGAAACTCCTTATTTGGCCTTCTATCTTGATTGAAAGCCTTGCTGGGTAAAGTAGTCTGGGTTGCAGGCCTTTGGTTCTCATTGCTTGGAATATTTCTTGCCATTCTCTTCTGGCTTGGAGCGTTTCCATTGAGAAGTCAGATGCTAACCTGATTGGGGCCCCCTTGTATGTTACTTCCTTTTTCTCCCTTGCTGCTTTTAAGGTTCTCTCTTTGTCTTGGAATTTTGCCATTTTAATTATGATGTGTCTTGAAGTGGGCCTGTTTGGGTTCCTTTTGATTGGGACTCTCTGTGTTTCCTGGATTTGTGTGGTTTTTTCTCTCACCAAATGAGGGAAGTTTTCCATCATTACTTTTTCAAACAGGTTTTCTATCCGTTGCTCTTCTTCTTCTCCTTCTGGTATCCCTATTATACGAATATTATTCCGTTTCATGTTGTCTTGCATTTCTCTTAACCCCTCTTCATTCTTTCTAAGCCTCTTTTCCTTATCTTGCTCATTCTGAGTGTTTTTTTCTATTTTGTCCTCCAACTCGCTGATCCGATCTTCTGCTTCATCGATTCTGCTTTTCATTCCTTCTACTGTGTTCTTCAGTTCAGAGATTGTGTTCTTCATTTCCTCTTGGCCCTTGTTGATAGTTTCTATTTCCTTTTTCATGTTGATATAGTTTGCCGTGAGTTCATCATAACTTCCCTGTAGTTTATGGTAGCTCATTGAGAGCTCATTGAGCTTCCTGACAACCATTGCTTTGAACTCGATATCTGATAGTTGAGTTGCCTCTGTTTCATTTAGCATTCTTTCTTGAGCTTCCTCCTTTCCTTTCGTTTGGGGATTGTTCTTTTGTCTTCCCATTGTTTGTAAGACTCTTGTTGTTAGCCTCAGCTTCTTAAATTGATCTGTTCTGGCTCCCTGGGTTTGTGGTATGACCTTCTGTGGTAGAATAACTGTGAGATTCAGTGGTGGATTCTCCTTCGGATATCCTGTTGTTCACTGCTTTCACTGTCTCATCAGCTGGTATACCCTCTTTTGGGGGCCAACTCTGGTTTTTGTTTTTGTTTTTGTTTTTCCCCACAGTTTCAGGCTTGCTTGTTTGTTTGTTTTGTCTCACTCGTGGGTATTTACAAAAAGAAGAGGGGGGAAAATGAAAAAAAGAAGCAAGAGGAAACAAGAGGAAGGTAGAAGAGGTAAAATTGAAAAGAAAGGAAGAGGGGATAAGAGAAGAAGGAATTCAAGGGAGGCAAAAGGAGTTGGGGAGTAAAGAAGAAGATATAAACAATGAAGAAGGAGTAGTTAAAAACTCATATAGATAGACAGGCTTACAAACAAAAAGACACTAACAAACTGGCAAAACAAAAAAGAGACACGCACACAGACACCCCTACACAAATATAAGCAGCCGGGGGGGGGGAAGGAACAAGCAAAGCACAACAAAATATTTAAAAAAAAATAAAAATATATTAAAAAAATAAAATTAAAAAAATGAAAAAACAAAACAAAACAAAACAAAACAAAACAAAAAAAAACACCCTCTTGTTGTTTTCAAACTTGCCAGCCTGTTTTTCAGGTCTTGCTGGCTGCAATGGCCGAGGGGTGATCTTACTGCTTTTCTCTGTGTTCAGAACTCAGTCCTCATTGTGCTATGTATCCCAGCGTTAGTGGGCGCCTCTCCCCACAGGGTTTCCAGCGTGTGATCTGAGCCTCTTTGTGTGTGCGCACTTCACCGAGTTTATGGGTGCACAGCCGCCTGCCTTTGTCCCTGGGAGGCTTTCAGTGTTCGGGCACAGCTGCCTGCCTTTGTTTCTGAGAGGGGCTGCGTTCCAGCTGCTATCCGGCGCCTGCACCTTGGGCCTGAGCTGTCCGAGTTTGAGCACCCACCCGTGAACTGGCACCTCTGGCTCCACAGCTGTCTCCAGTGGCCTGCGCCTATGTTTTCACGAGTGTCCACTAGCCCGCGACCGTGTGCGGTCCCCTGAGGGTGTCTATTTTCATGTAGATGTCTCACTTCGCCCGCGCCTCTGTCTCTGTTGGGGGGCCTGTGCTTTCGTAGTCGCCCAGCGACCACGAAAACTCGGTTCAAAGTCGCGCAGTGACCTGGTGCGGGGCACCCACTTTCGCTCCTTCTCGGGGCACCCACTTTTGCTCGGGCACAGTCGCGTGGTGGCCCCTGAGATCTCCCAGCCGGTTCAGCGGCTGACCCAGCTCCCTCCCCAGGGCCCTGGGGCAGGCTTGGCGGAGCGCCAGGCCGGGGCCTCAGCCGCCCCGCTCTCCGCGCTGGAACCCTGGGCTCTTATTGTTCCAAAGAGCTCTCCTTACCGCTTGTTTTTCAGTGTCCGTTACAATTTCCGACCTCTTATTCTCCAATATGCTGTGTTACTGTTCCTTGTCTGTTCTGGTCTTTCAAAGATTGGTCTGGTTTTTCTCCCGTGTGTAGAGGGGGAATAGGGCCTGCTCCCTCCTACCACGCCGCCATCTTCCCAGCCCCTATTTTTATTTCTTAATCTCCTCACCTCTTCACCCATTCCCCTATACTCCCTTGCATCTGGCAACCTTGAAAATGCTCTCTGTACCCGTAAGTCTGTCTCTGTTCTTCTTGTTTGCTTAGTTTGTTTTTTAGAATCAATTGTTGATAGATATGTGTTTTTTGCCATTTTATTTTTCATAGTTTTAATCTTCTTTTTCTTAAATAAGTCCCTTTAACATTTCATATAATAATACTTTGGTGATGATGAACTCCTTTAGTTTTTCTTGTCTGGGAAGCTCTTTATCTGCCCTTCAATTCTAAATTATAGCTTTTCAGGGTAGAGCAATATTGGATGTAGGTCCCTGTGTTTCATGACTTTGAATATTTCTGGCTAATCTCTTCTAGCCTGCAAAGTTTCTTTGGAGAAATCAGCTGACAGTCTTATGGGAACTCCCTTGTAGGTAACTAAATGCTTGTCTCTTGCTGCTTTTAAGATTCTCTTCTTATCTTTAACCTTTGGTATTTTAATTATGATGTGCCTTAGAGTGGGCCTCTTTACATTCATGTTGTCTAGGACTCTCTGTGCTTCCTGGAATCGCATATGTAATTCCTTCACCAAATTAGGGAAGTTTTCTTTTGGTATTTCTTCAAATAGATTTCCAATTTCCTGTTCTTCCTCTTCTCCTGGTACCCCTATGATGTGAATGTTGGACCTCTTGAAGCTGTCCCAGAGGCTGCTTATACTATCTTCATTTTTTTGGATTCTTTTTCCTTCTTGGTGGTCTGATTGGTTGTTTTATTCTTTCTAATGTTCCAAATCATTGATTTGATTCTCGGTTTCCACTCTACTGTTGTTTCCCTATAAATTGTTCTTTATTTCAATTAGTGTATCCTTCATTCAGACTGCACCTTTTTATGCTGCTGAGGTCCTCACTAAGTTCCTTGATAACCAGTGTTTGGAGCTCTGCATCTGATAGATTGTTTATCTCCATTTTGTTTAGTTCTTTTTCTGGAGTTTTTATCTGTTCTTTCATTTGGGCAGTGTTTCTTTGTCTCCTCATTTTGGCAGCCTCCCTGTGTTTGTTTCTATGTATTAGGTAGAGCTGCTATGATTCCTTGTCTTGGTAGTGTGGCCCAATGTAGTAGGTGCCATGTAGGGTACAGTGGCACAGCCTCCCCATAACGCAAGCTAGGTACTCGAGATGTGCTTGTCATGCAGGCTGTGTACACCCTCTTCTTGTAGTTGATCCTTGATTGCTATTGGCAGATCAGTGGGAGGGATATACCCCGGCCAATCAGCTGCAAGGATTGACTGACCACTTACCACCAACCTCTGCCCTCTGTGGAGAATCAGCCATGCAGGGGCAGGGTGGTGGTGCTCTGACATGGTCTGTGGCTGTCAGTTGGGTACACTGGCACTGGGGCTTCTTGGGTAGTGCAGGCCAAGGTCAGCCCCAACCTGTGTTTTGCCCAAGGCCACCCTTCCTGAGCTATAAAGCAATCTGAGAAGGCTTTTAATTGTTCTGGGCTTCCAGATTCCCAGACAAAGCCAAGATATGAATCTAGGGTAGCTGCTGCAAGTGCTGGGCCTGGGGCTCACTGAGGTCAGCTGTGGCTTAAGAGGATTTAGGAAGTTGTGAAGCATGAGCCAAAACCAGTCATTCATATGGAAAAGTAGCTAGGGTTGGAACATAAGTTGGGGGGGATGGAGAGTTTGAGGATCTCCAAGGTGGGTCAAACAGTGTTAGCCCAGTTTATGGAGTCTCAGATATGGCACCAGCTTACTGGCTCAGTCTGGATGGATGTGGTTTCTTTAATTCTATAGTTGTCATACTTCCATTCAACTTGATTTCTGACAGTTCTGAGTGATGATTGTTCTATATTTTAGTTGTAATTTTGATGTGGTTGAGTGAAGAGGCAAGTCATGTCTGCCTCTGCCACCATCTAGACCAGATATCTATAGGCTGTGTTTGAAGATACAAACCCTCTACACTCTACTCAGGAAGGCCCTACAAGTCAATGGGCAAGGATGTACAAATTTCTCACAGAAACGTGGCATGAAAAATTTGAAACAAAATTAGAAACCATAATAAAATCCACTGAAGTGTTCACCTTTGGCTTGTCATGTGCACTACCTTACTGTACTTCAGAACAATATTGCATATTTTGCAGGTAAGAATGGCTTGAGAATCCAGTTGAAGTGGAGAGAGGCAATTAAGCCAGGTTAGGGGAGGAAATGCACACATTGGTAATGCTGGCATAAGGGCTAGAAATGGGTATGAAAATAAAGAGGTTAGAAGTATATTTGAAGCATTTTCTACAGTGTTACAAAGAATTTAAAAAGACTTTAAATATACCTTTATTTTATGCTTTCCCCTTTTTACAACTAGAAATTATTTAAAACCACTCTGATAATTTTTATATGTTATCAGAATGTATTGAAAAAATTAAATGATAAACTTAACATATTACTTGTTGCCTTATATAGCAATGTTTAGCTAAATGATTCTTTAATATACACCGATATTGTGTAGAAATAGATTCAGAGTAAGTATTTGGTTTCTATGCAATGGATACATATTGTTTTCCATTTTCTTATTTTTTCCTTTATTGAAGCCTTTTAGTTTTCTTTTTTAAAATTCATTATCTATGTTGTAATTTTAATTTTTTTATGCTTATGGTTCAGGAAAAAATGGACTTTGGAAATATCATATGAGAAAAAGAATCCAGAATTTTTTATAAGACATGAGAAAATACTAGTAACAGCAAACATAATTGCAAAAGATTTTTGTACTTTATTTTTTAATAAAACATGTTTTCTAACACATAGTGGGCACTCAAATTTTTTTTCTACTAGCTAAACAAATGAGACTAAAGTTGTAATCTTATTTCCAGAAATACTCAGAAGCATGAAAAAAAGAACCACTCTATTTTGTATCCTTGGTCTGGTTCTCAATAAGCCATATTGGTTATAAATAGTATTAATGCTAATGGAAATTCATTAATAGTACATATAATTTAGGGCACACTAAAGTTTATTAAGTATCAATTTTATTTAGAAATAAAACCCCATTAAAGTTTTTCTTTGTTAACAATAATAGATCACCAATTTAAAATATACTGGAAAGATGGAAGAGATTTTAGAGACTATCTGGTCCAACTCACTAATCTTACATAAAAGAAAATTAAAGCTCATAGGAATTGGCCCATTTGTGATTAATTAATGTTTGTGAGTACTCCCAGTTTTGGTACCCTCTTCCTCCCTATACTGTGCTGCCCTCCTATTGCCAAACTTTGTATATGAGTGATGAAAATTTCTCATTTTACAGAGTCAGCAACCATTCTCTAAAACTATGCTATGAATCTGTTGAATTTTGTGTTAGACCCTGATGTTAATGAATAAAGCGTATAGACTGATATTCTCTTGGTCACATTTTTTAGATTTAAAAATAAGTCAGTTGAAACTTTGAGTCTAGTCTCACAACACCATAAGGTTGAGGAAGTATGGTCTATTTCCCCCTTTCCAGGCAAAACCATTTGTAGAAAAATTATCTTTACCCTATTGCAGAACATAAATTATTGGCTAAAATATATGGTATATATAATATACTTTAATCAAGGTGCCTCATATCACATAATGTATTTTTATTCCACCTACTGCTTATGAGCTTTTCTAGTATAACATTTCACACTTTCTATTATCTCTACTTTTAATATACCCTTTAAAGCTGTTAATCATTCTTCATGGAGGAGGTCGTATTTGAGATGAGATTTAAAGAATGAGTGAATGAATAAATGATTGAATAGTGATCGCCATTGCCTTTATTAGAGTGAAGGGCACCTTTATTGCCATGGTATGTTGTCATGGTTTCAGGAGAATCGGGAATCTTAACTATTAAAACAAACCCAATTTTCTGCCTGCAAAGGTTAAACATTCATTTCTTGCCAAGCTATTAAACTGGCAATTATGTTATTTTAAGTGTTTCTGCATCATGTTATGTTCCTGCCTTCATATGATGTCTAACCTGAATTAACATGACTGGAACAGATGCTAAATGACTGTACCCAAGTCACTTGTGTCCTATTTTACACTTCACTTCACGAACTGTGCTAGACCAAGAGAACATTCGCTCTGCAGCTCCAAGTCACACCATATGTCTTCAAATTTATTGGATATAGGCTTTGATCAGTTTACTACCCACCTGATCTCACCGTGCTTTCTTAAAGTTTAAGTGGAGGGGAAAATACATAGCAACACAAGTTCAACTTGTAAGAATATGTGCTTTTATATATAAGATTTTACTACAATTAATTTTTTATTAGTCTAGGTCAGGGAGTAAGCAGTAATTTTTTACCAGTTGAGGTATAAAACTGCAGAAAATTTGTTAGCTGTTTTGTGTAATGAGCTGAAATTTAAGGTGGTTTTATTGATGAGTTTATGAAATTCAGAAAGGGGCTTAATTCATTTTTATTATAAATAAAGCTCTTACTTTGGAAGTATAACATGCCAGGCTAAAGAGTAACAGGAAGAACTATACTATGATTAAAAAAAGACCATGGACTCAAGCTACTCTGTGAGTGGCGAGGGGCTGGGAGCAAATCTTCCAAGGCTTGTCCTATTCAGTCATGTGGTCATTTAAGTCTTGGGGTTGCTTCACTTTGCATTGGTCTTGTGAAGTATTTCTATTTGCCTTTCTGAACTAGATGTTTTGTTTTTGTTTTTATTTTTTCAGAAAAGTACAGCATCTCTGGTGAGACTGGTCTAGCAGGAGTGGCTCTTATGTACACATATACAGGCTGGGACTTTGACTTGAAACGAAGCAGCAAATTAAACCTCAGACTACATCCCCAGTTCCAGAACACTCCACTCAACCCACCTTCTGCATGGTGATGTCAGATTGTAGGGTAAATGCTCAATCTGTTGGGCTTTGGCATGAACACAGCAACATGCACAGTGCTTTTCATGACTGTTTTGAATGAAATATCCTGTCTCTATCATCGAGAAACTAGTAGTCATGCTCCAGAAAAACAAACAAAAAAGACAAATCTATAACATGAGATAATTAGGAAATGTCATTTTCAGAATATTAAAGAGGGTGAGATTCATTTCCTCTCCATGAAGAAAGGACCCATTCATTCAACTTGCAAATGTTTTTTCTGAGATCCGTACTGTGTTAGGCACTGGGGAATATGAGTAGAAGTATCATGCTTCTCATGATGAGAGCTTTCTCTCCGTGATCTTCCTTTATGCTTCAGAGGTACTAGTAGGAATACTCAAATCCTATAGATTCAAAGAGACTCCAGGTTAAGTAAATAAAAGACAGAGGTGCAGATGTGTGATTTGGTGGTGATGGGATTTTCAAAGTGACTCAGGTGAGAGAGACGCCTGGGGTGGGGACAAGAGGAGCCAACTTTATACCCTTATAAAGAAGTACCCTTTTCTCAGCTTGCTTCCAAGAGAAGAGTGGTAATGAAAAAGAGAAAATACGAATATTCAGCTCATTTCTGTCACTTGCAGGTAAGTAGAATTGGTTCCAGAAAAAAGAGGACATCAGCTTGAATCTACTAACTTCCGGAAACAACATTCTATCCTCAAATATTTTAGATAGCTAAAATTCACTTTTATTTTCCAGTTAAGTAAAAAATATTTTAACCTATCTTTATTCCATTAGTGACCAAATATTAAAATTAGTTTTGTTAAAGGAAAGAAGTGACAGATTATTAGGTAAAACTTACTTATTCCTGGATGCTTGTACTTTACAGAACACATATTATTATTCATCTAATTTGTTTTTAAATATTCTGGAAAAGTTATGCCATCTATTTGTAGGGAATTTGCCTTGCTTTCTCTTGTATTCTACCAAAATCTTCTTTTTTATTTAATTGCCTTATTTTTAATTTTACCTTCTCGCTCTAAGCTTTTATTGACTTTCAGTTTTCAATGTTTACATGTTAGGTATTTGTAGGCAATTTTCATGTTCCCTCTAGTTAACCAACTGCATGTACATTATTTATTCTTTTAATATTTTCTCTGGAGTAAATACCTCTAGTTCCTTAATTATTCCTGTTGATTTCTTCTGAACTTCCTGCAGTATGTCTCTCTCTTTCCCCTAATGAGGTCCCCAAACTGAAAGCCTACCCCTGCTTCAGTCTCTCCTGAATCAGAAAGAGAGGACTCTTCCTGTGTTCCATCACATATTTTTCTTTTGCATGTGCAGTCCAGAATAACAATGACATTCTCACTGAACAAGTTTCAGTACAAACCTGCTCATGATTACCTTCTGATAATAGTTAAAACATTTTGGAAGTATGAACTCATTCCCTGTCTTGTGACTGCAGGTGTTGGTAGATTTGGGAAATTGTGATATCTAGTTCTTTGAGGCCAGGGCTTTCAAATGCTTGTGTCATTCTGTTTTGTGATGATCCAGCACACCCTAATCAGGTAGAGCAGTAAGACCCCTTCTGAGCCCTTCCAGGCCCCATTGCTTCATAATTGATGAAGTGTCAGGAATGGAAGATGACTGGCAAAAATGAATTCTTTCAGAACAGGGATGGGAATTTCAACAATTAAAAGGAAAGTGTCTATCCTTTGTTTTTTCCTCTAAAGACATTGAATATGTTATTTCTTTGATATCCTTCCTTTAGTCATTTCTCCTTCTACCTTAATTAATTAATGTCCCTGAAATGTAATTTCAGAATGCTACTCTAAAATGCTTCTACATCTTCCCATTGCTTGTGTGACCAAATCCAAACTCTAGCATTAGAAAATCTCTCCAGAGAGTTCAGTGTTGTGCCCATTTCCTCCCTTTAAGAATTTTGGTTCTGTGTATGAGTATGTGCCTTTGTATGTGTATAACTCACCAGTTCCACATTTTTGTGCATAAAATTCTTTTCACCATAAAATACTCTTTTTGTATAGCTTGATCATCCTTGCAAAAGCCTTATAGAACTCTATTTTCCTTGTTCTTAGTAATAATCATTTCACCACATTTCTTACTGTCTTAAGTTATTAGACATCTCTTCATATATCTACAGTGCTCCTTGACTAAAATAACTGTGCTTTCATGTTATTTATATTGTCTTGCACAAAGTAAAATCTCTCAAAAACAACCAATGAAGAATGATGTTCCACACTATTCATAATGCTTAAAGGTAAAGAAAATACCAAGTATTCACTAGTGTTGAGTGCAATTGGACTTCAGGTAAAGATAGAGGTGTAGGTAAACATGGCTTGCCTTCTTGCACAATTGCAACAAAAACTATGACTAGACTACAAAACAAGTATCACCCAGAATCATCAGAAAATTGAACTATATGGATATCTGACAACCAAAGAATTAAAAAAGCCACATTTATCCAGAGGGGTAGGAGAGGTGGAGAAGCAGAGCCCACAGTGAGGTGTGGAGATGAGGAGAGGCACAGAGATACTGAATGAGTGGTCCCACACTCAAGGATGGTAGATAAAAATCAGGAAGGATACCTTGGGAGCAAGTGATCCCAATCTCACACCGGACCACACAGCCCAAGATTCCAGTGCTAGGAAGATAAGTCCCTGTAACTTCTGGCTTTAAAAATGAGTGGAGTTTGGGGTGGCAGAAAAAACTGAGGGATTCTCAGGAGTTTCCTTTTGCAGAGCCTGCAACAGATTTATGACTTACATAGACACACTCCATCCGGGCTTTAGCACTGGGGCAGCAGCTGGAAGGGCACAAGTTACATACGAGGAGAAATCAAATTGTCTGTCATCAGGGTGAGTGCTATGGGAGAGCTTCCTCTTGGACAAAACTCCAGAGGCCATGCAGCAATGTTGTTCCCTTTCTGAGCCCTTCCCCACAGAGAGCCACAGAGTGGCAACACCATATGGAAGACTCCACCAACCTAGTTCATACTGGTTGCCCCTCCCTGGCGATTACCTAAGGGTTCACCCCATCCAACTTACTGGTGTGCTTTTCTACAATAGGCCACACTACTAAGACACAGAGTCAAAGCAGCTCTACCTAATACATAGACACATACATAGGGAGGATGCCAAATGAGGAGACAAATAAATATGGCCCAAATGAGAGAACATAACAAAAATCCAGGAAAACTAAATAAAATGGAGATAAGCAATCTATCAGATCTGGAGTTCAAACCACTTGTTATTGAGATTCTCAAGGAACTCATTGGGTATTTAAACAGCATAAAAAAAAAAGACAGGCAAAAATAAAGTTTATATGAAGTGAAATAAAAAAAATACAGGGAATTAACAGTGGAGTGGATGAAGCCAAAAATGAAATTAATGATTTGAAATATAAGGAAGAAAAAACATTAAATCAGAAGAATAAGAAGAAAAAAGAATCCAATAAAACAATGATAGACAAGGATAGGCTAAGGAACTCTGGGACAACTCCTAAAGTACCAATATTTTAATCATAAGGATGCCATAAGGGGAAGAGAAAGAACAGAAAATTAAAAACTTATTTGAAAAGATAATGAAAGAAAACTTCCCAGATTTGGTGAAGGAAATACACATGCAAGTACAGGAAGCACAGAGAGTCCCAGACAATGTGGATGTGAGGAGGCCCACTCTAAGGCACATCATAATTAAAATACCAAAGGTTAAAGATAAGAAGAGAATCTTAAAAGCAGCAAGAAACAAGCATTTAGTTACCTACAAGGGAGTTCCTATAAGACTGTCAGCTGATTTCTCCAAAGAAACTTTGCAGGCTAGAAGGGACTGACAAGAAGTATTCAAAGTGATGCAAAGCAAGAACCTACGACTAGATTGCTCTACCCAGCAAGCTATCATTTAGAATCAAAGGGCAGATAAAGAGCTTCCCAGACAAGAAAAAACTAAAGGAATTAATCATAACCAAGCCATTATTATATGAAATGTAAAGTGACTTTTTTAAGAAAAAGGAGAAAATCATTTTATGTTTCTGCCCCCCTTGTCAAATATTAACTGACCATAGAGACATGTTTATTTCTGGGCTCTATGTTTGTTCCATTGGTCTATGTATCTGTTGTTATGCCAGTATCAGGCTGTTTTGATTACAGTGGCTTTGTAATACAGTTTGATATCAGGTATTGTGATCTCTCCTACTTGGTTGTTCTTTCTCAAAATTGCTGCAGCTATTCTGGATTGTTTATGATTCCATATAAATTTTGAAATGTTTGTTCTATATCTGTGTAGTACGTCATTGGTACTTTAACAGGGATTGCACTGAATAAAAACTATGAACATTAAAATAGCAATAAATTCACAAGTATCAACAATTGACTCTAAAAAACAAACTAAGCAAACAAGCATAATAAAAATAGAATCATACATATGGCGAGCATTCAGAGGCTTATCATTATGGAGGGTGCAGGGGAGCAGTGCAGGAAAAGGTGCTGGTATTAAGAAATACAAATTGGTAGGTACAGAATAGACAGGGGGATGTATATGAAATGGAGTAGCAAAGAACTTTTGTGCATGACCCATGGACATGAAGTATGGGGGTTTGCTGGAGGGAATGGGGGTACTGGGTAGATGAGGGCAAAGGGGAAAAGTTGAGAGAACTGTAATAGCATAATCAATAAAATATATTTAAAATAATAAATAAATAAATAAATAAATAAATAAATAAATAAATAAAATCAAAGAAAGAGTTCAGTTGTATCCGTCCCAAAGTCATATTGAACATGGATACTTCATAATGTGACCTTATTTGGAAATAGAGTCATTGCCAAGGAATTAGTTAAGGTGAGATCACACTGGAGTAGGTTGGCCCCCTAACCACTATGTCTGGTGTTTTATGCAAAGGGAGAAATTCGGACACAGAAACATGCACAGATGCTCGGAAAGAAGTCTGAAACAAATATTTCTGTAGCATCTTCAGAGACAGCATTTCCCTGTGAAACATTGATCTTGGACCTCTATTCTCCAGACTGTAAAACAATAAATTTTTGGTGTTTAAGCTGCTTAGTTCATGGTACTGTGTTATAGCAGCCCTGGCATTCTAATACAGTAAAAAACTAATAATACTTTATGGAAATGATGACCATTTCATAGGGCAATTATATATAATCACATTTTTTCTCTTTCTTTAGAAAATTGATTCATATTGACTGAGAGACACGACAAGAAATTAATAAAATGGTCTTTAACATCTCTTTGGATGTAAAATTTTGTGAACCATATCCTGAAAGATGAGCCCTCTCATTATGGCTACAACAGACAATTTCCTAAGTATATTTTCTGCTTTTGTGGCCTTGACTTGTGCGTTTCTTCCCCTCTGAGATTTGCCACTCAAGTTGACATAGATTTGCTGTGCGCAATGAAGTGACAAAATCAATGAAAAAGACATGTGACTCTTTTGCTTGCAAAAAGACTTTATTTTTTGTTGCTTATCATGTTAAAACCACCAAACTATTTCTATGAAGATGAAGTTATTTCTCTGATTCATTTTATTCATCCTGCAGCTTAGAGAATGCTGTTGGAAATACCAAGTGGTACATTTCCAAAAATTTTACTTTCATAAAAATAAATTTATGTGACCATATATCCTAAAATGATAACCCTCCCCACAATAATCCTGACCAATAAGGAGCTTAAATCAGCAATTCAATTTCAAAGATGTATATCACTTTTTTCTTCTTCCATAAAAATAAAATCCTATTTCCACCTAGAGTGCCAAGCGATTTCTCTCCCCCCCCCCCCACATTTCTCATACTTATCTAGAATAAATAACATTGTTCAAAGCTGAAACTTTTGGTTCTAAAGTTCTGTACAAAGAAAAAATCACCTAAATTATAAGTATATATACTAACCATAAATGTAAAATTCAATTTTAAAATTAAGAGTCACATTATCAGATATGTGTTTTGAAAATGTAAGTGCTCTAAGGAGAGATGGTCCTAGGGCTGTGGCTCTGACTAGGGAAGAAAGGATGAGGGCTCAGGTTAAATAGCAATTTGGAGGGTGAGGAGGGAGTAAAAGTGGTCAGAGTGACAGAAATTATTATTTAACTTAGTGCGTGAGAAAGAAAACTTGTTGATAATTTCTTTTTTAAAAATAAATATTTCATTTATTTATTTTTAGAGTGAGGAGAAGGGAAGGAGAAACAAAGGGGGGAAAAAGTCCTTGTGTGGTTGCCTATCATGCGCCCCCTACTGGAGACTGGGCCCTCAACCCAGGCATGCCTCAAATGGAAAATTGAACCAGCGATCCTTTGGTTCACTCAGTCCACCGAGCCATACCAGCCAGGGCAACTTGTTGATAATTTCAACTTCATTTTCAGTAGTTTGTAAAGCCATTGGCAGAGGCATGAATAAGGACTATGTAATATATTGTTGCTACTGTTGTTCTTTTGCTCATTACATACCAGTCCAGAGAAAGATGAAAAGACAACTTATCATTTCACCATAAAATGAATCTAGATGTGAGGGAATAAAAGAAGCTCAATATGAATAAATTTCATCAAATGTTATTATCATTGGCTATGTAATTTGAGAGAATAATATATCCAAATATAAACAAAATTACAGAAAAAAGAACATTTTCCGTATAAGGAAATCCAAATATTACTAACTGAATTAGATCATTTATAATAACATGGAATCAAGATTGCTTTTACATTATGGAAAGTAATCTCTGTTACTAAGTTACTGTTACTCCTGTAAGCTGACTGCCCAATGACAGATTTTGTCATAACGAATAATGTTCTTAATAGCAAATCGACCTTCAAATGGCTGTTTCCAGTGCTGACCCCAGTAAATCTAAGAGCATTTTCATTACACATTGGAAGTTTTTGTTTCAGCAGAACTAAAAGTCACATGTTCCATTACACAAATGGATTTTGGAGATGGAGTAGCCAGGTTAGGGTTCTTGTTCCACCAGGTACTAGCTCTGCAAACTAGAAAAACTTTATCCTGTTCAAATCTCATCTACAAAAGGAGATAACAGTGATATCATATAATCTATATGAATCACATAACACAGTTTTAATAGAGAAATAAGCAACAAGTAAATATTATAATTTCTTTTTATTGTCATTGTTGTAATTCATATTAGAATAGAAAATAGGAATATATGCTTGGTCTACAGGAATAAAAATCCTATTTGTTTCTTCCATAGCAATATAAAAAATTTCTCAGTTTATGTTTATTGATCATGTAGAAACTGGCAGTCCTGGTAAGTACCATTGCAATTTATGTGCTCATGAGCACACTTGTGGACAAGAGTGGGGGGAAGGGAAGGGGGGAGGGGAGGGGAGGGCTGGGGGGAAAGGGAGAGGAGAGGAGAGGAGAGGAGAGGGGAGAAGAGGAGACAAGAGGAAGAAAGGAAAGAGAAAGAGGTAGAGAGGGAAGGGACAATATGTCGTATGCATGTGCATTTGTGTGCATGTGTATATGATGTACATGTGCATTATCTGGAAATATATTTTTAGTTAAAAATATGTGTCACATCTATAGATTCAGATGGATGAGCATAGTAGAACCTGCAAAACCTGGCACAGTGCTGGACATATAGGAGATATTAAATAAATGTCTTTGAGTTGAGTTGAAGTGATAAAAATATTCCAGTTGTGAATCTTGTTATCAAAGATGGGATGTATAGGTGAAATAACTGACCAAAAGCAACTTGAGAAAAACTGACATAGCATTCAGAAACTCAGAATTTGGAACTATACAACAGCACATGGATGTAATTTTTCCTTTTCAGGAAAGTGAATTACAGAAATGAGCAAGGTTATTTTAAAAATAATTTTCAAAAGCTTTACCTAATGTTTTTTCTTCTCATTGCTTTTCACATTTCTTTATATGCATGTACACAGAGTTCTTCTTTTTGTAGGAACAGAGAAAAAAAACTACACTGCAATTGATCAGAATGTTCATTTCAACCTTTGTAAGATTTATTGTCTTTAATTAGTTGAAAATAATGAGAGGGTCCTAATATGACATTAGTGGGAGGTATCTGTGTGTCTGAGGGCAAGATTTGGCCCCAAGATTTTTCCAACAAGTATTGCTATATTTTTAAAATGTCATATATTCTATATATAGTGACTGAGCTTTAATTTAATGTTCTTTTACATTTTAAGCATAAAGATAGAATTAGTTAAAAGGAACAAGTCTTGGATGAGCCTGCAGGTGTTGGCAAGTGTTAGGCATGAAATCAGCCACCTGTGTTAATGAAGAGTTCCCTGTCCACCACCTGTCAGGTATCCCTTTCTAAGGTAAGAGGCAAAACTTGGGACCATTATGAAATAGTCTCATTCTGCAAGAAGCATTAGCTAGCTAATGGAGAGCTAAAGGGAGAAAGACAGTGAATTTTCTGTGATCTTAATTTTTAAACCTTGCTACTACTAGACTGTACTCACAAAATACTATTTTAAAATAGAAAAGTTTAAATGTTTATTTGTTTTGATTTATAAAGATGTTAGGTGACCTTACTATCAGAGTTTCTCAGACTTTAATTAGCATCAGAATATGCCTGGGATAACTGTTGAAATGCAGATTCTTACCTACCAGGTCCATGATTCTGGCACTAGAATAGGGCCTGGAAATATGTATTTTAAAATACATGTCATTCTAGAAAAACTTAGATGGTATGTTAGTTTGCTAGGGATGTTATAACAAAATGTCACAGCCTGGGTGACTTAAACAATAGGAATTTATTTGCTCACAGGGCAGGAGGCTAGAAGTCCAACAGGAAGGCATTGGCAGGTTTGGTTGCTTTTGAAACCCTTCTCCTTGGCTTGCGGATGGCCACCTTCTCCCTGTGTCCTCACATTGTTTTTCTTCTGTGCATGTGCATCCCTGGGGTCTTTTTGTGTGTACACATTTTCTCTTTTTGTAAGGACACCAGTTATATTGGAATAAGGCTTACCCTAAGGGCCTCACTTTAACTTTCTCACCTATCACCTCTTTGAAGGCCTCATCTCCAAGTACAGTCACATTCTGAGGTCCTGGAAGTTAGGGCTTCAACACTCTTGGCCACAATTCTAGGACACAGTTCTGCCCATAACAGGTGGTATATGTAAAAATACTCCAGGAAGCCATCTCTTGGTAATATTCTGCTTTGACATCCAAGACAACCCACGAAGTATATTGAGAATTCATCTCCTCCCAGATTGTTTCTCTAGAAGTATCTGGCCACTGATGAATTCTTTTAGCAAACTTGAAAAATAAATAGAAATTAGGAGGTTAAGCTAATACTTAAAAATGTAACATTTTAGGCTTATAACCTGAACCATGGAATGGCTCTCTCAACTACTCTGGAGGCTTCCCATAAAAGAACCCCTTCAAAGCTACCATTGGAAGAGCCTGGATATGCTGAACTCAGTGAAACAAAAACTCCCCTGGGAACCCAGGAAATCCCACTGGAAAGAGAAGCCCTGACCTAGGCTATTGATATGTAGGTGAAACCTTTACATCCCTTTCCAAACACCGTGGAAAGAAGCGCACTCAACTTTGTGTCAAGGCAAGATTGCACCTAACTCAGCACCTCCATCAGGGAGCACTGCTTCAAAGGAAAGGTTATAAGCTCTTAAATGTCAGAAATATGTCTTGTATATCTTGTCACCTAGTTGATAATTAGGAGTGACAATAATTGAAATCAGATATGAATGTTTTATTCTACACTGGAAAACATAGAATTATTTGATTTAATGATGACTAAAGTGGTCTTAATAAGATCTATGGATTTCTGGTCACTTTGTCCCTCTTCGTGCTTTTTCTTTCTTTCTTTTCTTTTCTTTTTTTTTTTGGTAGTCACCTCTTTCATTTCCGTTTTTCCCTCTTTCACTCTCCATTTCATCTTCTGCTTTTCTGCTTTAAAATGAAATGAAATCAACAGAAAACAAAAACGGAATGCTTCATATTCCTCTGGAATTACCAAGGTGCCAGCTTAGTGCCTTGAATGTAGTAGATGCTCAGTCATTTTGGTTTACTTTAGCTATCTTTTCTAGCTAAAGAAACGATGTCAAAATATTTTGTTTACTAAGTATGATGGATATTTAGATTCATATATTCAGTGCTAGATCTGAGTGAAAACTTAGGAATCCTACAGATCATGAGTAGAAAATAGTTTTCTCCCCAAGGGGCTTCTATAATTGACTGCTTAGGCTCTGTTTGCTGTTAATTTTATATAATCTACTAATTCTACATTCTCTAGCCAGGGGAATTCATCAACTCTATTATTTTAAAAGCCAGTAACTTCAACTGTCTGTTATATTTTGCTTGTTTTTCGATAACTTACAACTCATATGTCTATATGTGACCACTTGATCCCTGTCTCATCACCAATTAATCACACACCTCCATATATGCTCCCTTCAGATTTTTTACTTCAAGAATTACCATCACAATTCACCCATTGCTTAGGATAAAAATCTGGCAGGCACTCTTAACACCTCCTTTCTCCTATACCTTTCATATCCAAGTTATTAGAAAGCCTTTTCTGTTTCTTTGTTGGTTCATTTTGTAAAAGACTTTATATTTTGAAAGCAGTTTTAGGTTTAGAGCAAAATTAAGAAAAAGGTACAGAAATTTCCCATATACCCTGTGAACAATTATATAGAGTTCTTCATTAAGAACATCCCCACCAGAGTTATACATTGTTATAACTAATGAAGCTACATTAACACATCTTAACACTCAAAGTCAAGACTTTACATTTTTCTCTTGAGGTTGTACATTCTATGGGTTTGGACAAATGTATAATGATGTACACCCACCCCTATGGTATCATACAGAGTGGTTTCTCTGTTCTTGTTAACTTATTTCTCCCCACATCCTATTCCCTGGCAACAACTGATCTTTTTATTGTCTTCATAGTTTTAGCTTTTCCAAAATGTCATATACTTGGAATCATACAGTATGTAGCTTTTTCAAATTGGCTTCTTTTATACTTAGTAATATGCATTTAAAGTTTTTCCATATTTTTTCTTGCCTTGGTAGCTCATTTCTTTTGAGTACTAAATAGTATTGCATTGTCTGCATATGCCACAGTTTAAGTTCATTTATTCTTTTACCTACTGAAAGACACCTTAGTTGTTCCCAAGGTTTGACAATTACAGATAAATCTTCTGTAAACATCTGGTGCTCTTTTTAAATTTTTTTTGTGGACATAAGTTTTCAACTTTTTGGGTTAATACCACTTAGTGCAATTGCTAGATCATTTGGTAAGATTATGTTTACTTTTGTAAGAAACCATCAAACTGTCTTCAAAGTGTCTGTACCATTTTTGTATTTCTACCAACCATGAATGAGAGTTCTCGCCACATCTTCACCACCAGTTGGTGTTGTCAATGATTCAAATCTTGGCCATTTTAATAGATGTTTAGTGGTATCTTATTTTAATTTCCATTTATCAGATGACATATGATATGGAGCACTTTTTCATATGCTAACTGGCCATCTCTTTATTCTCATTAGTGGGGTGTTTGTTAAGGTCTTTGTGCTATTTTTAAATTAGGTAATTTGTTTTCTTATTTAGTTTTAAGAGTTTTTTGTATATTTTGAATATACGAAGATGTGTCTTTTGTAAATATATTCTCTCAGGCTGTGGCTTGTCTTCTCATTCTCTTGACATTATCTTTCACAGAGAAGATCTCAATTTTAATAAAGTTCATATTAACCATTTTTTTCAGCAATCACACCTTTGATGTTGACTCTAAATCATCATCAACACCCAATTCATCCATATTTTTCCAAAGTTTTCTTTGAGGAATTTTATAACTATGCATTTACATGTAGACCTGTGATTCATTTTGAGGCAATTTTTGTGAAGCTTGTAAAATTTGTATCTAAATTCAGTTCTTTGTACATAAATGTCTATCTGTTCCAGCACAATTTGTTGAAAAGATGATGTTTTCTGTATTGTATTGCCTTTGCTCCTTTGTCAAAATCAGTTGATTATATTTACATGAATCAATTGCCAAGCTCTCTAAACTGCTCCATTGATCTATGTGTCCATTCTTTTGCCAATTCCACACTGTCATAATTATTATAGCTTTATAGTGTATTTTTTAAGTCCAGTAGTATCAATCCTTAACTTCATTCTTCCCATTATTGTGTTGTCTATTCTGAGTTGTTTGGCTCTCCGTATAAACTTTAAAATCATTTAAAAATATTTTGTTGTTTATGCTATTACAATTTTCTCCCCTTTGCCCCCCTTCACCCAGCCTGCCCCTTATTACATAGTAAATCAATCCCCACATCATTGTCCATGGGTCCTTCATGTATGTTCTTTGACTAATCCTATCACCGTCCTTTAATCAGTCCCCATCTCCCCTTTCCTCTAGAATAATTTTTTTGATGTCCACTAAATAAGTTGCAGAGATCACTATAAAAATTGCATTGAGTCTGTAGATGAAATTGGGAAAAAGTGACAACTTGACAATATTGAATTATGTATCCATGAATATGAGATATCTCTCTCCATTTGTTTAATTATATGGATTTGTACATATTTTGTTAGGTATGTACTTAAGTTTTTCATTTTTTGGAGTACTAATATTAATGCTATATTGCACTATATTGTTTTGTCTTATAGATTTTGTATGTATTTTCTTAGATATTCACCTAAGTTTTTTTTTCATTTTTTAGAGTGCTGATATTAATGGTATTTTGTTTTTAATATCAAATTCCAACACTCATTGCTGGTATATAGGAATACATTTGACTTTTGTATATAAACTCTGCATCCTGCAACTGTGCTATAATTGCTTATTAGTTCTGTGAGTTGTTTGGTGATTATTTTGGATTTTCTACCTAGAGGTTGTTCCAGCTCTTGCAACTTTAATATAATTGCCTCTTAGTTCTGGAAGGTTTTTATGTTTCTTTTTTTAGATTCTTTCAGATTTTCTACACAGACTCTCATGTTATCTGTAAGCAACAACAACAAAAACACAGTTTTATGTTTTTCTTTCCAATCCCTATCATTTTACTTTCTTTTCTAATCTTATTGAATTACCTAGAAATTCTGGTACAATGTCAAAGGGTAGTAGTAAAAGGAGATATTCTTGCCCTGTTCCTAACCCTAGCGAGAAAGGTTTGAGTTTCTAACCATTAAGTGTAATGTTAGCTGTAGATTATTTGTGGGTAAAATTTATCAAGTTGAGGAATTTGTCTTCTAGTCCAAATTTACTGAGAGTTTTTATCGTGAATGAGTTAGATATTGTCAAATATTTTTCCTGCATCTAATTATATGATTATGTCATTTTGCTTCTCTAGCCTGTTGTTGTGATGTATTGCATTGATTCTTGAATGCTGAAACAGCCTTGTATACCTGGGATAAATCCTACTTGGTTGTGGCGTATAATTATTTTCACGCACTGTTGGATTAAATTTGCTAATTTTTTTCAATTTTTATTTTAGTTATTGATCTTGTACAGTTTTCTGTCTTTTACTCCCACCCCAACCCACCACCCCAGCCCTCCCCACTTCCCTCCCATTTCCGCCCCCCATAGTTTTGTACAAACCCTTCCCCTTTTCCCCTGAAATTCCCTCCCCTCTCCCCTCTGGTGACTTTCAGCCTGTTCTCAATTTCAATGTCTTTGGTTATATTATGCTTGTTTGTTTGTTTTGTTGATTAGATTCCTGTTAAAGGTGAAGGAGCTTCTACCCTTTACAACAGCATGGATGGAACTTGAGAGCATCATGCTAAATTTGCTAATTTTTCAAAATGATTTTATTTATTTATTTTTAGAGAGAGAGGGAGGGAAGGAGAAAGAGGGAGAGAAACATCAATGTGTGGTTACCTCTCACATGCCCCTTACTGGGGACATAGCCTGCAACCCAGGCATGTGCCCTGACTGGGAATTGGACTGGCGACCTTTTGGTCCGTAGCCCACCCTCAATCCACTCACTGATCTACACCATCCAGGGCTAAATTTGCTAATAATTTTTAAAAAGATTTTTGTGTCTATGTTCATGAGAGACCTTGGTCTGTAGTATTTTTTTCTTACAATGTCTTTGGTTTAAGTATTAGGGTCATGCTGGCCTCATAGAATGAATGAGTAAGAAAGTATCCCCTCTGCTTCTGTCCTGTGAAAGTGATTATAGACAATTAACACATCTTTTTCCTTGAATGATTTGTAAAATTCATCAGTGAACTCATCTTGAACCTAGTGCTTTCTATTTTGGAAGGTTAGTATTCATTGATTCGATTTCTTTAATAGATACATTATAGGCCTATTTAAAATGTGCATTTCTTTATGTGTGTGAGTTTTTTAAGATTATGCCTTTCAAAGAAGTGGTCTCTTTCATCCACATTGTCAAATGTATTGGCATAGAGTTGTTAATAATATATATTTAATATATTTTAATATCTACAGCATATGAAGTGGTATCTGCTTTTTTATTTGCACATGAGTAATCTGTGTCTGCTCATCTTTTCTTAGTTATGCTGGCTAGAGACTTCCTAATTTTATACATATTTTTAAAGAACCAGCTTTTGGTTTTATTGATTTTCTCTATACACTTTCTACTTTCAATTTCACTGATTTCTCCTCAAATATTTACTATATATTTTCTTCTATTCACTTTAGATTTAATTGGCTCTTCTTTTCCTAATTTCCTAAAGTAGAAACTTCAATTATTGATTTTAGATCTTTTCAAATATATCCAATCTATGCTATAAATTTCCCCCAGCACTGATTTTGCTGCATCACACAGATTTTGTGTAAGTTGTGTTTTTTAGTTCTAAATTTAATTTAGTTCTAAAATTTAGTTCTAAATTTTGTATAAGTTGTGTTTTTTAGTTCTAAATTTAATTTAGTTCTAAATATTTTAAAATTTCTCTGGAGATTTCTTTTATCCATGTTATTTAAAGGCATCTTGATTACTCTTCACATATTTAAGGATTTTCCAGTTAACCCTCTGTTACTGACTTCTAGTTTAATTCTCTTATGGTCTGAGGGTGAGCAATGTATAATTTCAATTTTTAACATTTCTTAAGCCATATTCTAAGATTTTTCTGGATCTGTGGTATGGTGTTTGAAATAAATTTGGGAAATTTCTCAGTAATTATTGTTTTAAATATCTCTTCTATTCCTTTTTCTCTTTCTTCTTCTTGTAGTATTCCCATTATGCATGTGTTACATTTTTGTGTCTTTGGATATTATATTCTGCTTTTTTCGATCTCTGTTCTTTTTGATTTTCAGTTTTCAATGTTTCTATTTTTTACATCCTCAAGCGCAGAGATTATTTCCTCATCCATGTCCACTGTACTAGTAAGCCGATCAAAGGCATTCTTCATTTCTGTTACAAGATTTTTGATCTTTAGCAATTCTTTTTGGTTCTTCCTTAGGATTTACATCTCTCTTCCTACATTGCTCATCTGCTTTTGCATGCTGCCTACTTTATCCATTAGAACCCTTAGCATATGAGTTATGGTTGTTTTAAATTCTGTAGGGTAAGTGGAGGCAGTCTGACTTCCTCACCCAGCTGTCTGGGTAGCAAAAGGAAGCCGTGTTCTCATAGCCTTGGAGGGGCCTGATAACTAATGTTCTCATGGCCTTGAGACTCGGTCTGATAAATTGTTCCCATACATGAAGCAGGCTTGCATGCGCAGGGTTATGTTATATTACATTATTTCTGGCATCTTGCTGGCTTTGTTTCCCTCTAGTACTTAAACAGGTAGGGATTCCCTGCTGGGGGCCATGATGATGAGAAACACACAGTGGAATAGTTGCCGCAATGGGTGCCATGCTGGGGAGCAAGGGCCGTGACATAAGACATGCAGATAGACACACAGCTTGCAGTGTGTGCGGCTCACCTACCTGTGAATAAAGGCATGCCAGCCATCCCAACAGCTCCACGAATAATTTTCTGTCTGTATGAATACCATGAACCTGCCTGGCCTTGAAGGGCCTTGAATTTCTAAGAAATTCCTAGTAATTCCTCTGATAATTTCTAACATCCCTGCCATGTTTGGTTTTGATCCTTGCTCTTCTCTTCATAGTTTTCCATTTCTTGTTTTTGCCTTTTGACTTTTGGTATGCCCAGTAACTTTTCTATTGTTAGTTAATGTTCCAGGTAAAAGCACTACTTTGCACAGTCCTTACATAACACGGTGGCAGTGTTATGAAGGGGACATGTTCTATATTCCCATGATCATGTCTCAGTTTTTTAGAGAGCCTATGCCTGTGGACAGTGAGCTTCATAAGTGCTTCCTAGTTTTTTCCTCCCCTCTTAGGTGGGAGAGAATGACTAGAGTGGGCTGGAGTTTGGTGTTTCCCTTCCCCCAGGTCAGTTAGGCTCTGGTAGGCTTCTTGGTTAATTAGTTTCTCCTAAGAGTAGGTCTCGTTAAGAGAAGCAGAATACTTTTCCCTTTGCAACAGCATGGATGGAACTGGAGAGCATTATGCAAAGTGACATAAACCAGGTGGTGAAAGACAAATACCATATGATATCACCTATAAGTGGAACCTAATCACGAAAAGAAAAAAGCAAGCAAAATATAACCACAGACATTGAAATGAAAAACAATCTGATGATAACCAGAGGGGAGGTGGGGGGATAATGGGGGAAGGGTTTTCAGGAACTACTATGGAGGATACATGGAGAAAACCAAGGGGGAGGGTGGAAGCAAGGGAGGGAGGTGCGTTTGGCTGGGGTGGGGGTGGGGAGTGGTAGGGGGTAATTGCAGACAACTGTAATTGAACAATAATAAAATAATTAAAAACAAAAAAAAGAAAGAGAAGCAGAATACTCCAGTGTAAATTAAACTGGTTCTTTTGCCCTCATCCTACAGGAAGCGTGAGGGGATTTTTTTTCTGGTACCTCCTATGGGAACTTTAGGTCTAGCTCCCGGAGGTAAATCGCACAATAATGGAGAGGCTCTTCCCCGTGACTCGATTCCCCCTGGTTTTTATTCTCACAGTTGTCCGTATTGACCCTCCAGCAATTGGTCAATGATAGTTCAGATTTTCCTCTCCTGGCCCTCGTGTCTGTGGAGATTTCCGATTGTGTGTCTCCATTGTGGTTGGTAATCAGTGGCTCTCTGGCTTCACCTCTTTGTCTCTCCAATTATATGGACAGCAGCTTCCCTTGTATCCTTCTTTCTCTTATAGATTAAAGAAAAGGGTTGATGGTATTTAAATGTTTAGCATTTTTCTGATTAATGTTAATTTTTGTTTCAATTATGTTTTACATTTCATATCATTTTTGTGTGTATTTGGTAAATATTTTTACTTTCAGGAGTATAGCATAGTGGCTAGATAGCTTTTTACTTGTTAGGATGGAGTGGCTACTTCCAAGCTTCTTACACGTAGAACTCAAATCTGCCTTTTTATAATCTTTTTAAGAGATAATTATCAGTCTTGTTTTCACATCCAAAAATGTATTCTGAATCAGTTCACTTACTTTCTTCTCTACTGTCATTAATTTGAATCAAGCCAACACCATCCACTTTTGAACTAATGCTGTGGCTTCTTAATTGGTGTCTCCACTTCCTCTGGCCTCACTTTAATCAGTTTTTCACACTGCAGCAAGAGTAACCTAACATGAGGTGATCATTTCGCTTCACTCTTTAAAGCTCTTTGATGGCTCTCTTAGGCACTTATAGTAACACTTCTTAACATGCATGTCTTAATCTACCTGCTTAGACTGACTCCTGTCAGCTACTCCAAGCTCATTCAGAGCTGCTTCTGCCCTTCTTTCAGCCACAATCTAGGCAAATAATTGAGTCCAGCTCTTTTCCATCTCTGAGCCACCTTTCACAGTTGCCTCACCCTAACTCTTATTATTTCTTCAGGTCCCAGTTTTATCATTTCTCCTTAGAGAATCCTTCCCTGACACACCGGAAAATGATCTCATTATTCTTCTGCATAGTACTCTATTATTTATGTTTGCCGCACTTAACACCATTTAAAATGAACACATCGATGTGTGTGTTTTTTATTTGTCTATGGTCTTTTGTTAGACTAATCGTATGTTTAGATATTATGTCTTGTTTATGTTTAATAAATGGAAATCATGGACTTTTGGTCTAAGCTCCAACATGTAAATCGTTGGAAGCCATAGTTCCTGTCCTTACAAAAAGAAAAAGCTGAAAAAACTGAAAATCAATCACTTTCTTGGATCTGCTGGAGAACTAAGTTTACAAGGCAAACTACCTCCTCAAAATCTGGACAGACAGGTGAATCCAGAGAGTAGAGCTGAAATCGTTTCCTTGAAGGAGAAGAGGATGGAGCCATAAGTGTTAGGGACCCTAAAAGTGTGAATAAATAATGAACTGCTGGAAGATGAGCATGAACTAGCATGAGAGTGAGAAGCTTTTGGGGGGGGCTATGGTCTTAGAGGACCCTAGAGGTTTATGGGTCATTAGCCCCCCAAACCTTACCAGGTTCTGAAAATAAAGACATGAGAAATATCCTCTTATACCTGTGGTGGGGAGAACGGAATTGGAATTTTAATCATTGTGAAATGTAACCTGAGTGTTCTCTATAGTGAAGGCTACTCTCAAGGGGAAAAGGCTTTACAAGTAGCTTATTCTAGCTAGGGAAGGGCATTTCTCCAGTCCACTCTGGCCTTTTTGACTCAAAAGTGATGAAAAATAAAGCTATACCTCTGGAGAAGCACTTGTGAGAGACACAGACCTATTAAGACAGAGAGATTTAATCACAAAATTGTAGATGTTTCACTTCCTCCACGTCTTATCTCATCACCTACAGGACTAGCAAAATAACAATGGATTGTAGCTGAAAGAACTGGAAGAATCATTGTGAAATACACCCCGAGGGTTATCCACAACAAAGCCTAAATATCCAAGGAAAAACACTTTACCAGAATATTATCGCAGGTGGGGGAAAAACATTGCTCACACCTCATTCCATTCTTACTCTTCCTTTTTTTGTTTTTGACTGAGGGAGAAAACAAACACAGCCAAAGATGCCAGGACTGATACAGTCCGGGGAAAGATGTACTGGGAATCACTTGTGAAGGTCAGAGCCCTAAGAGAAAGGTCCACTAAAACACTATGATTTGATCAGAATGTTATAGAATACTTCCCCTTTCCCCATACATTATCACTATGCTAACAAGACTCCCATGTAATAACAGTGTATTGCAATTAAAAAAGCTGTGAGACCCAGACTTTCTCTGAAGAGGAGTACTTAGGAAAGTGCAAAGTGAGGAGGGGAAACAAAGAGGTTACAGGAATTTGGAGCCTCTGGCACCTATAACTCCAGCATTTATTAAACACATCAGATCAGAAATTTAAAATAACTCTGAGAATCATGTTAAAGTCTCTAATAGAAAAAAATAGACAACATATGAGTGATGAAAGCATAGCGATAGAAACTCTAACAGAGATTTAAAAAATGCTGGAAACAAAAACACTCTGACAGGGATAGTGAATGCTTCTGATGGACTCATCTATGGACTGGACACCACCAAGCAAAGAATCAAACTGCTTAAAAATAGGCCAATGGAAATTTTTTCAGACTAAAATGTGAAGAGAAAAAAAGTGAGAGAACCAAGCTTCCAAGATTTGTGAGATAATTTTAAAAAGTGAAACACATGTAGTTGAGATACCAGAAGAATAAAGAACTAAGCAGAAGAAATACTTGAAGAAATAGTGCCCAAGAATTTGCCAAAATTAATGGCACACGCCAAAGTACAGACACAGGAAATGTGAAGGACACTGAACAAGTTAAATACCAAAGCCTCACATCTAGATATATCAGATTCAAACTACAGAAAACAAGAACAGACAATCTTGAAAGAAGCCTGAGGGGGGAAAAGTAGAGGAACAAGAAAAATAATTACAGGGGACTTTTCATCAGAAACTAGCCCCAAGAGACAGTAAATTGAAAGGTTTAAAATGTTGAATGAAACCCCTAGAATTTTATATTTGGAAAAATTAACCTTCAAAATAAAGTGGATATAAGACTTTTTCAGACAAAGAAAAATGGAAGAAATTTATCACCAGCAGACCTGCCACGCAAGAAATGTTAAAAGAAGTTCTACACAAATCTTAACTATTGTAAATAGCACTGCTTTGAATGTAGGGGTGTGTAAATTATTTTATATTGGTATTGTGGGGTTCTTAGGGTATATTCCCAGCAGTGGAATCACTGGATCAAAAGGCAGTTCCATTTTTATCTTTTTGAGGAAATTCCATACTGTTTTCCACACTGGCTGCACCAGTCTGCATTCCCACCAACAGTGCACTAGGGTTCCCTTTTCTCCACATTCTTGCCAGCACTTGTTGTTTGTTTATTTATTAATGGGAGTCATTTTGGCTGGTGTGAGATGACATCTCATTGTGGTATCTCATTTATAGAAAACGAATGATATCTCATTTATAGAGAACAAATAAATCACGTTTTACCTCTGCACAGAAATTTTCTCTTTTTACACCTTATATCCTCCCCAATTTATTTATTTTAATTTAAAAAATATTTTATTGTTTATGCTATTATAGTTGTCCCATGACCCTCTCTACCCAACTGGCCCCCTGACTTCCATAGTCAATTCCCACACCATTGTCCATGTCCATGCAAAGAGGACATACCGATGGCCAGTCAGTGAAAGACATATACCATATAATCTCACCTGTAAGTGGAACCTTGTCAGCAAAAGAAACAAATAAGAAAAAAAGAAACCAGAGACACTGAAAAATAGAGCAAACTGACAGTAACCAGAGGTGAGGGGGGAAGAGATAATGGGGGGGATGGGGGAAGGGTTTTTAGGAACATGTATAGAGGACACATGGACAAAGCCAAAGAGGGGTAGGATCAAGGGTAGAAAGAGGGATGACTGGGTGGGGGGCCATGGTGGGGGGGCAATGGAGACAACTGTACTTGAACAACAATTAAAATATGTGAAAAAAAGAAAATTACATTTTTATTAGTTTGCAGTTAGAATATAAAAATAAAAAGTAAACAGAAAAAAATAACCTGATTTACGTAAACAAAGGAACCGTGTTGGGAAAGGAATAAATGAAGGTAATAAAAATGTATTTATTTTTCTTATTCTTAATTGTTCTAAAAGGCAACTATTTATTTAGAATAATATAATAGTTAAAATATATTGGGTTGTTATAGCATAGCAATAAGTGAAAGGAATGGCAGAAATGTTATAACAAATGAGAGGGAGGGAAGGAATTATAAATACCATGTTGTGTTACCTGTACTATGCATACTGTGTTATATAAGCTACCTATACTATATGTAAATGGTATAGTTTTATTCAAGATGAGTTTAAATTACACACACACACACACACACACACACACACACATATATCTTAGGGCAATAGCTAAAGGAATTAAAGAAGTATAATTGATATTTTAAGAGAGAAAATAATATGAAATAATATAAAATGCTCAAGTAAAACTAAGGAAGGTAGCAAATACAAGGAAATTTAAAAAATAAATGCAATAAAGAGAATGGTTACAAACACTGTAAAAGTTAAGCTGACTATATCGATAATCATTTTAAATGTAAATTTAACTTGTTTAAATGTAAACAAGTTAAAAATAGAGATTATCAGATTGAATAAAGAACAAATTCAGCTATTGTCTACAAGAAACGTACTTCAAATGCAAAGTATCTAAATTTTGATAGTAAAGAGATGGAGAAAATACGCCATGCTAACACTAATAAAAATTAAGCTGGAGTAGCCACACTCATTTGGGGCAAAACACTCCTCAAAACAAGGAAAAGTTTTAGGAATAAAGGGGTATATTACATGATGAGAAGTGATTAATGCTTCAAGAAGGAATAACAATCCTAAATGTGTATGCATCATGATACCTGAGGCAAAAACTGAAAGGAAAAATAGACAGATCTACTATTATAGTTGGAGATTTCAAATCCTTCTATTGGTATTTGATAGTTTAAGCAGGCAATAAATCAATAAATAGATTGTTGACCTGAACAACACTATCAATCAATTTGATCTAATCGATTTTTATAGAATATCTCATCCAACAACAGCAGAATACATTCTTTTAAAGCTCACATGAAACATTCAGCAAGATAGATCACATTCTGGGCCGTAGAAGACACCTAAACAAATTTAAAAGAATAAACATGATACAAAATATATTTTCAGAACACTGTGGAATTAAACTAGAAGTATATAACAGAAATAAAGCAAGGAAAATTCTGAAATATTAGTGAATAACATACTTTTAGAATAACTAAAGTAAGGTCAAATAAGACATCTCAAGAAAAAGTGAAGAGATATTTTAAACTAAATATGAATACAACTTATCAAATTGGTGGATTGCAACAGAAATGGCACTTTGAAAGAATTTATAGACCTGCATCATTATATAAGAAAATAATAAAACACTAAAATCAACAACCTAAGTTTCCACCTTAGAGAAAGAAGAATAATTGAATTGTAAATCAGGAGAGTTTAAAAAGAAAAGAATGATAAAATTGAGCAGAAATAGTGACAGTGAAAACAGGAAAGTAATAGAGTAAATGAACAAAACAAGTCTGGCTCTTTGAAAATATTTAAAAAAATGATAAATCCTTAGTCAACCTAACTAAGAAAAAAAGAGTGTAGACATAACTTTTCAACATCATAAATGAAAGTAATGTCTTCACTGTTAGATCCCATGGACATTAAAGAGAGAAAGAAATATTATAGACAACTCTGTGCTTATCAAATTGACAAATTAGACAAAAATGAACCTATTTCTTAAGGAATAAACTATTAAACATTATACAATAAGAAATAGATAATCTAAATACACCTATTTATATCTATTAAAGAAATTAAATAAATAATTATATTTTTTCCAAAGAAGAAAGTACCAGGTTCAGATCATTTCATAGGATTTCTAGCAAACAATTAAGGAAGAAATTACATCAATTTTTACAATCTCTTCTAGAAAAATAGAAGCAGAAGGAACATAGGAAAAAGACAGAATAAGTATCTCATGAATACAGATACAGAAATTTTAATGAAAATATGAGTGAATCAAATCCAGCATTACATAATATGGAATTTTTCCAGATATGGAAGAGTGGTTCAACATTTGAAAAAACAATCTATGTAATCACCAATGAGCAAATAAGCAAGAAAACTCATATGATCATATTAATTAATGAAAAAGAACATTTGACAAAATTTACCATGCATTTATAATAAAAATATTCAAAAAAACTAGAAAGTGAAGGGAATTTTCTTAATAAAAACATCTATGTAAAACTTACTGCTAACATTATACTTAATGGTGGGAAACAGTATACTTGCCCCCAAGATCAAGAACACGGCAAGAATGTCTTCTCTTACTATTCCTATTTAATATCTCACTGGAAATCATACTAGTGCAAGACAAGACAAAAAATCTATACAGATTTCTAAGGAAGAAAGAAAACTTTATTTGCAAGTAACATGCTTTTTTGTGTAGAAAATTTCAAAAAAAAAAAAAAAAAGATACACCAAAAAGCCTACTGGAATGGATATGCCAGTATATCAGGGTCACAGGATGCAAGATTAATATATACAAGTCAATTATTTTGAAATATCCTATAAGTGAAATATTGGGATTTGAAATTCCAAAATATCATTAACAGCCCTGACTGGTGTGGCTCAGTTGGCTATACTGTCCTCCTGTAAAACAAAAGGTCATGGGTTCAGTTCCCATGCCTGGGTTGTACGTTTGGTGCCAGTTAGGGCACACGCAAGACATAACCAATCAATGTTTTTCTCTCACATCAATGTTTCTCTCTCCCTGCCTCCTTTTCCCTCTCTGCAATGTCAATAAGCATGTCTTCAGGTGAGGATAAAAAAATCAAATAAAATATCATTCATAATAGTACCTCCATGAATACTCAGGAATAAATATAACTAAATATATACATAACATGTGTCAAACTATAAAGCTCTAAAAATTATGAAATAAATAAAAAAATGGAAAGATGATCTGTGATCTAGATTGGGAGACTCAATATTGTTAAGGTGCCGTTCTTCCAAATTTGATCTATAGATCCACACATTTTTTATCAAAATTTCAGCAAGTTATTTTTAAATATTGACAAACTGATTCTAAAATTTACATTAAAAAAGATCTAGAATGGACAACACAATACTAAAGAAGAAGAAAAAAATTAGGAGGATTCACACTGCCCACATTCAAGGCTCACCATAAAGTTACAATAATCAGGACAGCATGATACTAACAACACTATAGACACATTGATTAATGGAACAGAGTAGCGAGCCCAGAAGAAGATCAGCACAAGTATCAACTGATCTTTGAGAAGAAGCAAATACCATTTAATGGCAAAAGGATTGACTTTCTCAACAAATGGTTGTGGAAGTTTGATGTTCTCATGCAGAAGAATTCCAAATAATTCATGCAATTATTCTACCCTCAAGGAAGTGGAGCATAACTCCCCACTTTTTAAAATATGGGCTACACATTGTGACTTCATTTCAAAGAAATGGAGAGAAGAAAGGGGAGAAGAATAAGTTTACAATGTAGAAATCTGACAAATACTACCTTAGGTAACTAAGATGAGTATTAACAGCAATAATCATGGTGATAGTATGTGTATGTTGTTATGTAATATAACCAGAGATATTGAAATAAAGAACAAATTAGCAGTTACCAGAGTGGGGGAGAGGGGATAACGAGGTGGGGGAAAGGGGAAGGATCATCAAGGAACATGTATAAAGGACACATGGACAAAGCCAAAGCGGGGTAGGATCAAGGCTGGGAGGTGGGGATGGTTGGGGTGGGGGGAAAATGGAGACAACTCTACTTGAACAACAATTTAAAAAAAGGAAAAAATGCCACTTTACCTCTGTGGTCTTTCTCACTCAAAACATAAAACACCAGTGTAATCATGAGGAAAGGGTCAAATTCTAATCTAAGAATGTTCTACAAAAATCTGACCAGTACTCACACTAAAGAGGAACCTGAGAAGACATGACTTCTAAATGTAATGCAGTATCCTGGGTGGATTCCTGGAATAAAACAAGGCCATTAAATAAAATATAAGGACTTCTGAATGAATTACAGATTTTAATAAGAATGTGTCAATATTAGTTCACTAATTATAACTAATGTGACACACTAGTGTAGTATATTAATGGTAAAGGAAATAGGGCATGGTTTGTATGGGAACTCTGTGTGCTACTGTCTTTGTAATTTTTCTGTAAATCTTAAACTGTTCTAAAATTAAAATGCTTATATATAAAAAAGAATACCAGAGGCTTGCACTCAGAAATATTTGTTGAATTAATGGTTATTGGCCACCTCATGGATGAGGCTGATATGTATTGTGAGATCCAGTTCAGTATCAGCAAAGTAGCTGTACAGATAACAACTGTTTGTTAATATTTTTGATGAGGTATAAGGTAACAGGGAGCAGGATTTTTAGGGAGTGCCATGAATTTACATCTAATAATAAAATCCACTTAATTCCTCCAAAGACCAATAAAGGCCTACAGGATCAGTAGGTATGGGAAGGAAACAAAGCTAAGAGAGTTCCTACTATTGGTCAGATATATTACAATTACAGATTTGGACCTCTGTTGGACTCCTACTCAAACACTGGATGAGTGACCTTGAGCATTGCTCTACAAATGTTGGTCATTAATATATATTGATAGAGTACTGAGCACTGTTTAAAACACTTTATTATGTATTGAGTTGTTCTGTACATTCATACACATGCACACACACACACACAAAGAAAATTTATGAGGTCAGTCCTATCATTCTCCCTATTTTACAGAGAGGTTAAATGACTTACTCTAGATCACTAAGTGGGCAGATGTCAGGACCAGTATTCAAACCTTAGTAGTCTTGGACCAATGTTTCTCTTCTTAGGCCATAAAAACAGTACTGTTTTGGAAGTTTGTATAAAATACAATCTTTTGAGCTTAAAATAAGCTAATAAGTGCAAGGTATTTAGTTCAATGATAGTGAATGATTTTTTTTTACTCCTTACCCTGTACACAGGCACAACATTATTAGTAGTCTTTGGCTGTTTGGCTAAAGGTGAGACACTTGCCTCTTCTTCCCAGCATTATTGATATGTAATTTTAATACAATATTATGTAAGTGTACAATATGTTGATTTTATGCAACTATATATTGTAATGGGATTATCATCATAATGTTAGCTAACATTACCATCATGTCACATAATTATATTTTTATTTTTGGTGGAAATATTTAAAATTTACTCTTTTAGCAACTTCCAAGTATATGGTACAGTATTGTTATTTGTAATCATAAAGCTGTACTTTGGATTTCCAAAACTTATTTATCTTCTAACCAGATATTTGTACTCTTTGACCAGCATCTCCTCATTTTCCCTACCTCCAGCCCAGGTAAACACCATTTAATTCTGTTTCTACAAGTTTGACTTTTTTAGATTTTACATGTAAGTGATATCATACAGTATTTATCATTCTCTGTCTTATTTCACTTAGAACAATGCTCTTAAAGTTAATTGTCTTATACCTGTCAGAATGGCTATCATTAAAAGATGAGAAATAACAAGTGGGGTGGGGAGGGATGTGGAGAAAAGGAAAATCTCATGTGCTGTTGCTGGGGATTTAAATTGGTGAAGCCACTGTGGAGTTTAAACAGTATGGAGTGTTGTAAAAATTTAAAAATATCTATGTCCTACTCTTTTTTAAAAGATTTTTTTATTTTATTTTTAGACACAGGTGAATAGAAGGAGAAAGAGAGGGAGAGAAATATCAATGTTTGGTTGCCTCTCACGTGTTCCCTACCAGGATCCTGGCCTGCAATCCAGGCATGTGCCCTCTCTGGGAATCCAACCAGCAACCCTTTGGTTTGCAGGCTGGTGCTCAATCCATTGAGCTAAACCAGCTAGAGTATACATCCTACTCTTATTATTGCCCATCTTTCTACCCTTGAAAAATCTTTTCTTTCAGTTAGTCATCTCATATTCATTTTTCCATGATCAAGTGGGATTGAACCCATGGATGCAAGGATGGTACAATATTCACAAATGAGTAAATGTAACACATAACATAAACAAAAGGACAGACAAAAATCATATCAATAGATGCAGAAAAAGCATTAGATAAGGTAAAGCACCATTTTAACAAAAGCACTCAGCAAAGTGGGAGTAGAGGGAGCATAACTCAACATAATAAAGGCCATATATGAAAAACCTACAGCCAACATCATACTTAACAGACAAAAACTAAAAGCTTTCCCACTAGGATCAGGAACAAGACAAGGAAGAATGCCCACTTTCACCAATTCTATTCAACATAATATTGGAAGTCCTAGCCACAGCGACCAGACAAGAAAAAGAAATAAAAGGCATCCAACTTACAAAGGAGGAAGTAAAACTGTCATTGTTTGCAAATGACATGATAGTGTACAGAGAAAATCCTATAGACCCCACCAAAAACTACTCTACCCAATAAGTGAATTTGGCAAAACAGCGGGATACAAAGTTGATATCCAGAAATCAAAGGCATTTTTGTACACCAACAATGAAATATCAGAAACAGAAATCAGGGGAAAAAATCCCATTGGCTATAGCAACAAGAAAAATAAAGTAGCTAGGAATAAATCTAATGGAGGAGGTAAAACACCTGTAATCAGAAAACTACACAACTATGAAGAAAGACATGAAGGAAGACACAAATACATGGAAGCATATATTGTGTTCATGGATTGGAAGAATTAACATCATCAAATGTCCTTACTACCCAAAGCAATGATAGATTCAACACAATCCCTATTAAAATACCAATGATATATTTCACAGAGATAAGACAAACATTTCAAAAATTTATATGGAAGCATAAATGATCCCTGGATAGCCTCCACAATTTCGATAAAGAAGAGCCAAGTAGGAGGAATCGCATACATGATATAAAACTACGTTACAAGGCCATTATAATCAAAACAGCCTGGTACTGGCCCAAGAACAGACACATAGATCATTGGAGCAGAATAGAGATCCCAGAAATAAATTCATGTCTCTATGGTCAATTAATTTTGACAGAGGGGGCAGGAGCACAAAATGAAGTAAAAAATAGCCTTTTCAACAAATGGTGTTGGGAGATCTGGACAACCACATGCACAAAAAGTGAAAAGCAACCGCCATCTCACATCATCCACAAAATAAACTCAAGATGGATAAAAGACTTAAATATAAGTTGCGACACCATAAAAGCCCTAGAGGAGAATATAGGCAGGAAAATCTCAGATATTCCATGCAGCAATATTTTCACCAATATGTCCCCTAGAGCAAGGGACATAAAGGCAAGAATAAACAAATGGGACTTCATCAAAATGAAAAGCTTCTTCATGGCTAAAATAACCATCAGAAAAATGAAAATGGAACCAATGGTATGGGAAAATATATTTGCCAATGATACCTTGGACAAGAGTTTGATCTCCAAAATATGTAAAGACCTCACACGACTCCACTCCAGGAAGATGAACAATCCAATTAAAAAATGGACAAAGGACCTGAACAGACATTTCTCCAAGGACATATAGAGGTCTCAGAGACATATGAAAGGATGCTCAGCATCACTAGCCATCAGAGAGATGCAAATTAAATCCACAATGAGATACCACTTCACACCTGTCAGAATGACCATCATAAAGAAATCAACAATGTGTTTGGTGAGGCTGTGGAGGAAAGGGAACCCTAGTCCACTATTTGTTGGAATGCAGACTGGTACAGCTGCTATGGAAAACAGTATGGAATTTCCTCAGAAAACTAAAAATGAAACTGCCTTTTGACATGACAGTTGCACTGCTGGGATCATTCCCTATGAACCCTGAATCACCAACTCAAAAGAACCTACACACCCCAATGTTCATAGCAGCACAATTTACAATATACAAGTGCTGGAAGCAACCTAAGTGCCCATCAGTAAATGAGTGGATCAAAAACTGTCATACATTCACACAGTGGAATACTGTGCAGCAGAAAGAAAGAAGGAGCTCCTACCCTTTGCAACAGCATGGATGGAACTAGAGAACCTTATGCTAAGTGAAATAATCCAGGCGGTGAATACCAGACAAATGCCATATGATCTCACCTATAAGTGAAAACGAATCAATAAAGCAAATAAGCAAGCAAAATATAAACAGAGTCATGGAAATAAAGAACAAACTGACAGTGACCAGAGGGAATGGGGGAGGTTGAATAATGAGGGGAAGAAAGGGAAGTGTCAAGTCAAGGAACATGATGTATAAAGGACCCATGGACAAATACAACAGGGGTAGGATGGAGGGTGGGAGATGGGGGGTGGGTACCACTGGGGAGAGTATTGAGGACAAATGGGGACAACTGTAATTGAACAACAGTATAAGAAAAGTAAAGGGCAATTACTGAAATTGAACATATTTGGGTAAAAAATTTACTGCATTAAAAATAACTAAAATAAAATACAATTACAAAAAATGCCACTGTTATTCCTCCCATATTTTTACTGTTTGTTTGTTTATTTATTTATTTACTTATAATGAGAGAACAAGGCCACAGAGTGATTAAAAGAATGTGCCCAAATTCACAAGGCTCATATGCCAGACAGCAACAACTGCTTAACCGTGGCCGTGCACTTAACTGTTTTTCTTTTTCTTTTTTTTTTTTAAAGATTTATTTATTTATTTATTTATCTTTAGAGGGGAAGGGTAGGAGAGAGGGAGAGGGAGAGAAATATCAGTGTACGGTTGCCTCTCATGCGTCCCCTGCTGGGAACTGGCCTGCAACCCAGGCATGTGCCCTGACTGGGAATCAAACCGCGATCCTCTGGTTCGCAGGCCCGCGCTCAATCCACTGAGCTACACCAGCCAGGGCGCACTTAACTGTTTTTCTACAGCAAAGTGAAATTTCCCTAGCATCCACCCAAATTTTAAATTACACATGCAGGTGTAGTGATTAAAGGCATGACAAAATTGCAATTTTTAGCATAAAAGGTAATTCCTTGATTTGGGTCTTGTAGGTTATCTAAAATTATTTCAAAGAAAGACTGTTACTCTGCCTTCATTTTCTTTGTGTTATTTGGGGATGCCTTGATCTAGTTAGTGTTAAAAATTGCTCCAGTGCTAATAGTTTGGGTTTGCTCTTCATAATGTGTTGAAATATTAAATTAGCCACATTCAATATCTACAGTTTACAAAATGTATGTATGCCAACCTTGTTTATTACCACAGAAAATAAACAAAGATGTTCAAGCAATTTCTATTTTATGATCAGGTTAGCATTTCAGTGTTCAACAATGCTTGTTTCTTCTTTCTAAAATGATTTACTTATCAATATATTAACAGGAGCATTTTTCATTGTCTTTTCTGTTGTGGTGTTATTGAATATTTGTGTTTACGTACTGAAGCATTTTACTTAGAATAGAAATACAAAACATTAGTGCAGGCTTTGTTAAATTTGCCACTTGTCTGATATATGAAAAGCACTTGAGTTGAGGACAGTATTTCAATGGTACTGAAAAACCTCAGAGGTCCTTCAAGCAAATAAAAACTTTTTGTTAGTCTCATCTGTATTAGACTAGGAAATTAAATCAGTGCTCTTTGATAGTGTTGAATTTTCCGATCCCCCCTCCCCCCCAAGACTGCCTTTCATTCCCCAGCTAGGGCAATTTTCATTTATGGCTCAAATTTATATTTTTTATATAAAAGGTGTATGTTTGCATTATGTGTATGCAATTGTAAGGATATACACCTTTACATATAGGATACATAATGTGTGCCTTTATGTTCTTATGTGAACTGAAATGCCACTGAATAGCACTGAAGGACAAAACAGTAACACATTATGCCACAACAACCAAATCAATTAGCTATATGTGTAAGACCTAAATATAAAATCCTCTTTTTTGAAGGTTCTTGACACTTGCCTGAGCAATGCTTAATTTTCAGTATTTTATACATTTTTATTTGATTTTGAATTTTTCTTCACATATAAAAACCTCTTTCATTGTGCCCCTCCAGTTTAAAGAGTGCCATAATGATAGTCTTGGCTGATCATTTTTCCTCTTCTCCTTTCCGTTATTGCTAGCAGCACGACAGCTCTCCTATCACTCAGGGTTACAACCTTGAGTCCATCTTTGATTATCTCTCTTTCTACCTTGCACCTAGGACCTTTCTATGTCCTGCCATTTCTTTCTTTTATAATGTTTGAAAAGTCAGTTTCTTCTTTTTTGGTTTCCACCACCAAGACCCCAATCTACTTTCTTTAATTTTCTTTTATTTCTGCTCCAGCTATTGCAATCTTCCACATTCTTGCCTCCATATTTTTCTTCTCCCATCTCTACTGCTAGGTTGCTATAAAGTCCTGGTATCTATTGGCACGCCTAAACCAGCATAAAGAAAATGGCTTAACTTCAAAATGCACATATTAAACAGCAGCAAGCACTGTTGAAGTTACAAATAATCAACATTTCAAAAAGTTCGTTCCATGGAACTTTTAGTCTCTTGAGATGTGCGTGCACATCTTGGAAAATACTGCATATAGTGTCTTCTAAAAAATCAAGCATACTCCAGCTTACTCAAAGTTATGAGGAGTCCTGTGGGAACATGAATCTATTTTTAGCATTTTAAGACAATGTTTCTTAAATTTACTTGACCAAAGCATCATTCCTACACTATTATTTTATTATAATAGGAAGAGCACATTTTGGAGAAAGTCATTCTATGCTATCACCTCCATATATTTATATGTTTGAGCTTTGCCTAAAAAAGGGAACAAAATCTGGGATTGCCTTAATTTGGAAAAGGTAGAAATTTCCATAAACTTCAACTGCCATGCCAAAAACCAAAGGAAAGCCTAGCCTATGAGGGACAGCAATGCTAGGGCTTATTTTCCCAGGTGGGATGCTTTGCACGGATAATTTATACCAGGGGAGGCTAATTCAGTAGCATTTTCACAGCTATCTTCACAGAAATATCTCTCAATTCAGTTAAATAGAACAAGTATATTTCCCATCCTCAGGCTTCACTGTCAAGCTTCCTTACATGTTTCTGTACTCTGGAAAAAATAAAAATAATAAACAACAAAAAAGTCTTTAGATACCAAAAGCCTTCTGTCTTGTTACCTTTCAATGTAAATTCATGTCATCCTGGGACAATGTTTATTATATACTCTGGAGCTCACTGTTTGCTGTATAAGCTTAATGAATTCACCACTGATCAATCAGTGCATCACAAACTCTTTATGGAGCTTATTTTGTGGGAAGTGTAGCTTTCAGCCACATTATCTGACAAAAGTGTCTATATAAGCAGTCATCCTGAAGTGCTGATTCTGTTATTTGATTTGGGATTAAACAGTCTGTTGCAAGCCATCTGCTTTCCTATGCATGTGTCCTTGAGAGGTTAAATTTCTACTGATATTGCCCCATAACTTTAACTGGTATTTGAAAGATCAGAATTAGCTTAGACATATGCCACTGAAATTGCTGGCCTTATCCTAGAGGACTGTCCAGACCTTGACACCAGAGACCAAATCAGAAAAAAAGTTTACTTTTCTCACATTGTTGCTGATTCAGAATCCTGCTGCATTTGGCCATGTGCCATGAGACTCCAGAGTACTTGCCTGACAAAGTTTTACAACAGTTCATGCTCCCGAGTATATGAAAGTGTGCATGGGCTGTTCAAGCCGTGTCTCCCGATGACTCCCAAAGAACGTACTCCTCTGGCCTATGCCTGATTACTCTGCAGAAACTCCTGTGGTTTCTGCTCTCTCAGCAACCTCTGTCACAGAGGCTCTGGAAATACCCTATTGAAAACGTGCATAGACAGTAAGTACAGTCTCTGCCTTCATATCTGCAAAGGGGAATTGTTGTGGCTCATTTCCAATTAAATAAAAACCTTGTATCACTAATAATCTGGCTGTTTCAGAGATGGATTTGGTGTGGGCCTCTAGGCATAAAAACAATTTTATTTTTCTTCAGATGTGTGTCTGATTATGTGCTTAAGTGGATACTTTTGAAGTTCCCAGACGGGTACCCCATTAATACTACTTTGATTTGGGATCTGAACTCCATTTCTTATTCCACTCTATAAAGTAAAACATTTTGCAGAACAATCTCTCTCACTTTCAAATAATTGCATTTGAAAGTGTTGTTAGGTCACTCAATGATTTTGATATGAATAACCATATAACAGAGTCTACTTGATTTTCATTTTAGGAAAAATTTTGTTCCTACAGATCTTTAGGCTTCCTGTTTTCCTAAAACAGAATCTATTCAACAATATCTGTTTTCCAAATTGTATTAGTGTCTAAAAATCTTTAAGACCAATTTGTTGCCTTACTAAAGCAGTATTTTAATTTTATTGTGTGAGTGCCCTTACTTTTGAGTTGAGCCTGTGTTGGTTTTACTTGTTTAAATATTTAATTGTATACTTGCACAATTATACATTAGTGGAAGCTGTGTCTGAAATCACAGTGAGCAGAATATAAAATTTAGAGATAAGGTCCATATATTTGTGTAATGTAGTATAGATTTTTCAGGTCAGATTTGAAATTTATTTTTATATCCACTATTATCTTTGCCATAGTAACTGAAAAGTTGATTCATTTATAAGTGTACCTCATTCTCAAAACCCTTACTGCTAAGAAGTATTTAATTTTTAAAAATATTTAATTGTAAAATATTTAAAAAATTCTAAACAGTAAACAAAATAGTAACCTTCACTTTAATGGCCACCTTATTTAAATCAAAAAGTTGCTCTTGATTTGTTATATTTGCTTGAGGTGTTGTCGCCCTCAAAAAGTTAATAAAACTTTGTAGGCATTGGCTAAGGCCTAACCTTAATTCCTTACCCTTATTCATTCTCACATTCAACCTGTGGTCTTATGTTGGTGTCTATTCAATTCCATACTTAAAATATATATATGTGTGTGTATATATATATTTTCAAACAACATAAAGTATTATTTTTGGATGTTTAAAAAATATATATAGCACTGTATGATCCTAATGTCTTTGGAACTTATTTTTCTTTAATTTATAACATCATATTTTGATATTTATCCATGTTAATGCATTGATGTACTTTGGTCCAGTTTTCACATTTTCAACTATTTCATTCCATTCATTTGCTCACTGTTTACCCACTTCCATATTAATAGATGATAAGTTTATTTCAAATTTCATACTACTGCAGATGGAATCATGAAAATCCTGCTTAATGTCCCTTTATGCATGTTTTAGAATTTCTCTAAGATGGGTAACAAGAGGTGGTATTATTTTCCTAGGGTATGCATGCCTACATTTTTTTTGCATGTGGTAATTTCATATTATTTCCCAAAGTAATTGTACCAGTTTACACTCTATCAGCACTGTATACTTCTTATTTCTCGGCATCCACATCATCCCATTGGCATTATCAGATTTTGAAAAACAAGTGAATAGCAATCTGATAGTTGTAGCATGGTATTTCAATGTGGATTTAATCCACATTTCCCTGATTAAAATGGAAGCTACTCAACATTTTCTTCCTGACCATTTGAGTTACATCTTCAATATCTTCATGTACTTTGCTCATTTTCTCATTAGGGTATTTGTCTGTTTCTTCTTGATTTGTAGGACTTCTCTATATATTCCCTATTATATATATTGCAATAATGTCTCCCTGTCTGTGGCTTGGTTTTTAATGTGTTAATGGTGTCCCTTTTCACATGCAAATATTCACTAGGTATTCTAATTGAACAAGTGCATAAAAATACAACCAGTTTTGTGTTTCTTAAAAGACACAGAATTAAAATCTAAAGTTGTAGATATGTTAGTATCAAACAATTAAATCTTTAAGACAGAAAACAGTAGAGATAAAAAGAAACATTTTAGAATGATGAAAGGATCAAATACATCATAATATAAATTTTTATGTAAATATGTCTAACAATCAAACTTCAAAATACACAAAACAAAAATATATAAAAATAAAAGGAGAAAAATGAATTCATAAAGTGGAAGAATTTCATACACCACTGGGCCTTAAACAGGATGTGTCTACCTCCTTTTCCTCTAGAGCATGGGTAAAGACATAATTTTTCTTGTTCAGTAAACAGAATTTTCTCTCTTGTTCTTTTGCAAATGGCTTATCCTTTTAGGAATCCTGGCTTTATGCAGAAATCTCACATTTTTTCCCCCTTTCTGTGTGTGGTTCTGTCTTACCTCCCTTTGAGAATATTAAACCTCAACCATTAGTATTTAGTAGGTCTAATTCTCCAATCGCCCATCTCATCTTCAAAGCAGTAGCAGAGATAGCTCACATTCTTGTAATTCTGGATTCCATTTTTAGCATCTGAGAATTTTATTATCATTTTTGAAAACTCAGCTATCAGTTACATTTCACTTATCCAGCAAATGTATGTTGTTTTAAGTGGATGATGGCTCTTAGCACTGTTGACCAAATACCTAAAGATTTTCTTTCAGAGTACAAAGTAAGATTATTTTGGCTGAATGCTCTGAAGTTGGGTGGAGTCATGGAAGAAGTTCTGAACAGTGGGTTCTGAGCAGACGTGATACATGTTGCTTTTGGGGCCAAGTATTGAAATGCTAGTGGGTGACCCCGTAGAGTTCTTTACTCTGTCAGGCACATCGATCAGCTATGTTCAAGATGGCAGTTGTTCTGCCATCCTGGGTCTCTCATTAAATACCAAGAACAGACTCCTTGCTGATTTGAGAGGGAGCTGTAGCACAATTAGGAAATACATCTTTGTTATTAAAAGTCATTACATTTTAACTTTTCTGTTTGTTTGTCTATCATACACATGTCATGCATCTGTGTCTGTGGTAGGCAAAATATTGGCTCCTACAAAATGTCCACACTCTAAATACTAGAAGCTGTGAATATATTAGATTAAATAGGGAGGAAAAATTAAGTGCAGATAAAATACTAATCATCTGACCTTAAAAGAGGTTTATGAGGGTACAGTGTAATAACAGTGGTCTTTAAAAATAAAAGAGAGAAGCAATAAAGAAGATAAGGGAAAAAGACACAATGACAGAAGGAGGGTCAGAGGAATGCCACGTTGCAGGCTGTGCAGATGCAGGAAAGGGGTTAAGAACCAAGGAAAGTGGGGAGTTTATAGAAGGAGAAAAAAGAAAGAAAACATTTTTTTTCTCCTGGAGCCTCCAGAGGAAATGCACCTCTGGCAACATCTTCATTTTATTTTATTTTATTTTATTTTATTTTATTTTATTTTATTTTATTTTATTTTATTTTATTTTATTTTATTTTATTTTATTTTTTCATGTGACACAAAGCTATTTTATTAAATGTACACATATTTAAAGTTTTGTACACTTTTGATAACTTGTTATATAATTTTTATTAATTTAAATTATACCACTATATCCCTTGCAATATTATGTTTTTCTGAATTCTATTTTGGCTGATATTAATATAGCCCTTCGATCTTTCTTCAGAGTAATATTTGCATGTATTTTTATCCTTTTACTTTGCTTATCTTTCATTATATTTAAATCATGTAGACAGCATATAGTTAATTTCTGTTTTATTATATTCACTTTAACAATCTTGTTCCTTTAATTAGAGTGTTTAGACCATTTCACTTAATGTAATTATGAAATTATAATAACTTAATATTAAATATATGTTACATTAGGCTTTGGTTTAAGTCTACTGTCTTGAAAGTTATTTTTTATGTGCCCTATTCTTTGTTCCCTTTCTTTTCCTTTTCTGCCTTCTTTTTCATTAATTTTCTTGCCTTTTCTTTATTGACTAATGTGCTATATCTCTATTTTTTAAGCAGATGCTCTTCAGTTTACAATATGCATTATCATGGTTTGTCATAAAGTAATATATCACTCTATATTTTTTCTTTTTTATTGTAACATTTTCATTATCATTTATCCCTCTTATACCCCCTCCTGACCACAATCACCACACTGTTGTCGATGTCCATGGGTCCTTTTTCCTTTTTACTCACTCTCTCCATTCCCTCACCACCCCCATAGCCGTCAGCCTGTCTCTATTTTGCTTGTTAGTTTGGATTGTTCATTAGTTTCCACATATGAGGGAAATAATATGGTATTTGTTTTTGGCTGACGACAGGTTTGTTTCACTTAGCATAAATGTTCTCCAGGTCCATCCATGCTGTCACAAAGGGTAACATTTTCTTCTTTTTAATGGGTCAAGTAGTATTTCATTGTGTAAATGTCCCACAGTTGTTTCATCTACTCGTCTACAGATGGACAGACACTCAGGCTGCTTCGATATCTTGGCGATTGTAAATAGCGCTGCAATGAACAAAGGAGTGCTTATGTTCTTCTAATTAGTTTTGGGCTTCTCCGGATACATTACCAGAAGTGGGATAGCTGGGTTAAAATGCAGATCTATTTTTAATCTTTTGAGGTGTCTTCATACTGCATTCCACAGTGGCTGTGTAGGCTGGGAGGCCCCAGAGCCCCCGCAAAGGGGAACTTGAGTGTCCAGGAATATAGGATATCTTCCATAGGCCTGGCTGGGGGAGGAGAGACATGGAGCAGGATCACTGAGTGTTATTTTGCATATCAGTAATAGCAACCTAGCTTCATGCCCATATGAAAAATGGTTATTTTGCACATCCCCAGCAGGCTAGCTAGGGAGATGGGTGTGACTTTGACCCATGATGTAATTGGGAGGCACCTCTCTTTGGTGACTGTGCCTGCATGAGAGCTTGGTCCCCACCATGGGGCCACACCTTCCTGGACTTACTATGGCAGCCAAGAAAGGCTGAAAACTGTGGGAGTGCTGGCAGGTGTAGCCAGTTGTGGGAGGAGTTGGAAATGGGGTTACTGAGGAGGTTCCAGCCTGAGATTTAAACTAAAGGTGGGCTGCCACAAGGTACTAGAGAGACAATGCAGGACTATGGAGGAGAGATAATGTGAGACCGTGCGGGAAGAAAAGAGGTGAAAGGACTCTCACTGGTAGGCCATGAGAAGGTGTACTCCAGCTGTAGAGGGCCAGGGTAGTGGTGGTCTGACATGGTGTAGCTGTCCACTGGGTGTGCAGGCTCTGGAGTTTCTTGGGTGGGGCAGTCCAAGATCTCTCCCCACCTGTGTTTTGCCCAGGGTCACCCCATCTGAGCTATAAAGCCATCTGAGATGGCTATTTGCTTGTGCTGGACTTGGAGATTCCCAGACAAAGCCAAGCTGAGAATTTAGGGTAGCTGCTGCTAGTGCCAAGCCTAGGTCCACTTATCAAAAGTTGTTGGGGCTGGCGGCTAATTGAGGCCAGCTGTTGCTTGTTTGATAATATTTCGGAAGTGAAGCATGAGCCAAGACCAGCCATTCATATGGAAATGTCAAGGTTAACAGTTTGGGTTGGATGGAGTCTCTCTGTATCTCCAGGGTAGGGTAAACAGTGTTAGTTTGATGGAATCTCAGATATGGCACCTGCCTGCTAGCTCTGTAGCTCTGTTGGGGGAGGGCTCAGAAAAGGGAAATTACCTCTGTCCACCTTTCTTTCTGTGAGAAAGCTGCCACCCAGCTCCTGTGTTGATGCCAGACACTTCATTTTCTCCCTGTATCCTAATGGTGCCTTTCAAGCTACTATGCTGGTGCTAGAGCTCAGAGAGTGTTAGTCCGAGGAAGTCTGTGTGTGGGTTTTTTAAGGGAAACTGCTTGGGAGACTGGAAGTTTCTTCCACTGATAGTCCCTGCTGGTTTTTGCAGCCAGAAGTTATGGGGACTTACCTTCCTGGCACTGGAACCCTCATCTGGGGGGCCTGGGACTGCTTGCTCCTAAGATATCCTTTCCAAACTTTTATTCACTACAGGTGGATATGGGACCAGCCTGATCTGTGTCTCTGCCCCTCCTACCAGTGTGGATGGATGTGGTTTCTTTAATTCCCTAGTTGTTAGATTTCTATTCACCTCGATGTCTGATGGTCCTGAGTGATGGCTGTTTTATAGTTTAGTTGTAATTTCGGTGCAGTTGCACTAGGAGGCCAGCTGTGTTTACCTATGCTGCCATCTTGACCAGAAGAATATTTTACCTTCATTATGAAAGGATAATTTCAAAGTCAGAATCTTGTTAGACGGTTATTTACTTTAAGCACTTTGAATATGTCGTACCATTACTTTATGGCTTCCATTTGTTTCTGACTGAAAGTCAGATCATCATATTTTGGGGATTACCTTGTACTTGAGTAACTTTTGACTTGCCACATGTAAGGTTTTCTCTTTGTTTTTTGTTTTTGTTTCAACAGTTCAACTATAGTATATCTGGGTGTGTATTTCAAAATGTTTATTCTGCTTGGAATTTGCTGAAGTTAATGGATGTGTAGATAAATATTTCATTAAATTTGGGAAGTTTCAGACATTGTTTCTTCAAATAGTTGTTTTCTTCTCCTTTCTTTCTCCTGCCTCACTCTCTGGTTTCCCATTAAATATTTTTTAGTGCAATTATGGTGTGCCACATTTCTCTGAGATTCTGTTTATTTTCATTAATTTTTTTCTCTCTCATCTTCAGATTATATAGTCTCTATTAATCTGTCTTCAAGTTTGAAAATTTTTTCTTTTGCCAGATCAAATCTTCTGGTGAACCCTATAATAAAATTTCAATTTTGTTTATTATATTTTTCATTTCCCAAATTTCCATTCAGATCTTTCTTTTTACATAACTTCTAGCTCTTTATCAATATCCTCTATTTGTTGCAACATTGTCACCATACTCTTTTCCTTTGTTCTTTTAAATGGGTTATCTTTAGCCTTTTGACTATATTTATATTGTCTCCCTTAAAGTTTTGTATAATATGTCCATCATCGGGTCTCCTTCAAAGGAAGTTTTTATTGCTTTGTGTATGTACCACACTTTCTTGTTGCATGTCGCTTTGAATTTCTCACAATTTTTTAAATGGCTATTTTAGATGATATATTATAACAATTCTGGATATTGATCCACCATCCATGGTTGTCATTATTACTTTCTGTTTAGTCATTTGTTAGTTATTTGGCTAATCTAATTTTACAAAGTGTATTTCCTTTCTACCTCCTGCTGTGATCAGCCTTTGATGTCCCTACCTATATTTTTCTCCTTGTTTTCTTCTTTCTATAGTGAACAGTGGCTGATATCTTTGATCAAATTACACCTCCCCCTTTTATCTTATACCTGCCTACCTAGGTGGGGTCTCTCTGGGGTTGCAATAAGCAATTTATTGATCAAAGGTTGTGCTTAATCTCCATTAGCCAGTTAGAATTTTACCTGTTACTTTTGAAAGTGTCTGCGGCTTAGAGGCTGCTATCACAGTTCAGGAAGTACAGCTTCTTATGTCCCATGTTCATTTTAAGACTCAAGGTGGGCTTCCCTCCTGATTTCTCTGTGAGCATATAACCTTAGGCATGTACACTGCTTCCAGAATGCCAGAGACAAGTATGATTTTATTTTTAAGACTAATTTTTCAAGAATCACTCAAGGTCAAAGTAGCTTATTGTTCACTTTGTGTTGGTCAGAGGTTGTGTTTAAGTTCCTTTGTCCCAATGAGCCTTCTGACATATGTATGTGCACACATGCACATGTGTGAAACTTGGGAAATGGTTTCAGGTTTTTCTCAGGTCCTCCTCTGATTTCTTCTGGGTGCTTACTTTTTAGTGCACAGGCACAGCCTTCCCAAACTTTCAGGGTTGATTGTGACCTCAGGAGGATTCTTCTTTTCCTAGTTTTCTCTATTAAACTTTGGGCTGCTCTGGCCTTTTGCTTGTATCATGGAGCCACCAGTCCACTTTACAGGTAGGGCTGGAAAGAGAACAAGAGCTTTGGTCCTGTAAGTCACATCTGCCTGGAATGGAGCTGCTGCAACACAGGGCTGAAAGGTATGAGAAATACAGGCAGCCACCCCCTCCTGCTGAAAACTGTAACCCTAGACTGGGAACTTAGGGGACAGCAAGCTTCTGTCTCCTGGGCCAAATTGGCTTAGGGTGGAGTTTCTGCACTGCTGAGCTGGAGTGGAGGGAGAAAGTGAGTCATGGTTCAGCTACCGTGAACTCTTGCTGTTTTTACCAAATTGTAGTAGATTTTCTTGAATAAACATTTCAATGGTTGTGTGCCCTCAAGACAATTGCCAGAGCCTTTAAATAATTGTTTCTTTAAATAATTTTTACAAGTTTTGCTGGTTTCACTGGAAACTGAGTCCACATAGCTTTTCATGATGGTATTCTGGACATGTATTTTTATTTCTGTTCAAATATTGTGCCCAGTGTTTTAGTTGCATGTTTAATTATTATTGAGCATTAAGAATTCTTTGCATATTCTGGATAAAAATTATTTACTGTATGTGATTTGAAAATGTGCCCCCTGTTTATGACTTGTCCTTTTACTCTCTTACTGGAGAAAGGGTTTCTAATTTTGATAATGTCCAATTTATCAATTATTTTTATGAATCATGATTTTATTTTTAAACCTGAAAACTCATAACCTAATCCAAGATCATGCAGTTTCTCTCTTGTATTCTTCTAGAAGTTTTATAATTTTATGTTTATTTATACTTACAATAAACATAAGTGTATTTTGTGAGGCATGTGTCAAGATTGGTTTTATTTCGCATACGGAGGTCCAGTTGTTTCAGCACCTGTTGTTGAAAAGACAAGGCTTTGGTCCCTCTTGTATCACCTATCTACTTTTTCAAATATCAGTTAGCTCCACTAATGTGGGTCCACTTGTTTCTGGGTTCTCTATTCAGTTCCACTGATGTATGTTTCTCTCCTTTCTCAATATTGTAACATTTTTAATCACTAGTAGGTTTATGGTTAAGTCTTGAAAATAGGTACAGAGCCTGCACATACTTTGTGATTAATTTTTGGTGCCATTGTACGTGGTATTTTTAAATTTCAAATTCCAAATATTCAGTGTTGAGATATAGGCATATGGATAACTTTTGCATACCTGTACACTGAGACCTTGCTAAATATACTTATTAGTTCTAAGAACTTTGGGGGGTAGATTTTTCTTGGATTTTTCCATGAGCTATCTAGATTGTATGATTGATGACATCAGCAGATATAAAGCAAAAGGAAAAGCTTTTTCTTTTTATATCAGAGTATGTACGTTGGGGGTTCTTCAGTATCGTTGGGGGTGTGCATGTAGACATTGTCTATACACACTGAAGATCCTGGTCTAGAACTAACTCATTAAGGACATTCGATTTAGAAATAGCAGTTTGGAGGTTCATCAGCATAGTGTTGCTAACTAGTCATGGACATGAGTGAGACGAATCGGACTTGCAAAAGGACAAGAGAAAAGATCAGAAAAAAAGATTTATGAGGGGTGTAGAAATAATTTGTTCTCATTTTGTCCTTTTAAAACACTGATCAACAATCATTTGCATAAATGCTTAAAGTTTGAAGGTGGACAGTGGAACATGATTACTCTCCATTGTCTTTTTGTATTTGGCCCTGGTAATGAGAAGATTTGCAGTAAAGAGGCCAGCAAACTGGAGACTTTCATCTTTTGAAGGGCCTATTTGCAAGATTAACCCAGTTGGCCTTTGGTGACTTGGATTTGGGAGGGTTTCCATCATTTCCTGATAAGAATGGTGGGTCATGCCTAAACTGTTTGTACAAACAATGTAGTTTATGCTGAATACCTGCTTTCCTTCTGGAAGTTTCAGTATGTGAGGCAGAAAGCACCTACCTGTACAAACACCAACAAAAATTGTGGGTACTGAATCTCTAATGAACTTCTCTGGTAGACACACTTCATTCTGTCGCAAGTTGCATTAAGAAGGAGTTAAGCACACTCTGCGTGACTGTAATGTCACAAAACTCTTACAAGCTTGCTTCTGGTTTCTTACAGACTTCATCTCGTAAGCCTTTCCCTTTGCTCATTTTGCTTTATGTCCTTTGAGGTGATAAATCATAACCATTACTATAACTATGTGCTAAGTCCTGTCAGTCTTCTTAGTGAGTTATGGACCTCAGTAGGGAAGAGGTTTGGGGACCCCTGACGAAGAAAGCTTTATTAATTAAATGCCATTTTTGTGCATGCTTTGTACATATATTTTCTTTCAGTGATTTTTAGAATTTTCTCCTTATATTTGAACTCTGCAGTTTTTTATATGTACCTGAGTACCATATAACTGATTTCTTAACTGTTTTCTTAACTGATCTATTGATCTTATCACTTACTGTACCTTTTGACTGAATTTTCACAGCTTTTCTCTTTTCTAGTTATTTCTCTGACAATATTTCTTTAGATGTTGCCTCTTGGCTATGCGGCTGGATGGATTCTGGAGCTTCCATGCTCTCTCAGTGTTTCTTATTTTCTGTGTCATATTTTAGTATCTCTTTATCTCTGCAAGGTATATTTAGAAATCTTTTCTTAGTTATTTCTCTAAATTGCTAATTCTCCATTCAATTGTATCTTATACTACTTGCTCAGTTTTATGTTTATATTTACTAAGATTCTTACATGTTTTTCTATATTCTTGCTTTTATTGCATAACTTTCTGTTCCTGGTATATGGGCATTATTCCTTACTTTTATTTGAAGATTAATCATGATTAGTTTAAAGTTCAGATGCATCTATTAAGGTCGCTCTTCAGGTATAAGTTCTCCTCTCTAGAAATGACATTCCTCATATATTCTGTGATTGTTTTCTGTGAGTTTATCTTCTTTGGGAATTACTGTAAAGGAGAAACTTCATCCTGAAATACAAAGCCTTTCTGGGTAGTGTGTAGTTTTTTGCTTTTTCTTGGGCTCTCTCTGCCTATTTTACTTGTAAGTAGGTTTGTACTGTGTGGATACCATGAATTTGGTCTCAGCACCCTCAAAATGCAGACTCGAGTTTCTGGTTTGTGAGATCTTTTTTTCCCCATGGTCAAGGTTAGGGACTTATTCCAGCAGTGACTTCCACCCCCAGTTTGTAGGCGGGCATAGAGCATGCAGTCCTGCCTCTCTGCCATGGGAGGGGCCTGAGACTTTCGCTTCTCCTGCATAATTTCCGTGGGAACCTGGAGTGCTGCAGCCTCTATTTAGTCCTGAGACTCAGATTAACTTGCTACTGCTGTGAATTCCCTCTCAGATTCTGGCACCTGAAAAAGTGTTTCCCTTTCTCAATTTATTTATATTTTATCAAGTATTTCCATTTATTTTGAGTGGGAGGGGAAATTAGAGTGTGCTCCATGCTCAATCAATCATCTGGACCCAGAAGTTTGGGATATATGTGCATATGACATAGATCACATAGGGAACTATGTGTTTTCACAACATATAGTACATTGGGTGTTAATTTACCAATATGCAGAATGAATCTTTATAATCACTACTGAGATAATAGATGTTCGTTGTCACAATTTTGAGGGTGCCCTCTTCAAGATAAAGTTGTTCCAATTTCACTCACATTGCCCTACGTAATACTGTAATATTGACAACGTTGGATTGTCACTGGAAATTGTTTTTTTATATGTGGTTATTTACCTTGGTTGAAGCAGTCTGAGACTTTGGTTTTTGAAATTTTTATAGCTTTGAACTACTTCTCCACCTTTTGTTCATCTCCCCTATAGGTGGCCACATGAGGAGAGCATCAGTTGTAAGATTTTTCTCCTAGAACCATCATTTTTCATGGCCTTGTTCCACTTGGCCCATAACACAGGAAGTAGTGAATGACCCAATGTTTTAACTGTCAGTCACCATGAACTACTTTATGAAACAGGCTTAACAGCTCATAAACTGAAAGCAATCCTGTTTACTGCCATCTCTAGATTCATAGATTGTTTGCAGCCTGTTACTGTTTTAGCAACACTTAGAGGCCAAACACCTAAAGTATTTTATGTATTTCTTGAAGTCTCTTAAGAAGGGCTGGTCTTGTGAACATCCTTGTGTTTTTTTCACCTAGTATAATAGGATTAGACCTTGGGGTGACTATATCAGAACTACTGACAGCTTTCTACAACATGCTGTGCATAAATATGTCTACCACATCTAGAAACTTTTTGAAGAGGAGAAATAGTACTACAGAAATAGTATTTGAAGATGAATAAATTGATTCACTACTCCTTTTTTTAAGAGCCTATCACTGTAGGTTAATTGACGCTTTCTTTTCTCTGTCTTATTGACCTGTCAGCACTTTTTTTACTTGCTCTTGAATTGCTTTACTCTCTGCTGAAGGTAGATGTATATTCTGAAAATAAACTTGACTCTATTAAACTAGGTAACATATAGTGATGTCCCTGTTTTGTAAATTGAGTTTGGGTATAGGCTATCTATCTGTTTGGCAGCAGGAGTGGTAACTTTTGGTCTGAATTTTACTGTTTGAGATGTTAGAGTTGCATTCTAAGGTGAATGGGGTCAAGGTAGCATCAGATTCACACATTACTGTCTTTACTGAATTTATATGAATGACCTCCTTTGAAGACTGAAGAATCCAACACAAGTATTCACAAAGCTGCTTTCAGCCAGAGAATACTATTTTCATCCTCTTTTTATTGTAAGAGATGTTATTGTCTTTTACATATACTGGCTTTGTTAAAATCTTGAAGAAAAGCTATACAATTGTGAGAGGATATTGACAGTCACAATGTTGTTTCAAAATTTGCAAGATGAAAAATTTATGATTTTCTTCTTGATGTGTAAGATCATTTGGTTAAGTTTCTAATAAGACTCAGCCTATGGAAATCACCAGCATTAGTATTTAATATTATAGCACCCCTGTAGGAAGATAAGTGTTATTGTCCCTTTCTTATTGAAACAAAGAAGAAAATTACTCCCATGGTAACACTATATACATAGCAGACATCAGTATTAGCATTGAGACATATTCAACTTCTGTTCCTGAAGTGTAATTACTACCAGGTAGGTAAAGCAAAAACTTGCTAAGCAACCATATGCATCAGGGAACCAGTCACACATAAAGTAAATGGCAAAAGTTTGTATCTTTTAATACTTTTTAAATTGTCCATGAGTTTTTCCATCAAATCTCATTGTTACCTTGGTCAAGAAGGAGTGGAAATGTCTAGGACAAATAGATGGTCTTGTTAACTCTTCTGGCCTATTTTTCAATCATACTCATGTACATTTAATTAAATAAAGTATATGAACACTATATCAGAACACTACTGTGTGATGCACACAAACACACATTTATTTAAAACTATCTAGATAAATCTGTTTATGGAACAGCACTAATACTATCTCAAGAAGTTTCAAAGAATTAAGGTATCAGTTTCTCTAAAGCATTTGTCTCAGTATCTACAAAAGCTACTCTTAAATATTTATTCATTTGTACATGACCTGTCATAAACAATTATTTCTTTTTGAGATTAAAATCCAGACATTTTAGTGAAATGATAGAAGAGAAAGAACAAGTGGCTAGACTACTTGAGATGATCTTCCTCATTAATGCCATTTTGCATGGCATATCACTACATTTTAGACTTTACTAATTAAAGGCAGTTCCATAATTACCTTTTGTTTATCATCCAATTTGTGCTGATATATGTTGTTTGTATGTCTACAACTCTAAATTTTTCCATGTATGTATATCTGCTTTAGAATGGCAAGTATCTGATGTTAGTAGGTGGTATGATTATGGCTTTTTGTCATAACCTTCACCTAGTATTTTTCAACTCAATTGGTGCTCAATTGATTGCTTTTCACACTTACACTTTGCTCCTGAATAGTGCTGTCATTTCCATTGTTAACATCGTTACGAAACTAACTGTAATGTGAAATTTTCTCCAGAGTTGCATATGCATTATCTCATTTAATTTTCAAGGCAACCTGGTGAGCTAAGCATTTCAAGGATTAATATACATGTCTATGTTGCATCAGCTAATCTGGAATGCTGTATGTGTGTACCATCTGTGAGTGGACAAACATTTTGTGAAATCAGCCAGATCATTGATGTTTTCACTTTTTTTAGCCTTGCTGAAGGACATTTTTGCCTTGCTTTTAGACTCAAGGGCATTTTTTCATTGCTTTGAGAGAAAGAGTGAGGGAGAGAGAGAAACCGTGATGTGAGAGAGAAACATCGATTGGTTTCCTCCTGTGCATGCCCTGACCAGGGATCAAACCTGCAATGCAGGCATGTGGCCTGAACAGGATCAATTTGCAGCCTTTTGGATTACAGGATGCTCCAAATAACTGAGTCACACTGGACTTCTATAATGTACTGGCCTGTGGGTAAGTAAAATACACAATTATTGATGAGACCAGGGGGAATAAAGAATATTATGTAGCCCTGACCAGGGGGCTAAGCTGACTGGAGCATCGTCCTGCACACCAAAAGGTTGAGGTTTTGATTCCCATTCCCAGCATGCAGCAGGCAGCCCATCGATGTCTCTCTCTCCCTCTCCCTCTCTCTCTCTCTCTCTCTCCCCCTCCCTCTCTCTCTCTCAAATCAATAAAATCATATGCTCAGATGAGAATTTAAAAAATATTAAGTAATACAAAAGATTTTTATATTTCAATATTTGACCACAAATCCTACAAAGGACAACATTTTAAATTAAATTATAGTATTTATTAATATAGTAAGCCTATAAAATAATTTCGTTAACCTAGATGTTCCAAATTTCTGAACAGGGCTTTGAAATACTGAAAAAAAATCTTGTTTGCATTAAACAGTGTAAACAATGATTTCAACATATTAATCATGGTTTTCCAGCCAAATTCTCTATATAAATCTATAAAATGTTTTATATAATTAATTAATTTTCCATTCATTGTATTATTTGGATGATTAAGTTTTATCCCCATTACTAGCTTGAATAACCACTCTAATAAAATGGAAAGTATCTGGAAAAAGAAAGCATTACATTTGAATAATAAAAATGAATTTATTACTATTTCAAAAAGTGCAAAAAAGCACTTATATGTTGTTTTCACTAGGCATTCAATTGTAATACACATTCTACCTTTTAGCCATATATTAATTGTACAGACATAAAACTTCCATAATAAATAACACTTTATGTAACTTAAATCCTTATATATAAATTTTATTTTCAATTCGTTTTTTTGATATATTTAGACTAAGTTTATGTACATGGTTATTTTGTTTTAAAATAACTTTCTATCACTTATACTTTGATTATGAACATAACACCCATTATAACAATTTTATAAAATACTTAAAACTATGAAAAATATTCTATAATTCTAGAAATAGAGGTAATTACTGTTAGATTTTTCTTTCATACACATATGTGATGCTTATGTGTGTACATATTGACAAGTACATATGTACATATATATTGATGACATAAGAGTTTATTTTTTAAGAGTGGTTTTATGTTCATAGCAAAATTGAGCGTAAGGTACTGCCTACCTCTACACATGCATTACCTCCCCCCCACACACTTTCAACATTTGGCTGCACAGTGGTGCATTTGTACAAATCCATGAATATACATTGACATCCTTGTTACCTCAAGTAATAAGGCTTCACTCTTTACATAGGCTTCAGTCTTGATATATGTTGCATGGGTTTTGACAGCTATAAATGACATGTATCCACCATTATAATATCTTACAGATTAGTTTCCCTGCCTTAAGAGTCCTCTCTGTTCTGCCTAATAATCACTTTCCCGTAGAGTCCTGACAGCCACTTGTCTTTTTACTGTCATTATAGATATTTTAATTTTTTAGTGTTAATTTATGTTATGAAAATACTTTCTTTTATAAAAATATTCTGTCATTAAATTCTTAAATATGTAATTTTATAAAATTATGAAATATACTATTATATTTAAGTATTATTTTCTCATTTTTTGTCATATATTATTTATTTGTTCTGATAATATTAGATACATAAGTAGTCAATTTCTTTTTCATTGCTGTTATCCATAGTTTCTTTATAAAATTTTTTATCTGTTAATTTTTGAAAAATAATGTGATTTGCTTAGTATACAGTACAGATGTTTAAGTCCATATTTTAGAATTGCTTAGGCCAAAAATGAATTAATCTTTGATGACTCTATTTCTTTCTTACCTTATTTCAGATCTATCATCAAATCCTTTCAACACTAACTAACTACAATCCAACCATGATTTTTACCACTTCTATGTAAACTGTTCTACTCTGAGTCACCATTTTCTCTTGTTTGTTTAAATGCAATAACAATAGGTTATGGTACTAATAAACTCTTGCCTCCTTCAAACTATTCTCAACGAAACAACTGGAATGATATTTTTAAAGCTAAGCTAGATTATGTCTTTCCTATGCCCTTTGATTTGGAAGGATAAAGGAGCCAAAATAGCTAAACAAAATAAGAGTTAGGCTGGGGGAGTCGCTACCTGATTTTAAGCATTTTGACCAGGCTACAGTATTCATTGTATTTTATATACTGCTAGAAAGCAACTGAAAAATGAAAAAAAGATCACCTATAATCTTGTCAATACAAAATACTGAGGAGTAGGTTTAGTAAAAATGTGAATGACCTCTATATTGACAGTGTGATATTAGCGAAGAAATAGACACATGAATCAATGAAACAATAGAATTCAGAAATATATCCAAACAAATGTGATCATTAGACTTTTGACAAAGGCACTAAAGAAATTTAATAGAGAAAATAGAGTCTTTTAAAAAAATGGTGTTGGAACAATTGGTAATCTGTGTAAAACTACAAAGAAAACCTCAAATATGTACAAAAATCAAATGTAAATTGATCATAGATCTAAATATACAATGCAAGTTTAAAAAATTTAGAAGAAAACAAAAACTTCTTGACTGGGGTTTGGGTGAAGAGTTCTTACACACTGAAAGCATGATTCTAGAATGAAAAAAATAAGTTGAATTTCATCAAAATTAAAAGCTATTTTAACTATTAGAACTTTTATATTGTCACTTTGCTAAATCACTTAGTAGTTTCCGTAGTTCTTTTACAGGTTCTTCAGAATTTTCTATGTAATTAATCAGGTAAATGGAGACATTTTATTTGTAAAGTTTTTCTTCCTTATTACTATGGGTAGGATCTGAGCAATGTTGGACAGAGTGGTAAGAGAAGCATCCTTGTCTTTTTTTCCATTTTAAAGATAAAGTATTTAATATTACATCCTTGACTATAATATCACTTGGAGGGTCATTTTTTGCTTATTTGTTTTTGGTAGACAAATTTTCTCAGATTGAAATAGTTCCCTTTCATTCATAGTTTGCTGGGAGCTTGGGAATTTTTATCATGAAATATTGAATTTTGTCAAGTGATTTGTCTGTATATATTAAAATGAACGCTTTATTCCATTATATGATTAAATCAGTATACTAAATGCAAAATCAACCTTGCATTCTTGGAATTTGAATGTGATGCTATTCAAATTCTTGGAATTTGAATTAAATGGTATTTGAGTATGATGTGTTATCTTTTTATGTATTTCTGGATTTGTTTTGCCAATATTTTAAAGAATTTTTTGCATCTACATTCATTGAGGGATATTGTTCAATAATTTTCTTTCTTTTCTGGTAAATTTTCATAAGGTTTTTGTTTTAATGTACATTGGCTTTATGAATTGAGTTGAGAAATATTCCCTTTATTTCCTAAAAGAGGGCATAAAATTGGCAATATGTTTTCTTTGTGATAAAACTCACCAATGAAACCATTTGGACTTGGAGTTTTCTTTGTGAACCAGTTTTGATAAGATATTCAATTTTTAATAGCTACATGACCATTCACATATTACATTTCTTTTATGTGTCAGCTTTAATATATTTTATTTTTAAAGATATTTATATAAACTGCTTCAGGATTGTTTTCTATTTTCCTTAGGATTACTTAACATCAAAAATGTGGCAAGCATGTAACAAAATGGAAATTCTAGGCCAATATCTCTCATGGTCATGGATTAAAAAATAGTAAAACATATATTACCAAACCAAATTCACAATCTATTGATATGAAAATACATTAAGATCCAGTTGAGTAAACTTTAGGAGGAAAATTTTTTAGCACTAGGAAATATATCTGCAATTCACATATTAACAGGTTAAAGGGAAAATATATTGTTATAATTTTAGAAGAAGCAGAAATTAAAAAATAAAACAACATTAATCTATGAAATAAGCATGCAGAAATCTAGGAATGGAAAAGAACTTCAACTTGAGAAAAGGCATTCTATTTAGATATGCAGTAAATCAGACCTACTGGTAGAACACTAAATATTTTTGAAAATCTATAAAAAGTTAAACATTCCCACTAACACCACTTTTATTGATCATAGAAATCAGGTCTGTAATTAGTCAATTAAGGCAAGAAAAAATATATGAAATTTGTAAAGTCAGAACCAAAATTTTTCTTTATTCAAGATTATGCAATTTGTACATGGATAACACAAAATGATCTGTTGCTACGTATATTTTAAAAATTTCTAAGATAATGTAGCAAGTTTGGGGTATAAAATCAGTATATAAAATCAGTTTTATAAATGGATTATTATATATTTATGACCTTAGAGTGAGAAAATTCTAAAATTTTCTTTTAAAATTCTTCTTCTGAATTCTTCTTCTAAAATTCCGTAGGCTTCAGGTATACCACTCTAAAATACATCATCTGTATATTGTACTGTGTGTTTACTATACCAAGTTGTCTTCTTCCATCACTGTTTATCCCCTCTTTAGCTTATTCTACCTACTCCCACTGCCTTCTTCCCTCTGGCAATTGCATGCTGTTGTCTGTACCCATGAATCTTTCTTTTTTTTTTTTTTCTTTGCTTAATCTCTTCATCCTTCTCACCCAGCCCCCAACCACTTTACCCTCTGACAGATGTCAGTTGCTTCTCTGTGTCCATGAATCTATCTCCACTTTGTTATTTTGTACATTTTATTCCACATAAAAGTGAAATCATATAGTACTTATTTTTTTCTGACTGGTTTATTTTATTTAGCGTAATACTCTCCAGGTCCATCCATGCTGTTGCAAGGGGTAAGATTTCCTTCTTTTTCATGACTGAGTAGTATTCCATTGTGTAAAGGTACCAGGGCTTTTTATCCACTTATCTACTGATGGACACTTGGGCTTCTTCCAAATCTTGGCATTTGTGTATAATGCTGAAAGGAACATAGGGGTGCATATATTCTCTTGAATTAGTGTTTTGGGTTTCTTTGGATATATTCCCAGAAGTGAAATGGCTGGGGCATCAGGCAGTTCCCTTTTTAATTTTTTGAGTTAACTCCATACTGCTTTCCATTGCACACAAGGGATCCCTTTTCTCCATATCCTCGCCAACACTTGTTTGTTGATTTATTGATGATAGTCATTCTGACAAGTGTGAGGTGATATCTCATTGTAGTTTAATTTGCATTTCTGTGACAATTAGTGACATTAAGCATCCTTTCATGTATCTATTGGCCATCTGTATGTCCTTTTTGGAGAAGTGTCTATTTAGATCCTTTGCTATGTTTTTAAGTGGGTTAAAAACCAATAATTTATAGCATAACATCCATCTAGCTACTAAACTTTTTATCATCTCTCTATGTCTTTATACACAACCACTTGGTTAATTTAATTTATTTTTACAGAAGATTAGAAAAATAAAGTTTTGTTTTTTTAAGCCACACAGTTTTACATCTATCACTGTAATTGAATATACTTTTATATATTATTTATTTTTCTGTGTATTTGATCTATAAAAAGGACTGCATTGTACTGGATGCTCCTAAGAATTTGGTCTGATTAATTTTATCTTGTATTTCTAGATGATTTTCCTATAGATGTTCCCATGCAATGTTAGTCAGCTCATATGTTCATGAATGTTGTACACTCATTTTGGAAATAAACCTTTATTTATAAAAAGTTATCTCATTTCTATTTAATTCATTTTTTGGAGTAAATTTTTTGTATTAATGTTTGTCCTTTTTTCTCACATATTTTCTTCTTTTTTCTTTACCAGCTTTTTCTTCTGCTTCCTTCCCTCTCTCTCTCTCTCTCCTTTCCTTCCTAATATTACCTCAGAGGAAAAAAAAATCTAAACTCTACATCTTACCTGTTTTTTTATTTTTAATATTTTCTCACCTTCTTTTGTTTCACTGCCTTCTTGTGAGCATCCTATAGTTGGTTGTACGTATTTACTTTTAACCTAAGTGTGGTTAATTATTAATTTAGGATTTTAATTTTATCTCATTCACATTTATTGAATATGTACATATATATCATACTGTTTATAATTAAGCACTTTATTAAAAAATACTCAACAAACACTTTCATCAACAGTTTTACTACATTTCTTCAATGACTGAAGTTCGTTATCAATAAACATTATTTAAAAATACTTTAATTTTCAATGAAATTGTAGTCATATAATAGAGGTGTTTATTTAGCACCTTAAAAAGAGTTTTATATTCTACTTGTGTTTACGTATATACTTGCATATTAATGATGATTGTAATCCAATATTATTTTTCTACTTTTAAGGTATTTTTCTTTAATCAGGTTATTACCTTTGCCAGAGTTACCAGGAGCATAGCCTATTTTGACTGTAAAACCTTTCGTGGGTGGAAATTTTTTAACAGTTCTAAAACAAACAAAAAATTTCACTTATTCCAGAACCCTGACAGGTTTTAGACTATATAGCTCATTTCTTTGTTCTATGTAACAAAAGAAACTTCTTAGGCTTTCTGACTTCACTGTTCTGGCTTGTGCCAGGTTACTATTGCCTTTTAAAAGCCAGAAAACCGTTCAGCACTTCTGACTCCATTTATTAAAAGACCAGAACCTTGAAAAGGGCATTAAGATGACCTTAGAGCTAACTTTACGTTATTTTTATGGTTTTTAGAATCTATTCTTCAGTACTACAGCATTTACAACACGTTGACAGAAGACAACATTGACTATGAGCAGGGAGGTGCTTTAGAATATTTTCTACCCCGTGTAATTAGATTAACTAGTCATCAATGTCTTCTATATCCTTGGTCACTTACAGCATGAAGAGATTTTCACTAAGCCAACAAAAATGCTGAATGTTTTGAGAATAAATAAAAGGCAGGGTCAATATTCCAGTATTCTGTTCTACTGTCTAAGACTGTAAGGAGATCTGGAAAAAATTATTCTCTTTCTCCCTTCTCTCTCTCTTTCTCTCTCACATTCTCTTCTCTCTCTCTTGGTCTCTCTGTCTTTCTTTCTATTTTTAAGTAATAAAAAAATAAGAATCATGGGAAACTCAGCTGAGTGGTAGCTTTTGTTTAATATTAGAACAGGTACCATACATGCGTAATAAAATATAAGATCTAATATATGTTATGTAATATATTCTAATAATGTATTATACATAATACATAATCTGTAATAAAGTTAATCATGTTTGGTGCATTTAGGTGTTTTCTAGTTGTATCATAAATAATATTAAGTACCTTACATTTATCAATTTCCCATTTTTTAATTAGATTTTAAAAAGTAGATTTACTGAGATAAAAAATTTGAACAGAGTTTTAAAAGACCTAAATGTTTATTGTTATTACGTAACAATCTATTGATTTATAATACTTATTTTTGAACTGCCTGCCTTCTTTATGACACCACAATCATTTAAAGCAGGTTTTCTTTTCAATTGTTTCTCTTATTGAAATGCCCGGTTATCTTCTCTAGCTTGGATCCCGGAATGCTGACAGCCAGTCTTTTTTTTTAAATCCTGACATGAAGATATGTTTATTGATTTGAGAGAGGTGGGGGGAGAGAGAGAGATGTGAGAGAGAGACATTGACCAGTTGCCTCCCACTTGTGCCCTGACTGGGGATCAAACCCCCAACCTAGGTATGTGCTCTGACTGGGAATCGAACCTGTGACCTTTTGATGTTCGGGATGACACTCCAACCAACCAAGGTCAGGGCCTGACATCCAGTCTTACACTCTGTGTAGGAAATAGCCTTATTCCATTCTGAGAAATCTGAGTAGCCAAAGGGAAAAAACCTCAATCCATCCATATCCAAGTTTCCCTCATGAAATAAATAGCCCTGCCAGCTGACTGAGCTACAGTGAAGTTCTCAGTTGACAATGACCAATGCAGAGCTTCAAATAAGTTTTTTGATGTTCCATCTTTAAGTATGAATAAACAGGAATCAGTAGACACAAAAGACAGAGATTAAAAAAAAAAAAAACATACAGGAAAAAGTAGTTTGATGATCAGACCAGGAAATCCAAAAAAAAAAAAAAACAAATGAAAGATGTGTTGGAAGGAGAGATCATAAAACATTAAGTGAATCAAATTATTGAAGAAATGACTCAAGATTTCATGGAATTAACGGACATGAGTTTCTGTAATCAACAAAACACTTAAATGGGAAAAAAGGACCCACATTAAAACATATCATCATGAAATATCGAAATATTGGAGCAAATGGAATAATTGCAAAAGCTTGTTGAAGAAAACCAAGTGATACTAAAGAGGTCACTTATGAAAAATCAGTAGTCCAAATATCAGTGGATTTCTCTATTGTGACACTAGAAGCTACAAAGCAATGGAGCAAAACATTTAACTTCTGAAAGAAAAGGACATCCAACCTAGAATTTTATATACAATTAGATATGTGTAATGTGGGAACTCTCAAAAAAATTTACCATTTACATATTCTTTTTCAGAAACTTAAGGTGGGGGTAAACCAAGAAAGAAGAAATAATATGATCCAGGTGGTAATGGCTCCAACTCAAGGAAAAAGATAAAGCTCCAGGATGGTTGTCTAAGAGGATATCTGGGTGATAGCTGTGCTCCAGATGGTGCAAGCAGGTAGAAAACTTCAGGATGAAGCAATTGATAGGATCCATAAGGTAATTGAACATATGAGAAAAAATGTAGACAACCCAAGGCAAGCTTGGGGCTGAATTAGTGGGGAAAGGAACATAAAAAGTAGAAACAAGATAGTATTACCTTATACGTAAACCAAATGTTGTTATGTGTCCCCTCCCCAAACAAAGTGATCTTCATCTAGTACATAGTTTGCTTATAAACATTGATTAGTGATCTAACTAAAAGTATAATATAGAAGTATTCAGAAGATGAGTGGATCCAGATATACTTAAGAGACGGACATAATTTTGAAGATATATAATTTGTTTATATTGGGGTGGTGAATAGTATTGGACAGATGACTAAATTTCTATTTTCCATATTGGGAAATAAAGAAATAATTTCTATAACTAAAAAAGATTAAGGACTATGTATAATGAACTTAACCAGTGCAAAGCATTGGAAATTGTTACCTCTTGGAAATGGAAACAGAGAAAGGGGTTATAAGTACCATTTATAAAATTGCAGAACTATGTAACTTTAAACTATGTGAAAGAATCTCTTTACTGAAATCAGTAACTAACTAAAATCTACATGACCAAATATTTGATCACTAAAATTCTAAAGTTTATACAGAGCAAAATTTTGGCAAAATGTTTTTTGCCCAGATAACACATGAAAAAACAAAACAAAATAAAAATCAATTATAAAATAAACACTTTTGTTCCACAAAATAACTGTACTTCGTACTAGTTGCTAAGTTGTATTGACCCCATTATACTGGGTGTTTTACAAAGCAATCATATGTTGTTGAACAATTAATTATTGTTTACTGTGGTGATACATCATTAGTAAAAGATGATGGCATTTTCGGATAGCTGAACTATCCTTAGGCAGATAAGGTCTTTAACAAATAAACAATGTGTGTGTGTGTGTGTGTGTGTGTGTGTAGACTCCATGACAAAATAAAATAATGAATAATTTTATGAAACTTAATAGTTCTTAAGAATTGAATAACAGTTGTATTTGTTTCAATCTAAAGTAACAGTTCTTTTTAAATGATGCATCCTAAAATCAGATTTCCTATCCATGGATTTATTGGCTGCAATAGTTACTAATATGACAAATTTATTAGCCTGCAATGAGGAACGCCAACATTGGAGCACAGATGGCCTTCTCCAACAAGTGACAGTTTGAAGCATCATATTTATCATAAAACAAATGAAACTGTTTAGAACCATGGCATTCTGGCCTATGAGGGAAAGGACAATTAATAGCAATAGTAGCTTTATATTTTAGTTCATGTTGTAGGAAATCCATGATAAGAAAATGTTTTAAAAAACACATTTTTCCCCATAGGGTTTTTTTTAAAATTTTTATTTTAATTGTTGATCTTGTACAGTTTTCTGTCTTTTATTCTCACCCCAACCCACCACCCCATTCCTCCCCACCTACCTCCCATTTCCACCCCCCCATAGTTTTTGTCCATGTGTCCTTTATACTTGTTTCTGTAAACCCTTCCCCTTTTCCCCTGAAATTCCCTCCCCTCTCCCCTCTGGTGACTTTCAGCCTGTTCTCAATTTCCATGTCTTTGGTTATATTATGCTTGTTTGTTTGTTTTGTTGATTAGCTTCCTATTAAAGGTGAGATCATATGGTATTTGTCTTTCACTGCCTGGCTAATTTCGCTTAGCACGATGCTCTCAAGTTCCATCCATGCTGTTGCAAAGGGTATGAGCTCCTTCTTTCTTTCTGCTGCATAGAATTCCATTGTGTAAATGTACCACAGTTTTTAAAAACACATTTTAAATGTCATGTCAAGAATTTTACTTCATTATCAAACTGCAAACTGAAGCAGTTGTCATACTTTGATTACATTATAATTTTCACTTTGCTTTTTACAGAGATTATGCAGTGTGTGCGTGTGTGCATGCATGAGTGTTGAAACAAAGGAAGCTTCTGAACAGCCATCTAAAGAAGTGCTGGCAGGGAAATCTGACTACAGCAACTGTGGCAAAGGGCAAAAAGCATTGTGGGCCGTATGTCCTGTGGGGGTTGGTGGTTGGTGGTAAAACAATTATTGCTTCATGAATAAATCCAGGGGCGTGGAAATTGGCAAGTACATGACACACATTACTGTCTAATATGTATCACCTGAAGAGTGCGCAGCCCCAGCCATAACCTAGCTGAGGAGCACAACAGAACGTGGAAACACAAGGTATAACCCACATAAGTGATTGTATCGAGCTCAAATGGAAGTGTGCCAGAGCCGAGCCCCTTCGTAAGGCATTCTTCATTCCTTTCTGTTGCCCATATTCGTTGCCAGAAATTTGTTCTAAGGCAGGTTCCCACCTCAAAAGTAATTACAAAAATGGTTTAAGAGATGTCTGGTATTAGAGTCAAAAGGAGAGTAGCTATAGTTCTAGCAGAAAGGGTCCTATCTTGTTTTTGGCAGATTGGCTTTTGTATGTAACACTTCTTCCAAGTCTCACTCTACCCTAGTGAAGAAATTTAAAAGGGAATTTGAAAGAGAATATAGATTTGGATATCAATTAGAGAAAGTAGTCACAGTTAAATAAGAAGGCAAAAAAACTATGGTTTGATATCATGTGTATATGAGAGTGCTGATGGCCTGCATGAAAAGCTGGGGTCACGACTCTGTGTGAAGAGAACATTGTTCACATATTTTAAGCTGAGTAATTGCTATCATTTAAAGAATATCTATCACCTATCTATCATCTATCATCTATGTATCTATCATTTGTCATCTATATCATCTATGTATAGCTAGTGTACAAAGCCCATTTTGAAGATAGAGTAATTATATGAAGAATCTGTGGTTTAAAAATATCCTTGTTACTGTTTCAAAACTGGGAGAAGAAAAAGGAAGAATGAGAACCAGAAAGAAGGATGTGACTGTAGCTGGATGAAACATGCAAGGTCTTAAGGATGAGACAGGTAGAGTGGTGGGAGAGTATATATTTCAGAGGTAATAATTCATGTGGGAACTTCATAATACATATGACTGCATAATTACATAAGACCTTCATTTTTAAATTGAAAGATTTTTTTTTACTCCCATTGTTCATAATCTCTGCTGCTTTCTTTTTCTGAGCATTGCAGGTACTGGGTTTTTTTTTTTTTGTTGTTGTTGTTTGTTTTTTGGTAACACTATTCAAAAGAGATTCTTCAGTGGTAGTGGTGTTGTAATTGCAGCTTTTATGGCATCTGCTGCTTATAAATTACCTTGTTTAATAAAATTCTTAGCTTTTTTCTTATATGCTAAGGTTTTACAAAAGGATCTTTAGATCTTTATATACTAAGAATTTATAGTTTTTCAACTATAAATTTCTCACTGATTGTCCCTGTCCATCATTTCCCCAAATCTCCTTATAAGAGTTTAAAAGAGTGTATTTTAGTCTATACTCATGAGGGGTATTCTATATGTTTTTTCCACTATGTTTTGTCAGATTGGGATTTGTATTATGCAAGCATCATCACCTGCAAAGTCAGCTGAGCAATGAAACATTCTCCTCTATTTTCTAATAATTTTCCCTCTTTATTACATCTTTCTAATATGCAATGAAACAGTTGATCTTAAATAAGCCCCTTTACAATAAAACTACTGAAAAAAATTATCTATAGTCACTCTCTCTGATATTTTCCCTCCCATTCTCTTTTGAACATACTCAGATCCAGCTTTTCCCTTTTCAGTGCACCAAACCTGCTCCTCCGGAAGTTGTCAAAGACTTCCACATTATTTCATCTGTTCATCACTTTTCAGTCTTTACCTTTACTGACCTGAAACAATATGTTAAACAATTGATTTCTGTATCCACTTTAAAACCTTTCTCAACCTGCCTATGAAGACAACACATAGTGTATCTCTCCAACTTCTCTTACGATTTCCTGCCAGTACCATTTGCAGGTTCCTCCTTAATCCTATACTCTCCCACTCCAAGTGAGCACATCTAGCCTCAAGGCTTTAAATGCCAAGGATAAGCAGATAGCTCTCAAATTATTATCACTGTCTTAGACTACTCTTCTGAACTTCACATTTATATTCTACTCAAATTCTCCCCTTAGGTATTTAAGAAATCTCATCTCACCTGTTTACTTCTTTTATCATACACCAATACAGCCTTAACAAGGCAGCATAAAGAGGAGTAAAGAGGCAAAAGATATGACAAATTAAAAACAAATACAATGTTGTTTGACTTAAATTTAAGCATATTAATAAATTAAATTAAATATAAATGGTCTAAATATACCAATTAAAAGACAGAGATTGTCAGATTGGACTGAGATGCAAGAACTACCTGCTGTCTATAAGAAATAGATTTTAAGTATAAATACACAAATAGTTTAAAATTTAAAACAGTGCTATACTATGCTAATATCTACCCAGATAAATCAGAAAGGTATATTATTATCAGGCAAACTAGATTTCAGAGCCAAATTTTTTTCCCCAGGTGTAAAAAGTTCATTTCATGGTGATAATAGGATCAAGTTTTTAAAAGAACATAATTATAAATGTTTATGCATCAAATAGCAGAATGCCAAATATACGAAGCAAAAACTGAGAGAATTGCTTGAAGAAATACATAAATTTACAATTATAGTTGGAGATTTCAACATCTCTCTCAATAACTGATGGAAGAAGTAAATAGAAATTCAGTAAGGGTATAGAAGATTTGAACAACATAGCTAATCTACTTTAGGTCATTGATATTTGTAGAATATACTGTGCAAGAGCCGCAAAATACACATTTGTTCCATAAGTATATTAACACTTAAAAATAGACTATATTCTGAGCCATAAAGAAAGTCTCAATCAACATGCAAAAATTTAAGCCACAAAATACATATTCTCTTGCTGCAGTAGAATTAATTGAGAAATCGATAAAAAGAAAGTTTCTGGAAAGTAGCTGTACATTTGGAAATTAAAGAACAAACTTCTAAATAACCCACAGGTAAAAGAAGAAACAAAAAAGATAAGTTAAAAATATTTTTAGATGAATGAAAATAAGAATATATCAAATCTATGAGATGGTACTAAAGTATTACTTAGGAGGAAATTTAGTGCACCAAATGCCTGTGCTAGAAAGCAGGAAAGGTGTCAAATTAATTACCTTAGCTTCAACTTTAAGTAACTAGCAAAATAAGAAATAAAATACTAAGTAAAGAGAAGAAAGAAAAGTATAAATATCAGAGTGTAAGTCAACAAACTAGAAAACAGAGAACAAGAGAAAAATCAATAAGAACAAAATTTAGTATTTTGCGATCAATAAAATTGGTAAACCTCTGAATTAACAGAGTGGGGGAAAAAAAGGACACAGATTAACACCACCAGGAATGAGAGAAATGCTATCACTAACAGATATTAAAATAGTTAGGAAAATTATGAAAAATTTTCTGCCAATCAATTTGACAACTAAGATAAAATGTAAGAAAAGTTCTTGAAAGAATTTACTAAAGCTCATTCAAGAACTGAATAATGTAATTAGTCATATACCTATAAAAGACACTAAATTTGTAGTTAAATATGTTCTCATGAAGAAAACTTCAGTCTTCCCACCCAAAAAATTAGGTTAATTCTCCAGAATATTTCCAGAAAATAGAAAGGGAGGGAAAACTTTCCTACTCATTCTATGAAATCAGCATTATCCTAATACCAAATGTACACAAATTATTGCAATAAAAGAAAACTTCAGACTAATATCTCTCAAGAACATCAACAACAGATGAGGGGGATTGAATGTGGGAGGGGTGGGGCAGAAGAGAGAGAGGAGACTAATGGGGAAAACTGGGGACAGCTGTAATTGAACAACAATAAAAATTTTATAAAGAAAAGAACATACATACAAAATTCTAAATGAAATTCTAACGAATTGAATCCAACTATACATAAAAAAGACATATATTATCACTAAGTAATGTTAATCCCAGAAATGTAAGATTGGTTTAACATTCAAAGAACCCATTCTTTGATTATTTGTGGATCTAAAATATTCCTATATATGCTAGGAATAATTTTTGAACTTTCTTTTTTATTGTTTTGTCAATATTGTGTCAATAATATTTGCTTTTAATGGCTTTGAATTTATTATATGAATTAATATTTGGGAGGACACATAATACTTATTACTCATTCATAAGGTTGCCTTAGTTTCAATACATCTTTACATATTCATTATATTTTAGAGTAAGTTTTTTAAGTTACTCAAAATATCCAAATGGAATTATAATTGATCTTTTAACAATGTAGAATAACCCTTTTTGAGACTTTGAAATTCTTTTCATTTATTCACATAAACATCAATATCCTTGTTATGGACTGAATATTTGTGCCCTCCCCTGCCCCCCAAATACATATGTTGAAACCCAAAACCTAATATGGTGATATTTGAAGGTGAGGCCTTTAGGAGGTAGATTAAATGATGTCATGAGGTTGGGGCCCCTGTGATGGGATTAATGTCCTTATAAAAAGAGGAATACAGACCAGAGCTTTCTCTTTCTATGCCATATGAGAATGTATAGCAAGAATACATTCATCTTTCAGCCAGGAAGAGGGCCATCACTAGGAAACAAATTTCCCAGGACTTTGATCTTCTCAGCTTCTGGGACTGTGAGAAGTAAATGTCTATTGATTAAGTCAACAGTCAGTGGTATTTTGTTATAGTACCCAGAACTGACTAATACAGTCATTTATTATAATTTTGTTGTTTCTTCTAAAGAGGGAATTTGTGTGTTTGCTTTGATCATTTCTTAACTTCTCTTATCATTTTCTTTCCACCCAAGGATTAGTAGTGTGTTATTTAATGGGCATTCTTTGTGGATATAGAGTTCTAGATATAATCTATTAACTCAAAATTATTAATTGTTTATTCAGACCTTTAATGTCTGCATGTAGTTTTGTCTGGTTGCTTTCTTTGTGTCTGCATGAAGTGTTTTGAAATACCAGCTGTAATAGTAATTCTTTTTATGTTGCTTGATAAATTGTGAGGCTGTATAGTTAACTCTGTATGTGTTAATATGTTCATAATGCTATGTAACCTTTTTTATTGTTCCTTTTATCAGGATACAATATTTTTTATTTTCTATTGCCTTAAGTTTGACTTAATCAAATATTATGATTGCTATCTGTTTTTCTATTCATAAATGTGTTACACATTTTTCATCTTTTCTATCTTTATTTATTTATTTATTTATTTTAATTGAGTGTTTTTAAAAGTTTTTTTAATTACAGTTGTCATTCAATATTATATTAGTTTATCTTTTCTATATTTAAAGTATTTTGTTAAGTGTATTTTGGGTTTAGACTTTTTATATTGCTGAAGCCTTTTTCATGAGCTCATGTCTTTTCCTACAAAGATAATATAAATATTTTACAAAAAAATGTACCCAGCCAGTTTAGTATATAAGTAGGTGAAATTGATCTATTTAGAACTGGACTGACTAGAATATTACAGATAGTTAAGAGTCAGGGTTTTCAGCTTCATACCGTGAATTATTCAAAGACTGTCCCATTTCACTTGGTTTCACACTGTGGAGACTAAACACAAATCTGATGTGCATCCAGGTTTGGGAGACAAGCTATGCAAAAATGAGTAATAACCCAGACTTCCTTGAACCCTCTGCTTAGCGATGCTTATGTAACTGTCTAAATTAAGGCTTCTACTAAAAACTGCACTGTGAGATATAGGGCACAGTCCTTTCAGCTGGTAGTTTTCCTGGCCTATAACTATGGTTCAGTGCCAGCTGCACTGAGGTGGGGCCTGAAAAACCCGATTGAATGAGATAAGCCAGTAATTACGCTTGTGTAATATGCTGGTGATTGATCTGTTTAAATGAGAAGGTTACAAGGAACAAGACACAAAAGAATCTTTAATATAGTGTAAAAATAAATATTTGGTGGGCTCTTTTTCTTCTCACGATTGACTTTAATTGGATTTTTAACAAGTGTATGTTAAAAGAAACAAATTATTCATGTTTTAGACTGCCAGTATAAACTGGAATGGATATGTTTGCATGAGAATTATGGTAGTTTTATCACCATTCCCTTTGTTTAAAAACTGCTTTGATATATTCTGATGTTTTTAGTATATGATGTGTTATTTTGAAAATACGTATTTGAACGCAACTTCTCCCTTGTGAATCAATAGTAATACATTAAATCAGAAAAGGCTGTTTTTCTTTAAAGCTTGGCCATTCTGGGGCAAGTTACGGGCACTTATCTTGATGTTTTTCACATTCAGGTAGTCCAAGCAAATTGGAAATAGTGCACTGAAGGCATTTTCACATGTGATATCTGTTAAATGTCATTTACAATTTATGTATTCTTGGACAGAATTTTCCTTTCTATCTTTAGAGACTGAGAAATAAAATTCTCCCTGGCTACTCCCCCCATTTGATAAGAGAAATATTGAAAGATTTCTTTTGGTAATATAGATAAACATGACTATTATTTTATCTATCAATTCCATTGTATGTCTACATTTTCTAGGAGTTTCCTCTTTTGGTATTGCATTTGGTTTGGTAGTGAGAAGCTATGTCTATCTTTAACCCAAGTGATTTCTTTTAAAAATAAAGTATCTCTTAACCTCCACCATTGAAGGTAAGTGGTAAATTGTGCAACCATACTTTTTCACCTATGTGTGAAATATTTACATTGAATATGCATGTCATATACAATATATGCACAGCTGAAAGCAAACTGCCACAGTGTTAGAGAAGAATTATTTAAAGTTTTTATTTCACAGAACATCTAAAACACCGTAAATAATTAATCCTAATGAAAAGCAATGCAAATATGCAGGTGGTAAAGCTTATTTTTAAAGAGATAGTTTTAAATACATATGTATATGTATATTTTCTTTTGACAGATTCATATGACTCATAATAAGCACATCAATTTAGAAGAGAGATAGGTGTCTCTTCCACCATTTTAATTTGCTTATATACTTGTTTTCTTTCAGTACCTTTATTTGGTATGGTTCAGGCTAAATATGATAAGATAGGGGATAAAATAATTTTTAAAGATGGAGGAATTGCTGTGGTCAGAGGTTCAGCTAATAAGCCAGGGAAAATCAGAGACTGGCAGAGAACTGAAAATTTGAGGGCATTTGGTAAAAATGAACTCTCATAGTCGTAAAAACGCTTAACAGAGTTTGCTCTTATTAGAAACTGCGGATATTGTGGATCTCAGAGGGAGAATTTTTGGTTGTGGAACCTGGTTAATAGAAGTAAGGGATGAGTGAATAGGTAAAAAAGTCAAGGCAAAGGGTAAGACTTTTAAGAAGTGTGTAGTGAAAAGAATGATACTGAGAAAAGATAACTGGAGGTTAAATAGAAATGTTTTATTAAATTATATTTAGATTCATTGAAACATGTTTATGAATGGAGGGGAAATGTGTAACTAAGGAGTTGAAGGCATGAGTGGTATCATGGATAACTAATAGAATACAGACCTGGGGTGAAGAGAATTGTGTGCTCTACTGCAGGAAGTGTAAACCAGGAAACAAGGAAAAAAAGCGAATATGGAGAAACATTTAAATGTTGGATTAAAAACATTAAACATGTTCTTTTTCAAGATTCTGTAATTATAGCAGCAATGATTCTCCTGAGCATGAGAGCCTGCAAACAGAGGGGAAGTTTGTAATTGATATTGCAGGAAACAGCATAGAAATTAAATAAGGATTGCTGCTTAAAAGGGCAGTTATGTACCCAACTGATATTGGAATAAGTGGACACAGTTTAGTGACTTTTCCAGCAACGCCTGGCAGAGGAAACAGGAGCTGAGACCCCCAGGTGTTACCATTACCCATGGCTGGAGAAAATGTGAACTCTAGAGAATATAAGAACTGGGATACGATAAGAAACTGTTAGAGCTTCCTTTTCGTTCTCATGTTTTAAGCCCTGGGAAGTAAATGTTAAACTTCTTAAGACTTAACTCCTATGGTCCAGCCACTCTGAGAAAGCACTGGCTTGCTACAATGTTCAGTGGAAACCCAGTGCTTCAGGCAACTGATCCTTATCTATGACCACGCTCAGATTCCATCCCTTCATTGTGTCTGGGAAGCGGTTGGTACGTCATCACTTGTGAAGGCTGTTACACTGAGGGTCCCATGGGGGGAAGTGTTACCAGCATCCTGGGTTCTTGGGAAACTCCTGAGGTGAAAATCAAGAGTTCACCACAAATAAAATATTCAGGCAAAAAGTTTATTAAAAAGCTTATGAGCAGCAGGGAAACAGCATCCAAAGGGAGAAAGAAATGGCTGATGCTTCTCAAACAAAACCCAGAAAACAGTTTTAAAAGAGTTGAGGCAGGAAAGATGACATCTAAATACGACGTCTATGTACACAGAGGTGGGGATTCTTACCGCCTGGAAGTGCACTGGCATGCTTTTTTTCAAGCTTCGTATGTCTTATTAGCATGTTAAATCTCCACCCAGGGTTGTGCTTTTTACTATTACAATGAGAGTAACGCCAAGCATCAGTCATTCCGGTGCGTAACTGTGCATGCCTTAGGGTTCAGAAAACCTCTTTGCAGGATAAAGTGGTACCTGAAGCCCCTTTTTGGCACTAATTATGTACAGGGTTTGAGGGGCAACCAGGAAAATTCCAGTCTTATCTAGGAGAGGCTCAGTCTATCTCAGAAGGTTCCTTTACAAGACTTGGAGTCTGGCTTCACTACCCCACCAGTGAAGGGACTGGTGTTTCCTTGCTTGCAAAGGCTGATATACTGTACTTGTCACGTAATACAAGTTCAACTGCATAGCTTCTTCCGGCCTGGGCAGGGGAAGGGCTTGTACTGCAAGGCTGAGGATGGACTCAGTACTGTCACACCACTTGATTTTTGTATTCCGGCTCCTGATTGTGCCAGTGGAGGCAGGTGCCTCCCTAATCTTGCAGTTTAAAGGTTCTATAGCCCTAAGGTCTGTGATCCTCATCAGGAGTCTGAAGTCTGGTTCTGATAGATTTCCTTATTCTGCCCTGTGTGCAATGGGGCCAGTGGGATTGGGCACCTGTCACATGCCTGCTCCTTGATTTTGCCTTGGAAATATAGTCTATCATTCGGTTGGCCATTTTCTGACAATCAAAAAGTCTGGCAATATCATCTCTAGCATGAAGGACAGATCTTGTGTATGGCTAACCCAAAATAGGGAGATCAATGAGGGCAGAAGGAAACTGGTGGGTTTTTACTATAGGCATGTAGCAAAGAACTAAGGGCAGTATAATAAAATAGGCAAATATAACAGGTGAGAGAGGTAAAGTTATTTCTGGTATTTTTTTGGTATACTATTTCTGGGTTCTGTTATTGAAAAGAATTCAGTAAAGAGATAAGTAGATGAGTTGATGAAGCAAATGTTCTGCTTGATTGTTAATTGCAAACTATAAGAAGAAAACATACCACCCCACAATCTACTGGAATTAAGGAAATTACATGACATCTGAGTGGACATTCAAAGATAATTGTTGGTATAATTATTAATGATATGCACTTCTATAGCTAGGAATTCTATGGCCGGTGCATTGTAAATAAAAGCAAAATCAAATATTGCATTTCTTATTCAGGACATCATATATTTTAAATTGATGGTATCTTAATTTTAATAATATACTTTAATAACATTCTTATTAACTTATATCGTAAATATAAATGTTCATGGTACAGAATTGGTTGTAGTGAAAATACCTTTTTAAACCATGCAATATTTCATTTATTTATTTATTTATTTTTCTTTCACATTTTTATGTTTTATTTAACTTGTTTCTTCCGTCTTCTAGTGGTGTTGAATCGTCTGCAACAATTAACAAATGACACATAAGAGAATTATATATGGCCATAATAAATAAAAGTTAATACCACATTTTAACATTTTACCTTCTCTCTAAGATTCCAATTTGCAAGGGGATATTGTCAAAATGCAGACTTTTCTTTGCAGTTGTTTAAATAATACCATGCCCCTAAGAAAACTGACCACCCAACTGGCAAAATCAGCAAAACAAAAAGGGAAATGTGAATCTTCTCTCTCTAGCCAACAAAATTCCACATGGGTTTTTCTGAGTTGTCTGGACTGCAGTTATGCTGACAGCACATAAAGGTTCCTTCTGGATGGAATTAAAGCAGAAATGGGTTAGAGTGCCATCCTGACACCGCGGGGTTGCAGGTTCACAGTCAGGGAGCATTTGAGAATCAACCTGTGCGTGGACAGGTGGGACACCGAGTCAGTGTATCTCTCTCCGTCTCTGTCTCTCTGTCTCTCTCTCTCAAATCAACAAATAAAAATTAATTTAAAGACATTTTATTAAAAAGCAACAACAACTAAATATCTGGTTCAATCGCTATGACTTATTACAGTTTGCTACAGATCTTACTACAGATCTTAGACAAATAACAGAAAATTTAGCTACATTTTGGTTTGACTCACTCCTTTGGGGTACCTAAATTGCAAAAACTTATAGTTGATAATTGCCAAAAGTTCAAAACTGCAATATTTTTACCCTTGGTGGGAAGGAGGAAAAAAATGAAGGACTTCTTGTGTTTCTCAGATATATTGGCCTGTTCTCCAAATGACAGGTTCCTGACTGATCAACTGTACCACCTGCTACTAAAGCTCAGTAATATTAGTCTGTGGAATGGTTTCATTCTCTCCCACACCTCAGAGATCTTGTGCTCAACCCCAGGCATCCCTCGTGTGTTTAAATCAGCTTAGCAGCTCATACAGTGTGCTGATTTCCTTGTAGGCCTCTGTTTTCTCAAAAAGTGATCACCTTTTGCCAATGCCCTCAGGATTAAACAGGGCAGTCTGGTTTTCCTTTTCTGCATTGGTTATATCTTTGTAGTCAATAAAAGACTAACTAGAAAAGAATCAGCTGATGAGAGAATCAATCTTCTGGAAGCTTCCCCACAGTTTTCTCATCATTTTTGTGCAGTCTGTCATCTCAGATTGTAAAATGGAAACCAAAACTCAGTATGTGGGAAGACTTTTACTGCTCCTTGTTAACAAAAACAGTAAGACCAGGGGTTTTGATCTTATGAGTGTATAGGTAAACAGTAAGCTCTAAGTGCACACTCTTGAAGTGGCTTTCCTCTGTTTCTAATGGAGGTTTGCAAAGAATTATCGGTGTATCAAAAAGGTCCCCAAATGTACTGTAGCGTGATATCCATTTGAGGAGGTCAGGTTAAATCTGTAGGTCTTATATATGATGGTACCGGGGTATCTTATGGTACAGTAAGCAGTACTCTGTGGTTCTTACTAATAGTCAGAAAATTAAAAAAAAAATCATTTCATTTTTTGTAACAGGTTAAACTGCATTAATTTATTTCTGAAACATTACATTTTAAATCAAGTGACATCTGTCTCACTTAACTTTTAACAACTTTATCTCATATAATGTGCTTTCTTGTAGACTATTCAAAATGTATATGAAATATATTCAGATTACTTTAGCAGATAAAGGTCATTTCTTTATATAACCCACTGTATATATTTTCTCCAGTATCAGAGAATCCAAAAATAATTTTCTTCCTGCTTTTACTTTATGGTTTTAGATCTCATTTATAACCTGAAAGTACAATGAGCAGAGGGAATTTAAACTTGCTAACTGATCCTATTAAAATACAAAATAGAGTTTGAAATTTGCTTTTCTTTCCCTTTTGCCTAAGTTCAGGCTTTCAGTCAGTTACAATACTATCAGAGCTGTTTAGCTTCTCCCTCTGGTCATATATAAAATACATTTAATAGAAATAAAATGTATTTTTAAGTGTGTGAAATACATTTTAAATTCTCTGATATGAATTATATTATTGAATTATGAAGAAGTAGAATGATTTCATTACTTCTTTTAAATGACATTGAAGTAGCTCAATGATTAAATTGTTACTGTTCCCGGGAGCTGGAAGTATGGTTTGGCGAGAATAGGACTGGCATCTTTTTTTTTTTAACCACTAATCAGTTTGCTTATTACCCGGAATTTGAGTATGTCATTATTGTATTTTGTATTGTGAAAATATTAAAAATTTTGGATATACTTATGGCTTTGTAGGGAAATAACAGAATACTATTAGAAAGGGAAACCTATAGCTTTTTCCAAATAGCTGGAATTTATATACATTAAATAATATATGTAAATAATATTTATTAACATTATTTATTATAATATTTATTCACATCAAATCTCATAAAATGGAGAACATGGTAGAATACAATATTCTTCATCTAATCAGTTTTGTTTCTTTTTATTATTAAAAATTTTATCGGTAGCATTCATAATATTCTCAACATTCCTATTCATTGATTGAGTATATATAGAGTATACAATCTATTCCTGAACATTATGTAATTGTATAGTATTTTGATCATGAATAAGATCCAAGATTGATTAAAGAATCTGAATGCAATTAGGCATAATATATTTACACTTTCCATATTTTAAGCTATTTCTTTCAGAATTTTATATCACCTCTTTTTCTCATTAAAAATTATCCTTTGGGCATTATTATCTTTATTTTATTTGGTTGTATCCCCCCCAACAAATACTCACTATAGCTAAAATTTCCCAAGAAAATAAAGATCCCTCTTTCTCATAGCCCAAAGCTCAACATTATTTTTAGCATTGCTTTGTCACAAAGCATGTAAATCCTATAATGGTAGGATTCTCACCTGCCATGTCATAATGGTAGCATCTATGTCTGACACATCCAAAGTGATTCATTAATATCTGTTTATTCAATAAAAGGGGGGAACTTCCAGAAGATGTGTTTTTCTTGGAGTTTAGATGTTCTATATCTTGGTAACTAGGATGTATGAACCACTGTGATATGTACTATTACAGCTTGAAAAATAGAATACTGCAGTATTACTGCCTTCAAGGGGTTTACCAAAAATAGTTTTTTGCATTACTTATGAATAATGATTGAGGTGGAGGGGCATTATGATTTTTTTGTTTATATCATCTTTGTATCATACAACTTTTCTCTACTCCAGATAAGATACTTCCAGGGGATTATAATTTTGCTGTATTTCCCATAATACCTATGCTTCAAAATACCAGTTGCATGAAAGCAATGCAAAATAAAGTGAAAAATTCGGTCAGCGACTTTAATTTCAGGTATATGTCTGCCCTATTCTAACTTATTTTGTATCAATATTGCCTGAGGAACATGACTTGTCCCTACCTGGTTTTGCTGTTGTATAAACAAACTAATGATAAGGTCACCCAAATAAATATTAATTAATTTAGCTCTAATTAAGGCATGAGTTGCTATTCTTATTTGCATTTTGTAAATGTCAGTCTACTTTCAGTATTGCTGTCAATGTAGGATATAGAATTAAGCAATCAGGAACGGGGGAAATGCAAACCAACTGGAAAATTAGTAAACATATAGTAGAAAATATATATGTGCTATGCAAAAATTGTCTTTTCTTCAGTTGTACCAGATGAGTCTTACTTGGAGAAATAAGAAAAAATAACAGAGTCCAGAGAAACTTGTATATTTAATAATTTAGATGCCAATTTCAGAATAACTTGCTATAACACTCTACATCATTCTTCTGTTTGACAGTGGCCTGTGATTTCCTTTTCCAATTAAAGACAAATTTCATCGCTAACCCCATGTCTTTAAATTTTTCATCCTCTTTTTGGTGACAATTCATTGCATTGTATTAAGCATTGTGTCCATCCAGTACAACCAAGCCTTAAAACTTGCATTGAATCCCTAATAAAAATTTAATAATCAAATTTTCATTTCTCTCTTTTACTCTTGCTATGGTAAATCATAATAAAACATAAGCTATTTGTTTGGAATAGTAAACCCCAAATATAAAGTTATAAATTAATAAAGAATCCAACAGAGGCATTGATAATATCTAATCATTGGTAACTCCTGACTATGTTATTGACATCATTCATTTACATAAGTAATTGTGATAGTTTACTACTGCAACTAACAAGATAGTATGAGAGAATATTTATTTACTTTTTATTGTTTTCAAAAAAAGAATTTAAATCTACATGTGAAGATCCATACAACAAAATATGAAAGAACTTTTAAAGTTGGGTAAGATGGGGTAAAGAAAAAAGTAATCTGTAGGTGAAGTTGGTTCACAAAATTCAGGATGTTTGCTGCCATAGTAGAGAGAGTTCACACATTGGCTTTACGCTTCCTAGTAACCTCTATGGAAAAAGAAAACAATATGAATTACATAATTCATAATATCCATAATTTAAAAATAATCTAGTTGCCTTTACAACACAAAATACTGATTAACAAAGAAGACAAGCTCCTTCTGAGTTCCCATTAAGCAGTAACTTAGGGGTTATTTACTGTATTTGCGCTTTACAGGGTGTAGAGTCACCAGTTTCGTATGGCTGTTTCTTATGCTGTCACTCAGACTGATAGTAACTTACCAAATTATAATTTTACAGTTATGAGAATAAAAATATATTTATGGTAGCCAATACACCTAGTGGGTTACAGAGGATAGAATCATGTAGGCCCCCTTTCAATTTTGCTCAAAATTAAGTAAGATAAGTGGTCAAATTGAAGAATAGCATTGAAGAGGATCAAATTACAGGGGTAGGCAAAGGAAGTTTACAGTTGCAATAATAAATAAATAATAATACAGAAACAAACTTTCATGTAAGCACAACTGTAAATCTACTATTGACTACCCCTTTGTAAGATTTTATGTGTAGAGCTTATGGTAGATAGGTCGAATCAGACCAAATTTTCAAAGTGCAATGAAAACTATTACTGTGATTCAAACAGAAGATGGTTGAAGGCAGTTACTCCCTCTAGTTCATTAACTCCCTGAAGGGAAGTTAATGAACTTGTGCATCTGGTCAATGGTTGTGTCTAACCTAGTCATGCCTGGATCCAGAACTCCAAATAATTATGATTCCAATCTCCAGGTTTGGCTTATTTTTACCTGTAGAATGGTGCTCTCCATATGATAACAGGACTGCATTATCTTCAGTGGTTATGATACTCAAGAATATTTATTTTATCATTAGTAAAAATTCTGAACAGATCCATTGTTCAACTATTTATTGGGACCAGACTGATATGATTTTGACTGCCAGTTATTGTAACCTGGGTAGCAGAGGTGATTTAAAATAAATGTAGGAAGAGATGTATAGACTCCTGAGAGGTGTTATGAAAAGCAGATATGAATAAGAGTGAAATCTGCTTATATCTTCTAACCTTCTTTCTTTGTATTAAAGCAGAATCTGGTATAAAACAAAACCTAAGGCAAACAGTGTGATTCTTCCCTAGGCCTAATCAGTTTAACTGGCTGACTTCAAAGAATTTATTATGTCACAACTCTGGAGGCTAGAAGTCAAAAATTAAGGTGTTGACTGAGCCATGCTCCCTCTGAAGCTTCTAAATGAGAATCTTTTCTGCCTCTTCTAGCTTCTGGTAGATCCCGGACCTTCATTGGCTTGTACATGTGTCACTCTAATCTCTGCCTTTCTCTTCACTTGTTCTCCCTGTGCACCTGTGCATTCACATTGTCTTCCCTCTTTTAATAAGGACACCAGTCATGTTGGATTAATGGTACATCCTACTTTAGTATGACCTTATTGTAACAAATTACATCTGCAGAGACCCTATTTCCAAATAAGGTTACATTCACAGATACTGAGGGTTAGGACTTCAATATATCTTTTGGGGGACACAATTCAATCTATTACACTTGCAAAAGATATATGTTTCCATGTTATTTCAACCTTTCAATTTTGAGGCCTTCCTTATATAAGCTTAACCTGTGAGAGAGTACAAATATACTTTTTTACCAAAAGTAAGATGAATTCTAAGTTAGATGTAGATAACAGACCCCTTGTAGGGTCCTTACTGCCCAAACATACAATTGTCCCTAGTATTTTCCAGTCTACAATGGCTCTGTTCTCTGATCAGTTGACAGAGTGGTTCTTCTAGGACAAGCATCCAGTCCATTTCCCATTTTTATATAAAGTTTTACTGGGGTATAGCCACATCTATTCATTTATGCATCATCTGTCACTGCTTTCACATTATGATGGCACAGTTGTGTAGTTGCAACAGAAACTTTATAGCCCACAAAACCTAAAATGTTAGTTATCTGGTTCTTTTCAGAAAAAGTTTGCCAACCACTTTAGGACATGAAAGAAATGAAGAAGAGGTCTGACTTACTCTTCTATATATTTTCTCTATTATAAAGGTGGAGAAATCTTGTTAATTCCGAACTTAAAGAATGCACAGATAGGAAAACATGAACTAGACCACAAACTGATCCTCTGAATTGCTCACAACACAGTTTATAATTTGTAATTAGAGGATGCATTTACTTGTCATTGAAATCAATCATGTAAAGATAATACCAGACTAGAAGAAAGAACACAATCTCCAAGTTTCTTTAAAAATAAAAGCGCGACAACAAATTAAACTCCCTTATAGTAGGAAAAAGTGATTATTTCAAACCGAGAGAGTGAAATTCTACTAAGAACAATCATCTTTCTAATTGTATGATATTTCTTACTTCCACTAGCATTATTAATAGGGCTACAGTTTGACCTGACAATGAGAATAGCTTCCCTTGTGGCATTTTGGCAGTTCTATTTCTGTTCTTTGAGAAATAAGGAGCAGACAAAGGATAAAAGTCCTTGCTTGAGCTGCTGAAACAATAATGTAATGTGAAGAATTTTCAGTTACTCAGTAGCTCAAAGGATCCTGTTTTTATGGCTCCTTGAGAACTGGAAGCTTGATGGACACTCACAGAAAAGACTTTAGTTCCCTTGAAATCAGCAGTCATTTAGGTGAATATCACTGCATTTGGGGACCTATAGATAAATGAATATAGCAAGGAAATTTCTTTTGGAGAGAAAAAAAAGATATCTCATGTGAAGCAATCATGAAAGGCCAAAGTTGAAACATTAGTATGTCATGTTTGGGGTGCATTGTAAAAGTAATAGGGAACTTGCCAATCACGGGCTCAGCTACGTTACCGCAGGAACCAGGACTTTATTGCCATCGACACGCAGCTCCTGGGCTTTCTGTGACAAGAATAGATTCTACATCAGGATGTTTCAGTTATTCTTTAATGCACATTTTTAAACATGTTGGAGTAAAAAGCAGAAATAACAATACAGTTAACACTGGTTTAAGAAGAGGATTAGGCCCTACCAAATACCTCAGTTCATTAGAACATTGTCCCAAAATTCCAAGGTTGAAGGTTTGATCCCCAGTCAGGGCACATACAAGATGCAACAAATGAATGCATGAATAAGTGGAACACATAATTGATCTCTCTCTCTTTTTCAAATAAAAAAATAAGATTAGGAAAGAAAAATTGTACTACTGCCAGAATTTAATAGAACTTGAAAAAAATCCTAGACAATCTAAGCCCAAATGCATGACAGATTTTTTTTAGGTGGACATCCTCCTACTCCCATCATATCTTGCCCCAAATGATGATGTAACCTGATCTAACTCATAATGAATTATTATCGCTTTTAAAGGAGCTTTTCCTTCAGTCATCATCTTCTCAGTTCCTCCTCCCCTCCGTTTACATTTTTCCTTTGTTGCTTTCTTTTGCTCTTTTGTAAAAACAGATTCTATTTGGGTACTTGCATCTGCGTAGAAGTGTTATAAATGTTAGTACGTAGCAGACACGTGAAGACATTTAAAAGTGTAACAAAGGCTTCATTAGATGTTTTTACAAACTCTACAGTGAGGAAAGTAGGTTTTAAAAGAGTGGGAATAATATTTAAGGTAGACTCTTATGGGATAACCAGTGAGACTGAATAATTTACCCAAGGCAGTCATGAGCCTAATGCGGAAGTCTTGGAAGCCTCCTTACCCAAGCATCCCTTCCATGATTACATGCCTGGATCATGAGAGGAGTAAAGAATGAGCTAATTCAAAGGAATGATCAAACCTTAGAGGAAAGAAAGTACGTCTTTAAATACTGATGAGTAGAACACTTAGGAGCAGGAACAAGTTTGATGGGGGAAGTGTATCAAAACACAAGGTAGGTCTAGTGTGTGAAAGAACTTGGATACTTATTTAATTTTATGAATAATTTAGCGAATATGTATTACATACCTATTAAGTGCTCTCCATAGGAAAATGATCTTGGGACAATGCTGCGTAAAACTCATGTTTATTTTTAAGTAGTGTGCAACCTTGTGGAAGGGATAGGCAAATGAACACAATTTCAGTTCAAAATGGTAGCCATGAATACAGAAATGTGCTCTCCAAAGAATGAGACTACAGAGAATAAATATTTTAAAGAAATGTTACAGAGGGTAATGATGTCTGGGACAAATTCTAAAAGCTACGTAAAAGCCAGCATAGTTTAAAAAGTTGGGAAGGGCCTCTTAAACGGAAGGGCCAGAATGAGCAAGATGAGACATAGAACGTGAGCAATTCAGTACCTCCAGAGCATGTGGAGTGCAATGGAAAATGTATTAGATAAGCTTAGAGCTTATTGAAAAGACCAGGTCTTTGCATGTTTGGAAGTCAGGCTGAGGAGGTGGGGATACTAGGTGCTTTAAGGTAATAGTTATATATGGGACCATTTTAACTGTAGCATGGCTAGTGCAGCACATGTTCACTTAACATCACTGATAGGTTCTACAACTTTAAGTGAAATGATGTATAATTAAACCAGCTTTACTATAGGCTAATTTATAAACAACAGTTAAGTGTCTATAGTATCTCATCAACATTATAATGAAACATTGAACAAAACAACCTTATTTGAAGACCTGCTATAATTTAAAGGTAGGAAGACTACAAGCATGGCAATGCTGATGGGGGGGAAGGGGAGAATTGACCAGATTAGGGGTTTGAAAAACTGGAAACTCAACATAAGTGTAGAAATGCCTGTGTAACTGAGAGATTTATTGTACCATTAAAAGGTAAAAAACATTCAAAGAGCTGTTTTACTTTGGACTGTGGTGAGAAATTTGAATTTTGACTCAGATACACTGAATATGTGGTGGGACTATGTTATTATTATTTCACCTGTATGTATGAGAACAGGCTGAAAGTCACCAGGGGGGAGAGGGGAGGGAATTTCAAGGGAAAAGGGGAAGGAACAAGTATAAAGGCCACATGGACAAAAACTATGGGGGGGGGGTGGAAATGAGAGGGAGGAGGGGAGGGCTAGGGTGGTGGGTTCGGGTGAGAATAAAAGACAGAAAACTGTACAAGATCAACAATTAAAATAAAAATTAAAAAAAATTGATCCAATATGCAGAATCTCTTTAAGTTTAAAGTGAGAAGGCAATCTTATAAAATCATTGACTAGACAGCTAGAAACAGCTTGGAGCATCTGCGAGACTTGTGATAGTCATAGGTCTTAAGTTCAAATCCAATACAAATCATACAGATTTCTAAACCTTCCGGTATCTAACACTTTATTGTTTAACTAGAGATATTTAATCATATTTTTTGGACTGTAGTTCTCCTATAGCTGTGGTCGGAAAAACCATTTCAGTGTAGTTCCTGTCATCAAAATCTCCAGGCTGTATTGCAGATTTGCCTAATCGATCAATTTGGGAAACAGGTACAGAAACCAGAAATGTTGTCTACTTGTTCTTGATGCTAATTTTAGACTTACTGGTACATTGTGTGCAGTAACTTTAGCATTTCATTATTAAGAAGTCACACTCATTCCTCTCTTCCAACAGTATCTTGATTATAACCATGCAAACAGCTACTTTCCATTGGGCCTGAAAAATAGTTGAGAAATTTGGATGACATCCATTCTTTTCTCACAGCTAGAATATAAGCTCCTAAATGATAGAAGATTGGTCTCACTTACTTCTTCTCCCATTGCTAAGAACAATGAATTTGCTGTTAATAATTTTTTGTTGAATACATTGATCAATTTATATATTATTTATTAATACAATTTCTTTCAAATCTTACAGTTATTTGACTGTTTTGGTTAATGCCTTCTATATGTGGCATCAGAACACTCTTTCTGGGTAAATGGATGTTTCAGCCAACCAAAGCTAATCTGTCAAACTCCTTGATTTTAACCACTTTTGATAAACATTATTCATAACTGTATTACATGCTACAGATAAGAGAATAAAATTGAATTAATTTAACCATTTCACAATGACTCAGGTCCATTAGAATAAGCATTAATCATTGTACTTTATAGCAAAACAATACTGGCCTTAGGGACCATTGAAATAGGCAGAACAGTTTTCATATAATGTCTAATGGACTGAAATTGCTGTATTTTCTGGTTAGTCTTCTGTTCTCTACTGCTTTTCTTCTGTCACCTGTCACTCTCAGTTGCTAGGGAAACCAGAAAAACACATTTGTTAAAACAGAAATCTTAATTTTAGACAATGTAACACCCAAACCATTGCATTTATTACATGGAATTTCCCAGGTGATTGATTTCATAGAATACTATCAATTGGCATATTCCCCTTTCCTAGAACTCCTAGAAATATCTGAAATGAGAAAACTCTTTTCAGAAGTTTTAATGAGATATTTAATGAACAGAAAATAGTTCATAATTTACATATGAATGATGTTTGTAGCTTCCAATAGACATTGAGAGTTTCTGTATGATCTTCTCCCCCATAAACATCAGTGGTGCATTTCTTTCCTGGGCTTGTGTGGAAGAGAGTGTGTGTGTTTGTCAAATGTCCTTGGTTTGGTGTTCAACCTATTTATCCTTTTCATTCCTTTCAAATGTATATATGAGATTTTGGGGGGATGCACTGCTGTTTTCCAACATTAGTTCTTAGATATGATATACACAATAGTCAACAATAACCTTTCAGTTCTTTTCATCTAAATTACCATTTCCCCTGTCTGCATTAGGTGTCCCCTCCTCCCATATACTTTGGCTTTCCTGAAATCCACAAGCCACAGGACCTAGAGCCTGAAACACCTTTCTTCCCTTGACTTCTAAGACCTTCTTATGTTTTGCTTTTCTTCCAGTTGTAAGCACTTTTGCAATGATGTCTCTTTTGTTGGTTTTACTTCCCCCTCCAGAATTTGAAATGTGAAAATATCTCAGCATTCTTACATTGGACTGCTCCTCTGTTTATACTGAATCCTTTGGTGAAACCCCCTTCTTTCAGTTGCTCTGGCCTAAAAGGTTGGAGAATGTGATCATTATTTTCTTTCTTTCACACTCCATAACCAATTCTTTAGCAAATCCTGTGAGCTCTACCTTAGAAAAATATCTGCAGCCTGACTGGCTCTCTCACTCTTGACACCCTGGTTTAACTCCATAACCAATTCTTTAGCAAATCCTGTGAGCTCTACCTTAGAAAAATATCTGCAGCCTGACTGGCTCTCTCACTCTTGACACCCTGGTTTAAAGTTCTGTATCTCCTAGGCCACCAGCTGATCTCCATGCTTCTTGAGTCTCTGGTGTCCTCTCAGAAACCAGAATGACCTTTAAAAAGTGAAACTCCAGATTATGTCATGCACACCTCTTTTCCCACACTACGCTGGTTTCTCATGAGTTAAAAAAAGAAAGAACCACTGTCATGGCCCATAAAGTGTTGTGTAATCTGGTTATTTGGTTTGTGTGCGATCTCATTTTTGGCCACCTGTCCACATCTCACCCTGATGAAGGCACACTGGCCTCCTTGCTGTTCCTCAGAGCAATACATCTTTTGTGCTTGCTGCTCTTTCTTCTACCCCAATCCTTGTTTTTCCTCTATGTCCACAGCTTGCTTTCTCCCTAACTTAATCCCATGTGTCACCCTATTAGTGTCCCTCCCTGACCATCCTAGTAAAAGTCATGCACACTCTTTCCTATTTATTCCCATCAGACTCTGATACACACATTATTTTGTTCGTTTTATGTATATTGCATGGTGTGTCCTTATCCAAATAGAATGTAAGCCTCCTGAGAGCAGGAGCTTCACTTGTCTTCTTTGCTTTATTTCTTTAGTACCTGGAATAGAGCTTAACACTTCACATTGCTCAATACATACATGTGGGATCAATGGCTGAATGAATAATGGCCTTTGGGTCTCCCAATTATTTGCTAGGTCCTTCTTGAGAAATGTTCTTTTTCTAGTCTACCCACAGACTCTTTTGGATTTGTACTATTTACCCTTTACTGTTTACTTTAGTCAAGCACACACACTAAATCAATTTGTTCTGTCTCGAGAATAATTCCATGCCTCACCTATAGTGCAGGATCTTTGTGACAACTACCTTCTCTGATGCCTAGGAGCCTTCTGTTGCCTTACATTGGACTTGTTTTTATTGAAGCTGATCGTCGTTATCTGAAATCTGATTGTGAGTTACGGCAGAAATTACTCTATTGATTTCATTGTCTAAAATACTGCAAGTTTTTGAGTGAAGATATATTCAGGAAATTATGCTTGATGAATATTGGAATTTTATCTAGCTTCTTAATATCATTGAGCCAAATTAAAACTATTTAACTGTTGTTTCTTTTACATTAATAGTGTGTTTACATAACAGTGAAGTGGTATGAAATATATTAGAGATAAATATAAGCGATGTAAATAGTGAAATGAGTGAAAATGTGTTCTTTCATAGGTCCCAGTTGGAAAGATGAGGAATAGTGGAGAGAGCAGAAATTTCTGAAGCAGAAAGAATTAAAAGGAAAGTTGAAACAGACATTAATTTTTAGGTTGACAGATAGTAAAAATTATATAAATGGAACTAAATAAAATAAATGCAGTCAATACAGAATATTGTAATACCAGTTCTAATACATCATCCTTATTACAGCACTGACTCAATATATTTAAATCTCTTTCCTATTAAGGTTTTCAGTTTTGCTTATACCCACATTAAGCATGCTCATAGGCTTGAATGTAATTGTACTCAGGAATAACATGAATGAAAAATAAATATATTTATAAGATAATTTTATTACAGTTCATGAATGTTGTTATTTATGGAACACAATATCATATACATTCCAAGCAAAGCAAGGTCTTATAAAACAGGAGAAACGAATATAGAAAAGATCAGGACTTTAAATCGAAGTTAATCACTGTATTGAAAATTGAATTGGTTGAGAACACATTAAATATTAAAGAACTGTGCATTAATTAAAAGCTGCCATACCAGGAAGTATTAAAGATATCATCAAGTGGTATCTTTTTAAAAAAATATCCTGAACCCCCCATTACAGTATTGGAAGAAAAATAAAGCATTTCTATATAGGAACAAACGAACCCGAAGTTTCCTCCCAACCTATCAACCAAATAAATAAAGAACAGAAAAGTAACTCTTTCACTTTTTTCTGTTTGTTTCAAAGATAAAATAATTAATTGGCACACGTAACTGAAGTGTCCAAGTTTTGGTAGGATGTCTGAGACTATTACATAGCCCAAATATCCTTTTTTATTCTTCCCTATTATCAGAACGTTGATTTTATTCAGTGAGGTGATATATTTATATTAAAATCAGCAACAACAACAACCCTGTATATTCTACCTCTCTTATTGCTAGGTCTGGTCAATTACCATAGTTACGGTCAAGGAGGGGAAAGTGGAAACACCTGGGTGAGGTGTTCAGGCCTCAGCTTGAGCAACTTTGTATCCTTCATTTTTACTTTTTGCTCTTGCTCCCGCTAGAAAAGGGGAGGACATAAGTGGAACTCTGGCAGCTGTCTTGAAAACAGAATAATGGAGTCTATTAGGAGCTTGAGTTTTTGGTTATTTATTTTGTAAGAGTCTTTGTTCCAGTCCTGATTTAGCTATGTACAGATTTTCTTAATAGAAATTAAATTAAACCTATAATTTTTAAGTTTCTGTTACTAGCAGTTGAATGCAATTTCAATATTATTTAGAGAGTCTTCAAGTAAAACTTGATGAGGTCTCTTGCTTCTGTTCTATGTGGTTTTTCCCAGGTTTACTTTCCCCATGTTCTGGCTTTGTCATTAAGCTGGCTCCCCTCAGGGAAACAAGGTGACTAGGAATTCAAAGTCTCACATCTGCACCTTGTTTTGACCAGAGCAAAGAATTCTCTACTTTGCCATTAAATCCAGAAGCATCTAATAGATGAAATATAATATTAAAATTTTTGTGCAGTGGAGTTGTAAATATGTTTTTGGTAACATTTTTCATACTATTTAAATAATACAAAATTATAGTAGAAAATATAAAATACAGAAAAATATACAGAAGGATATAATCACCCATAGTTTCAAGAATAACACATTTGGGTGTATCTCTATTTTATATGTTTCTGTGAGTGAGAAAACACATATATACTGAAAAAAGGCACAGAGGTATTCTTAAAGAATACCGGACACAAATATGAACTATTTGGGAAATTAAATTTAATTGTTATTTTATAAATTATATTGCATAAAAATAAATTAGACCTGCCAAAGAACAAGGTGTTCAACATATTTTGGCATATAGCCAGCATACTGTGTAGATGTATAGGAAACTTTGGTTGAATATATATGTGTATGTGTGTGTGTGTTTGTGTGTATTTAAATGAAGAATTTCTGAGCTAGTTTTCTAATAAAAAGACTGTTGATAGGAATATGGGTATAATATGTTTGTTCAGAAAGGACACAGGCATGGCGTGTCAAGGAATCCAGGGCAAGTGAGAGGGGGGAGTTGTTCCATCCCTTGGGCTTGAAGAAGTGGCGTAAATACAGTCTGTCTGACAGCTATTTATTTCAGAATAAATACTTTTATTTAAGTATTTATTTCACCTGTGCTAGAAATGATATTGTGAGTATCATTTATGAATTGAGATGTCAAAATGAAAACAATGCAGGATTAACATTTTCAGCTGATTTTATTCAATACCCAAATATTATTAATTTTTACTGATAATTTCAAGAGAGTCTTTCCAAATAATTCACATAAGATAAACTTCTATTTTTTAATGGCAGTGTCTACAAAAGGAAGGACATATATTTTATTTATTATTGGTAGGAGAAAAGAGTAAACAAGCTTTCAAACATTAAATCTTTTACAGTATATTTTGGCAGAAACTTCTAAATGTCCCCTAGGCTTAATTGTTTCTATTTTCATTCTAGAAGTAGCAACCCACAATTTTTAGCCTGTCATATGCTCCCAACTAGACACTAGATTTTCTTCCCTTTCTCACAACTAGGTGTGACCATGTGACTAAGTTCTTGCCTGGGAAATGAGTAGACATGATTTGTGTTACTTCTGGGTTTCTCCCTTGTAATATCATTGAGTGTGAACTCCTCTTGGTCCTTTTCCCACTACCTGCAGACTGGATTGTGGATGGTTACTGGCCAGCTAGGTCTGACCATGCATACAGGGGAACTGCCTGGGGATAGGATGAGAGCAGAATAGAAATGTCTTAGTCCAGCTCCTCCTGAAAGCCAACATCTAGAGTGAATGAATTGTGTAAGAGATTTACTGGGAGAAATAATTCTGAAGGATAAAGGAATCCTGAACAAAGGAGGACTGGGCAGGAAAAGTGAGACTCATCTGAGAAATGGCAGTATGTTATTAAAACATTTCAGCCCCGATTGGTGTGGTTCAGTGGGTTGAGCACAGTTCTGCAAACTGAAAGGTCACTGGTTCGATACCAGGTCAGGGCACATGCCTGGGTTGCTGGCCAGGTCTCCGGTTGGTGGTGACAGACAGGCAACCAATCGACATTTCTCTCACACATACATGTTTCTCTCCCTCTCTTTCTCCCTCCTTTCTTCTCCCCTCCCTCTAGTAATAAATAAAATCTTTGAAAAAATATTCCAGCCAAGGTTACAGGCAGTTCTCTTGCTAAAGATACCTGTTGGGCCTGTGCTCTGCAGGAAAGGCCTTGCATTGTCACCTCAGTTGTACGCAGACATCGGTTGGCAGCATCCTGGGGTAGGTGCAGCCGCAGTTGTGGTGGATCCACCATTGGTCCACTGTGCTTCTCGCTGCGGGATATTTGAGTAGTGCAACTTCATGGCCACTCAAAGACAGACTTTGGATCCCTGTGACTAAGGAGCAAAGCTGCCTTCCCACCCCAACACAAGTACGGTACCTTGTTTTTAACTGTTTTATTAGAAGAAATCAATTCCTGTCTTTTTACAATCAGTATACTTTGAGGACTCTTTGTTATAATAACTTTCCTGTGCCCTAATACATGTATCTACTGTATTTAATTTGTAACAGAAAAATATTTTTGCCATTTTATTCCTTAAATTGTGTAAATTAGCTTTTTTGTTAATTAGAAAAATATACTTTTGTCTGATTTTGAGAGGCACTTCAGTTTGCCTGATATTATCAAATTAAAATAATCTATTTTAAGTGCTTTCTTGATTCATTGTAACAGCTGTTTTAACAGTGAAAGTGTGTTTATTGTCTACCCAGCACTGAGCCCTTCTCCACCAGCACATAACACATAGGTCTTCCCTGGGTGACAGAAGAAAATGAAGTTAACGCTATCCAACAGAAGTATAATGCAAGCCATGTATAAAATTTGAAATGTTTAAGTAATCGTATTTGAAAAAGTAAAAAGTAGGTAAGTAGATGAGATCCACTGTATGTTTCACTTAGCTCAGTAAATTCAAAAGATTATCATTTTAATATATAGGAAATATAAAAATATTCACAAAATATTTTACATCTTTGTTATTGGTACTAAGTCCTCAAAATCTAGTATGTATTTTACAAAAAAAGCACAGCTCAGTTGGATGCTAAGTTATCACCTGAAATACTAGATCTGTGTTTCCATTTCATAGTTTACCATAAAAAAGTAAATAAACATACTGGTGTCATTTTAAAAATACTTAAATATACTGAATTTAATATGTTTTAAAATGAAAATAGAAATTAATTTAAATGAAATAAAATGGAAAAAATCAGTTCTCCGTCATACTTGCACAGGTGGCTAGTGGCTTTCATTTTGGACAGCAAAGAGAAATTAAGCCCATCCCTTTTCCTCATTGTTTTTTGTTTTTTCTTTTTTTGCAGAAATCCACATTAATCAATTAGATCATCAGTGTGTGTGGCATTTCCCTTCCTATGGTAATGTTTCACAGTTGTCCCTCAAAGTTGAACTCAATATGTATGTTCTATAGTATTCAAGTGATACCTTCTCTGCTGTAACTATTCAATTCTGCCTGCCATTATAATATGGCCGAAGCCACAGATGATAATTATATGGATGAAGACAGCTGTGTTTCCGCAAAATTGTATTTTGGGGCATTGGGAAAATGCATTTTAATTAATAATTAATATTGCTCAATTATAGTTCCTATTTTCCCCCATTACTCTCCTCTGCCCTACCCACCCCACACCTCACACCTTCAATCCTATCCCCCCCATTGTCTTTGTCCCTGAGTCCTTTATACAAGTTCTTGACTTGACCATTTCCCTTCTTTCCTTCATTATCCTCCTCTGCCACCACTGTCAGTTTGTTCTTTATATCCATGTCTCTGGTTCTATTTTTCTTGCCTATTTTGTTGATTAGGTTCCACTTAGAGGTGAGATCATATGGTTTTTGTCTTTCACTGCCTGGCTTACTTCACTTAGCATAACGCTGTCCAGGTCCATCCATGTTGTCGTGAAAGGCAGAAGCTCCTTCTTTCTTTCTGCTGTGTAGTATTCCATTGTGTAAACATACCATAGTTTTTGGATCCACTCATTTACTGATGGGCACTTAGGTTGCTTCTAGAACTTGGATATTTTAAACAGTGCTGCTATGAACATTGGCGTGCATAGGTTCTTTTGAATTGGTGTTTTGGAATTCTTAGGCTATAGTCCCAGCAGTGGAATTGCTGGGTCCAACTCCATTCCATTTTTAGTTTGAGGAAATTCCATACTGTTTTCCACAGTGGCTGTGCCAATCTGCATTCCCACCAACAGTGCGATGTAGGAGGTTTCCCTTTTCTCCACAGCGTCTCCAGCACTTGTTGTTTGTTGATTTGTTAACAATGGCCATTCTGACCAGTGTGAAGTGGTATCTCATTGTGGTTTTAATTTTCATCTCTCTGATGGCTAGTGATGCTGAGCATCCTTTCATATGTCTCTGGGCCCTCTGTATGTCCTCCTTGGAGAAGTGTTTGTTCAGGTCCTTTGCTCATTTTGTAACTGGGTTTTTTGTCTTCCTGGAGTGGAATTATGTGAGTTCTTTATGTGTTTTGAAGATCAAACCCTTGTCTGAGGTAACACTGTCAAATATATTTTCCCATATGGTTGGTTCCCTTTTCATTGTGTTGATGTTTTCTTTATCCGTGCAGAAGCTTTTTAATTTGATGAAGTCTTATTTGTTTATTCTTTCCTTTATGTCCCTTGCTCTAGGGCACATATCGATGAAAATACTGCTGCGTGAAATATCTGAGATTTTCCTGCCTATGTTTTCCTTTAGAACTTTTATTGTGTCACAACTTATTTTTAAGTCTTTTATCCATCTTGAGTTTCCTTTTGTGTGGTGCAAATTGGTGGGCGAGTTTCATTTTTTTTTTTTTTTTGCATGTAGCTGTCCAGATCTCTCAACACCATTTGTTGAAGAGGCTATTTTTACTCCATTTTATGCAACTTCTCCCTTTGTCAAATATTAATTGACTATAGAAACATAGGTTTGTTTCTGGGCTCTCTCTTCTGTTCCATTGATCTATGTGTCTGTTCTTGTGCCAGGACCAGACTGTTTTGATGACAGTGGCCTTGTTGAAAAGTTTGATATCAGGTATTGTCATCCCTCCTACTTTGTTCTTCTTTCTCAAAATTGCTTAGGTTATTGGAGGTCATTTATGTTACACGTAATTTTCATGAACCAAAAAACATTTACTCTTCTTGTGATTTTTTCAACCATTTAAAATGTAAAAACTATTCTTAGCCTTCAGGCCATACAAAAACAGGCAATGAACCAGCCTCTTCTTGAAGTTTGGATTTGCAGTCTCCTGATCTATCACCTTAGATGCAAGAAAAGAAGCAAATATCTTTCAGTCATGAGAGGACATAGCATAAAGTGAAGCTAACTTTCAGAAATGGACCAAGAAGAGAGGCTTGCAGACAAATGGACTTCAAGCCACTATTGGGTTGGGTCTGAAGGCTACTTACCTCCTATTCCTCTCAGTTACATTGTTTAATAAACAACTTTCCTTAATTTAAGCCAGTTCAATTTGGATTTTCCTTTACTTGGATAAATTGTCTTACTTCACACAAAACAGTGCCCTGTTTATTTCATTGTAAAGTTCTGATATTGATGTTTGTTGTACCCAATGAACTTAATATTACTTGATGTATTTGATGAGATACCACTTACTCTATTGAAAGTGAAGACTAGTGAAATAACAATGAGTTTAGCTATGAATGGAATCTTCTTAAAACTAGCTTTTAATGGATTCATGGACGTGGACAACAGGGTGTTGATGGTGGGGGCAGGGGATGTAGGAGGACTACATGATAATGGAAAAATATAATAAAGATTATATATTTAACAGAACTGGCTTTTAAGTCTTAAAGACATATTCAAAATTAAACTATTATTTAATAAAAATAATTTTAAAAATTCAGATAAATTGAGACTCAGAGGAGTTAAGTGAATTGCTGGGATGATGTTGCTTTCAATGGCAGATCTGGGTTTTGAACTGCTGTCTACTTGGCCCCAAAGTCCAGCTCTTTTTCATGTACTATGCTGTTGTATAAAGGAATAAGTTCTGAGATGAAAGTAAGCTTTTTATTTACTAATTTATTATAGTAATTCAAAAAAGATAACTGGATTCAAATTCGAGATAGAGAAGAGTAAGTTCTACCTCAAACCAAACTGATGGATTTTAGAGTAAAAAATTATGGGTGGTATTTTTGTTCCAAAGGTCAAAAGAAATTGAAAAGTTGTCAAGATACATGTTAAAAATTTATTAGAATAATGATGACTTTTCCCCACAAATGCTTATCAAAATTAAAAGAGTATATTAATTTCCAAAATTTTATATCAAGTTAAAAACAGGTTGAATGAATCAAATGATTTAATCAACATTTGCATGAATTTCACTCTATACATTCTGGGTAAAAGCTATTGGCATATTTTTCTCCCTTAAAATTTATTTAGGAAGGCAATTTTTCTGCTTTTTTTATGATTTAAAATAAAATAATTTCTACTCTCACAATATATTTTACATAGTATTAAACAATACTATGGTTTTATTTGAACATTAGCCATAGAATAAATATTCTAAGTCATACAAATAGTAATAGCAATGCTAATATATCTTTTTATTCTTTTGTTTGAAATAAACTTTTATGATTATATAATAAAATCTTGACTGCACTGAGTATTCAAGCTTTCACAGAGTATTCTTAGCTTCTAAGAGTATTCTTAGTTTCACCCTGAAACTAAGAGCTTATCTATTTTCTTAGTAATAGAACTCATCCTCTGACTCAGTTCTTCCAGATATATTGTATGTCGATACATACTGATTCTGTAATCAAGATCCTAGGAAGAGCAACTGTGAATCCATTTGATTGCTAAGCTTAAGGAATATTGTACAGTATGTCAAAATGATTTATCAGTTAAGATATATGTGCATTGTGATTAGTAAAGGCTGCTAAAAATGCAACCAATTCACTTACACAATTTCAATTTAAAACCATTACTTATTTATTTCATATTTTACTGCCAATTAACACATTAAATTTCTCAATTTTCAACTGTTTTTAACATGTCACTATTCAATTTATATCCCAATACTGATTTTTGTACTAAACCAGCATAATGTGTAACAAGAAGAAATGGTCTAGAATTCTAGATATGAATCCAAGCCAATGAGATGCCACTTTATGCTTTTCGACAACATAAGGGTATGTTCTGAATGGCCTTCTATATACAACTTTTATTTCTCTGCCAAAATGAAGGGAACAAAATAATCCCATGGATACAGAGACCATTAAACCATTAAAATAAAATTTGTATCTTGAAGAGACTCACCCTCATTCATCATTGATTCGCTCCATGGTTCAATGAATGATCTAAATAGCACTGGAAAATTAAAATTTTATTTAGTGCTGATGAAATATTTATTTATTAAAAATGTAGTCAACTGCAATCAAATTTTTACTTCAGTCTCCATATTTGGAATTTGCTGATAGTTACTGGAAGCTGTTTGGGGATTGGAACACTCAGCACTATTGTATTGTGATCAATAATTAAATTTAGTGCTGACATGCATCTAGTTTATGCAGCAGTCTCTGACAATCCCATCTTACAAAATTAATCCTTTCCAATTTATTTAATAGGGGACATGAACAATGAAATAATTCAGATAAGTACCAATGTAGGATTATTTCTGGTCAATATTATGTTATTATAAATTGGGTCCACATACTCATTAGTAAATTAACTGTCAAATCTGAAAACAGCCTTTTTTTGTTTAAAGGTAATTATTGGTACCGAAGACAAGAAGGCACTTAACCTTGCTATACGGTTGTCCTTACACAGTGTTTTTTATTCCAGGCTATAACTAACCCATCAAAGCTGCAGAGGGAAAATAATTAGTGATATTAAATGGATGGAATCTTAACTATTACAAAGCCATAACTGTTTAAATACAGAAATTATAACTAGATAATGATAGGTGTTTTATAATCATTTGAAATATGGGTTTATTTTGGAGATGTTTCTGCTTTTGAAACCTGAGAAATCTAGAAACAAAAGAAACATTGATATAGAAAGAATTCTATTTAAGAAATATAGATTAGAAGTGGCTGATTTTTCCATTAAAATATAAATAAAAATTGCTTCTAGTTTTCTGTGAGATCTGACAATTTGTAAGTTGTTTTTAAAAAAACTGTCTTTAGAAAAATAGAGTCTTTCTTTTGTGATAGGGTGCTTTCTCACTGTTTCTAATTTTTTACCATATTTATTAACCAGTTAAGTAACTGCTTGAATCCACTAAATTGCTTGAAGAAGTAGCTTATACAAATGCATTAACTTACTCATTTTTCAACTTTGCTCTATTATTTGCACACAAATTTAACAGGGTATCGAATAACCATCATCTTATTTTATCAATGCAGGAAAATATAACTAATGCAATTATATGTTAAATATTAGTAATCCAAACAGATCTGAAGATGCAAAGCATATTGCATATACAGAGTAACTGGAATATATATATTTTGGTATCATACATATTCTATATTAGGCAAGTAAGAGGTACTATTTTTCAATGTTTGTACCAAAAGCAAATTTGATGGAGAAGTGCTGAGTCTTACTGTATTGATTGCTTCTATACCTATCAAAGAATTGAAACAGAATGAAGAGCAAGTGGCATATATTCATTCTATTGACACTGTATGTTATCAATAATCTGTATCTCAACAAGTCTCCAAATTGCATTTGTTAACTGTTTCATGTATTAACTAAATTGTTCAGAATTCACAGAGAACACTAACATGTTATCCTTATCTTGGAAGTATACTATACCTATGTTTTAGTCACTGAGCTTGTATTCAGACTATAAAGACCATGAACTAAACAGAAATAAGGAAAATTCAGCTTAAATAATACACTGTTGACTAAAATAAAATGGCTCTAGCTTATTTATCTTACCCATTCATTTTCAGAAATAAAAATGTGAAGCATAGGTATGCCTATAGAAATGCTTTATAGATATGAAAATTATTTCCATGACTTAGTTGCACTTTAAAATATTTTGATTATCTTACTGCTAAATGCAATGGCTACAGGGGTGAGATCTTTGGGACATAATTGTTTTTTTACATCATGTCCTTTGCATAACATAGCTGAGTGATCAAGGGCTTGGAAACATTTCGTTCAATTTTACTCTTATATAGTCCATAATGCATATTTGAGTTTTCTTCTTGTTTCAAGCTCAGACTCCACTGTCACTAGTGTGGTACAGTGGTTGGAAAGCTAGAGATAGAACCAGCTGCCTATGATACTTCAAGAAGGCATGCAGACTATAACTTTGTTCTCTTACATGCTCTTGATCTTCTCTTTGGTTCTGGGTGTTGAATATGCACTAGCTTACACCAATGTCCCAGTTCCAAATTGTTTCTTCTATGATTTCTAAAACTGTCTCAGCTCATTCTTTTATGAGAATGAGAGAAAAGTCCTCTGCTAATCAGGCTTAAAATAATTTTCATTATTCATTTGTGGCATTTTTCAATCGCTATCAGCATCATTAGAAATGTAGTATTTATTAAATTATTCCTTGCTTATGGCAATCTTATATAGTTCTCAAAATAAGTGAAACACAGCTCTGACCTGTACAAATTAAAAGATTTAATTTTAAAGGATAAATTTAAAAGATCTTTTAAAATTAAAGATCAATGTGCATAAATAAAGACTTATACCTTTGCAATTTGCTAAGAGTAGGTGTAAGAGGAAAGCACATTTAGGTGTAAGAGGAAAAACCTGGAAGTCCAGGAAAAGCTAGACTTTGTCCTGTCTTCATGGGTTAGTATTCATGGGCTTCGCACTGTGAAATATGAAAGGAGGACATATAAGTGGCCTCCTTTGTCAGGGAAGGGTTCTTTGGACTTGGTTGTGGACATTCTTGTGTAAGGCAGTGTTCAGTCCAGTCTGGAACTGCAGATCACCCTGGTAATGTTAGAGAAGGAGGGGTATTTGCCTGGTAAGTGTTGTTGACCCCCCTTTTCACTGGCTAGGTTTTCACCTGCACTATTCAGAGGTGATGAGGATCAGCTTATCTGTGAGAAAATCAGAGAGGTCAAGAATTTTTAGAGACAGGTTTGTTAAGATCATAACCCCAAAGCTACATTTAGGTGAAGGTTATACTGCAGTTTTGTGAAGTGCAGTTGCTATTTATAAAGCTATGCAACTAGAGTTTGGATGCTGAGCAGAATTATCAAATGACAGTTGATGAACATGTCATTCTCTCTGTTTGAAATTCTCAAATAACTCCCCATTTAATGCAGCCTAAAAGGCAAAGTCCATACAACAAGGATGCTTCCCATTTTCATGCTGGCCCTTTGTATCTCTGCTATTACCTCCTAAGTACTCCTCCCCTCACTCCTTTTGCCCCAACTGCACTGGCTGCCTGTCTTGCCCTCCCAGCATCACACCAGGCTCACCTCTTTCTCAGGGCCGTGCACAGAGCGGTTTATCCCCTTCACCATCCACAAGTCTTTGATCAACCATGCCCTGTTCCATTTTTCCCATAACACCTGTAATCCATATAAAATGTATGCTATTTCTTTTAGATACATTATAATAGATGCAACTATATATTTACACTAAATATAAGCCCAATGAAGTTGGGGATCTCTGCAAGGGTGGGCTGGCAAATGTTGAACAATCATCTCTCTGGGAAGGGAAGCCCTGACTTGTAGGCCAGTCTGTGGTACAAATGTTCCCATCACACCCATATCAAGCTACCAAAGTTTAATGACCAGCTTGCAAAATTGCTCAAAATCTAAAAATAAGCTCTCACAAACTGGTACAAGCTGGCTTCAGCATACTACTAGATTTCTGTTTTGCTCTTGGATGTGTCCCTAGTATATAAAATTGTTCCTACCACTTAACAGATATTTGATTTTTTGGAATGATTAAGTGGATCTTAGAAAGTGATCTCCAAGTAATCAGTAAAAAACATAAACCTTGCCACTATAGCTCTCTGCTTAAAATGCTTTAGAATGTAAGAATATAATATTTTCAGCAGGTTGTGTAGAGCCCGTCAAGTTTTGGGCACTGCCTACTTTTTTAGGCTTATCTTTCACCACCAATCCCTGTATTGCATTTTATAGTACTGCTAAAGAAAAAAAAAATATGGTGATGCCTTGTCCATCCCACATGGCTTTATTCCTCTGCAACTTCATATGTGTTTCTCCCAAAGCCTAAAATATCTCTTCCATATCATCTGTCTAGGAAAGAACTCACATTCTCACAAATCCTACAGATGCATATATGAACATCACACTCTCAGTAAAGCTTTTCCATAACAAGCCTCCTACTCTTTTCAGTGTGGATACAGAGTCAAACACTTCAACCCTACTACAACTACTCTTTAGCTTATAAATACTTTTTTCCACAGTTTCCACTGATTCTCTTGCTCTCCTCTGACCGGATTTTTTTGTATTAAATTCAGATTTAATTTTCATTTTTGCACTTTAAAAAATGTTTAAATATAAAGTAATATATGCTCTTTTTTAAGTACAAAAAGAGATATCAGTTAAAAGCAAACAGTTTTAAAAACTGTATACATCTACATACAGTGTTAATGACTGAAAACAATTCGGAATCTGAATTACATCTCTAATACTCAAGAAATCATATTCTGTTGTAGTTTTAGAGATACACGTGTATCTCTATCACCAGAGTGTGAGCATCTGGAGAACAGGCTGTGTCTTTTCTTCTTCCCCAGCACCTAAGACAACACCTGGCACACGAAAAGCCAAAATAAATGCTTGGTAATGAGACCAGAGAGGCCATGGTTGTTAAGACCACTGCCCCAGAGAAGAGTCTGACTATCGATGTGTGAAGGTTATTCTGGAACTATTATAGAAGCACCTTCAATAGCCAGTCTTCTTTTTTTCCAGACCATAAAAGATACAGCTATAGTAATACTGACTTTTAACTGTCATCCTGGCTCTCATTAGAGGAGATCTTGTTCGAAAAAAGTTTTCAAGTGCTGCTGATGAAGTGGGTTCAGAACCCAGATGTGAAGTCCATAATGTACTGAAAGTATGTGATCTTATACTTGATTAAATGTTCATGGAAGATTGCTGGATAAAGGTACCTCATTAGACAGAAACTCTGTATCACACTTAGCTTCATAGTGCATAAATGAGGTGACTGATTCAATGTGCATAATCTGAAGATTTAGTTTACAGAATTTAATATCCTTGGAAAAGAAAGGGAGGTTAGACATGGAGCAGAATAGCTGGATTTGAATCAGCCTTATAAACCTTAGTGGTCATGAGATTCGGCCAGCCCTTCATCTTCCCAAGCTACAAATTCTCAGCTCTGGAGAGATAAGGATAACAGCTGCCTTAAAGTGTAAAGGCCAGTATTATTGCTTTAATTGTTTTTGTAATTACATAACACTTCTACATGCCAGACACCATCCCAAGAATTTTACAAACATTGGCTTTTTTAATTTTCTTGACAACACTTTGCATTATGCACAGTTTCCATTAGAGTCATTTCACAGATGAGGAAACCAAAGCACATACATCTGCTTGTCCAAAGTCACCCAGGGCATAAGCCATGGAGCCAGCTCTTCAACCTAGGCTGTCTGTGTTCTAATCCACCATGTCATCATATTTTTGAAAGAATTTAACAAAATAGAGCTTTGTAAATTAAAAGTTCAATTATTATGAATTAATTTTTTAGTATCACTGTTTAGTTCCTTTAAGTTGCTTTTTCTCCCAACTAATAAGCTGTAGGGCCGAACATGAAAATAACCCTGGCTGCTGTGATTTAATATTTTGTGACAATATTGTTGTTATTACAAATAATAAAATGTTATGTGAAAAGCAGAATTTATCTTTGCCCAGAAGTAAAGGACAGAGGGTAAGTAGGGGTCAGTGTGGAGAAAAGTCCAAGCTGACTCATAAACCTTTAATAATATTATGCTCTCAAGCTCTTTGGTCAAATGTGGGTTTGGAAATTATTTGATAGCTATTAGAGCTATTCATTTCCAAATTCCATTTGTATGTAAACTAAAATGAAACAGGCAGCCTGGCCATTTGGCCTGTGTCACACTGATTTTCTCTGCTCCCCACGCATCTCATGTTTGAGAATTTAAACATCTCGGAGAGTTAGTTTAGTTTTGCTGATATTGAATACCTAGAAATTGTCTTATTAAATAATTTAATATGATGGCAGGACATTATTTGAAAGATAGCAACCTGATAAGTCAATAGAGATAACTTTCAGAAAATTCTTATAAGAATCTCCAAGTGAATAATAAGATGAATAAGATAAAAGTTTTTCAATATGGAGTAATGCAAGGTAAAACTTTGAGAGTAAAATAATCCAAACTAGATTTACAGGGTTCTGGACTCATGATGACCCTCAAGAGTTATTAAGATTCAGTTAAAAATCAAATTTAATTTAATACATTACTATAGTAAAAATGTCCAATGGAATGATAACTATAGTATAGAAGGATATTGGCAATGAAAATAAAATTCAGTTGTAGAAATCCTGGTACTTAGCAACTTGTAATTGTTGTTACTGTATCTTAGGAAAAACGTAATAGAATCCTAAGAGACACAGGGGAGAAGAACAGAAATCATCAGTGGAAGCGAGCCACTAAGGCCATGGGTTAAGAAAAGACCTAAAGCAGATGTGCATTCACCATTTCAATGATAAAGACAAAAAAGTGACCAAAATCTTTGAACCCATTTAAGGAAGAAGGGGAGAGAGGAGTGTACCTCTTGAAACTTAAGAGAAATATGTTTAGAAAAAGTAAAACAAAGGCAGTTTAAAGGATTTAGTATCCTGATGCTGAAAATTGAAATAAATTTAAGATAGACCTAGATTAATCCTTAAATGAGAAGTCTAAATTGGATTGACACAGAAATGAAAGTATGGATAAGAGGTATTTTGATATTTTGAAGAAAACTAGCATGACATACTTTTACACGATGTATCTCAGTTTTTCTATAAGAAAAATAACTCTGGGTCTAATTTAATGGGAACAGGCTGGAGCTCTTTCATCACACCAGGCTGTTAAAATATTTTTATTCTTCCGTTTTGGTGCATATGCTCGTTATTGATATGACCCCAAGATTATTATATGTCACAATTGGTTTAAACTAGATTTTTATGGTTATGATAGATTTAGGACATTAAAATTTGAAAACCACCGTAAATACTTTGAGAGGTGATAGAGATACTTCTTAACTTTGAAGTAAGGCAAATTTGATGGTCAGAAATTAGATGGAAAGCATTAGATTGAGAAAAATTATTTATTAGGAAGAGAAAAATGCAGTGGCTTTGGAGTTACATTTTAATCTGCCATGTGCTTCTTAAATGTTTGTGCTTGGGCAAATTAACATTCTATTTTCTATGAAATAAAGTGATTATTAGGATTACATGAATCTATGTAAACTTTAAATATTGGCTAATAATCATATTGATGACTCTAAGCATAAAAATTTCATCAAGCAGACAGCTGGGGAGAGGGTGGCAGAGAATATTCAAAATACTCTGAGTATATGAGTGTATTTGGAGAAGGAATTTTAGACACTGTCCAAATTAAGTATATTATTTTACAGTTAAGGAAATGGCATCCATAGAAACTGAGAACTTTTTTCCCCTCTTATTAAGCACTACAGTTCACTCAGTGCAACCAGTGAAATAAGGCATCTGGAGAAGGATTAGGTTTTCTAAAATGTTCTCTGAAATCAACTTGCAGACAGATTTCAAGAATAGGAAGGTAATTTTAGAAAGAAAGCAGATTTGGCTCATAATAAAATGAATTGTCATTTATCAATTATGTATCATACTCCAGGTGCTTCTTGCACATAATTTTTTCTAATCCTTGCAATGACCAATTTAGGTAGGCATAATTATTATCTTCCCTATTTTACAGATGAAGGAACTGAAGTACCCAAAGGTTTAGTGATCTGCTTAGGTCTTACATCTAGTAAACGGCACCAAGATTTTGAGTCTAAATCTGATAAAGTCAATAGACCACACTCTTAACTCTTTTCTACTGTATTGGAAAGGAAAACAATAATCTTGCAGAAATGTCACTTCATTAGGGTTTTCACAGAGCCGACACTTAGAGATAGGTCAAAATAGATAATGTAGGCATTTTCTTCCAGATAGAATACTTGGTTTCCATTTTCTTAAGGTAAAATAAAAGTATTTGAGTAGGGCCTAGTGCATTATTGCCATCTGCCTCTTTCCCTTCTCTATAAAGTGTGGTTAATTATACTTCAGCAAGATGTTTAGAAACTTAATTAATATTATTGCTTAGAAATTTTTAGATTAATGACCCAATTTTGCTCATATTAAACACATCTGGACCTGTTTTACTGAGCTCTTATGATTCTTGGAAAGAATCTTATTCATAACAATCTCAATTTCCTTTTAGTTATTAGCATAATTAAGTATTTGATTTTACACCGACTGGGTGTAAACATCTAGACTGGGTACTAATGGTTCTAACACATAATTCCTGTCTTCAAAAAGCTTGTAATATATTTTTGGATAGAAGATCTTTCATTGTATAAATAATAATGTTAAATAACAATTGACAACATTCAGATAATGCAATCAGAAATGAAATATAAGTTGTTAAAATAGCACAAATAAAACATCTACCTAAACTGAGAAAAGAAATATTCTAATCAACAGAGTTATGAAAAACAAATGGATACCTTTGCCAAATAAAGTTACAGTGTCATATACATGTTAAAAGAGAAGAATATAATTTAATATCAGATTGTTCCATTTTATTGAAACTATGCAATATGTTTGAATAAAAGCCACCAACCTGGAATGCCTGTGGCATCAAGGCAAGGTCATTTACTGTGAAATGGGTGATACACCAACCAATGAGATTTTTATATTTTGCTGTGAAGCAATAGGAAGAAATTGAGAACAGTGGGAAATTGTTGCAATTCTGTGTGAAATTCATAAGCAACAACTGCTAACTTATCTTATGTTAGAAACTTAAAAAAAGAGGGAAATTATTTGCAGGACAAAGGGTACTAATCATAACTAGTGCAAATTTTCAGCAGACTCTGAGAATGCATAATCCCAAATATTTGTTTTCCAAAATTTCAAAATAAATTTTCTATGAAGGACACATGGACAAAAACTAGGGGGGGAGTGGAAATGGGAGGGAGGTGGGGAGGGCTGGGGAGTGGGCTGGGATGGCAGTAAAAGACAGAAAACTGTACTTGAACAACAAATAAAATAAAATAATAATAATAAAAAAACAGAATGTGAAAGAATGTGAGAAAATTTTCTGCAAAGAGGATTTTACTGTAAACAAGTTACTAGATTTTGCATTATTACTCTAATTTGGGATCGTATTTATAAGAAAAAAAACTTAAAATAATTTGTCCAATTAACCCAATTCTAGTATATATATAGAACAAAATAACAACCTACATTATACATTTAATTTTGCATTTTTGAAGGTGGCAGTTAGGCCTTATACTTAGACCTTCATTTATTACCATTGTCTTCTAACTAATTCAAAGAAGTAACATAATTTGAAGATCATGATCTCTTGTGCATTGCTGCCAAATTACATCTTTTAGTTGGCAACCATTGTACTTATCGTTTCCAACATGAAAACACGCTATTAATTAGATCACTGAATCAACTCCCCTGTTGAGAATGAAAATGATCTCCAGGGAATGAAAAGAAAACTAACCTGTCAGTGGAGCACATTTCATATGGGAACCCATTTCCGTAGGAGACTGTGAATCCACCCCACCCTGAGTGCCCCTTTCTGGAATCCCTTAGAAACAGAAAGGTTGCCACTTTTCATGAAAGATCTGGGTGCGCTCATGCTTGGTGGCACCAGGAGAGAGACTTGCATACTTACAATTGGGTATAAGTCTGTATCTTTGCATGCAGAACATTGTATCATTATTCTTGCTGGCCTGTCTCCCCAGCCAGGATGTGTGTTCCAAGAAGGCAAGGGCTGAATCATATTCATCTCTGTATTTTAGCACTTGGCAAAATTTATAGCATATATTGTTGGGGATTAAAAAATGTTTGTAATAATTCTTGGTTTCTGGATAAATTTTCCAATTCTGTATTAGTATCTAAATAAACTACTATTTAGAAATAATTTCTGTATGTGAGATATGCATATTGCTCAGGACCACATTCTCATTTTTCTGATTTTCAGAGTGTGTTATTCTCCACTTCTACATAGAATATGTACTTTAATTTATATTCTATAATCTGTGTTGTATAACACATAGAAGAGAATGAATGATTATGTGTTCTAAGAATAATATTTATTCCAGTGAAATTTATCCCAGAGTTATTTTCCTTTTATTTTAATATCCTTTAATTTTATCTATAACAACAAATTCAAGATATAGATTGACCAACTGTAGCCAACTTTTCTTCAGCCATGAATTTGTCAGATATGCTTCTATTTTACTCATAGAATGTTCCTGTTGTTACAGGAAAAAAGTTCTCTGCATCTTATAGGGAGGTTTAAAGCATAATCATTAAAATTTTAAAATAAGAGCAATGGCTAAATTCCAAGCCAATAAAAAAGCTACATGCTCTGCATGATTTTTAATGGCTATATAGTAACAGGGACGCTATTCAATTATGACAATTTTAGTATATTTGGTCTTTAATCTCCTTTGCTTCTCTTATTACCAGATACTAACATGATCAGTTTAGCATAATATGATTTTTATTTCATTATTTTCAATATTTTTCTCCTTTCAAAACTTCAAGTGAATGCTGAGTATTTTTTAATCACCACTGGGGGTCTATCAACTTAATTTTCTTATAATAATAAAGTCTTTGGTCTAGAAGACTTGAAATTATTGACTGCTTGAGTCCACCACTTCCAGGTGAATCATGGTCATCTCTATTTTAGAGGTCTGAGACTGAAGCCCAAAATGGTAGTAGAGCTAAGAAAGGAAGAGAAACTACATGCTATGAGCAACTTTTTCCTACTCATTTTTTCCCATCTGACAGCTAGTGTCCAGTGAAATACATCTTTTTATTACCTACCTACCTTCCTCTTAAGCTTCAAATACGCTTTTTAAAAAAAATCTGTTCAAATACCTATGGTATTTGGTGCCAGGCTTTTTGTATCTGCTACCACTTTAATTCCTTAGGCCTTTTGTCTTCCTTTTAATTAAATGAGAAGATAGAGAGAATGAAGATTGTGTGTTACTATGCATATTCCATTATCAAAGATTTAACAACATCAGAAATCAAGGTCTTACACATTTTAAATGTCTAATATTATAATACTTTATGTAATGGGAACCACATGAAGATGATTATTACTATTGATAATTAAAGTGTTAACCACTGAATCCTTGGGTATATATTATATCACTTGCAGCATTAGAAGGAAAATTTAAAGAACTGAAAATATTCAAATACTCTTGGAAACTTCATGTGATTTCTTTTTTATTGATTGAAACAAAAGGAGAAATCTGGGGCCACTTCAGAATTACATTGAAATATTTAGCTCTCAGATAATTTAGGCATTAAAATCTTCCTAGTCAACACATACTGGTTATGGTGATGTCCATATCATGGTGAAAACAAAATACCTGAGGTGATTTCACGTAAGCCCATCATGAATGGCCACAGAAGTTCCTAAGAAGGATACAGTCTGTTCTAACTACTAAGGAAAACTGTATGGGCTTGGGTGTGAGGACCTGTGCCTGAACAGGTACACATTTCCCATCTGCACTGAAAATTGCTATATTCTACATGTCCTTACTAGACCATTTGGACTAGAAAGTTACCAAAAGGGTAATAAATTCTCAGTAAAATCCTCACATTCTTGGTTCTTATCTTCAGAGTAGCAGATCCAGATATTGGATTAGTAAGAGCTCCAGAGGTGTTTATAGTCAGGTGTTAACTAACTAGAATTAAACAAAATAAAAATAGGGATGTATCATCTAGGATTTCCACATATACAAATACAATAAATAAAAACTTTGGCCATGACTAGAATTCTGAATCCTCTTAACTTGTCAGCAAGTCCATAAAATTTCAAATCATAAATATGGGAAATATGAATTTAGAGCAAGAGATTTTAATTGGATCATCTTGAGAATTAATAAGATACTTCCCTTTATGTGGTCAAAACTTGTCGAAGACGATTACGAGTAAGATAATGCTGGAGATGCGCTGACATATTCACGATAATTTTTTTTGAAGGATTCAAACTTGCACTCAAATCTTTGCTTAGAGTATTCTTCTAAGCAGTTTAAGCCACCCTGGAAAGGTAAGATATATATTAAAACGTATATTGACCTGGAAACTCAATTCATCAAATTTTTCCAAGTGTACACGCTAGTCATTGTGAACTTTATTTCTATAAATGAGTGATCTATTCATGACTTGTAAATTTTTATTGATAATACCTTTTCCCCCTCAAGTATTTACACTCAGTGTCCCAGGTGTGATTTCACTTTGTTTTCCCTGTTCCAGAAGAAACAGGAGCAGCCTATTTTTTGTCCTATGCACCTTCAGTAGGCTTCTATAGCTTTATAAATAGCTTTCTACCAAATGCATGTTAATTACAACATGAATTCCTCTTAGTCTGGTCTCCCTCAATCTTACTCCACCAGTGTTTTTTTTCTACAATATGTCCTACTAATTGATTTTTTACTTTAATTTTTTTTTTTTTACTAAATCTCAGAGATTCTGGCACCCTGTCTCTAAATTCCCAAAACTCATTTAATCTGATCCCTTTGATCAGGGGGAAAATGTCAGGAATATTATGAGATAATTTAGTAGTTGCAAAGCGATGGCACATACCCAGGAAGACTTGGAAGTGGATGAGTTAGAGTGTTAGGTTCATTTTAAGACTGGGAGGAAAGGCTAATTAGGGGGAAAAACTAACCACTGAACAGGTAGAAATAAAACTTTTTGAGATTATGCTAGAAAGAGTCTGGTACTCAAGCCAATCAGTGATGAAACAATAGAAGATAGAGAGATAGAAACAATACCACCTGGGAACAGTAGATAAAATTCTGAACCCACAGGCTTTGAGAGGCGTGACACATCCCTTCTCCTTAACCTACCCTGCATTAGGGAAGGTTGAGGGGAAGTGCAGCAGTTCCAATGGAGTGCGGGGAATAGCCCTCAGGGCTAGAGAGCAATAATTGTGGAGATGTTTAGTTGTTTTTTTCTACTTTTGTAATTTTGACTTGAGCTAGCATTGATACAACTTTAGCTTCTATTGACTTATATAATGATAGGTAAGAACAGAAAAGAAAATGCCTGTATATTTATGAGCTTTAAGTTAGCATTTCTCAGTCAGTTAGGATAACCTCAGTCATGAGGGATCAATGACCCTAACCTAATAGAATGTGCCCTGTTACAACATGCCCAGTGTTAAAAAGCAAAACTTCATGTAAATTTGTCTAAAGGATAAGTTTAATATTGTGTTGTAGTAAATATCCCAGAGTCAATACTTCCAGATATGGGATATTTCTCCCCGGACCCTGCCTCCATCTGCCTATCTGCCCAACCCTGTGAGAGCATACATGTGCAAACACACATCTTTGTATACTGAACACCAGATGAACTATGTCTTCTGCTTCTACAGCCTCCAGAATCAATGATAAACCTTGAATATTACAGATGCTTAAAAATGGTGGTGGAGGAAGATAATTACACTATTTAAGTAATTTGGTAGATCTCTGGGATTCCTCAAGACCAGAATCAATAGGTCTAGTACAAAAGGATATATTTAACAATATTTGCTATGGGACATCAGTTTGCTAAATTCTATCCCTGTATAAAGTTTATTTACTAGAAAATGAAAATTATGTATTACTACAGTTCTATATTAACTTAGTCTTACAAAATCATGGTCACTTAGTTATAGTTTAGTGTTTTCTTTGACTTTTATGGGGTTCCTAATAAGAAAGAAACAGATAAGAATTATTTCCATATTTTTATGTTATTGCCAGTACCAACTTAAAGGGTCTATGTAAGATTTTTTTAGAATTTAATGCAAAAAGTTATTTCCTATAAATTTAACATTCTTCTGTGTTATATTGAATCAATGTATTTCTCTTTTTGCCCTTGCTTCCCAGGAGTTCAGAATTAAAATATATGCAAATTACAGTATTCCTGTACACTGGTGTACTTATTTCCTCTTTCCCCTTCTCATCAATTTCCTGTTTTAGCTTTATTAATTTTATAGCAATATGTCATTGCACTATTTTTCTGCAGTTGTTTTCCTTTTGAGAATTTCAATAATTTTCAAATCATTTTATGAAGGATAAGAATTATAAACCAAAAGAAATTTGTAAAGCAAGTATGTTACTCTTCTTTAAAGAAACCAATAATGGTAGGATTTTTTAAAATAAATGATTTTCACAGAATTAACAAAGCAAACTAATGCTTCATTAGAACTTATTAAATCTCCTCTGATTGTCTTGATAAGCTACCTCTCTGACGAAGCTGTTACCAACTCTCTTGTTTGAGTCTGCAGTGCTACAAAACCATGGCATTAACCCAGGTATCATGTTTAAAAACTCCCATTTATCTTACTTGGAAATTAATTTTAAGCTTATTTGTAACTATTTAGAGATTTTCACTTCTAGGTCACTTGTCCAATATGCCAATATGCTGCTTAAAGAACAAAAGCTTAATTATAAGCCTTCTTGGGTGTTACTCTTCATTATATAACGAGTTCCTATTCTCAGAAGCAGGGTTTTCTGATTGGCTGCTTCAGAAGGACCAATATACAACAAAATGTTGAAGGATAAAGACAATCGTCAATAATTTCTTAGCTAATTATTTATAACATTATGACACTTCTTTCTAGCAATTATGTTATTTTATGAAGTAAATAGGTGATAGAATTGTACCTTATCCTTGACAAACCCCTTATTAAAATAGTTGGCATCTTCATTAACACCACACACACACGCACACCCTTGAATATCATGCTCATGCATGAGTACAAGAGTGAAAGGTTGTCCTTCAACTCAGGAACAATGCTGGTTACCACTACTGTCCAAAGCAGTTAGTCGAGAGAATGAAATGCTAGGTACAAATATGAAAAATAAGTGACAACACTATTATTGTTTACCCTTTATGTACCATCAACATCCTGTAGTTGATTTTAGGCAGGGTTGCAGTGCCTTTTGTTTAGGTTAGATACTTAATTTGCATCATCTGTATTTACTCCCTAGAGGGAATCTTTTATACCTGTTTCCATTTTCCATTTTTCTGGTGCTTGTTATGTTTCCGAATAATATGTTTAACAGATTTGTTTCTTGATGGAGCTCCCTTAGATATTATTGGTTACTACCTGCTATAATAGATGATGATTATTTATATCACCCCCATTTTTTACATCACACTAATAGCAATATGTCACTATGTTGGGGACCAGCTTTCTGCTACAATTTAAACAGAATATTTATATTTGGGTGTGGGTGTTCCTTCAGCAGTAGTTACATACTTTGATATCCTTAAGAATGATTTAACTGCCATAGTTTCCCCACCTTCTTGACTCCATACTTTTGTACTTTATCATTTGTTTGATGCTATTTAAATATAATGTGTGAACCACTTTATGTAGAATTATTTGCACATATATTTACACATACATGTTTATTGTGTCATTACGCACAGGGTGTCCCAACATGGTAACTGTGATTATTTCTGCTAGTGGCATTTCATATGATTTTTCATTTCTCAGTGATTTGAAAGAAACTCTTCTGCAGTACATTTTCTACTTCAGGCCTTATAATTTCTGTGTCTAGAGGCTTGATCTGAGACTTTTTTATATCATCCATGCCTCTACCTAGCATTTTCAACCTTTCTTCTAGCTTGTTGAATATATAAAATACAGTTTTAGTATTTTTTAAAATGTCCTTGTCCACTCATTTTATATGCTGTGTCATCTGGGGAACAGTTCCAGTTGACTGATTTTTCTCCTTATTATGTTGTGTTTTTCTTCTTATTTGCATACCTGGTAGTTTTTTCTATTGTCTAGATGGCAGATATTATAATTTTTATACCTTTTATGTGTGATAAATACATATATTATATATAAATTATGCATGTTGAAATATATAGATCATATAAAAACACATTTTTACCTTTTTAAATAATATATATCTCACACAAACAAGTAAAATTGCAATAACTGCCCATTATTGTATATATATTTAGTCCTTTTCAGCTTATTTGGACTTTGTTCTAGAATGAAGCTATCGGGAAACAGTTTGATTTTCCAGGTCTTGCTTTTACATTTGTAGGTGGGACCTGGGGAGGTATGGCAGGCTGACTCTAAGCACATCAAAGCGCACATCGTAGGTCCACGGAATTCTTGATGGCTGGACTGGAAAAGATTTCATGAGTCAGGATGATTTAAAACTTAAATGTGTCTGTCACTGAGAAGGATATCAGCTAAATGCAAAATTTTAAATTCTGGGTAGATTACTACTTTGAATTATTACCTGTTTTCTTTTCCTGTTAAACTGACAGCAAAGCCACAACATAAGTCTAAGAAAACAAATATGCAAATAAAGATTTTTAATCTTAGTAGCCAACTCAATAGCTTTCTCTCAGCTGGCCCCTCTCTGTAAACTCTTCAGCTTTTTACACTTAAAGACCTGCCTGAACAAGAAAGCACTCCCAGAGAAAATCAAATTGGACAGAAGAAAATTATGTGGGTATCAGATTCAAAGTTCCTCAGTACCCCAAAGCCAATAGTTACCAAAGCCTACTAGAGTTTCTTATAGCTCCTAGAGAAAGATTCCCTATCCTTTTTCTCATAAGGTAAGTATTCTACTCCTTCTGCTCAATCTTCTGATTTTTGTGGTGTCTCTCACTCTGATCTTAGAGTAGATGGTCTGGCAAAATGGAAAGTGAAGAGGGGTTCATGAGAACAAAATAAGGAAGAAATCAATGCTGTATAGATAGATATTATTGATATGTGCTTTTTCTACACAGTTATATGATTTCCTTTCAAACATAGAAGAAACAAAGAAAATGTTATGTCCCAACCACTTTGGAATTCACCAATATGACTTTGTGTGTGTGTGTAAATTAATATTGCGTACATATTTTTGTAAACCCTGTAAAACAACATACTTAATAGGCTTTGACAACAGTTGAATAAACTGCTTTTTATAAACCAGATTTTGTATTTGGTAAACATAGAAATAAAGCTTGTGCTTTTTTGAATAGTACTTTTGCTTTCCACAGAAAGAGTCTCTGCAAGGAGTCAGCCTGCTGCCATGACACAGCCCTCTTTGTGGACAGGAGAGTGCTGTCTGCTGGATGTTTTATAACAGGGCTAATTAAGTTCAATCACAAATCCTCTTTACTAAAGATTTCATACTGAAATATCTCTAAACATGCAATAGGACACTATTATTGAAAGTCTTTGTTTCTAATCACAATGCCAGGGTGATAATTAAAGACAGTAGAAAGTGCCCTCACACGGGTGAGGATTAAGAACCCCTCGCTATCTGCTAAAACACGGGAAGGAGACGTACTTGGGGAACAGTGCTCTATGGGCACAGACTCCAGGAATGCTTTTTTGTAATAGTCTAGAATCCAGATACTATATTCCAAAGTTGATATATGTTACTATTTAAGCATTTCTGTTAATGTTATTCAGAATATAAATACATACTTATTATGTGACAGAGCCTTTCTTTTAAAAATCCTTCTGTTTATAATTACCAATCAAATTCTCAAAATAAAAATCCATTAGGTGTTGGAGCTGATCCTATTATTATCATCATTATTAAAAGTATTATGTACAGGCTATGCTAAAATATTTGTCTTGGGAGGGCTATTGTTAAAAATTAGTGTGCTAGATTACATGAAAATATTGCAAAACCAATTCCGGAAAGATTAATGTTGGGAAAATAAAATGTACCTTAATTGGAATCTGTTATATTTTGCATGCCTGTTTTAAAGTCTTCCTTCCACAATTTTTAAATAAAGAAATTTTGTTTTGATACCTACGAATCTCAGCCCAGGCATTTTCGCACATTCTCTGTGAAGTCAATTTAAAAGCACATTAGCAGTGCATGTGGATTTAGTCAGGGAATCAAGATGTGAAATTTTGAGCATATTTCTACAAAGGTAGACTCTTCAAATAATGACTGTGAAAGTAATTTATTCCAGCCAAACACAGTTCCACATATTGTTAACAGTGCTATGTGCTTCAACTCATTTAACAGCTTTTTAATTCAGTAGTTATTCAGATTTAATAGAGCCATTTCTTCATCATTTTGCATTTAGTGATAAATGGTGCCAGAATTTATGATAAATTAAACTGCAGAGGACCATGTTCAAGTTATCTTAAAGGGTTTTACATAAAAGGAATCAGCACCTATTTTATTCAGAACAGCCACCTGAAAGTTAACATGGGGAGAAGAGCTTCTTACTGGGTATAAACTATGAGATCTATTTGAAAGTTAAGTTTTAATTATACTTTTCCCTCACCACTTACCATTGGCAGTGGCCATCCAGCTGGGGGACTGGCAACACAGATGCTTTAAACTAGGGGTTCTTTCTTGTTTTAATATTGATTTAACAAGTGGAAGAACATTCAGGTGGAAGCTTTGATAAAAATCCTGACATAACAAGCTACCAGATTCAGGGGGGCAACTTTTTAAAAGTTTGGTGAAGAGATGAGGCACCAAGGGGCTTTGGAAGAGATAAATTGGGCAGGGCCAAGTGGTAGGAGAGAGGAAAGGTGTACTTGGACTGCCCTGCCAATTACTAGCCCTATTATCCTTTCTCCTTCCTACTAATGCACTGGCTTAAAAGCTACCACAAAGGCAGATGACAAGCTGAATTCACAGGCCTCTTCTTTTCCCTCCTTTCCGTAAGCACATTTTGAAAATGAGAAAAAAAAAAAAAAGTGATTCCTTGACTAAAGTATCGAAAATAGTTTGCACCTGTTAACTCTACCATTTTCCCAGACATGTTAAAATGTATAAACTAGCTTAATTAGGTTTTCCTCCTGCTCCTCTGTACTCTCAGGCAGGCAGGTTAGTCAAACAAGAAGAACTGTAGGAGGACAGAGATCAGGATAAAACTATGCAAATGAAAAACCGCTCTTAAGGTTAAAAACCTTTAGGCCACTTTTGACAACTAATGAGAGACCAGGGAGAACCCGCCCACAAACATGTTTATTTGCAATGGAAGATATGTTTCGGTTCTCAAAACAATCAGGAATTGCATGCATGTGCTCATAACTCTGCAGGCAAAACCTTGGCAAGGGTATGAGGACTGCAACATGCATTTCTTCATTTGCAAAATTAGTACTTCAGTTATTTATATATGGGTTTTTGAGTTAGAATTTTCCTGTTACTTCATGATTGTTATCATTTTATCCATCCATTATGAAGTCCTTTAAATGGGAACCTATTATGTGAGAGGTGCTTGGCATACGAAGATGAAAGACACAATCTCTTCTGCCCAGAAATACCTAGTCTGGTGTATAATAGTAAGTAGGCATTGAAGGAAATTCTCCTCTCACCAAACTGGAAGAATTAGTCACGAGCTGAGTGAGTATTGAACTACCAAAAGGAGTATTTGCTAGGTGACTTTCCTGTAGGAAAGTCTAAATATTTTTGAAAAGCAGCCTAAAACTCCCTAGCCTTACCACATACCTCTGTTTGGCCTCTTATCTTACTGTTAGTTTGTGTGTGAATTCACGTGTGTACATTTTTGTTCTCTCTGTAGCTTTAGCCACAGTATTAAGTGCTACCTGTGTTCAAGCAGTGTGCTAGGCACTTTATATACCTCACCCTGCTTAATAAAGGAAAAGGAATGATGGACTGAGAAACTGGTGTTCTAATCACAAAACTAGAGGTAAATCAATTTGTATCTATGTTTTAAGTATTCGAAATGAAAAAAGTTCACTCTGAAGTCCTTTCCTGCCCTAACAGATCTATAAAATTGTGATAAGTGATGTTTTCCTAAGTGTTTCATGAGAAAAAGTTTAATACCTAATATTGTTAACTTTCTCACTTTCTCTGTTCTGTGGATACTTGTTAAGAGAAAAAGGATTGAATAACAGACTACTTAAAAAATGAACATCATCTTTAACAGATGGATTAAATTGTTGAACTAAAAATGTACTAATTCTTTATAAAAACTATAAAATAATATGTGTGTAAAAATAATTTTCCAATATAGAAACATTTTTTTATTTCTTAGTAATTTCCAAAAGGTATTTCTTTAGCTACACATTTTTAATAGAGGAATATTTGGCCCTTAATACAATAATTTTAAACTCCTAAAATATTGGTATAATTTTTATCTGTAATAAAAATGCCAATTTCAAGAGCATCCATGGACATGCTTAACCTGAAAATAGAACACTGAGCATTTCTACTCATTTAATTGCCCACCGCACTGTCCAGAGCCATTCGCCAGCTTCTTGTGTATGCGGCTTGTTATATTTTTTTCTGCGCTGTTTATTCCACAAAGGGCAATTGCAAAAGAGTTAGAAGCACTTTTCAGTGGTAGGCCATTCTCTAGTTTAAGTTCATGCCCCTTGGTTCTCATATTTAACAGAAGCTCAGATAGCCTGCAGCATCTGTCCTTTTGGTTCCCTTCAGGATTGTGTACATTTCTTTGTCATATCGTCATTTCTCAAACCACAGATTTTCTTTAAATAGCAGCCCTGTCCCAATAGAATTATGGTGAACCATAATGTTATAATTTAAAGAATATTCCACCTCAAAGTACATTGCCCTAATTGACTTATATATTTGAGACATATATTTTATTGTGTTTCACTGCTAAGAGGAAGTAGAGTATGACCATGCTTCTGCAAGGAAATACAAGAGGAAATGTTAATTGTTTATTTTCTCTCCGTATCTGGTTAGTGTGATCAATTTCATTGATTATGTAATAACTTCTCCCAAATAGCAAATTTGGCAACCACATAAAAGGTAAAAAAACAAAACCAAAAAATGAAACATTTAGCTACTTATTTTTATAAAATAGTATTTGCATATCTTTTTAAATAGCATTGTGTCGACACATTCCAGATAAATTACAAATGTATACATTCATGCACTCTCCGTAAATAAATAAATAAATAAACACACCACAGTTTATGTCTATCACTTAGAATAAAACAGAAACTCTAGAAACACGACATTCACCTTGATTTCACCTCATCTGTCCCTGAGTTAGAAAGGTTACCCGTAAAGATGATAATTCAGAAGGAGCTTATTAGAATTACACGCTGTTGTTTGACCTAAGGAAAATTTGACACTATACTAGATTTTAGATTTTAAGAACCAGCATACTGTTTTCCACCTTATTTTTTACACAAATGCCAAAAAATATCTGTAGAAGATTAAACAATGTTTCACTCTTCATCTGGAGGCTGTGGTGAAGGCTAACAGGGTCTGAAGCTTGTTACTTTTTAAATGTTCGGTTTTTCTGTAGGCACATTTGTAAATGGAGAATTCTTTGGAGATTCTACTTTCCCAGTCTCAGGGGTTTTAGTTCTTTCTTTCACAATGAATTACAAAATGCCATTTAACTTCAAGGTTTCTAATTGTGCAACTGCACTGCTACCCACCTCATTATTGACCACCTTTCCTTGTTTTTTGTTTCACCAGCAAGATTCTCACCTTGCTGCACTTTCTTTCAACTTGACCATCAATATATAAAGTAGAGAAATCTTTCTAAGTCCTGATGCTTACAGCAGCATTTCACTTATCACTTCTTTCCATCCTCAGAGGAAAGCTTTATCTGAACTGTCTGAAGTGGCTGTTGCAGGTGTCTTCACTGCTGTTACATGGAAGCCTTTTTTGAATACTATCATTGAAAGCTTCCTGAAGCTCAGAAAAGTATTGTCAGTTTGGGTCAACAATATTTTTGTTTCTTTGCCTCAGTGTCTATCTCTCCCTCCCTGCTTCTGTGCTCTATTTTTCCCTCCTTTTAAATATGTGACAATGAAGTTGTTGGTAGTATTTCTATTATACTACCACAGGAAATATTTGAACAAATCTGAATATACTTTCTTTTGGGTTCTATAATCTAATTTCTGTAAATTACTATCATTTTTTGACCGCCATAATCATTAAATATATTCACTTTATTTAAACATCTATGTTTATAATATATATAATTTATACATATTTTTAAAATACATACATGTTTAACCTAAAATAAATGTGTATATATGTATGTATACATGTATATATTTTCCATTGTAGAAAGAATGTGATTTTGCTTATCTCTACTAAATATAAATAAAGTGGTTAAACAGCAAGATTGTGAAATATATACAGCATAAATATATACATATAACCACATTCAAGTCCTTACTTTCTCCAGTTGGAATTTTAACCTCTTGTGAGCCAAGCATATATTTCAATACATTTGTATAAGTTTCCTAAACCCCAATAGAGCCAAAACTGTGCAGGTACTATCACCCCAAATATTTATAGAACACAGCTGCATTATTTTTCCCTTCAGCCCAGTGTTGGCTGTATTATTTAAATGACTATGAAGTAAATAGAGTCATACCTGTTGCAGCTTTTATTCCATAATAAGAAATTTTTTATTCATATAATTTGGTCATTTCATATGTTTAAGAAAATAGCCTTTAACAGCTTATTAAAGTACCTAGCTTAAAAATATGTATATTAATGATAAAGATGACTACGTCTTTCAAGAAATACATTTCCTTAGTAAGTAAAAGTGTTTCTAAGAGATTCATGTATCTTGGTTAACAGTTTTGGCAAGGCTCATACGCAGATAGGATATAGAACTGAATCAATTATTAAAATCTGCATTGTTTTTTAACTCTTAGGTTTTTTCAGAAATGTAGATGGGGAAAAATAAGCAAAATAAAATTGAAAATATGTTAATAAACAGTCAATTTTTAACTTAAATTATTTAAATATAAAATAATAATTTGAGAAAATATTTTATTCAGACCGCTATAAATATTTGGTCATAATTTAATTTAATTTCACTTACTCTAACAATAAAGACAAAGATTAATTTTAAAATTCATAAAATACACTTTCATGGACCTGAAAATCTAACTGTAATATGGATAACATAGACTTTTTCTATGATATTCTAAACTAAATAAAGACAAATACAATTTAATTTAATTAAGTATTCACAACTAGTAAGTCTTAGCTATAAATCCCAGCCTTTTAACTTTACCTTTAAAAGATCAAATAGAATTTGATCTTTTAGTGAATTGTGTACTGAAACAATGTAAACAAACAACAAAATTCCGTGAGGTAACTTGTTCTGAATCCAGGAACAAGAGGCAGTAAATTTAAAGCTGGTTTACATGCAGCTTCATTTTGCAGGTTTTCAGCCAGATTTTTGTTAACTACTATGAAAATGGTACTTAGGAATCACATGACATCATTTCTTTGATATTTTTATTTACTTGGTAAAATGTACTTTTGAGTTCTTGTCATTTGCTAGATATTATGCGTACAGATGAAAAATGAATCCATTCAGTGGCGTCAAGCTACATTTCCATACAAAGTGGAGAAATATGCCAGGGAACAAATGTACAAACACTACATATATACCTGTGAAATATTTTTTTTCTTTTTCCCCTTTCATTCTGCGTCTCAGTATAATGCTGTGGTAATCAGTCAAAAATTTGACTTACAATCTCTTTCAACCTTTGGCTGCTGAAATTACCACCTGCAATGCTCTGAACGCCATGAGCAGCAAAAGCATTGAAAAGATGCTCAGTCCTTTCTATGCTCTGAATTTTGGAGCCTGCTTATATGAGGAAGATGGAAAGAAGTGAGTAATCGTGCATAATAAGTGATTTCATGGGAGAAATAGAGTGAAGACAGAGGCTTCAGACATACTCTTTTATCGTGAGCACTTGGTCTTTGAACATCCGAAGACCTTTAATTATGCTGTATTCCTCCTGGTGGTGGGGAACATCCCCACCAGGACAGTGCCCTGGCTTTCACAAGTAGTTTTAATGATTTTGCTTCCAGGTAGACTCCTGAGGGGAAGCACTAAAAATGAACATACAGCATGATCGTGTCATAAGGAAAAGTTGTAAATTGTGGTTGGTAATGACTTATCTGTAAATAAAGACCCATACATCTGTCTGGAACAATTTTAAACAATGAGACCAACTTAAGAGGATGTGTTCTGAAATTTGCACTTTTAGTTTTAGGAGAGAAAATGATTCACAAAGTTGCATCTTCCTCATTGAAAGTAAATGACAGAAAAAAGAGCTTAGTGCAGCCTATAAGGCAAAAACCTTATTTGCAAGACACTATGTCGTTGTTTTGATTTTACTTACCAAGTCATTTGCTTTAACATTTTTCATGAGAGAAATGAGATGATTTAGGTAAATAAGTATATTGCTAAATATTTTGAAGAGGTTACCTGACTGGTACAGATATATTTAAATTAAGGTTTTGATATGAGCCTTTGAATATAGGTAAAAAGATACAGTTATCTGTTTTATTAAACCCCTGTTAAGTTTTCTTTAAATACTAGATTACAGTGTCAATGATTTACTTACATGGATACTGTTCCTGTTTTTCTCCTAACACAATTATATTAAATTTTAATGACATCAATTGTAATATCTAACTGGTATCTGGACGCTTGTGGAGAGCCCAAAGGTTTTATACAAATTTATATGTATAAAGCTCTCACTGATATACTTTGCCAGTAGATATTTTACCTTGAGTAGTCAGCTCTGCAAATCCCTTCTCACAAAAGATTAAAAACATCCTCCTATTACATCTAGAGATTTCTTTTTGTTATTCAAAGCCATGAATAAATTTAGGAAAATGTATATGATTTTAATGCCTTAAACCAGAAAGCCTCCTTGATTCCTATTAAAAAATAGAATATTTAATGTTTTCCTTCTTCTGTGGTACTTTTTTGATATTGTAGCAAAGAGCAAAAAAAATTCTTAGAACATATAAAACAAAAAAACTGTGTTTGAAGTATTATAATAAAACAACCTCCTTCCTTTAATGCTAAGTCTCTTTTTAATGAAGATCTTCTGGCAGCTCCTGAATGTATAACTAGTTTATATCATGGGATGAAGCTGTCTGTTCTGATGATTGACATGAGCCTACATTACAATGTGATTCTGAAAATTAGTCCATAGAGGTCCTTTTCAGGTACTTCTCAGACTGAGAGCTGCCCTCCAACTACAGTAGAGCCTTTTTAACCCCACTCATTGGTATTCTAATCTGGAAGTGTGTCCTGCCTTTTAAATAACTCAGGCATTCAGGCTTGTACCCCCCTTGACACATTACTTAGCCAAAGGATTCAAATGAGATTCAAGAAACATGCAGTATAGCACAAAGGGATTGGAATATGCACAATTAATAATCACACAGTTAATTCATTTTTAATGCAAGGAGTATTTCTAAAATTTCACATTCAGATTTGTAACACAAAGTAGTAGCTGTCTACTCTGATGACATTTCCAAAATTCTAAAATATAGAGACAATTTTTAAGTAATTATTTATATTTTAAATTGATTCCCCTAAAGGCATACCTTTAAGTAACAGTACCGTTATGGCACAAACTGATGAAATTTGAAAATAGGACTCCTTTCAATTCAGGTACTGTGTGATGAAATAAACACATTAAGAATTTTTACAAGAATAGGAAGAAAGTACATCTTTGATTAGAAAGGCTGTGGTAGGATTTCGATGATCTTGGGTCAGTGCCAACCAACTACATTATGGAGGGCAGTGTTTTGTTTCTCCCATTATTTTCTTTTAGTTAATTATTTTTAAATATCCAGTGTCAAAGATCTTGCTGCTGGTGTATGTAGTACATTGCAATAATAAGGCCAGTAGAACTACAAGAGTTCTAATATTTTAGAACTATAACCGGAAAGACAACCAACCATTGAGTCAATAATTAGATAACAGATTTTTTCTCTGTATGTATAACAAGTGAATGCATTCATTTACCGTTTACATATTGCATGTCTACTGTCTGCCAGATTCTGGGGATAAAAGCCATAGACAGAAGAGGCAAAGTCCAGCTCTCATGCAACTTATATTCTAGCACATAAATAAATGGTTAAGATAAATTCAGAGAATGATAAGTGCCATAGAGAAACATAACGCATGGTAAGAGAGTGGAGTGATGGGCATGATGGGGGAGAAGGACAAATCATCAGGAAGTGGAATTTTAGAAAGAGATATGAATGAGCCATGGGAAAATATGGGGCAGGGGACATGTTAGGTGAAATAAAGAGCAAGAACAAAGGCCTCGCCAGGTCATGAGTTTCACAGGTTTATAGAAGCTCAATATAGTTGGGCTAAGAGTTGACTGAGCAGAAGAAATGTCTCACAATTGCTTCATCATTTATGAACCTAAATGAGCCATTGGAGTGACCTAACACTTTGCATCATTTTTTTTGATTCACTGGGCTTCTCCTTATAAAAATAGCCTGGGAGTCAAGCAAAAGATAGCATATAGATAATATTCTAAAGGTTTGGCTTTGTAGAGAATTAGATTAAGTGATGATATGGCTCATCAAAAGCATTTTTATCACCCAGTTGCATAAGCTACCTGAGGTAATTATTGGGTGGCTTGCCACTTCAACATTATTATGTAACTTTTAATCATTTATGCTTTACAATGATTGCAATCATACCAATAGAAGATTCCCAGAGAATCTGAATTATGAAATTGGACAGGTCATCATAAGATATTTGTACGAGCACTTTTTAAAAATTGATTTGAGAGAGAAAGAGAAGAAGAAGAAGAAGAAGAAGAAGAAGAGGAGGAGGAGGAGGAGGAGGAGGAGGAGGAGGAGGAGGAGGAGGAGGAGGGAGGAGGAGGAGGAGAAGGAGAAGAAGAGAGATTTATTGTTCAACTTAATTATGTATTCATTGGTATGTGCCCTGACTGGGATAGAATTTGCAATCTTGGTATTTCTGGATGACGTTCTAACTAATGGAATTACCTGGTGAGGTGAATCAGTGCTTTCCCAAAAGATCCAGTACCTTCCCAAACCTTTTCTTCCCTTGTCCACAATCCTCACCACCTTCTAACCTGATATAAAGAATGAAATTGGCATTTTATTAGAACCAGGGTGTATCCAAACCCTTAATGATGGTTGGCATATTTTTGTTATATGGGATTGTGTACTTATATGTTATATGGAATAGCTTTTTTTTTTTTTTTTTTGGCATACACACAATATCTTCAGACTCTAGTTTGGAAAGCAGTTCTAGTTAGGCTGGTTGCCAATGATTTTTGCAATCTAGACTGTGAAAAATGCATGCCAAGTTTTGGTATTTGTTTAAATGTTTCCTAAGCTAATGTATGCTGGCTGCCTTCTTTTAGTTTAATATTTCATTTTATTCTATTCTTTTCTCAATTCCTTTTTCCTCCCCTCCCCTCCCCTCCCCTCCCCTCCCCTCTCCTCTCCTCTCCTCTCCTCTCTTTTCCTGTAAATTACTGGGATTGGCATATAACTTTAACTTGGATCACTAATGCCAGTTTCCAAGCATGAATATCTCTCAATCTCCAAACCACAGAGAAAGATAAACTAGTTTTGATGTCTTGCTTTTACTAGTGTCCTATAAGGTGAAATCATTTATGCATAGGTAATTGCTCCAGCGAGATTCCTTGATCTTTGTGTGTGATTGCAATTTATAAATACCAGTTGGGTAATTGCTAGGAGAGGTTATAAAGGAAAATGTGTCTAATGCATGGTTAACACATTGTATTCCCAATTGATTATATTATTTATAATATTAATGAACCTGATATTCTTTCTCCCATCAAGGGTAATATCAGGTTTCCCTAATGCTCAGAATAGTGATCAGTGCTTGATTTTGCCTGGAAGAAGGTGGGGAAGGCAGGTTAGCTCTCTCTGTCTCTAATATGCTCTCCTCCACAGTACTATGCACAACCCCTATGCAGGTCTAGTGCACAGAGCTCATTAGGTCACAATCATGAATGTCTAGAATACAAATTTTGAGAGATTTTTTTTGGTATCAAACTCTCAATATCATTTACCTTTAATAAAGTCAAATCTTAGAAATAAAGTGGCAAAAATGAGTAGCAAGTAGTACACAAAGCTCATATTTTATTATATCTTTTAGAATATTAATCCATTAATTTTTTGCCATTAATACTTTATAGGAAGATAATATCAATTACAATCTCTTCAGCAGAGCTTTCCCTTTGCAGATGGTTTCAGGCCAAATGTCAAAATAGAACACTTTAATATTCATAAATTTGTGCCCATTGACATTTCCTTACCAAGTAGTCACAACTGTATATTAAGAAAACAAGCAAATGAACAAAAACAAAAATCCAAAAAACTATACTGCCTCATCATATGAGTGGTCATTTGCAGAGGGAATAAGAATATTACTCCAATGTCAAAATGCAGGTTTGAATGATATTAAATGTAACTTTCTCTTTCCCTTTTGGAAGGCACTAATGTAGACCTCCAAAATAAGAGAGGAAAAGGAATTCGTGTGGCTTCCTTCTGGAAGCTTCATGCTGTTTGTATCAGTCTCTAATAACCCCCAGTAGAGTTTGTGAACCAAAGAGTAGACCTACAAGGCATTTTACCCATGCAGTCTTGCCTATCCATACCTGCTTCCCTAGAGCAGATCATAAATGCCCCAGGGAGGCAGAGTGTTTGAGAGCATTTTCATACCAAGTTGTGACATGAGGCCCTCTGAGGAAGCTGTCTTGGAGATCTTCACAAGAGCAATTTATCCTGCCTCTCTCCTACATATCTTTAAAGAAAATAGCTGAGTGGAATAAAAATGGGCCTCTTTTATACCAGGTATGGAAAAGAGAAAGGAAAATATTACTTGGATTTTTCCTGTTTTAATTTTGCTGTTATTGGCTGGTTGTCTAGAAAGAATGCAATTGCACTCATTGTTTATATTTAGGTTAGGTAAGAATCTCTTTAATAGTGTAGCCTTCCTAATTATCACAACAAATTTAATAATGCATAGGCTTGCAAATAGCTAGCACAGCATACAGATTAGAAGGGATCCATATTATAATCAAATCCGTTTCCAGATCTCTGTCTGAAGGAGACTTATACCATGAGATGGTAAAGATTGTACTGTCACACTCCACATGCTGATAAAGGTTCAATGTGGTACAGAAAACATTCAAATAAGAAAAGTAAGATTTTTTAACTAAAGAGTATAATTATACTGGTCATTTTTTGTCCATCCTTTCTGTGTCTATATTTGTTAATGAGAAAATGACTTAGGGAGAACTCACAGTGCTTATTTTCTATTACTCTTTAGATTTATACTGTATTTTCTATTTCTCTTGAGATTTTTGCTGTCATTCCCCCCCACATTTAAAAGTACTTTTCCAAAACTTATGAAAAAATAATGAACACCACTAACAGGAATTCAAAGGAAGGAGGAGAAGAGCATGTGAGGAAAGTAGTAGAAAGACATTCACCAAGGTACTTGACTGAAAAAATACATCATCTTTTCTCTGCATTAACCCATTTACTATTCTTATCTCATTTTTTAATTGAACAATTCAGCTTATACACTCCAAACCTTAAAAACATTTATATGCCATCAGTACTTAACTTTGAAAAGAGAACATATTTCTCTATCAGGACTGGTTCTAGGTATTTGGGGGTGAGAGGCTGACTTGCAGTTTACCGTTAGGAGCACAGCAGTACCTCGATCATCAAGCCCTTCTCTCCAGCAAGTCCTTACTCTGGCTGCTTTTATGATTTAAAAAGTATTACCAGAAGACTCATGTTACCTAGGAGAGATATTAAATTTAGGTCCTATTGATACATTAATTAAAATGCATTGAACACTTAGTATATATTCTGCAGAGTATTAGGTATAACAGTATTTGTGAAAGGAAAAAATATATCCGTAATTCAGAATTCATGTGATCTAATTTTTCTCATATAACAAGCACCAACTATTTATAACAGATAAGGAATATAAAGTATGTTTAACAATGTTTTCCATTTGGTTTGTAGCTTACATCTTTATCATGATTCCTTGTGCCTGCGGAATCCTTGAAAGCTATCTCATGTTATTTGACTACTCACATTATATTTGTTGATCTATTTTTAGATGATTTGAATGTAAATGGTACAGAAAGGAGTAAGTGTTATATTTGGATTATCAAGATTTCTCTCCTTAGCAGAGATTACAAGTAGTGTCTGTTGCTCACATTTAAAATTCACCTTGATTTGATGGTACTTTTGGGTACAATATCCACTCTCCCATTTTGGAGAGCTTTTTCACCATAAATACATTTTAAAATACAAAATGAGGTGATTTAGCCCATTTTGCTATGTATATAATTTAACCTTCAAAAGATTATGGTCTATGGAGCAAACAGGTTAATAGGAAGGTTTTAAAAAGACATTTTTTCATCTGATGGGACATAATCATACCTAAGGAGCTGTTATGGTCCATTGTATAAATCCCTCAAATTCATGGACTATTGGCTCAAAACACAGTAATGGGTCCTGCAGAGCACTGAAAATCTATCCTGTTAATATAGCTGCTGCATATGCAGAGTGTGAAGTTTGTTCTCTTGTCCACACCTTGGAGGCTTTGTATGTAATTCTCATATTAATAGGCCTGATTCGTGTACTTCAGGTAGGATGCTCCGCCAAGCCCTTCGTATGCTAAGCAAAAGCATCTCAGGATTTGCACTGAAATCAACGATGATAACATATTCCTGTAAAACTCTGCCATGTCTAACAAAAATATTTGCTTGTTCAGAATTCCCAGATGAATCACACCACTTCAGTTTTGTAAAGCAACAAAGAGCTTTTTTAAAGTTGTTTACAAATCAGCACCTGAAATCATTCAATTGTATCCAGCTAAATGCCAACATACAGTCCCTTCAAAACTCCTTTTATTGTTGTTGACAAGAATGGTTTTGTTCTGAACACATATGTATATTTCTTTTATAGACTTTTATAGACTGATGGGCCTTTCTGTACAGCTTAAGATGCTCTCTATCACAACTTTCCAATTTCTCTTAGTATTATTTTCTTCTCCCCACAGAGCTGTAAAAGCAAAGGCTATTGGTGGAGCTATTTTATGGTCACTAGGAATACATATCTGCAAGGTCAGAGAACCCTTGATTTTAAGCTCTGTGTCTGTCCTTAGCTGCACAGAAATAATAGGGACTAAAAGCTGGAGCCCATGTAGAGTACAATTAAGTTTATAATCCCCCCCTCGCTCAACTCATAGGACCTCTGATGGAATAGTGGTAGTGGTTGAAGAAATATTTCTATGCAGCTTTACTCTAACTAGAAAGAAACACTACTGTGGTCTTGCTCAGTTTCTAGTAATAGACTGCCCTTGAAATGGCATGATCTTGAGCAACACAGCTGGAGCAGACCCTAAAAAATTTGACAGCTTCAGGATCCTTGAAACAATTCTTTCTTGAATGTACATCTGGCAGATGTATCTTTGTGTCTACAACAGAATTCTTACACCACTTGAATACATTGCTCTGTGTATAGGGGGTCCAGCAATCCCCAAAATGTTAGTGTTTCCTTTTCCCCAGTGAGCAATTTTGCAAGTAAATGATTCAGTTCCTTATATACTCTCTATCCTAGATCTTCCATACAAGCACACTAGGCCTTATGATCTTTTGGAATACAGTCCCATCCTTCTCTTATCAGACCCAGAACGTCCCCAGCTGACTCGATCTTACATAAAGATTAATAGTTAAAAGTGCACCTAAAACAAAAGCAAACTAAGCAAACAGCTAGAACAGGAACAGAACCACAGAAATGGAGATCATATGGAGGGTTAGCAACAGGGGCGTGGGAGGAGGAGAGAGGGGGAAAAGGTACAGAGAATGAGTAGCATAGATGGTGGGTAGAAAATAGACAGGGGGAGGGCAAGAATAGTATGGGAAATGTAGAAGCTAAAGAACTTATGACACATGGACCTGAACTAAAGGGGGGGGAATGTGGGTGGGAAGGGTGTGCATGGTGGAGGGGGATGGTGGGGGAGAAATGGGACAACTGTAATAGCATAATCGATAAAATATATTTTAAAAAGTTTAAAAAAGAGTGCAAGTGGTGGCAGTTACAGAGAGAGACAATGTTGCCTTTTCAAGGGATAAGCTTCTGCCTTGTCTTCCAGTGCAGGGGGCTCGTTATCTCTTAAAAGGAAGAGGTGAAGTGTCCCTACAGACTAAGAGGGTTCAGAGGAGGCAGGGACCCAAATCTGTGGGTTATCTACCCAGATATCCTCATATTCCCTGTTGGATGCTTAGGATTTTATCCTGATATTGGCATAATAGATCTGCCTTGGTGCGGGAGAGGACGGTTAATCATATTTCAAGTTCAGCCACTTGGCCTGGTGCATCCTGAGCCTGGTTCTCAGCCTTCTTTTCTGTCAGTTGAAGGAAATGAGCACTTCCTTATATGCAACCAACAAGACCCTGTGTTTTTACAACTTGTAACTCCCCACCAGCTGTTCATTATCTCTCACAGAGTATCAGTGAGGCTTAGGATCACTCATCCCATCCTATCCCATCCCATCCCATTATCCCATCCCATCCCATTATCCCTACAGTTACTATTTTCTTCCTATATATGAAACACCTGATACATTGTGGGTCTGTATGCATTCTCTTCCACCAGAAAGGTTTTTACAATTGGGCCGCCGCCTATGACAGTGGCTGTCTGAGCTCCATCTATTACCAGTGATGGGTCCTCGTGGCCAGCTGAGTAGTCATTCTACTGTGTGTTTTCTCAGACTATTCCCAGTAAAAAGTGTCATTGGCCAAGGGGAAGTGGAATTTTAGATGGAAGATATTTTAGGGACCATGATGGGTTAAGCAAGAAGAAATAAAATGGGATTGGGAAGAGAAAATGGCCACCGTGATTCTGGTCTGATAGAACCACGCCTGCACGGGCAGGGCGGTAAGGAACAGGGATTGCCCTTTGCAGTGTCTTGCCTGGAGCCCAAATGGCAATTATATTTCCATCTTGCTTAGTCACCTAAAATGGCCCTAAGGAAAATATAACTTTGGATGAAGGGGATCTCTGCAGCAGAGACAAGCCGTTGAAGGAGATGATGGTTGGCTGACAACACCCTCCATAGCTGGGTGGGATATGCTTCATTAAAAAGGGAACTGTGCCTTTCATCTCTGCATCTACCCTGTCATGTATGAAAACTTATGAAGTAAAGACCAGGATTCAGCTGATGCAAATTTATAGCTGGTCTTTCTTTCATGAGTTGAAAACAGATGAAAATATGTGAACCACAAATTGAGTTATTTAGCTATCTATGTGTCTATCTCTTTACCTATCTCATCTATCTATGCATTAGGGGAAAGTGATAATTAATCAAAAACAATATGGAAGGAGTGGCATATTCAAATAAACATGTTAGCAAAATTGGCTGTTTTGAAAAATAATTTCAATATTCACTTTAGAGTAATAACTCAAAAATTTGAGATATAGAAAGAATTGTGTTAAAATTAAACCATAAAAATGAAATATATTTTAATGTATAGCTGATCTCAGAATACATTTGCAGCATCTAATACAGTGTGGGAGTAGACAGTTACCCACGCCACTTACATATATGATTATGGCTCTTGATATATAAACATGTTTACAAATTCAGAAATAAAATACATAGAAAAATCCTGAGATATCAACATAACAAATTATGAAATTCAAGACAGCCTACGTGAAGGCTAGTGTATTTTATTTTTGATTTCGTAATTGTTAAATATGTCTTTAAAAGTTCTTGAATGAGGAAAGCAAATGATTTTGAAAAATAGCAAGCACTTAGGAGAATTGCCTGAATGCTTTTCTGGGGAAACCACAGGATATATTTCTATGAATATGGTAATTAATTCTCTGGCTTGTTCTTGTTCTCTCTCTTTTTTCTTTTCTTTCCCCTTCCCCTTGCTCTCTTTCTTCTATAAATATGTAGACTTTTACTAGGACTAATTTTTATTTATTTTTTAATTTTTTTAATATTTTATTTTATTTATTTATTTTTAGAGAGAGGGGAAGGGAGGGAGAAAGAGAGGGAGAGAAACATCAATGCGTGGTTGCCTCTCACATGGCCCCCACTAGGGACCTGGCCTGCAACCCAGGCATGTGTCCTGACTTGGAATTGAACTGGCAACCCTTTGGTTCGCAGCTCATGCTCAATCCACTGAGCTATACCAGCCAGGGCGAGGGCTAATTTTTAAACATAAAAGTTATAGAAAGGACCAATAAGGAACAATTAATATATTTGAAGTCATTATAAAATTATAGGAGGAACTAGAGAGATGGTTATGACAAATGTGACAAAATGAGGTTTCATAGTCTCAATACGCAAGAAATTCTTCCAGATTCACAAACAGTAATAAAACCCAACATTAATGAAGGAGACATGAAAATCCATGATAAAATATTTTATTTTTCATCCTTCATCTTTATTGTTACCAGGATATTTTGTTTGTCTCTCACTTTACGTTAAATGTTATACCATGAGTAGCCTCAAGTTTTGCTTACAACACGTTACTTCTCTGAAAGTGTTTCCATAGTGTCACATGCAAAATGAAAAACTACTCTGACCTTTCACTCTAAGGTGGTTGCAGGGGCCCCTGTCCTGGGCGCCAGATGTGGGTGGGGTCCCCCCGCAGAGCCCCATCCCTTCGTCACGGATGAAAATAAAAACTACCAAGACATGATCTGCTTGGGGAGGAAAGGTGGTCAAACTCTCAGAGGAGAATGACCCAGAGCCCCTTCCTCACTAGGCTTTTATTGGGCTCAAATACACAGGAATACAGGTTTAACATGTCAAAGAAATCTGAGGGCTTAATCTGAGTCAGTGTTTGTCATGAAAGGGGGTTGCCAAATTTTGGAAGACATACTCATTTCCTCCTTGGACCCTTATCATTTAAATGAGAGCACTCTTAGTAAAGCAGGTTTCACAGGACTTTAGGAATTCTTTCTTACACCCAATCACCCAGGGAACTGTCCTGGCCAGCACAGGGCTGCACCACTCACCCTCATAGTTTCAGGCTTTAAGCTGATTAGGAAGCAGGAGACATCTCCCAGACGGAAATGAGGACTCGGGCTATGTCAGAATAGCTGGGGGTGGGGGGGAGGGGCGAAGGTCCATCACATCCTCTTTGCTGCAGCCTCCCCACCCCGCAGTCCTTCCATGAGGGCCTCCCAAGTGGTGGTGTCTGGCTTAGGTTGCCCCTCCCATGAGGAGTCTTACCCGTCATTGACTACCAACCAAGCACTGGGGCAGAGATGGATGAGGCAGAAGCAGTACTCCTGCCAGGGAGATAAGCTTTGTCTCCTTAGTAGCTCACGTCCTTGTGACAGAACAGACCCAGATGAAGTGGGTCCCTTGGGCTCTTACACAGCCCACCATGGGGTGAGGGTTACAACTCCTGAAACCAGGCTGAACGGTCCACAGCAGGTGGTGTTGTGACAACATCTATTAATGTTTAGATTTGTTTTTTATTTCCACTAAATTATTTCCCTTTTATTTACATTGCAGGAGCCCCATGGAAGCATCTCTTCTCAGGGTTTAGTGCCTAAGAAGCAAAGCAAATCTAAAGGATTGTCAGAGCACTGTGGGGCTCTGCAGCCTGTGGGCTCCCCTACCTGGCTGGACTTAGGGTGTCGTTATGCCTTGGTCCAGTGTCATAGTTGAAGTTTTGAATTTTCCAAGGGAGGTAGCCTAGATTGGGTGGAAATGTACCACTTTGGGACTCATGGCCCTGCCATAAGTGGCCCGCTGCTTCCCTGCCTCGGCTGTAGGGATGGAGTTTTGGTTCTGGAGTGCAGCTGCATTGTTCTCAGGTCTCTAAATCATCAAGCAAACAGGGTATTCATGGAACCCATCTCCTGGGCCTTAGGGAGAAGCAGAAAACAGGTGAGTCTCAGATGTGAGTTTCTTATAACAGTACCTGCCCCATAACAAAGACTCCAATGTGGGCTACATTCTCAGTATCTCCAGAGTCTGATATGTAGTAGGCACCCAACAAGTAGTAACTTACTGCACCTCACTGCCATTCATTGGGAGATGACAGTGGTGGCAGGAATGATCTTCAAGGCTGAGCTTCATAAAGGTCTGGGAGCATCTGTGACACTGGTGCTTGTTAGAAACTATGATCTTCCTTCACAGCATCTCCAAGAATTTCTGGGCACATTGAAGTTTGAGGAGCACAGCTCTGAGTTACTTTTCAGCCCTGAAGACCTGGAATTCAACCCACGCCTGGGGGAGCTCCATCTTCCATATTTGTATCTACCAGAAAAGGAGCCCCCGGGCATGCCCTGCATTTTAGCCTTTTCTCCTGCTTTTCTCCAATGTCTTTGCTGGCTACCTGAGCACTCAGGTGTGATGAGAATGGGAGTGGAGGTAGGGGTGGGGATGGGGGTGCCTTGCTGTGGTAGGTCTAGCTGCACACCACACTAATATGCAATTGGAATTAATATGCAAGTGTATATAACTTAGAAGTCAAACTTCACGCAATTCTCACCACATATGTGAATCTAAATGGCCAGGAGCAGAAAACCTTAACTCAGGATCAGAAAGCACTTTATCTGAATGGCTCTGATAACTGAGTTATCCAGCTCATTTCTTAAATACTTCCTTTCACTTTGTAATTTTAGCTTTGGATAACTGCTGTACAAAAATTGTTATCTAAATTATGGGAGAAGAATGAAATTGCTAGCAGCAAAAGGACCCCCCTTCCTCTGTGCTTTTTTACAATACATTCAGATACATAAAATGGGAGGAATGTCAGGAACTCTTCAAACCTGGGGCTTGTTCACTTGGCTTAGAAGGCCGGCAGTGCTTTCCCTTTATTTCTTGTCTCCTCACATGCAGAAGCAAGTAAGGTGTTTCTTATCTGGGCATAATGCCAGTTCTCTTTTCAATTGCTTCTGAATAAGCTAGCTGTTTTTAAAACATGGCCCCTCAGTGGGACCCAGAAGCTAAGTCTGTAGGAGTCCCGCCCCTGCAGGGCGCTCACGCCAGCCTCATCCTGGCTCTTCCCACAGTGTGGCTGTTGATCTCGTCAGCCTAATGCTCTGTTCTGAATTGTCTTCAGGATGTCATTTTCCACTGACTGCAAGAAGTTTACGTGCTGTTACTTATTTGGCAATAAGGTCGTAAGCACATTCTGCCTGTCAAGCATATGTATGGTCCAAAAAGTAATCTGCTTTCTGGCCTTCGAACTGATCTCATCAGGAGTAAACCTGGAGCTGCAGTTCCAAATAGGTATATTGAGATTGTAACTCTGTGTGGCATATTGGCCTTTTCTTTTGGTGAATCAGGGCATAAGCTCTGCCTCAGCAGATTTAAATAGACAGTTTCTGTGATCAACAAGATCTCCTGCATGATGTTCAGAAATTGCCCAGTTGAAATATTAAATATAAGGTATTTTCACTGGCCTGGAATGAATCTTTTGTGTATTGTTTTGTTTTTATTTTTGTTAGTTTCTTTTTTCTTCCTTGATTTAAAAAAAAAGATTCTCACTGAAAGGGAAGGTATTGTTAGTTTGGTGGTGAACCTCCTTCAATGTGGCACCTCAGCCCTGATGTCTGTTCTTAGGTGATGGGTCCTCAGTACTTCAGACGTTGGTGTCTCTGTGCCTACAGATTAGCATCCCTTTCACTTTATGCAGTGGCTTTGGACTGTGTCGACTTACTTAAATTGGCACTGTGTTTCCCAGAACTGCCTTTCCGAATGATGGTGGTGAGTTAAGATTAACCACAAGAGAACTTTGTGCCCAAGATTTTGAAGCTAGGAGTAGAGCAACTATTTCCACACCTTGAACATCTGTGTAGGCACCAATGTGGCTCACACAACTGTCCTGCTCTCTCAGTTGCTGGCGTGGGGCCATAGTGGCCGGTGGCTCCCCCAGCTCCCACAGACTTTCTCCTCTTCTGGCATCTCTGAACCTGCACCATGTGCATGGGCAGCTTCATGGTGAAAGGTGGCAGCTGCACCTGCAGATCACCTGTGTCATTGAAGCTGTAGGCAGTGATAGACAGACCTGAGTTCCAGGTTGTATTTGCTCTCTCTGCCTTCCATGCACGATTAATCCCCAGCTGTCTGCCATGCTGGTATCATGTTCAGCACCAAATGTGGGAGCAACGCCCTTCCATAGATGGCTTAACCCTCTCCCAAAGTTTGTGAAATTAAATCCCTATAACAAATCCTTTATTCTACATTACTCATAGGATTTTGATGTTTTGGGACAATCTATAACTGTTACACTATGGTTGAGAACTCCGTTATCATCCATTCAGTGCATAACTAGAAGGGCAAACATTTTTCTTTTTCCCCTTTCAATGATGATCACATGGCTTTTATCCCCCCTTGACTGGGAAGACAGTAAGATTTTAATCCCTAAGTATTCTTGTCCCTTCTGCACTCTTGTGCTTCTGGTTAAGTAGAGACAGTAACTATTAGTCCCTTGGTGAATAAAATGCCAAACCACACGTGACACCCACTTTGCACTCCCTATTAAAATTTTACAGGTCAAAAATCCAAAACCCACTTAATAAAAATTGTTCTTCATCATAAGTGACAGGAGAGAACAGGTCAATCTATGGAATAATGGTGCAGTAATTAGAAACTTTGTAGTTGATAAAGTGTGACTGCTAATCAATGTTTGGCTAATTAATCAATATTTTAATCATTAGACCTTTTAAATTTGTTTTAATGAGCATTTCCTTTAATTCCCCTGATCCCATTGCTTCCGATGCTTCTATTATCACTATTAAAGAGCAAGGAAAAGATTTGTCTGTTCAGTGTCTGATATCTCTGAAGGCGTTGTGTATAGAGATATCCAAGAATACCCAGATTTAAGTATTTACTTGAGAAACTTATGAAATCACCACATTATGATGGGACATTTGCCTAACAGCAAAAAATTATGATTTAGAACATCACATTAAAACCATCACAAACTTTGACTTCTGAAAGGATTTTTGGAAAAATATGTTTCTTCCCTGTTAGAACCATACAGTGTTCTTGAGTTCTTACTGCCCTATTTCAGACTCTGTTTCATGCTGTGTCATAAACTTCTGTTGACACCTATGACCGTTGCTTTGTCCTCCTTTTCCTCATCTTCTTTCTTTGTCCCTCATTCCTCCTCTTTTCAACCTGTGCCTCCTCTTCCTCCTCTTACTCAATACTTTCTCACTAAAGCCCTTATGCCTCCCGGAATTCCACCATGGAAACGATCATATTTGAGATTTGTGAAAAGACAGCAGCATGCAGGAATGGTCAAAAGGTATGCCCAAAAGACACAGAATCCAAAACAGAACCTATATCACATGAGTGCTCTTTTTATATATTGAATGCTCTTCTTAAAATTGACCTGGAAATTTAACATGAACCAGAGGCCTTTCCCAACAAGTTAGATAAAATCTTTCATTTCCCTGCCATCTTTGTGCAGCAGCTGTCATTTTCCATAATGTTCACTGAAAATAAAGCCATAAGTGAGAGAAGTAGAAAGAAGTACTTTTGCATGTGCTTTTCAGACCTTCTTAAGAAAATACTCTAGGAACAAGGCAGCTGCTCAAGCTGGGCACCTGTGAGAATAGGGGGTTATGGTGCTGCAGGCCTTCCCAGGTGACAGTGTACAGCTCTTAGTGCATGGTAGGGCCCGACGTGAGCAGAACAGGGGGACCACTGTGGCTCTGCAGGCCTCAGACTCCAAAACACTAAACATTGCACCATCCCAATGTCCTGCCTACAGTGAGGTGCTTTCTGATCTTGATTATTATGGATATTTGGGCACTTTGTAAATTACTGAAGTCATTAGTGGAACATATACCTAAATATTTGCTAAAAAGTGTAATTGGTTTGCTCTGGAATTTTGGTAATAACATGTTTAGTAGAGTCAGTAGAGTTATTCACAACATTCCAGATCTTTGTGCCTTTCAGGCACATGGTAGCATTACCCAACCTACTACCTTCGGAATTACATGCCATGGCTAATATGCTCGGGCCAGAACTGACATATGTCTCCTCTAAGGAGAAGAGTTAAAAATCACTGAGTAATTACTCTCTTACCTTTGTTGAAGAGATTATGGAAGGTGAACCCTCTGCAGTCTGGATCCCTGCATGATTGTGAGGAACACAGGGACCTCGGCAGCCCTAGGGACACTGGACATATAACATGGAATCCATCCTAGGAGTGTTAAGCCTGTCCTGACTGACAGGGCACATTTGGGGAGGGTTGTAGGGTGTTTAACATGTCTGTGCACAGTATCCTTTCTTCTCGTCTGGAATAACAGGCTTCTGCAGTGTCATGAGAATGGTGTATCGCTCTCACACGCAAGTGTAACACAAACCAGAGAGTTCGAATATGTGTGTGCTTTGGGGATGTGATCTCATTATTTATGACAACAGTTTGTAGACTTTATTTCATCTTAGGCCCATTGTATTCTATTGAAAAACTTCAATTCCCCCTCCCTCTTCTTGCAGTTAGAAATGCTGTATTCTCTTTTACCTTGCTTCTTATTACCTAAAATTCAGTATAACTGGTCCATCTGTCAGCAGTAAAGTAAATTCATGGGGGCAGTTACAAAATGCATACAATTCTAACAGGATTTATTTATATCTCCTGAGTAAAGAAATTAACTGCCATTTTCAAGGGAAAAATCCTATAAATACATCTTTGTAATAAATTTTCCTTGATATTAACTATAAAAATCAAGGTTACTATATTCAACAAGGAAGGCTTGAAACTGATGTCTAGTATTCTTTTTCCAATCATTTCAGCCCTAAGTCTTACATTAATTAGTGAGCGTTACACTTGGCACTCTTTGCTGAGTGAGATCCTCTGACACAGAAGGCCAGGAATCCTGGAGGTAAGCCATTAAGATCCTGAACCATCAGGCAGTAACAGATTTTGGGTTTTAGGGGGTCAAAAAATAACACCACTGTTTCCAACCTGAGATCAGAACCAATTTACAGAGAATGATATGGGAGTCAGGCAGTTAGAGATCAAAATGTCAGCTTTATTACTGATAAAAGCAATAGTGAAGGACATCACTTAGATAAGTCCTAATAGGCTTGTTAAGGCTCTTCTGAATTGAAGTCACCCCTCTTACCACTATCACCAAACACAATAAACAAGTCCCTTGCAGTCTGCATTGCTCCGGCTCAACCACCTTTATCACATGACTGACAGCAGGTAGGAACCCACCCTCCCGATAGGTTGTCGGATTGCAGAGAGAAAAGCGAAGAGACAGACCGCAGCAAGCATGTTCAGTTCATACTTGCAAACACCATGAGTTGCTCTTCTTTCTTGGAGAAGGAGAATGTAAGGCTGCTGAGTGGATGTTACTCTTATGCAGTTTCTCAACCTCAGAACTATTGACATTTTGGACTGGGTAATTCTTTGTTGTAGGGGCTGCCCTATGTATTGCAGGATCTATGCACTAGATACCAGTGGCACCTCCATCAAATGTGACAATTCCAAATGTAGCCAAATATTGTCAAACGTCTGGGCTGGAAAATAGGATTGTAAAATTGCTCCTGATTAAGAACCATTGCTTAGGGACTTTTTTTTTTTTTTACTTGCAAACGTGAGGGAAAAGCAGTGTGTTCTCCATTAATGAAAATTAGCAAACCGGTGAAATAGATCACTAGATTTTAAACTCCCTGACCACCGCTTTGAAAAGCAAAGCCTAGAAAAGTATGTTTGAAACTGGCAACAGCACAATACATGTTGACTAATGATAACTCAGGCTTTATCAGAAGAAAAGTCAAAGTTACTTAACAGAGAGAAAAAATTATGACCACAAATCAGAAAACAGAAATAGCCATATAAATGTGGTTTAAAATAAGCAAAAGAAGATAAAGACAAAGAGGAAAAAATAAAAGTAGAAGAGAAGAATATGATCAAATTAATCCCCCCAATATTTACATGTTCCCTGTGTACAAATCATTCTTCCAGATGAAGCAGGGGATTATAAAATGTACCTATACTATGTCATCTGGACTCTGTCTTTCTTGTCATAAAAATATGAGTGTTGTGACATACAACCAAAACAAGTTCAATATCAATATCATATAGAATGTGATTCAGTGCAATTCAGCCCCTTATTTTGCCTTTAAAATCTATCTTTTAGTTCCCTGAGGTAAAGAAGTCTTGGTTTTGTTTCTGTCCTTTGTCTTAAGCCTGATGTCACCCTCCATCAGAGATACTTCATCTCGACTAGGTAAATGTCATACATTCAAGTAAATTCACCTTTCATGTAGCTACAGACACCATATAGCAAACTATGGAAACAAACCATCCTGTCTGCAGCTGACCTGAGCTCGCTAAGGTCATGGCATAAGACTAGAAGCCATAAGTAACAGAATCAAGTGTGTGCAGTGATGGGAGAGTAGCAGGTCAGGCACAGCCAGGGGACAAGAGCAGAAGTCTAAAGATCAAAATGAAATCTTGGATGAGATTGTGCTTGGACAAAATGAAGAACACCCAAACAGTTTATGGTTTCCAGCTTTTATGATGTCTTCAAAGATCTGATAGGTGTTAAGTATCTTGTTCCCAAAGAAATGCATACACATACACACATAAATACAACGTTTTTCCTAGCATTTTAGTGGGTCTTCACAGATTATTGATCTAAGACAAGGAAAGGCTGTTAGGCTGGTAGCCAGGGTAACTAATGGTACAGAAGAATTTTCCTTGCCTTGACTGGTGTGGCTTGGTTGGAACATCATCCCATGGAACAAAAGTTTGCCGGTTCAATTCCTGGTCAGGGCACATACCCAGATTGTGAGTTTGATCTCTGGTCGAGGTGCCTATAAGAAAGGCAACCAATCAACATATCTCTCTCATATCAATGTTTCTCTCTCCCTTCCACTCTTTCTAAAAACAATGAAAAAATATGTCCTTAAGTGAGGATAAAAGAATTAAAAAAATTAAAAATAATAACGCGTCCTTCACAGTGCTGCATGGGATAATGCCTTAAATGAGACATCATCAAAACAGAAAGTGTGGGGAATCACACTGATAATTTGGATCCAGAAATCTTTTTGAAGAAAATGATACCTTTGATCCTAATTATCTTTTGATTAAATGTTTGTATTGATCAAATTTATGAGTCTTAAGTTTATATTGTCATAAATACAGCTTTGATCCTAATATGAACATATCCCAAAAGTCTCCTTTTTTCAGTTTATAACACATCACTAAACCCTTCATTATAACATTTTAGAATCTGATATACAATAGAGAACAGATGTATTAGATAATGTAGTACTTTAAGATATGCCCTAATTTTTTTAAATTCAGACACCTATTGTGTTCTTAGAACATAAATTGCATTTGTTCCATCTATTTTTGTGTGCTTTTTAACATACTCTACTCTGACTTTCTATTTAAAAAGTAATAATTTAATTCTTCCTGGTTCTGAATATAACGTTTCGTTATTACATTATTCTTTACCTTTGGTGTTGCCAATAAAAATATACATGAAAACTATAGACTGTCTCCCTAAACCTGCACTGTCCTGTTTACCACAACCACAATTTAGCCCTTTGATGAGCTAGAATTAGAGCTAACACATGTTGAGTGTCTACTGTGCGCCAAACATTGTTCTAAAGACTTTGTACAAATACTATCTCATTTAATTCTTAAGGAACATTGTGCAATAACTAATTGTTATCCCATTCTCTCAAATAAGAAATCTGAGGCCAAAAGTTTATCATTACTGAAAGTGACAGAGCAGGAACGCAAACTCGGGCCTTTGATTCTCAATCAATGGATTTTAATATCTCTGCTATAATTCCCATATGACATTATAAAAGATCCAAGTATTTAATTTTTAGTTTCCTTTTTCATAACCATTATTTTTAATTTTTAAAATTTCCATCTCCATTCATTTTCCAATATGTGCTTTCTTTATGTAATTTATAAATGATGTTAATTTTAATATCTCTTGCATTGATCAGACGAAAGACGGCTGCTTGCACATGGTGGGTCATAAGGGCATTGGATGCACAATCCCAGTACAGAGTCAGCTGGCCTTTCTGCTACTCTCCTGCATTTTAAGCATTTATAAAAGTGTTGCTTAACTTGTACTTGTAGTCAGTTTTATCTATTTCCAAATTTCCTCCTCCTATGGGTCTGAAAAGTATCTATAAAATACTTCTTTAATTTGATGCCTTAATTTTTCTCTCTTAAATTTTTCTTATACTTCATAAAAGAAAGAAACCTAGTCAAGTGAAAAGAGCATGACAAGGGAGTTCAGAAGGCTGTGATTTTATTCCTGACTATGCTACTGACCTGTTATATACCCTTGGGTTTAACCTCACTGCACCAGACTTAGTGAAGAGGTGTTTCAGCTTCTTTGCTAACATGCACTCAATGGGCCAGATCCTTCAAATGAGCCAATTGCACTTGGGGATTATGTTAAGCCATTTGGAGGGGCATTAACCCTTTCTGGTCAATGAATTTCTTATGCATGAGTAGAATAACTTACTAAAACAGTACCTACTCTCTTTCATTACACACTCCTTCTCCCCAATTGCTAACTTACACAGAAAGTATCACACTCAGTCAATAACCAAGCAATACTTGAGAGAAGTGCTGAGCGAAGGAAAAAAGGAATAGCAAGTAAATGAAACGGCCCTCAACAAACAGGTGAACAAACTGTAGGAATCAATGATGTGAAAATGGGTGGCTTTCCCTTTTTACTGGATTTAGGAGTTGCCCATTTGTGTCTTCTCCCCATTGCTGGCTGCAAAATGCAAGGGGTAAATGTGTCACAGAATAGCCCTGCATGGCCACTGCATTACTCGGGAAAGAGCCTGTTCATTGAGTTCAGAGAGGGCATCCATTGTCCCTTGAATCAAAGACCAACTTCTGACTGTTGCCTTCAAAGATTTCCACTAGCAGAATTCACTCCATGTATTTGTGCTAATGTTGAGTCTATCAAAGACATTCTTTCTAGAATACAGGGTCCAGCACAAATAACTCCCCCTTTTATTACAAAATCTTTTATTACAAAATCATAATCATGAAATTCTGTAATATAACAATATTACACTCAAGCATACCATATGACATTTTAGGTGAAATGTTCAAATTAAAACTACAAATTATTACACCCATGTTATTTACCCTACCAACCACACTCAAGCAAGCCTTATTTCTATCACACCCTGTAAATTCACAGTGAGTTCTTACACTAGTACATCAAGTGATTTTCCTAAGACTTTCCTTACCCACACTCATGACTCCTGTTTTTCAGTCTCACTTGGCTTCCTCCTTTCAAATGAAGCACAAAGCCTGACTTCTCCAAAATTTCCCATCATCAGTTCCTCCAGGAAAATCCTCTTTGAAGCCAAGGCTCTTGAAAGTATGTGTATTATGCTTTCAGGCGGAAGTGGGACAGTGCATTTCTTATTAGATGTGCATGCCTCTTGAGTATAGGGGACCTTTTTTATTAATTGATAGTTGAAGTCTCCAGTCTATGGCCAGTGAATTGTTGAAAGGCTAAGAAATAAGAGGACTAAATTTCACATTCTGGGGACACAGAAGACTCATATGTAGTTTCACAGGCATTGGGAACACCCTTTTATAGCTTGGACTGTAGAATTGTATTTATATACCTCTTTACATATTATGCACGAGTTCCTACCACAAAATAAAGAAGAAAATCTCTTTACATAAAAGCAAAGGAATTAGAAAGAGACAATTGTTATGTTTTGTTTCTCTATTAAACAAGTCAGTAAAAAGCTGTGGGTTAGACACAAACAAATGTTTGATAATTTGTGATTTCACTTTATTATAGTACTTCTAGATAAGACTTGAACAAATATAGGTGTGTGGCCTTGAGCACACTAATAACCTAATCTCTTTGAGATGATATCATCTAGCTCTATGGTTGAATGAAAATAAGACAAATATAAATCATATAGCACTATTCCTGGTACATATTATGAAGTCAAAAATATAGCTTTTGCAACTCTCTCTCCCCTTTCTCTGTTTCTAGTTTCTACATGTCCTATCACACTTTTAACTTTTGAATACTGCTGAGAAGGATGACAATTTTAGAAAAATAGAATAGACACAATAAAGAAAAATTAAAATTAAACTTCCATGAGTGGTTGATTAAATAAGTCACTTTAAAAGGTGACAAATGAACATTTTAATTTAAAGTAGTATCTGCTGACTACAGCTTAGATGAAGCCCACTAAAATATCTAAGAAGATAAAGGAAACTTAGAAAACTCATAACAATCTTGAAAACTACAGCTGATTGTCATCTTGTTGCCAGAATCTGGATGAAATGTCCAGTAATATTATGGCTAATGAAACTGTCCTGAAACAAACATTTGAGAGCCTTTTCTTGGTATAATTTAGAGAAGAAGCAATCCTGCTTTCTTAAAAGTTGTCAGGAATACCTTTCATCTCTTTCCTCAGGCTCTATGTGCTGGTTCAGAAACACGAGGTCAATGGCAACCAAAATGACTATAAAGGTACTTTTTAAAAAATCAGCTAGAGTTTTGGTAGACTGTATTCTGGCAGCTATAGCATCCACAATAAAATGCTACGAACAGAAAAAAAATGGATGTAAAGCTAGAATGGACCTTGAAAACATAATACATAGTAAGGATTGTAATTTAATATGTGTTCCATTTGTACAGAGTGTTGGACAACAAGAGTGTAAGGGTTCATGTCAGGTCACTATCACCTCCACTAACTCAATACATTGTAGACAGTAGAAGTTGTGATAAAAGTCATGCATTTCAAAGCACCAACTACTTCTCAAATGAGGAATAAAAAGCATTTGAATGTGAAAGACTTAGAGGAAAAGGTAATATGTACAACACAGCGTATCATGATAATCATTGGATTTGGATAGCTCTTTGCTCAACTGGGGATGAATAAAAAGAACACAACAGTTTAGGGGGGGAAGAGAAGAGATCTTGGAAGGGTCTACAATGCCATGGAGATCCAGCATAAATGCTAGAATGATTTAACTAGGTCCAGAGGACAATTTTATAAAACTGTTTGACATCTCAAATTAAGGTTAGAGATACTATCTACTGCCCTTAGGATCAGAGACAAACTCCATACCATTGCTATTAAAGCTCTCCATTGGCAGGACTCACTAACCAAACAGTCTTACAATCCCTTCGAAACAGGAGCCACAAGGAGAGGAGATGGTGAGATGAAAACACAGTGGAATGAAATGAAAAGGGAGTTGTATAGTATAAGAAATTATAGTAACACTGGAAAATATCTTTAAAGAGTTAGTTTAAGTCATAGCAATTCATTTTGTAATCTACACGGATGATTACATTTCAGACAGTGATTTTATTCATTTATTTATTAACCAAATGTTTATTGAGTGCTTACTCTGCCAGATAATGTGCAAAGCAGTAAGTGCCAGGTTTACATCTCTACTCTTAAAATTAATTTTAAGATTAATCAAATCTCTAATTTTACATGGCAGTAGGGAATTCAGACAAAATTTCAAATTGTCTGAAAGGATAAATGAAAGGTGAGTTAGAGTAAATTGTAAATTTACTCTCAAAAAGTAAATGAGTAATCACTTCAAGACCTGGGTAGTCAAGGGAGTTCTCTCTGATGAAAGAGCCTAAAACTGAGACACAGAAGACAAGGGGCCAATCTTTCAGAGAGAAAGATAAATTCTATAAAAATATATTAGTGCCAGAAACCTATGGTAGAAAATCACTGGTATGTTCAAGGGATAGAAAGAAGACTAGTATCTGAATCCCAGTGGATAAAGACATTGTGTTAAAATATAATTAGAGATGCAGTCAAAACATCATCAGAGAAAGTAGCTTGGATATTATTCTAAATGTGCTGGAAGCAATTGGAGATTTTAATGAGTGAGTTGACCTGTATGTTAGCTTGAATTCCATAGAAAACAGTGTCTGAGACATAGATTAAATGTGAGTACATTTTGGGTGAGTTTGATCCCAGGGAGCAGCTAGGAGGATCATGGGAACAATATAAAGAAGAAGAAGAGAGAAAAAAGACCCAAGAGAGCAAAGGAGTAAGTAGAAGCTACACTAAACTCCTTGCAGGATCAAATCAAAATCAAAACTAAATTAAAGAAAAATCATCCATATAAACAATGGAACACTAGCTGGAGAGAAGCCTTATAACCAAAGAAATATGAAGGAAACCACTTCACTACAATGAGACTGGTAAGGAATGCAGAGGCATGAGAAAGCTGGTTGCCCCCCCAAGGGCAGCAGCTGAAGTTCTGAAGTGACATTTTGGTGGCCAGAAAGTTCCCCTAGAGAAGTGTGGGGTCTAAACCCCAAGATGAACACCAGAACTAGGGGAAGAACCCAAATAACATCTGGCTGTGAAAAAGCAGTGGGATTTCTGTCCTCTAGGGAATAACAGCCAATGCACAAAATTTTGTTTGCAGCCATTTACCCTGGGCTCTCGCAGAAGGAGGGCAGAGTGGACTAGAGATGCATGAGCGGGAGTTGAGGGTTGGTGGGTCTGGGGAGGGAAATGATCAGTCACAGGATCCCTGTGCTGAATCGTTCCCCATACTGCAGAGGCCATCTTTCTCGCATAAAGCACTCCCTTTCCAAGTGGCATCAGCTTGATGGGAAGCAACAGCCCCACTCACAGGAATCACTCTTGCCCCAAATTGTGGAGCTTAAGCCTGGTTGCTGAGGAGTAGAGCTGGAGGCTATTTCAGAGACAAAACCTAAAAAAAAAGATTACAGGCAGGCACCTCTGGGAGCTCTGAGACTGTAGCTAACCCTGCCCCAGGTCTGGTGCTGGTAAAAGCTGGTCTTGGTATGCAGCTTGGTTTTGCTTGTACACTCAAGGCCCAGCAGAGGAAGCACAAGCTCTGGATCGATGATAGTTCCAAACAGATTGCCTGGGGCCAGTCACAGGCATCATCTGACATAGGGCTGCACCAGAATCTTTGCAGATATATTTAATACATAGGAAACATACCCATGCACACACATGCACAAAGGCAGCCAAAATGGGAAGACAAAGAAACAGGCCCCAAGTGAAGGAGCAATAATTCTCAGAAGAAGAACTAAATTGAATGGAAGTAAGCAATTTATCAAATATAGTTTAGAGTAATTATTAAAAGAATACCGAACAGCATGAAAAAAATACATGGAAGCCATAAATAAAAAGGATAACTCAACCTGGCTGGTGTAGCTCAGTGGATTGAGCGCGGGCCTGCGAACCAGAGGATCGCGGTTCGATTCCCAGTCAGGGCACATGCCTGGGTTGCAGGCCAGTTCCCGGCAGGGGACACACGAGAGGCAACCGTACATTGATATTTCTCTCCCTCTCCTTCTCTCCTACCCTTCCCCTCTAAAAGATAAATAAATAATAAATTTAAAAAAAAAAAGGATCACTCAGAAATAAGGAATGTAATATCTGAAATAAATAATTAACTGGGAGGAGTAAACAGTAGGTTAGACGAAGCAGAAGATTAAATCAGTGATTTGGAAGACAAGGTGGAAAAAACACTCAATCAGAGCAGCAAAAAGAAAAAAGAATTTTCAAAAATGAGGAGAGTTTAAGAAACCTTAGGGACAACAGGAAGAGTAACAACATCTCATCATGGATATACCAGAGGAGAGAGAGCAAGAGATCAAAAACTTAAATGAAAAAATAATGACTGAAAACTTCCCTTAACCTGGTGAAGGAAAAAGACACATAAATTCAGGAAGCTCAGAGAGTTGTAAACAAGTTGGATCCAAAGTGGCTTACACCAAGACACATCATAATTAAAATTGCAAAGCTTAAAGTCAAGGACAGAATCTTAAAAGCTACAAGAGAAAAGCAGTTAGTTACCTACAAGGACTCTCCAATTAGACTGTCATCTGGTTTCTCAACAGAAACATTTCAGGCCAGAAGAGATTAACGTGAAGTATTCAAGGTGATGAAAAGCAAAGACCTACAACACATGCTACTTTACCAAGCAAGCCTATTTAAAATTGAAGGAGAAGTAAAGAGTTTTCCAAACAAGTAAAAGCTAAAAGAGTTTGTTAACACCAAACCAGTGCTGAAACAAATGTTAAATGGCTTGCTTTAAGAAGAAGAAAAAGAAAAAGAAAGAAAAAAAAAAAACAGAAGAGAGTTATAAAATAAAATGACAATAAATATGTATCTATCAATAATCACCTTAAATGTAAATGACTTAAATGCTTCTATCAAAAGAAATAAAGTAGCTGAATAATAAGAAACAAGATCCAAATATATGCTGTCTCCAAGAGATCCACCTCAGATTGAAAGATACACACAGACTAAAAGTAAAGGGATTAAAAAAGATATTCCATGCAAATGGAAATGAAAAAAGGCTGGGGTAGCAATACTTATATTCAGCAAATAAGACTTTAAAAAAATTGTAGTAAGAGACAAAGAAGGACATTAAATAATTATAAAGGGAACAATTCAACAAGAGGACATAAACCTAGTAAACATTTATGCACCCAACACAAGAGCACTAAAATATGTAAAGCAAATCTTGGTGGACATAAAGGAAGAGATCAAAAGAGATGACAGTTTTACCTCAGTAATCATTGTTAATTCATTCTGGAATGCATGACAAGTGCTGAAACTGATGAGTACAGAGCAATCAATGATTGATGAAGCATTTTCTCTTGTGCAACGGCTTTATGACGCATACAAGTTCAAGCAAGTGCAATGAGTCCCAAGCAATTGCTGAGTGCTGAAACATTTTTTTTCTCCTCAAAATGTGATGAGTACAGGGTTTAATGAGTTTTGAATAAAGAATACTGAGGTACGACCTGGCTGGTATCACTCAATGGACTGAGCACCAGCCTGCGAACTGAAGTGTTGTTGGTTCAGTTCCCAGCCAGGGCACAAGCCTGGGTTGTGGGCCAGGTTCTCTGGTGTGGGTCATGCTAGAGGCAACCACACATTGATTTTTCTCTCCTTTTCTATCTCCCTCCCTTCTTCTCTGTCTAAAAATAAATAAAATCTTTTTAAAAACTAAAAAAAGAATACTGAGGTATGACTACAGTCATAATAGGGGATTTTAACACCACATTGACTTCAATAGATAGATCTTCCAGAGAGCAAATCAAGAAGGAGACAACAGTCATAAATGACACCCTAGATCAAAAGGATTTAATTGATATGTTCAGAGCACTTCATCCCAAAGCAGCAAAATATGCATCTCAGGTGCACACGGAACATTTTCTAGGATAGACCCCATGTTAGGACACAAAACAAGTCTCAATAAATTTAAGAAGATTGAAATCATATCAAGCACCCTGTCTGACTACAATGCTATGAAACTAGAAATTAATCATGAGAAGAAAACTGAAAAAATGCACAAAAACATGGAAGCTAAATAACATGTTATTAAACAATGAATGGGTCAACAAAGAGATCCAGGAACAAATAAAAAGATACCTTCAAACAAATAAAAATGAGAACACAGCAATCCAAAATCTGTGGAACACAGGGAAAGCAGTCCCAAAAGGGAAATTCATAGCATTTCTTGTATCTCAAGAAATAAGGATAAGCTCAAATAAACTTTACACTTAAACTTTACATTTAAAGGATCTTGAAAAAAGAACAATAAACACAGCCCAACATGAGTAGAAGGAAGGAAATAATTGAGACTGGAGCAGAAATAAATGAAATAAAGTCTAAAAAGTGATCTGAGATTAATGAATTCAAGAGGTGGTTTTTTTAAAAAGATAAACAAGATTGACAAACTTTTAAGCAGGCCCATCAAGAAAAAAGAGAGAGGGACCAAATAAATAAAATCACAAATGAAATAGGAGAAATAACAACTGACACAAAAGAAATACAAAGGATTGTAAGAAAATATTATGAATAACTATATACCAACAAATTGGACAACCTGGATGAAATGCATAAATTTTTAAAACATACAATTTTCCAAAACTAAATCAGGAATAATCAGAGAATCTGAATAGAAAGATTACAACTAGTGAAATTGAAATAGTAATTAAAAAATTCTCAGTACACAAAAGCCCTGGACCAGATGGCTTCACAGGTGAATTTTACTAAACATTACTAGAAGAACTAACACTTCTCCTTCTCAAAGTATTTCAAAAATTCAATACTCCAAAGCTCATTTTATGAGACCAGCATTATCCTAATTTCAAAAAGAGATCAAGATACTACAAAATAAAAAAATTATAGGTCAATATCTCTGATGAATATAAATGCTAAAATCCTCAACAAAATATTAACAAATTGAATACAGCAATACATCAAAAGATCACACACCATGATCAAATGATATTTATTCCAGGAAGGCAAGGTTGGTGCAACATTTGAAAAACAATAAATGTGATTCATGACATAAAGAAAATGAAGGATAAAAGTCATATGATCATATCAATAGATGCAGAAAAACATTTGATGAAATCCAGTATCCATTTATAATAAACACTCTCAGCAAAGTGGGAGTAGAGGAAACATACCTAAATATAAAAAGGCCATGTATGACAAACCCAATTCTAGCATCATACTTATTGGACAAAAACTACAAACATTCCCCTTAAGATCAGGAACAACATAGGGCTGTCCACTTTCACATCTCTTACTCATCATAGTACTGGAAGTTCTACCATAGAAACCAAACAAGAAAAAATAAAAGGCATCCAAATTGGAAAAGAAGAAGTAAAACAATCTTTATGTGCATATAACATACTACTGTACATAGGGAACCCTAAAGATTCCAACAAAAAAACTATGAAAACTGATAAATGAATTCACCAAAATAGCAGAATATAAAATTAATATCCAGAAATCAGTTGCATTTTATATGCTGATAATGAACTATCAGAAAGGGAAATTAAGAAAACAATCCCATTCACAATTGTTTCAAAAAGAATAAAATACGTAGTAATAAATCTAAGTAAGAATGTAAAAGATCTGTACTCAGAAAAGTTTAAGACATAGAAGAAAGGAACTGAAGAATATACAAATAAGTGGAAGTACCTACTGTGTTCATAGACAGGAAGAATTAACATCATTAAAATGTTCATGCTATCCAAATAAATCCATAGATTCAACATAATTCCTATTTAAATACCAATGTCGTATTCAACAGAACTAGAACAAATATTTCAAAAATGCATATGGAACCACAAAAGGTCCCACATAGCAACAACAGTCCTGAGAAAGAAAAACAAAGTGGAGAAATCATGCTACCTAATATTAAACTATACTATAAGTCCATAGTAATCAAAACAGCCTGGTACTGGCATCAAAACAGACACATAGATCAATGGAACAGAATATAAAGCCCAGAAACAAACCCATACCTTTACACTCAATTAATATTCAACAGAGGAAGCAAGCACATACAATGGGCGAAAGATAATTTATTCAATAAATGGTGTTGGAAAATTGGACAAATATGTGCAGAAAAATGAAACTAGAATGCCTTCTTATACCACACACAAGAATAAATTCTCAATGGATTAAAGGCTTAAATGTTAGACCCAAACCATAAAAATTCTAAAAGGAAACATAGCCAATAAAATCTTGGACATTTCTCATAGTAATATTTTATCTAAATATCTCCTCAGTCAAGAGAGACAAAAGAAAAATAAACAAATGGGAGTACAATGAACTAAAAAGTTTTTGCACAGTAAAGGAAACCATCAACAAATGAAAAGAAAATCTACTGAATGGGAGAACATGTTCACCAAGTATACATCTGATAAGGGCTTAATATTAAAAATTTATTAAAAACTTAACATGCAAAAAAAAACACACACACACACAAAAAAAACAAATGACCCAAGTAAAAAATAACAAAAGGTCCTCAATGGACACTTCTCCAAACAGTACATACAGATGGCCACTAGACATATGAAAAGCCATTCAGCATCACTAATCACCAGAGAAATGTAAATTAAAACCACAGTGAGATATCACCTCACAATTGTCATAATAGCTATTATCAATAAATCAACAAACAAGTCCTGGCTAGGATGTAGAGAAAGAAGAATCCTTTGCACTGTTGGTGGCAATGCAGACTGGTGCAGCCACTATGTAAAGCAGTATGGAGATACCTCAACAAATTAAAAATAGATCTGCCTTTTGACTTAACTATCCCACTTCTGGGAATATATCTGAAGAAACACAAAACACTAATTCAAAAAAACATAAGCACCCCTATGTTCATTGCATCATGATTTATAATTGTCAAAATATGGAAGCAGCCCAGGCATCCATCAGTAGATGAGTGGATATGTGTGGATAAAAGAACTATGGGACATTTGCACAATGGAATACTACTTGGCCATTAAAAAGAAGAATTTACCCTTTGTGATAGCATGGATAGACCTGGAGAACATTATGCTAAGTGAATAAGCCAGCCAGAGAAAGATGAATACTGTATGATATCACTCATACGTGGAATCTAATGAAGAAACTGAATAAGCAAAATGGACAGACTCACAGATGGAGAGCAGGATGACAGCTATGAAAGGAGGTTAGCGGGTTGAGGGATCGAGCAAAAAGGAAAACGGATTCATTGATGTGGACAACAGTGGGGTGATTATAGTGTAAGAGTGATAAATGGTGATGGAAAAAATTATTAAGAAAAGAAAATGATTATTAAACAAAAGGAAGGGTGAATCAGTGTAATAATGTATTAATAAATTGGCCTACATTAGGAATAACTGCTTTCTAGATACTAGGGATCATCTGAAAAACCATGTCAAATGTGTCTCTGTACCTTTTGTGTAGGACAAGTTAGGAAAAAAGGCATTTCCTAACTGTTTACCCATCATTTCCCATTTCCCATTGGTCAAATACCTTCCCATGGGACACTAATATTTATATCTATATGTCTATATCTATTTAGAGAAAAAAGAACTTAAATATTTAATTTAATCTTTCAGATAAGAATAACTTACAAAATATACTTCAATGAATTATTACATTTAGAATTTGGAAAGAATAATAATCAAATAATAAAAAAATTATAAATTAGCAAAAGCCAATCACTTGGACATTTTAAAACTCATCAATACCAAATAACAAGTTTTTCAAACAAGAGATTACTAATTATCAATACTATAACTTGTACAATAAAACCAATACTTGTATAAAGTTGTAGAATGAAGCTAAAACTCTGCATGCAATGAAATTACAATTGTTTACAATTTTTAAGAACAAAATTAAATGAAATTATTCAAAGTTGGAAGTCATTAAGAAGAGCACCAAGTATAAAGGACACATGGACAAAAACTAGGGGGTGTGGTGGAAATGGGAGGGAGGTGGGGAAGGCTAGGGTGGTGGGCTGGGATGGGAGTAAAAGACAGAAAACTGTAAAAGAACAACAATTAAAATTAAAAAAAATTAAAAAAGAAAAACTTCTAGAAAAGTAGCTCTAAAGAAAAACAGGGTTTGAAAAAGAAATTGGTAATGCCACCCTGAACTGTGAGAGTAGCTTTCAAGTCCAATAGTGAGAGGTGAAAATCTGTCTACAGAGATTTAAGCATAAACTTTGACCAATATGTGGCTTATGTTGAACCATGGACAATTCTTAGGTACCAGCCTAAGAATTAACTTTTAAAAAAAATTCTGATGAGAAACATCATAGGCTGCATGATACAGGGGAAACAAACTTTGTAGAATTAGTTCAGCCAAGTAACTAAACAAATAAATGAACAAGCAAACTATAACTACTCTTCAGTGGGGAGGGAGAATCAGTATCCAGTCACTACAATATATTATTTAAAATGTCTAGTTAAAAAAATTATGACACATGTAAAGAAACAGGAAAGCACAAAGCATACATAAGGGAAAAGGAAGCCCAAAAAGTAAACTTAGCAGACAAAGATGTCAAAGCCACAATTATAGATATACTCAAAAAACTAAAGGAAACCATGCTTAAAGAACTGAAGGAAGTATGAAGACAATGTTTTATCAACTACAGAATATCAGTAGAATGTAGAAATATTAAAGAGGACATAAAGCAGGTAAAATCTGACAGTAATTTGAAGCAACTTGAAAAAAATGACAGCAATGGAAAGGGAATTATGCAGGTAATATACAATGATGTTATACTCTCATATTCAAAAAAATTTTTTTCACCTATATGTCCCCTAGAGCTAGGGATATAAAGAAAAGAATGAACAAATGGGACTACATCAAATTTAAAAGCTTCTGCATAGCTAAAGAAAACATCAACAAAATGAAAAGGGAACCAACCATGTGGGAAAATTTTTTGCCAATGATACTGTTACCAAAAGAAGGTCCCTTCCCCCAGGTCTGTCACTGTGGATTCTTTGCCTACTGCCAGGTGTTAGGCACTGTGACTCTCAATGAGTTTGGCAAAAAGGAAAGGAACTATTTATTTAAAAGTTATACAGGTTTGGATTAATGGCAGAAGGTTGCCTTTAAAAATCCCAAAGTCCCTTTAAAACACCTCCCCCGCCGCGCACGCGCGCGCGCACAAACACACACACGCGCACACACACACACACTCAGTCCTGTTTTCCCTCCTTTCCCAACTAGTCCAGTCTCAGGAGTACCATATCTCAGGAAAAGAAATAGAAGTCTGTAGTTTGGCTGGACTCCTGGTTCCTCCCAGTAATCTGTGCTCAGCTGGGCAGGTCTCCCACAGATTCAGCACAATAAAATGTGTTGCTATGATCCAGTTCTTAATCCAAAACCATGTGGCACCTCCTCATGGCCCACCAGCAAGAGTCCTTTCATTCCTTTTCTGACTGCATTGTCTTGCATGGTATCTCCTCCACAGGCCTGCACTGTCTTTTTCCTACCTCATGGTGGCCTGCTTTTGATTTAAATCCCAACCTTGAACCTCCTCTGAAAACCAATTTCCAACTCCTCCCACAACTGGCTACACCTGTCAACACTCCTGCAGTTTCTGCTTTTCTTTGCTGCCATAGTTAGTCCAGGCTGGCATGACCCCGTGGCATGGGATGAACATTCACGAAACACACACGTGCAGTAATCCGGGGAGATGCTTCCCAGTTACATCACGGGTCAAAGACATGCCCATCTCTCTAGCTAGCCTGCCTTAGATCTGCAAATTTTTTGCATATAGATATGAACACTGGTCTGCTATTATTGATATGCAAAATAACTCTCAATGACCCTGCTCCATGTCTCCTTTCCCCCAGCCAGACTTGTGGCCAGGGATACCCTATACTCCTGGACACCCCAAGTTCTGGGCCCTCTTACAAATGCCCTCTTTGGGGGGCCCTCGGACCTCCCCAACTACACCCTGTTATAATAACTCAGACAAAGGTTTAATCTCCAAAATATATAAAGAACTCACACTACACCACACCAGAAAGATGAGCAATCCACTTAAAAAATGGGGCAAAGAACCTGAACAGACACTTCTCCAAGGAGGACCTATAGAGGGCCCAGAGATATATGAAAGGATGCTCAGCATCACTAGCCGTTGGAGAGATGCAAATTAAAACCACAATGAGATACCACTTCATACCAATCAGAATGACCATTATAAGCAAATCAAGAACAAGTGCTGTGAGGTTGTGGAGATAAGGAAACCCTAGTACACTGCTGGTAGGAATGCAGACTGGTGTAGCCACTTTGGAAAACAGTATGGAATTTCCTCAAAAAACTAAAAATGGAACTGCCTTTTGACCCGGCAATTCTACTGCTGGGAGTATACCCTAAGAATCCTGAAACACCAATTCAAAAGAACCTATACACCCCAGTGTTCAAAATTGCATTATTTATAATAGCCAAGTACTGGAAACAGGCAAAGTAAATGAGTGGATAAAAAAACCATGGTACATTTACACAATGGAATACTACACAGCAGAAAGAAATAAGGGACTCCTACCCTTTGAGACAGCATGGTTGGAACTGGAGGGTATTATGCTAAGTGAAATAAGCCAGGAGGTAAAAGACAAATACAGTATGTTCTCACCTATAAATGGAATTTAGTCAACAAAACAAACAAGTAAACAAAATCGAACTAGGGACATGGAAATAAAGAACAAACTGACAGTGATGAGAGGGGAGGAGGGAAGGGGACAATGGAAGAAAGAAGTGGAAGGGTCAAATCAAGAAACATGTATAAAAGACCCATGGACAAGGACAACGGTGGGGAGAGGATTGAATGTGGGAGAGGGGATGTGGGTAGGACAGGGGAGAGTAAAAAAAGGAATAACTTAACTGAATGACAATGAAAAATTTGGGAAAAATAATATTTAAAAATAAGTTTCCATTTGCTTCAGTAATTGCATTTCAAAAATTATCTTGACAATAATGTAAAATATGTTAGTGGAAAATTTGAAATATTCAAATTTCAAGTATTAGTGGAATATTTATACCATATTTGGGGCACAACTTAATGAAGCCTCATAAAAGTGTTAGAAACATGTTTCTGATGAGTATTCCAACCTATGTCATATGTATATAATAGGGTATTAGATGAAGAAACAGAGTTCTATTAAAGCAATGAATCAACAGGAAATACAATTTTGCTGACTAACTTTTATTTAACCAACTCACTGGACTAACCCAATATTACTATTCCCTCCATAAAACTAATCACTGCATTGCGCCATGACCAGAATGCTTGAGATTGTTAGGCTTCTGACTTCTCCTGTCATCTGCTGGACTGTTTGCTTGCTAGTAGTCAGTTACATAAATAGGCCTCTTTAGGTCGAAAGGCCTCTTTAGGTCATTTGAACTTGCTGTAATTACAGTACTTAATTACATTTTATATAAACTGATAGTGTGTGAAAAGAGTGTTATGCTGCAAAAACAAAGATGATGATTGAGAATATTAAATAAAGGTCTCTAAAAAACACATTGCTATGTAATTACACATAGGTGGTAGAATATTAAAAGGTGTGAGGTAGTGTAAATATTTAAAAGAATTCTCACTCAGACTACATTCATCTTTAACATTTTATGCCATTTTTTAAAAAGCAATGATTGAAACTGTTGACCACATGGAACAGATTACATAAAAATCCCTTCACAGATGAGTATAGTCTTATGAATAGCCATGGTCTTGTGTCAAGTATTATCAAATCCTTATGCTTTTGTTTGTCTGTTTTTTTTTTTTCAGTTAAAACAAATGGTTTTAGGTAGGTATGTGTCATTTTATGCTATCTTCACTCTTTCCAATATTTTTAATCCTCATACTAGCAATTAGTCCTGATCACTATTTAGCATTATCCTGTGTAATCAATGACTAAATAACCCAGTGGGGACTTTGGTGTCTTATTGTTGTGTATGACCCAGGAACCAGGACAGGACCCTAAAAGATATAGGGGTTTTGAGGAAGATCCAAGGACAAGTTTGTCTGCCTGTCTAGTGGAATAGGGACTCAAAATCATAATTGAAGTATTGTTACAGAAAAAAAAAATAAAGAGCAACATTTTTTGCATATCTGAATGTTTGGCATGAAAGAGGGTACATATGAAAAATATTAAGAGTGATTGTTAAAAAACAGTGGGATGTTGGGTCATGTTTATTTTCTACTTCCACGATTAACATGCATCATTTTTTTAAAAATAAAAATAATGTATTATAAAAGAATATAATAATTTGGTTAGAAACTTAAACCGTACTGACTAAAATTTAGGTAATTATATTTTAAATTGAAATCCATGTAGAAATATATATGTCCTATAATTTCTTAATCTCTGATATGAGAAGGAACAGGCCACGTGCCACTGCTGTGTAATGTGCAAAAGGGGGCAGAGGTTAATGGGGAGGCATGTGGGGAGAGGGAGTCAAGTGCAGACATAAGCCACCCAATAAAAGAAGTTGGGGTGGTCCTTCCATAATATAACACCAAGGAAGAAGTAGTTTTTCTCTTTCTGAGTGTTGGTTCATTAATAAGAGTTAGCTCTTGGAACATAAACAACCCATAAGATGGAATATATCTTACTCTTTAAATTCATATAGGCTACCCAGAAACTCATGAGTTCCTGGAAATTTTATTTAAATTTTTGAATAAACAAGCAATCATTTTGAGACTATAGTTCCTGGTAATGAAATCTGTGGATGCCATCAAAACATGCCTTTGCTCTAGAAGACAGCAGATGAAAGAAATGGGGAAGATGTTTTCTGAAAGATAAATTTTTATTAAAATGCTTATTTTTTCTTTATTCATTCACAATGGGTATTATAGTGCCATTAGTAAATTGTTATTTTTATGAGTCTGTTTCAGTCAGGAAATTTCTTAATTCATTACATTTTATTAGATCAGCAGTAATGAACCAAAACAATATCATTTATTTTATTACTACTGTAGGTTAAATCACTATGATTTACATAGCCAGATTGAAGCAACGACTGTGTAATGACTCTGTTATTGTCAACGATATATTTTTCTTAAATAAGACACTTTAACCACATGTAAAGTCAATGAAGATAGAAATTTGTAAGTGAAAATAGTAGACTGCCTTCCAGCCACCATTCTGTACTTAAGGTATGGCGTGGATCCATTCTGGTTGCTAGGCACGGGGGGTGTAAGGAATCAGGAGGAACCTTGGCCTTAATGGAGTGACAATGATGGGTCTCACTGTCAGGACACATGGTTTTAGAATGTTCATTGTATCATAAATATAAGGGGCTTATTCCCTTAAGTATATTATAAACTGAATATAACCATGTTAGATAGACAATTGTCTGAGTCTTTGTTTTCTTTCTATGGAAAGGACTATTTTTTAAGCCTCTATGACCATTTTTCTTTAATGCGTGGTTAGTAAATATATTTTCAGCCTAATATCCTAAAGCTTATTGTCACTTCAGTTTGTCCAGTCTTCATAGGAAGTGGAGGATAGTTGTCCTGGCACCTGTATTGTAATAGTTAAACCTCTTGAAGACTTCCCCCCAAAATTTCTTTTTCTGAGTAAATAACCTCAATTCAAGTAAATAAGTGTTAAGGAATCCAGCCAACGCAATTTATTTTAAATAATGTTGTATTAATATTTACAACTATCACGAAATAATTATTTTCAAATATCTAGAATAAAAAGGAGTATGGATCTACCATTCATCATCCACAATCTGGCATCCAAATGCTCTGAAAGCCAAACAATTAACTCATTTGGCAGCAACACCTGACCAGAGTAGTCATCTGACTATTTACAGTCTTCATTCTACTTAGTGTACCTGTTCAGTTATCCTGTTGTACTTATGTTAGTGTGCTTGGTTACAGAGCCTTGTCCTAGAACCCACGTTAAGTATTCTTTCACATGTAGTGAATGCACCATACTACTTTGCAAAACTGAAAAAAAGAGAGAGAATCTTTATTATGGAACTCACTTGGGCCAAGGGTTTTTGATAAGGGAGTGTGAATTTAGTTTGGAAAGGTGAAATAAGGTATATTAAGTATTTTATTCAAAGCTATTCTCCTGTTTACTAATTTTAAATATTTTATTGTGCATTGCCTAAACTTTCCTCTTAATTATAGTTATTTCAGAACCTAAATGGGCAATACAAAGTCAGGTAGTTATACACTTTGTCACCGGTATTGAAATTAATATGAAATAAAGCATTGACTTATAGAGGACAGAGCAGATGGCCTTATTGTAAGCAACCCGAGGGAAAAAAGATTGAAATATTTTTTTAAGATGAGTTTGGAAAGACTGGGGCAAGTTTAAAGAACTGAAAGGGAAATGATTTACATTTACAGATTAATCTGACAATTTAGTAAAGTATGCATATAATCAGGGTTTGGTGAATTATAGACTCCCTTCATGCTCCCAGTGTGCTCTGAATGCTTCCTTGGTTTCTCACCTGCTTTTGATATTGGGCAGTCAATTCTCAGATTTATTTTATATTCCAGACTATGAAGAGATAGGTAATTTCCAAAGATTGATAAGTCACAGCTAATTCTCTTTATATGTAGAAGTTGTGATATTTGGGAATTAAACAGTATTAAATATAAACTAAGATATAGGATAACATATTTCATTCCTACCAATTTAGAGCACTCTGTGTGAAAACAAATACGAAAATGGTCTAGCTTTTTCTCTTTTCCTATCCTCTCTTGTTTTGCTTGTGCTTCTTCAACAATTGCAATTTATGCTCTGACAGGGTGAATATGACAGCTGAAGGTAACAAATATATGTGTAGTTACACCGAATGAAAACACAAGAACCCAGACACCAAAAGTTTGCTCATGTTGGTATGAACCATTCAGTGTTGGGTATTATATAGACCCTACTTCGCAAAAAAGGAAAAAAAAAATACCATCTAAGTAATTTTAAAATTTTCTTGTCATTTATGTACATGCTATGTACAAATATAATTTAGATGTATAATACATTACAAACTTTTTCTTCATGGGTATCACTGAACTGCGTTGCTGCTAGCAACAGTGCATTCTCACATCTGCGTCTCCTATTCTGCATTCTGTCCCTTTCTCCCTGCTGTAAGTGTGAGCAAGGGAACACTGGGTATTTTAATTCTCTTTCTTTAATACTTTATATTGTTTGTGCATCTAAGTCAGTACACGTGTTGAGGACCTAATATTACCAAGTCTAGTTTATTTAAGTGAAAAATGCCTGTGTCCGATTAATTCAGAGAGAAAGCCACTCCATGTTTTCAGAATTTCATAATAAACAAGATAAGGGGAGCAGGAATGTTCTTAAAGAAGAATTGAAATAATTTTATAAAATGTTATATTGGTTTTGTAACAGAAAATGTTTGAGCAATTCTTAATTCAATCAATTACCACAATTTAACGATCCGATCATTATAATTTTGTCAGTATATTCTTAAATGTGTTAAATTAATCTGTTTCAATTGTGGTTTCTTGTTTATCATTTTTCTTATTTTTTTAAGTTGGACCATAATTAATAATCCATAAATTCATGGATTTGTAAGGGATGATGCAATCAGTGTTTGTTGTAGTCATTAAGTTAATAAAAATATTTTAACTTATTTTAAAAAGAGAATAGATCCAAAAACTCACAAGGGGAGTGAAAGTAGTAGCTTTCAAGGAGCCCAATGAGAAAATTTACTAAGGAGTTTGCAGAATCTGAGTACCAGAAGTATGAATCTAAAGCCAATCCTGTGACAAAGCAGGAGTTACAGAAAGAAAAAGCATCTTTCATGTACCGAGTCTATATTTTTCTCCAGCACATCCCACTCCCTAGACATCATCCTTAATATGGATGTTTGGTTAGGAAGAGTTACCTGCTGAGATAGAGTTCGGACAGTGCATGTATTGATAGTAAATCTAAATGTAACATTTTATGGTACTTCAGGATCTCTCATTATTTCCTATTGAAAATACCCCTATTGAATTAACAAATGCTTTCATGACTTAATTTGAATCTATGATTGCTGGAATAGAATCTAAAGCCTAAGGAAGAATATTAACAATTTATAAGAAATCTTTAAGAGATTGAGAAGGCTAATAGACAGAAACCAAAATTTAAGTTAAGGTAAACTGATTAATCTGAATTTCAAACAAAGAGTAAAGTTTATAAGATTTGAATTGTAGTCCTTGGAAAAATTTGTTTACAAGTTCTCAGAAAGCAAAATTTCAGGTATCTTTCTTTTACCAGTTATTCAAGATATTAATAGTGTGTCTAATAGTTTTTTTCCTTGTAAAAAAATCAGTCATCATTGCAAAACATCCAAATGGCCAGTGTGTATAGAATAGACTGACAGTATAAAATTGAGAACTGAAAGACGTAAAAGGCAAATGGCAAAAAACTTTATTTGACTGAGTCAGCAGAAAGTGGGGTTTCTTTAAAGTTAAAATCCAGAAAAGGTTTGGTCCAATTTCTCTATTTCTTCTTAAACCTACAGTTTTCTTTTATCCTGGACTGAAAATGAGGTAATGGACAGGACCTCCCATTTTCTTCAATTCCTTGTCTGCAGAATTTGCTACAGAATTACTTTTTCTCACTGAACTCTATCATGTGTTACTGAAGGAAATAAAAATATTGCCTTATTGGCTGTGGAGAAAGGAGGGAGCATTTTAGAACAGAGACAGAGGTCAGCATTTGTTTGTGCTCAAGCTTGGTGTCACCATTTGAGTGGCTTCCAATTGAACAGTTCTCTCCCTGTCCAGTTGATAGCCCAACACACAAAAGGAAACATCTTATTTCTGATACGTTTCATCTGAGGAGACAGAAGGTACCATTAACCCATTAGAAAAGCCACTGACACACCTTGGTGCTAAAAACATTTTTTTCAAAGTAAACATTGCATTGTGTAGAGCTGAAAGGCTTGGAAGTAACACGTTCTGGTGGCCTGTGTGTCACTGCCTCTTACATGGAAAGACATTTCAAACCTTGGGTATTGTATACCCACCTCTAGACTTGTGAAATGTGCTTTAGAAAAAATTTTGTCAAAAACATAATGAAATATTGAATCCTGTTTGTTTTTTAAAAGTTATTTTGCTAAGTAAGCTTAACATGAGATATCCCCCTTAAGAAAATTCTAAGTGGACAATACTGTATTTGTGACTGTAGGTACGATGCTGTACAGAAGACCTTTTGTGCTTATTCATCTTGCTTAACTGAAGCTTTACTCCCGTTGATTAGTGATTCCTCAATTCCTCCTTCCCTCGGTCCCTAGCGACCATCATCTACTCTTTGATTCTTTGAATTTGACTGTTTTAGATATCTCATATAAGTTGAACCACAGAGTACTTGTTTTATCATGACTTACTTATTTCACTTCGCATAATGTCCTCAAGGTTCATCCATGTTGTTGTATAATACAGAATTTTCTTTTTTTAAGATTGAAAAATATTCTGTTTTATGTATAGGGCTCATTTTCTTTATCTATACACCTGTCAGTGGACATTTGTTTACAGATCTTGGCTGTCTGAGTATTGTTGCAGTGAACATCGGTATGCCAACATCTCTTTGAGATCCTGATTTCAATTCTTTTGCATACTCAGATGTGGGATTTCTGGATTATATAGTAGTTCTATGTGTAATTTGTTCTTTGTACATTACTCTTAAGAAAAAATCCAATTTCTTAAGATTTACAAGGTTCTGGGAGATTGAGCTCAACATTATCTCTCAAGTCTCATTTATGACTTAGCACTTTTCCACACTGCATGAATCTGAATACACTTGTCTTTTGTCTCTTACTTCAATGTATAACATTCTATTTGGTTTCTGAACTTCTCAGTGTTGTTCTTAGAAAATTGTGAACTTTTCTTTCCTTAGGTAATTCTTACTACAGTGTCTAAATTCAGCTTTTCCTTACAAGTTTTAGTTAGGTGTTCTCATGTCACTTCTTCTGCAAGGGTAGCAAAAATCACAGCTTACTGTATTCATCTTTTTGTATATTTTTAAGTCTTCACATTTCAAAGTATCCTGAGATCATAGACTGAATCCATCTGTTTCACCATCACATGCTTGATAAGTATTACATGTTCAATAAAATCTGTCTAATGGATGCATGAATGTCTACTGCCACTGCAATAAGCAGAATTTGTAAATATACATTTAATTTTTAGGATGTTATACTTGATTATGAAAGAAATAATTTGGGGTCATTTTCATGGATAACAATAATATTAATAGCATTTCTTCATTGCATTTCTACCATGACTAGGCACTATATTAAGAGCTTTAATATGTTATTTTACCTTACCGTTATAATAGCTCAACCAAGTGGATCTATATTTCCCACTTACAAATAATAAACTAAGACCCAGTAACTCATGCAACTAAACAACAGGAAAAGTCAGAACTTGAATGCAGATCTGTTGTCAAAGATTATCCTAATGTCATCATACTAAATGGTTCATGCAGAGACATTCACAAAGTAACTTATGCTTTTAGTATTTGATTAATTTCTGTCATTAATACTTTTAAATTTTGAAGTAGATACTAATGCGACAGAAAATTGACTAAATAAATGAGGGAATATTTTAAAAGCATACTCTTTCTCCCTGGCACTATGAGCTTAGTGTGATAACTAACAAATATCTATGTATCTGCTAGGAGTCTTAATTAACACTTTACTGTCTTTGCTTACTCACATCACACATTACAATGTCCAGTTTCTGGATTCTCATGGCTGTTTACTATTTCTCCTTGATAGCTATCATTACTTTGCTGTAGGGCTTTGGAGCATTATCATTTTAACCATAAATATTGTTGCTGGGTTTCAAAAATAAAAATAGCAGCCAGTACTGTGACAATCATTTAACCTCCACATTTGTGAGGAAGTAACCCTGATTATCATCACTTTATAGTATGCCACTTGTATTGGTAAGGATGCTGAGCTTATAAAATTAAGTCATTAATAAATGGCAGAGCAGAGATAGGAATCTGAGCTTTCTGACTTCAGAAATAGCAAACTTTAGGTGTCAGTGCTTCTTGCGAGCAAACAACTGAACATAATTCCTCCTCTTTCTGCCGTTTATCCCCTTCCACAGTTCAGACAGAGAGGGAATCTCTGTATCTTAAATATAGACATGCGGTTTATTATTTCAAAGCACATTTTATTGCAAAAGATTGTGCAATTTCAAGTACTCCCAAATGCCTCTATGCATAACCTGAGAGGTTTCTTATCTGAATATGAATTCTAAATAACTTTTAATTTAATCTTAGTTGCTTTAGGAAAGACATTTTAGGCTTTGCCCTCTTCGTTTTTACATATTTTATACAAATATTATTTAAATGATTACAGAATAGAGTACAAACCTTATGTTTTAAATTGAAGGCATACTTCTAATATTTAACAACAAATTCTTTCAGTGAATTAATCACCAAGTTCCTTGCATCTGGATTCATTGCTATGATTTGGTGGTAGCATTTGATCTGACTCGAGAGGCTATAGGTAATATGTGATAAATTGCTTAGCAAATTAGGAATTAGAACCTTTGACCTATTGAATTAGGCTAGGGCAGCTGTAAATTGAAGAGAGATAGTTTTCGACATGCAATGCAAGAAAGTGAGTACTCAGCGACAGGTATAACTTCTTCCTTACTATCATGTCTGAAAATGCAGGTGCTATCCTTGATGGCCTATGTTGCTTGGGGATTAGACACCTTAGCCAAAATACCGAGCACACACTTGTTTGGGAGACTTCCTGATATTTACAACAATATTTTTGGATGTTGCCTTGCAACCAGAGTCATCACTGTTTTAGCAAATTGCCAATCTTCTAAATTTCTTTAAGATTTGGGACTTGCCAGAAAAGTGCCATGGAGAAAACATAAATGTACATCTGTTTATAAATATTATTTTGGTCTGATAAAGCATGAAAAAGAATATTAAAAATATTTTGAGGCGCCATGCTGTGACCAGTCATAGCCATAAATATAAACTGCTTTGAAATTACTTTTATTACTAAAAATGGAAAAGTAACATAAGAACCTGAATGGAGAATTTATGGATCACAAATACATATTAACAAACATTGTCATTAATAACAAAGTGGTCAAGATTAGCTAAAAAGGTAGAGTTTCATAAAATCTTCCCAAAGGAAGGCTTCTGATATTTTGCAGATATTGATAGCAGATGGAGAAAAGAAATGGCTCTTCTCTGAGTCCTCGGCTAGTGGGGAAAATTCTGGGTTAATTTGGTGTTATTTCTGGTCTCCAGTAAACATTCTTCTAACTCAGAGAATGACAATGCATAACATTCTCTGGAGATGTGAAAACTAAATAGCAGCATCTGGGATACTAGTTTCTCAAGGTAAGATGATCACGGTCCTTGGAGAAAGACAGCTTTACATACTGCATTTGATTGTGCAGTCTTGAATTGCTCATCTGTAAAGCCCTTTTGTTGACTGAAGGATCTGTGAGTCAGAATGAACAAAGACATACTCACATTATAGCAGATATGTGGACATACACTTAAGTCTAAGTGTCAAAGCTCAGCAGATATTTTTATAAAAGGAATATCTCACTTGCCAAGAGTGACACTTGAAAACTAGGTTTACTTAGCATCTCTGAGTCTCATAAAGATTACACAGCAGCCAAAACACTATCGAAGGCAGAAGAAAAAAGTAAGCACGTTATTACTGAATGATTTTGCTTTGATTTTGTTCTGACTGAAAGAATAAATATTAAATAGAATAAGATATTAGTTGCTCAGATGTGCAAGCTGTTAATTAAACTACTTTGTTTAGAATGTGATTAATTAAAATATATCCCTACTAAACTATTTATTAATAATTTTTAAAAATATTTTCTGTGTATCAAATAGAGGTGTTTGTCACTTGATATGCTTACATTTTCTAGTTTTCTGAGTTTGGGCTTTCTATAATTTATAATACAAATAACTTAAATTTTCATCCTATGCATACAAAAAGCCTGATAGTTACTCCTCATTAATAATTTCTAAAAGCACTCATCTTTGGAGTCTTAGTTTTTAGTTACCTCTCACTCTGAACCCTTGCTTCCACTGTATTCTGGACATTGCTTGGCTCTCACCTGCTGCTGCTGGTTCTTCCTCTCCAGTGGGGGCTCACCAAAAGGTGCATCATGGATTCTTTGTAATCCCTAAAGCAGTTAGAGAAATAAGACTGTAGTAGCATGAGAGTTTTCCTTATGTCTGGGTATACTGGATACGGTTACATCATAGTACAGTACCAGAAATGACTGGGAACTGAATCCTAGGCAACCTATTCTCAGTTCCTCAGACTTCCCTCCTACTAACAGCTTCCTCTCTACAGACAGCCTCAGATACCTACACTTCTGAAACCTTACTCACCTTTCCTTTTAAACAACTGTGCCAAACATATTAAGGTGTTAAAGTTAGTTGACTGAACATGTAAGACTCAAAGAGAGATTAGGAAACAAGTTGTTTTTTTCCCTCTCATTGTCAACCTCACCCATGCGCATGCACACACCACACACACACATATTTCACTCAAGCTCTCTCTCTGAGCTTGTTCTTCCCTTGGGAAAAGCCCATTCAAGTAGAGTTAAAGATGCCCTCTGTCCCGTGATTCTCCACACACCAGTGGAAAGCACGCACCATCCCTGCATTTCAGTAACTCTCTCCCATCCCATGGGACCAGCAGGAGAGCCTGAGCATGTTTTCCCATGAACATGTCAGAAACTCAACAGGTGTGAAAGGCCTCCTAAAACCCAGGCTTAGAATTAGTATGCTGTCACTGCCAATTTGGTCTATTGGCCAAAATAATTTATATGTTTGTACACAAAGTCAAGGACCAAGGAAATACACTCCACCTGTTTCCTGAGGAAAATTGCAATTTACATGATACAAGGGGTGGTTACAGGGAAGGATGGAGAATGAGAACAATACTGCAATCCTCTCCAGCTGGCATCAGCTATTGCACCTCAGCACATGGAAGAATCACTTCTTCGCCTTCTGTCATCTGTCAATGCGCATAGTGCACATGTTAAAGTCTATTGCTATTTGATTCTCTCTCTTTTCTTCTTGGTGATTTTTAAGACTTTTTTTTCTTTCCGTCGATAGTCTGAGCATTAACCTCAATGTTTCAAAATGTAGATTTATTTTATTTGCCTTGTTTGGTACTCAGGGTGTATTCCCAATGTAAAATTTTTTCCAACTCTGGGAAATTATCTAAAAATATGGCTTCAAAAAATACCACTCTACCATTTCCATCTGTCTCATTTAGAACTCTATTGTTATAACTGGGTATAGATTCGTTCGTTTCAATCTATTCTCTTTTTTCAATGTCTCTTTCTTTTTGTCTCTTTCTCTCAGGCTTGGTTCTGCATATACCTTAAGACAGTATCTCATTTCATTAATTTTCTCTTCTCCTCTGTTCAATAGCAATATGTGTTAGCAAGTGAACACCGCTCCATGACTATAATGCTCATTTTCAGGACTTTCAACTCGTTCATTTTCATGTTCACCAAATACTATAGCATGTCTGCCTCTTTCGATTTCTTAATTTGTTCTTTTTTTAAAAAAAATGAAACTCATTTCCTTCATCTCTCAGAGCAGATGAATCACATTTACATTAAGGTGTGTGAGGCAATTCTGTAAATACATTATACATCAGCAGTGCTTTCCCAACATTAATGTACATCTGAGTTATCTGGTAGCTATATAAATATGTGGATTTTCACTTGGCAGGTCTGGCATGAGGTCTAAGATTCTGCATTTCTAATAGGCTCCCAGGTGATGCTGATACTTGGGTCCAACTATCAATATCCCAGAGTTTATGATCTATTATCTTGTACTTTTTACTGTCATTTTTAGCCTTAAATGTATTTGAGATGTTTGTTTTGAGACTCAACTTGAGTAGAAACTATTCTGTTGACTTTGATTTCTTGTTTTCTCCCTCAAGCACTTTGTATCCTCTTCTATCTCCATTTCTAATGGTTTTCTGACTTTCCCCACACAACACTTGGGGTTCCTGGTCCAGAACCAAGTCTTTAAATAATGCTTATGTGCCCTTGGTATGTGGATATTGAGGATACATAAGGTACATCCAAGAAGGCAGTACACAGTTTTGTTCATTCCTGGTCTCGAGACTATATCTGTGTCTTCCTACTTCCCAGGAGGTGAGTAGCAAAAATTCCCTATTCTTCCCCAGCCTTATTTCATGCATGGAGACCTTGAGCTCCTACCCAAACCATTGGTTTCAAGCAGTGAGTTAGATCCCACTTCATGCTTTAATATCTTACATGGAGCACTATTTATCCATGTTATTCCTCAGGTGCCCAACTCCTGGGTTCAATAGGCCTCCAGCTTTAATTCCACTCATCACTTTGCATTTCTATTTCTATTGCCTCCACAGTAATGTTTGTCTTCTTTTCAAGCACAGATATATATCTTGCAATATTTACTTGTTATTGTTATATAGTTGGAGCAGAAAAAGTGGATTAAGAGTGAATATACAGAGACATCTCAACCAGCTGTCTTTTTGTACATTTCTTAGCTGGATCAGAGTATCTATCTTTGGAATGAAATTTAAGCACAGACCTTAAAAATACAGATGTAATAATTATTTATAATAGTAAGTTGGTTTTGTCCTTTTATATATCATTTCTTTGTCTACAAAATGAAGCCCAAGTACATACTTTGTGAAAAATATTCCAGGAGCTATAAAAAGAAGTGTTAGGAAGAAATGTGGCATATAAAAATGCAACTTCTCAAATAACTTAAACAGAAAATAAGACATTTGGGTATTGATTGGTAACATTTAGATTTGTATCTGTGAAACTCACAAGCAGATATTAACTCATATATTTAGTGAGCACCTCTGTATGTCCACAATGAATCTGGATAATTCAGTCTGCAAACCCTCCCATGGTACTGAATTCATAATGCTGAAAGTGTCCTTTATTTGGTACAACTGCTTCCTTACAGGGTTGTCTAATAGCTGCTTCAGAAAAAAGTAATTTAACTGAAAGGTTTCTTTCAAAATTATCAAAATGAGCTTCTACAAGTTGCTTTGGTAACATATTCAAGGGACTTTGAAGTCCAGTGGCCATGGAGTGGAGTGGAGTAGAATCTTCTCACAGTAAAGACATGAGACTTCACCATGGCCTTAATTCAGAATCCAACTTATTCTGGTTCTGTGTGACTCAGTGGCTTCTACAGAAAAATACAATAGACTTTTACTTTTGCTCTAACAAATTATCGTGAGGCTAAAATTAGATGACAGGCATAAATAACTTTTTAGACAAGTTAAATAAGAAAAACAGTGAAAAGAAGGACAGTGAATTTAAATTAGCTATAAATATGGCCTCACTTTCAAGACCACAGCGAACCTATTTCTGTTCAGAAAAGGCAGTCAAGAACTGAATTACTTTAGTGATCAAATCTAATTGTATAGCCATATGGTGCTTAAAAACTATACTCCCTTTAGTATAATGTGCCTTTCCAGGAGGCCTTGGGCAAAACACTTTCTTAGTGCTCCCTCTTACTGCTTCCCCCCCTCCTTTTTTTTTTTTCTTTTACAACATCCTCTTTACCTTTTGGTTAGTGGGTCAGAAGCTCAGAATGAATTCGGAAGCTAAAACATATTTCAGCAATTAGCACCCTAGAAACTCAAGCTGTTTTTTGGCAATATTCTAAAAAGATGATTTCAGCACCTTTCATCCCCAGCTTGTTTGATAATTCACATTCCCATGTCCTTGGACTTGGCAGGCTCTCCAGTGCTAGAGGCACATTCTTAGGTTGGTGAGGAAAGTGTGAGCAACTTGAAGATGCTAAATAGGGACATTAGCTACATCTGAACTAGATATACTGAGTTAGCAGGCTTTTGTTCCTGGCCTGTTCTCTCTATTTTTAAATGTGATTGTGCTCAGAGTTATTCTGAACATTTTAGTTAACTCCCTGCCATCCACCTACCTATCTTATTATTAGGTACTCTCTCCTGAAATATGTTTAAAGGAGTTAAAAAAGAGATGAAACAAAATGTCTTCCAAACTGCTCTACCTCTGGCTTCAGAGGAGTGAACAGACTCCTAGCTACTTTTATACCTTATTTCTCAGAGGCAGGGATGATGGAAAACCAAAAAGAGACTAGGGAATTTGGTCCGGCATGAAAAGTCCTTTATATTTTAAGTCACTTTACACACTCAGACACAGGTGATAATGATCTATTCAGAAAGAATTCATGTTTAGTCCTTCCCTAATTAAAATAGGAATGTTATTATGGACATTAACTAATAAGGATAATTATATTAAGTTTTGTTTAAATATAGCACTTTTTTCCCCACTATATCAATTCACAAAAAAATATTTCTGGAGCAGTCAAGTGTATGTCTTATTTTTCTCCAAATTAGATCTAATTAAAAAGTGGCTAAAGTGAGCCAAAGACTTAGGAGTCCTATGGGAAACCTGCATGAACTCACTACCAAGACTTTATATCATCTTTTCGGGCCACTCAAGTTTCCTTTCTTCCTTTCTTCTCTTTGGCTGTTTGCTCTAATAACTGTTGTTGCAACGATTCTAATTCTAAAATTGCATGATCAAAAATGCTAAAAATAAAAAATAAGAATCTTTGGACTATGAGTTTAATTTTTGTACATACTCAACAGTAAAAACAGGGTGCATAACAGGTTGGAAAGGGGGAAAAACTTCAAAATCAGGAGGTTGAGTTTCTGGTCCTAACTCTGGTTGGTTCACTGTATTACTGAAAAATGAGTCTCTCAGTTGAGGCTGCATGTCAAATATGCCACTAGCTTTACCACTGTTTAGTACCAGACATACCACGAGGCCCACTGCTAGGTTCTCTGAATGAGAGTCTTGCCAGCTGTGTATTTTTAAAATGTTCCCAGGGGATTCTGACGTGTGCCCCTCACTGACAAACACCGGAGCAGCTGACTGGTAAGTTTTCTTCCCGGTTTGACAAGGTTTACTGTCACTCATCCACCATTACAGTATCATACATAGTAGTTTCGCTACCCTAAAAATTCCATGTTCCAACTTTCCACCTTTTTTAAGCAAATGAAAACATCTGACAAAGAAGTGGGTATAAGGCATTGTGCATTTGTGAAAAAAAATGTATCAACATTAGCTCATCAACCTTAAAAAAATGTACTACCACACCAATTCAAAATGTTAGTAATAGAGAAAATGGAGGCGAGGGAAAAGGAAGGAGGGATGGAGCAGGGGCAGTATATGGAAATTCCCTGTACTTCCTGTTCAATTTTTCTGTAAACCTAAAATGTTTTAGAAATAAATTCTATTAATTAAAAGAAAAAAGTTAATCACATTAACTTCAAAAAATGTAAAAAGGAGAAAAGGGATAATAATTCAATTATTCAAAAATGGAGGTGGCAGCCCTCAACAGCGTGGTTCCATTGGTTGAGTTGGTTGGAGTCTGTCCATAGACCAAATGGTTATGGGTTTGATTCCCAATCAGGGCACATATCCAGTTCAACTCCCAGTTGAGGCGCGTATGAGAAGGCAACCAATCAATGTTTCTCTCTCACATTGCTCGCTCTCTCCCTCGCTCTCTCTCTCTCTCTATCTCTCTCTCCAAGCAATGATAACAGTGTCCTTGGATGAGGATAAAGAAAATGGAAGTGGCAAGAAACCCAAAGAAGAGAAAGCTCAAGTATATACAGAATATTGTGATAAACATCTTTCTGTTTCTTACATTTCAGTTTCAATTAGTTAATTAATTATCTTCTCAATCCATTTTCATGAGTGATTGAAAGTGAGAACTTGATTTGTGTTTTACTTACAAAGAAGGAAATTATCATGCAATCCTATAAATATTTCAAGCAGACTTAAGCAGCAGTTTCTTCTGTTGTCACTAACAGACAGAGCCATTACACTGTGAGTTCTTTTTACAACCCTCTTTCTATACATTACAGACTCCTTTCAGCTTCTTCTCAAGAGTTATTGAAATAGCTTGAGATATCGTTCCACTACACTTATCATTCTCCACATTTTTATTGAAGATATTTCATTGGTATGACAACAGGTCTGGATTAATATATAATAAACATCTTTTTAAGCAGTGACCAGTCCTTTGATGATTTGGCATAGCTACACTATTATGATAAATTACCTGAAGCAAGTTCAACCTGATAACTATGAAAAAGGTTATATTGTTCTTCAATTATCCCTTTAATCAATGTCCCAAGATAATCATTCTGCCTAAAAATATGTTTCTCAATACTAATTTCATTATCTAGGTGATTCTCATCACTAATCATTAGAGTGCGATTCTCCATATTCTTAACAACTCTTACTTTAACTTAAATGGGTAATTAGACTCAATATGCAGGATATTACCTGCACTGTGGTCTTGATAATATATTCTCCATTGTAACTATCTTCACTTCATCCTACTAATAGATGTTCAAAAAGGAAAAAAAAAGATCTCTTATTAAACCCTTCCACAATAAATCATATATCTAAATGAAGATGACTTTTCAAAAAAAAAATAATAAAGGACTTTCTTTTATGCCAAGAAAACCTTCTTGTAATATTTTGCTATCCTAAATATCACTGAGACTTTCAGAGTAATAGAGGGGAAAATCTTTTCAAAATGTTGGCAAATCATTTAGTGACCGTATGTTGTTGAAGATATGGGTTGTGTTTTTTTTTTTTTTTTTAGTTGTAATTTTAAGGATAATAGGATACTTCTATGGCTGTCCTGGCTTTGTTTACGATCTCTCACTAGGCTATATCCATGGTCACAAAATAGGTTTTAAAGCATTCCTAATCCTTCTGTTACAACACACAGTGAATTTGTGAGACACTATTAATGCACACAACTGCTAAACACATTTTAGGTTAACCTTCAATTTTTACATTACAACATGTGAAAGGACATTATGCATTACTCTCACTTGTAAATGTTTTCTGCTCTTAAATAATGTTGTTCTCATGCTCATGCCAGTGTTTAAGCTGTGTTTATTAGTAATAAACTGATTATGACTTGGCTTGTGCTTTAGAAAAATGTCAACTACTTGCATTTTAGTTTGGGTAACAGCAATTCCAGAACCTGTCCCCAATATAAAACTAATGAAAGCTGCATCCTGGCACTCTTCTATGTGTTTACTGACTCCAGTTAACAATTTAATTTAGTGAAAGCATTATAATTATTGTTATTCTTTATACTTTAAGTTTAAAAAATTTCAAGAATACTTTATTTCTCAATGTGGAAACATTTGAAAATTAGTTTTGTTTTCTCTTTTATATATTTTTAGTTTATGGGAAAATTCATATGGTAAAACTACATACAGTAAAATTTTTATTCAGAAAAATTAGGGGTGTATTTTTGATGCTATTATATAATCAACATGCTATGTAGGTGTCTATTTTACCAGTGAAGAAAAAGGTGACACACTCTCACTCTTTAGAATATTAGATATGATTTTCAGGAAACTTTCTCATATCCTCCCTTTCCCCAGGAAAGTAAACATATGCTATTTCCTTTCAAACAAGATCCTGTCCATTTCCTTGCCAATGACTGTGATGGTTTGCAAGGAAAAGAAAAAATACATTTCACCATTCTGTGTCACAATGACTTACACCAGTTTAAGCAACAGACTTCCTAAACCAAGACTTATCACTTCAGGGTTATTTCCAAGTGACCTGAGGAGAATGCTCATGAATAGGAGGAGAAAGCATGTGGCTTTCTCTGCTGTAGGGCTGAACTCTTCGGTGCAAGACTAGAAGGCAGTCCTGAGTGTTGTGAAGCAATCATTAAGTTACACGCTTGTCATTTCTTGTACAGTCACTCAGAACTAATGCACATCACTTTTTCCAATTATAATCATTCCACCATTTAACAAGCACAAAAGGCCTTAGATTCCAATTTGCCACTGATGCCTCACTCTCACTTGCTTATTTCTTGGCATTTCTGTCTTGCTAGGTTGTGCATGGCTCCAATAATACAGAGCACTCTCCTTTCCTAAAACAAACTTGCAAACGGAGGCGACAAGAACAGCTGGTCTCACATTAAAGGGCAGGCCATTTTCACTGTTTTGATAATTTTTTCTGTTCTTGCAATTCTTTTCTGTTGCTATAAATACATATTATTCCTTAGTTTCCTTATTGGCAAAGCTAAACATAAATCACATAGTGATATGCTATATATGTTTCTGTTTAGGCTTCTCAGCCGGTCGTATCAAACCTCCTTTCGTCTGTCTCATTTCATTTAGTTTCTCAAATCTGTTTCTGTCTTCACGAGCACACGTACACAAACAAGCAATCACCAGGCTAGAGAAACATCATTGTCTTCATACTTTGTTAGCTTCTGCTCCCTTCAGTAACTATTAACATGTCTGAATGAGCCGTGAAACATGCTAGCTTTGGATCCGCAGCCTTAAACACGAGCTACATATGAGAGGAAATTGGTATTTTCATTTGCTGCATATGCTTTAATGATATTAAGCAATCTAATATGATGAATATGCCGGATTTCAGTAATGCTTCTCTTGAGAATTTTAAACGGTAATGGCAATTTAAAATGACAGCCTTACATTTATATAGCTCCTTTCATCTCAGAGGTCTTTACACTTTATAAAGTTATATGGAGCGATCATTTCGCTCACCCACCACAGAAATTCTGCCACCTCCAGGGCAAATCTGGGCTTGCTTTCAAAACTGACTCAACATTACAGATAATTACGACAAGAGGAAAAAGCCACAGTCAATGAAACCTGAATAGGGAATACAGAGAGATAAAATAATTTTCAAAAGAAATTTTTGCCAAAAGGTAAGAATCAAGCACACAAACACAAATTCCCCGAGGTCATTTAATACCCATCAGAGCAAAGGACTGTGAACTCCCAGTCCAGTCACTAGAGAGCATTTCAGGGATAACTCATTTAAGGCTAATTCTCTGAAGGTTGATTTAGTTTAGTGAAAGTAAAAATTCAAAAAAATTAATAGTTCTTAGCCAGAAGAAAGCTTAAATATTAATATTATAAATAAAGATGGTTTCTTCTTGCTTAAAACAATACCAATTTACCTCTATCTGTGTATTCTTTTAGCACTAGACAAAGGTTTAAATAAACATACACCTACTCTCTCTTTGACACCTGGTACTTTTGAAAGTTATTTACAGATATGTTACTTTGAAAGCATTTTAAAGGCTTCTCAGAAATTATGTGGTCACTTTTCCTTGCTTCGGTATATATTTATGTTTAGAAATTGTGTAAGGAAAACTAACAAATTTGCATTTCCGTCTGGGTCCTTGGGCATGCGGTTAACATGTTCTGAGTCATCTGAGGCATTGTCAAGGGGAGGAGAACTAAACTCTAACTCTGGACTGATGTCAGCAGTAATCAAACAGGAAGTGGTCATTACCAGCACAGAGATGGTCCAGATGATCACGTCTGCCCCCTCTTGACTACCTTTTGCTGCCTGGTAATGCCATTGTTGTTGGTCTGCCTACATTCCGAAAACCCTCTAAACCAAGACATGCCCAGCATTTCTAGGGTATTCAGAATGAACTAAGGTATTGGGGTCAGCCCAAGCACTGTTGAGAGATGGGTGCTTTCTTCTTTATCCTCCACTGTCTTCACCTCACAGCTCATCTATTTTACTTTCAGCATTATTGAAAAAATTAGGGAATGTGTGAAAGTGAATTTATTTCAGTTTTTAAACTCTTAGCTAAATCTTAGGCATTCTCAAGGAAATGTTGGGATGTGAGACATTCATAAAAGATAGAAATAGCAGCTGGGTGAAGTGTTGCCTTTTAATAAATTAGTTATGTAGGGTGGAGTTTTAATTAAAAAATAATTGTATTACTTTAAGAAATTATAAAATTAACATATTTGTTAAAGACAATCTAGAAGAGAGAAGCAAATAGAAATAAAGAAGAAAATCTCTGCCCCTAGAAATAACTGCTGTTAATACCTTAAAAAAGAGTCTCCTATATTCTTGTTTTCACATATGTCTTTCCAATGTTTATAAAAATATATATAATAACACTCAGTGGTATACTGGTAAATGCTTAACAACATACTCCACAGAAAAATGAATAAAGCTGTGATTTGTAGCATTTGTCAATTCCTGTGGTGTAAGTACTCTCACCATGGCTGATTTTAAGCTACTAAAGTGAAGAAACTGAAGGGGAAATGGGAAGAGACGTGCACAATTGGTTCTTATGTATGGGTATAAGCTGCCTCAGCTCTTCCCTGAACTCTGCATGCTAATGGTAGCCTTTCATCTTATAGTATTTCATGAACATCTTTTCTTGTCAACAGATGTTCCTCTGAAATTTCATTTTAAGGCTGTGTAGTATTTCATTTTATGAATAGGTCCTAATGTATTTAATCAATCTCCTTTTAGCTTTTGTCTAAATTTGTTCTTACTAACCAAATTTTGATTAATATTCTATAATCATTACACACATTCTTAGTCTTAAAGAGATCTCTGCAGCAACTATTTACCAACTAGTAAGATGAGTGAAGGCAGAGAAATCACTCGGGGACTTGGATATCTGGTTACCTTAAACTGAGGATAAAAAACTTGAATAAACCTCAGGGACCTGAAAAACATAAGTGAGAGAGGTAGGTTGCGTGGGAATTCTGGCAAGCTAAGGAATTCATGCTCTACCATAGAGGAAATGTAAGCCCCTGTGCTTCCAGATTTGCTTACTTTTTAAAGGGAAACTTCTTGAACACCGTGAAAACACCTTTCTGGATCAGCTATGGTCTATGTGCAAGAGTCTCCCACCCGTATTAGTCACTAGCACTGGCTGTGGGGTTAAAGATATCGACATCTCTACCTTATCTATCTTTCTCAGCAATTTATACGATATTTCTTGATGGTAAGCCCCAAGTGCTGTTTCTAACATGACAGTACTGTAGACAAATTAGCAAGTGTTGAAACTCAGCTGTTCTCTAGAACTAATGTACATTTTTTTCTCTCTTTTCTTTTTTCTCTTTTTTAGATGATACTGGAGGTTTGAGTACAGCTACCAGGTGCCTATCCTCTTGCATGACTTATTGCACATCTCTGGACTGTCAAATATGTAACGTCCAGCTGTCAAGAACCCAAGAAATGCCAAGCTGTCTAGTTAGGGGGAGAAATCTATAGAAATGTGCTTTCCCATGGAATTTTATACCTCGGTTCAAGGCAGGAAGACAAGTGCCCTTGTGCTAAGAGGAAACGAACAAGCCCACTTACTGCTGCACGCGTTACTGACAGCCCTTTGTGTATAACACTGTCCTTTTGAATCATCTGTATAGTTGATTTAAATTTATAGCCTGTTTCATACACTTAGGGTTACAATGGAGCAGGTTCCAGTTGAAGAAATTTATTATATTTTTCTTTCTTTTGTAAACAGAACACTAGTAGTGTAAGGACAGAGACATTTTCAGACCTCAGACACATCCAGCCCTCTCCCTACTTTATGGAATAATATCAAAAAGTTATTGCATTTTTCCTGTTTAACAATTGCCTCACTTTGCAACTTCTATCAACTATCTTTCATGGTAAATAAATGCTCAAGTTCAGTATATATTCCTCAAGGTGGACTATTTCAAATTTAAGGCAAAAAGCTAAGTGTTATATTATAGTTCTAGTTTTCCCTAGTGTTTTTTTCATATTTGAAAAACAAAAACTTTTGTAGTGGGTACAAATTTGTGAAGACTGAGGTGAGACCCTTGGTTCAGCAATTACGTGCTAACAAATTCAGGAGACAGTAAGGTCTGTTTGAATCTATCACCAACTAGTAACAAGTGTTTGATTAATCCAGTTCCTTGCTCCATAAAAGGAAATAGTTATAACTGATTTAATGCATTACAGAGGTTTGTAAAGAGCAAGTGAGTTAATGCAAGTGAAAGCATTCTGCAATTCTTTTACGATTGTAAGATGGCCTTGTTACCAAGCACCAGAGTTGGGGACGGGGGTGAGCAGCAGAAAGGATGTGAAGATGGGAAATTAAGTACAAAAAAACTGTTGGTTCCTTTATAAAAGATTTTATTTCTTTATTTTTAGAAAAGGGAAGGGAGGGAGAAAGAGAGGGAAAGAAACATCAATGTGTGGTTGCATCTTGTGTGTCTCCTACTGGGGACCTGGCCTGCAACCCAAGCATGTTCCCTGACTGGGACTCGAACCAGTGACCCTTTGGTTCTCAGGTGGGTTGAGTAATCCACTGAGCCACACCAGGCAGGACAGAAAACTGTTGGTTCTTTACAGAATTTTCTAAATTTGTATGCAGATCAGATTTAATGCACAATTAAGTATGAGAAACCAATTTAAGAATGAGAGCCCAGATGAAGTAGGCTAAGCCAAAGCAAACTATGGACTAGAAAATTAACACAAACCCACATTTATATTGTTGACCATCTTAAAAGATTTGTATATATTCTGAAGAACATCTATGACCCTACCCCCAAAAGTTCATTAACTCTCAAGTTAGTTAAAAATCCCACACTTGTGTTACATTTAAAAAGTTTTCCTGAGTAGGCTAGAGCACTGATACTTAAACTTTAATGAAAATAAGAATATTCTATAGACCAAGTCAAAATCGCATATTTCTGTGATCTGCTTGCAGAGATTATAAAAGAACTGAGTGAGGCTCATGAAGCTGGATCTTATAAAGAACCACTATGAGTTCAACGCCTTAAACACTGTGGGTAGGAAAGTTTATGGTGTGTTGGGAACCACCCTGCCTGGTTTCAGAAGCTGTAACCCCACCATGGCTAAAGCTGAGTGAGCAACCTTGGGACCATAAGCCACTAAGGAGACAAGGCTTATCTCCCTGGCAGGGTGCCACCTCTGCTCCTTTTACTTCACCCTGCCTGGCCCCCAGTGCTTGATTGGTTAGCCAATGATGCGTAAGATTCCCCAAGGGTGGAACGACCTAAGAAAGGAGTGATCCCATGGAGGCCCCGAGGAAGGACTTGGGGGTATATAGCAAAAGGGGGTAATGGACCCTCAGCTTTGACATAGACTGAGTCTTCATTCTGTCTGCAAGAAGCCTCCTAATCTCTTGGCTGCCTTACTTCTCCTTCCTGACTTAAGCCTGAAACAATGCCTTAAGCCTGAAACAATGCTGGTGGTGGGTACCACCCTGTGCTGGAAAGGGAGGATTCCCTAGGGTGATCAGGCCTAAGAAAGAATATGTAAAATCCTGTGAAAACTGCTTTGTTTAGAATGCTCTCAATTAAATGATGAGGGTCCCAGCAGGAAGTGAGCTTGTACCTCAAAGTTTTATGGCCATTTAGGTATCTGACCCTGACTCAAAATAGGCCCTCAGAGTTCTTTGTATGTTATCTATTGTTTGACCCTTACTGCCTGATAATGATTAATGAGCTTTACCTGTATTCCTGTGCAAAACGAACCCAATAAAAGTCCATTGAGGAAAATGGCCCTTCTCCTTTGAGAGATCGGCCACCTTTCCTTCCCAAGCAGAGGAAGTCTTGGTAGACTTATTCTCACCTGTGGCGGCCGGGGCGGGGGGCCTGTGAGTGGAGCCCCCTCCCCACAATGGTGTTCTTACGAGAGGGCGAAATAGGGAAGTTTCACCTTTGGATGAACTGGAAAACGGTGAGAATATTAAGCCTAAGAAAATATACTGTAGGTTGGCACAGACTGTTGGCATCAATACCTCCCAGTTTGCTTGTGCCTTCCTATATATCCATGCCCTTGAAGCGTCTCCTCTGATAGCAACTCTAAGATTAGCAGTGTGGTTTGCTTTGGGTAGTTGGACAATAGCAAATGCGACACAAGTAGGCAATTAAAATGTGTTTTTGTTTTGGGTTGTAACCCCTCTTGTAGCTCCTGGGAATCCTGCGACCATCATTACATGAAGAAGCCTGAGCCACTTGGCTGGTGACACATGGCCAGTCTCCTCAGTGCACTGACCTGATAGCTGGCATCAATCACCAGACATCATTTTGAAATCATCTTACAGCAAACAGCAATGACAGATGATGACATAGGCTCAATTTGCAAGATTTAGCTCTGAACTTGTTAAAATTGAGCTTCTGCTAAGATGATCTAGAGAACATAAGTGAATGGCTAACAAAGGCTTTAGGAAAAGAGTCTCAAAGTTATCTATTTAGAGACTGTAATTTAGACTATGAGTATAAATTGATAGTGAAAAACCTAGAGTAGGACCCTAAAAAAACAAAACTTTATTTAATTTTCTCACAGAAAAAGTTAACAACAAATAGCAAAACCTTGAAGAACAGAAAGGCAACCAGAACTAGGAACTGAGTATCACAGAAAATAAGAAAGAAGAGACTTTTTATGAGTCATAGAGGAAAGGTATCAACTGTTCAGGGAGGTGTAAAATACTAACTCAAGATAAGACTGGTTTGAGCATTTAAATTGGTGAGTGCTAGAAAAGTGATATAAAATTAACTTCAGGTTTTACTGACTAAAAGGGGAGTTAAACATTGTCAACATCCTTTAGAAAAAAATGGAATAAAAATAAGATAAAAAGAAGAGACATTTCTAAATATTTATAAAAGGTCAATAAAAATATGTTTCATTAACAGTTTGATGTCTCATTAAAAGAGACATTAATAGCCAAAGGGATGGAGTCAAGTTTAAGGCATAAATTTTTTCTGATTTTGATATCTTTGTCTATGATGGATTATGTTTGAAATCATTTCCAGGAAATCCTTAGAGGGAAAAAATGTATCTCAGAATGTGATTGTATTTAGAAATGGGGCTTTTAAAAAGATAATTATGTTTAAAAGAGGTCAATAGGGTTTAGTGTGGCCCTAATCCAATGTGATGGATGTTTTTAAAGAAGAGGACGTTCTGACACACAAAGAAACACCAGGAATGTGCACACACAGAGGAAAGGCCGTGTAAGGACATGGTGAGACAGGGGCCACGTGCAAGTCGTTGAGAGAGACCTCAGAAGAAGCCAGACCTGTATAATGAAGTACTATAGACTGTTACATTGTGTTGTGTGGGTAGTGGCGTCTGTTCTTAAATGTTTTCTTTGGGTGGCATGTATAATGACTAGGAATAAACTTGAAGGGTGGACCTCATTCTGGTCTTGGTCTATGGCAGCTGCTAGAACCTCTTAATGCTGCACTCTGAGGAATTCCCATCAATGAAAACTTCAGAGTAGACACTCATCTGAAAGAGAAACAGTGAAGGACTCAGAATTATGTTTCTTTGAGTATTAAATGAGATGACATATTTTGTACCCCATGCTGATAAACCTAGACTTACATATTTTAACTCCAACTTTCAATTTTTTATTGATTTATTAAAAGAAAAATTTAGGGCAGCTGCCCATGAACCTGAAGGACAAGGCTGTTTTTTAAACTGGGGTTTTATAGTTACTAGCACAGTACTGAAGTGAGTTTTTACATGAGTAAGGTATTAAGTTGAAAGTGGAAAAAACTGTTATCTGTTCTAGCATACTTTTTTATATACATGGGTAACAAGTTTATATTTCTTAATAATTTTAATTGTGAACATTCACAGTGTATTACATTAAATGACACAGTTTTCAAATCAGACACCTGACTTTGGTGTCTAGCCTCACAAGTATGAGACTTCAGGCAAGTCACTTAACCTCTTTCATTTTAGTTCTTGCTTTTATAAAATGAGTATACTAATATTACCTAGTTCACTGGGTAGCTTTAAGGATTAAATGAGACGCATATAAATCTCTTAGTGTGGTACCCGGAAGATAAATTATTCTTTCATCAAACTGAGACATTCTAAATACCATGGAATTGCTTCATTTCTAGAATTTTACAGAGCTTTTTTCTAGCATGAACGTTCTTAGAATCTTTTTAAACAGTCAAAATAAAAGGTTTTCTGAGGTTTAAATATTCCATTATATCTACATAAGTATACATTTTCCTAACTCTGGAGAAAGTTGTATTGCTTTGTAGGCATAAAAATTAGTTTTATGTGGCATTGAATGATTCCAAGTCCAACCATGTGACAAAAACTAGCCCATGTCTACCTGTTCAGCATAATCTGTTTATGCTGCATTGAAATATCAATTTATAAATGCCACTTTCCTTGGGCAGCAAGTAATTATCTGGAAGAAACATATTTTATCACTCCCTATGGCTGGTATCAGGCAGCAAATCTTCAGTCCCTGGCACATGATCCCGTGTTTCCTTACAAATTGTGCTGCGGAACAGTACTGCACCATAACACTTTTAAATAAGATCTTGACACAAGTGTCATTGTACAGGCTCGGATCCGGACGACGTGATTTTTTTTACCTTAATTTAAACGCACTATTTTTCATCAAATGACAAGCATACATTATAGTCTCCATTCTAACCAAGGCTCTAAAGGCTATTTCAATTTGACTAGAGCGGTTTTCTGCCAAATGGCTACTCTGAGTTACACAGTGCACATTACCCACCAGAAAGCACAGAGTTGATGAGAGTGCACTGTCAACTATCCTGTACATCGATACGGGGTTATTTGATTTGAAATTGGATTCTAGCCTTCCTTGATCTGTTGTATAAATGGAGAAGTATGTGTTGAAGAAATTCTTCCAAAGTTTATGAAGAATATATCGTACTTCCCATCCCCTCAGAATTTGCCTTTTACTTTGTTTGATGCCAGCACAGATTTTCATCTCAATGATAGATATTCAAAGCTAAAAGTAGAAGACTTTTTTTCTTTCAATGGAAAGAAAACTTAGGAAAAATTATTCTATGCATGAATTTCTTCTGTGATATGAGTTGGGTGCAAGTTGCAGACTTTTGTAGCAGAGTGGCTTTGTGACCCTTCTTTAAACATTTAAGACTTAGTTCAGAAGTTCACTGAATGTGATGAGACATGATTTTTAAGTACAGAGCTTTCAAAAAAATCTTCTAAATATATAATATTTTCAGCGAGACATGTCAGTCATTGTCAAGATGAAAGTCGTTTAAATGCTAAGTTCCTGGTAAACTGTATCTCTATTGTAGGGCTCTATTCACAAAGCAATACCTTAGCAGTATGTGTACCGCATATAAAAATATGTCATTTTATTATGAGACATACTGAACCCTGGATATTGTGATGTGAAGTTGGGAGGGAGGGAGTTTGCTATGCAAGTTACATGCTTATCACCGGTATGTGGATGGCCCTGAGGGCAGCATAGAGAACTTCAGAGAAAACATATTAAATGGGCAGGGGGGAAGCATCCTTTTGACCCACATAAAAAGGCCTTTGTGTAGATCTCGTGAGCACAAGATTTTATTTTTGAGCAGATAAAGATGTGCAGTTTCTTTCGAATCAAAGGTAGATTGGCAACACTTTCAGTAAATGGCAAAATAATTATGAGTGTACTTGATATTCAGTGTAAAACGTTTATCATTTTGAATGGCTTTGGCATGAGAGTAGCTGTAATAGGTACTCCCGAAAGAATTCCTTTGTAAGTTAGCATTAATTGATGTTTCTTTATTGTAATGGCAGTTGATAAGTTAAAAGACATGGAATTGAAGAAGGAAAAGGAAGGTGCTTTGGCCAGTCCTTACAGCTTCTGCCAGTGACTGGAAAAAAAAATAGCTCCAGAATAAAACAGAAACAGTGCCTCCACTTTCTATAAACAATAGTGTGGACTGTTGTGTTTGTGGTTATACGTTTATGAACACATATACTTGCTGATGATTAAAATCTAGTTTCTAGCATAGAAAAATAGGCTGTTTCCAAATATTTTAGAGTAACTTCTCTTTTTCACTGCATGTGTGGTAGGCTGATTACAAAACAGCCCCAGCGCTCCATTCTTTCCCATGCCTACAGGCTCTGTGGTGTGACTTTGCAGCTCCTCCCATCAAGTGGTTAATTTCGTTTTCCCACCTTTTGAATCTCAGCTGGCCTTGGGACTTACTTTGGCCAATAAAATGTGATGGGAATGACAGTTTGCCAGTTTGAAGCCTAAGTGTTTACAGGTGGTCTTGGAACCGGCTATTGTGTGAACAGGCTGGGTTAACCAAAGGAGGAATACAGGAGCAGAGATGAATCATCCCAGCTGAGCGGAGCCTTTCTAGAAGAGCCAGCCTTTGGTTAACCTGCTGACTTATTACAAATTCCTGAAAAGCCCATGCAAAATCACTGGAGCTTGACTCAGACCAGAAGAACCACCCCTCTGAGCCAATCCTAAACTGTCAACCTCGAAAATGGTGAGTTAAGAAATGGTTACTATTATAACTCACTACATTTGAGAGTGGTTTTTATGTGATGTTAGATAGCTATTTCAGCATGGTAGGTTAAAAGTTATGTTCTAGATTAAGAAACAAGACTAAAGTTTTAGTTTCAATAGCGTTAATCTTCTGAGGTAAAGTCGATATTTTAGCCATACTGAATTTTTTATAATCTCTGTGTATTGTCCTTATTTCCTGAGCTGTGTATCTGAAATGCCTTTCCCAAATTCCTTTCCTAAAGGACTAATCCTTCAAAATCTAGGTCATGGACTCTTCCTCCATGAAGGCTTCCTGATTTTTTCAGTCTGCTCCTCAGAACTTTCTAGTATTTTGGTTTTACTTGTATAATGCCACATGTCACTTTTCCCTTGTATTTTTTTAATATGAATGATTTTTCTATCCCCTCCAAAAAACAAATATGGTATCTTATCCGTCATTGTAACCCTTAATCACATTGTAGTATCTAGACAAGAGTAAACAATCAACAAATATTTGAATAAATAAATATGACAAGCTAAGAAACCACCCCGGATTCTAGCCTCCCTCTCTATATTCTTTGTGTTATTGTAGGGAGTACTTAGGCTGTTCACAGAGCACTTAACAAATATAAAGGTTTAATTCTCTTAATTATTACTGCTATTAGATTTTTGCTTTATTTCTGTGCATTTCCTCTTACTATAAAATTTTTATATTCTGTAAAACAGGATATTTTAAGCTTTTTGAATACATAATAACAGTAAAAACAATACAAAGCTTATTTGAATTACTAAATTTTTTAAGGAAAATTACCTTTTCAGTATTTATTAATTCTAATAAAACCTATTTTTAAAAAAAGTATCCACATTTTCCCCTCTGCCTCTTTATTCATAAGTTGTGTTTCTGGTCTACAGAACTAAGTTTGGATTCATATAAGTTTATTTTCAGGGTTTTTATACATCTACAAACATAGAAAAAGATATTAGGCAAATTTAGTCAAGTTCTTTAAAGTTGAGGTATGTAATTTTATTTCAGCGTACATTTTGTTGTCATTATTAAAGTACTTTCCTTAGATCTTTTAGAAATACTGCAATTATGTCTCAGTTTTATCTAATATGTTTTCCTGCTCTGTATTCCTTTGCTACATTAGCTAATTTTTGTTGTTTCTCTGCTACATAAAATTGCAAATATCAGATTAAATTTCATATCAATCAGATGAAAAAAATTTGAAGAGCCATGATGATTTTGTTGTATATTCTTTCTCACAATGTTTATAAAATAATAATAAAGTTGGGATGAGGGCTGCTTGTTCACCAAAAAACATTTTCCTCAATTTATGGAAATCATATCATCTACTTAACCTTAGGTAAACCAGGCTTACTTTACTCCATTTTCTCAGTTACTACTGAAAATATTAGAGATTCAGATCAACTCTGGTCTCTATCATTGCTGCTTCAGAATATGAATAAATTATTTCTCCCTTTACAACTTTACCAGTATGAATTTAGAAATGTATACAGTAGTGTTTTCCAGATTAATGTCTGTGAACCGTCAGAGTCTAGGACACATTCTTGAGTAATTCATGAAACTTTCTAAATTGTGTGTTTTCATTCCTGTGATAATTTAAACTCACACACACTTTTAAGTAATTATAAACTGAAAACATCCATTTTGGCAAGATAATTAATGAGTTGAAAGATATTTGGTAAAAGTAGGCTTTGTATGTAACTGGTATTTCTGGACCTGTTTGTTCTAACAGAGATAATCTCGCATGTTCAAGATAATTTACCCTTTTAGGAGTGATTCATTTAGTCTTCAAATTTGAGAAACACTAGTCTATGACCTTAGGGGATACTTATTCAGAAAATATAATTTATTTTTCAATTATATAAAAATATATTACCTACTATGGGCCTGGCATTCTGATTGACACTGTTATCATGGAACTTTCAATAGAACAGGGAAAACTTACAATAAACAAATAAACCAATAAATAGTTTGTTTGAACCTGTGGTGTATACAGACACAATGTGCAAAATGACAGGCAGTTTTAAGACCAACTTTAGGACAACTTGGATGAGTTCAGTGGGTGACTGGAATGTGTGCCAGAGGGCAGGTGTTTGTTTTGTAATTTGAAACTGGATTAAATAACTTGAAGCATCTAGAAATTCTAATAGTCAGGCTTAGGTTCACATGTAGCCTACTAATATCCTACCTCTTTGGTGGCAGGTTTACTATATTGTTTGTTTTCTGGTATAAATGAATAAAGTTACATTTTATGTTACTAGAGATGAGTATCATTATTTTGAGTGGTAACTCTCAGGGTTGGCTTTCAATGTGACTTAACAGGTAGAAAATCATATATATGGTTACCATGTCTATACTTCTTTTAGTTACCTATATAGTTGCCCATATGGTTGCCATGTCTATACTTCTGTTCCCATACATAATCCGACTTGCATGGAGACCAACTCCATCATGAGCATCCATGCAGAAGTAGTGTTTTCTTCCTGTCTTTAATCACATAGACTTGATATCTACGGTATAGAATTTGCACCACAATTGGTTATTCTTACTTTGTTTTTCTTCTAAAGGTGCTGAGCCCTCAAAGTCTAGGCAGCGCTTTCTAACAATTTTTATAGGCACATTTATTATGTGGCAGCCACTAATCAAAGTACTTTTTAAGTATTACCTGATTTAACACTCACATATTCTTATTAACTCTGATTAACCTCATGCTTTTATTATCCCCTTAGATGGGGAAACTAAGGGACAGAGAAGTTAAGTAAGTTGTCCCAAGGTCACATTGTAAGTGAGTGGATAAAGCCAGGAATAGTAGACAGTCAGCACAGTCCCAGGAAGGAGCTGATTCATTTGTTCAGCTAAGGTTCAAATGAAGCACCGCTCTCATGGAAAAATTATATTTTTCTAGTGAAAGAGTCCATTAACAGTACTGTGATGCTTAGTTTTATATATCACCTGCCTAGGCTACAGTGACCAATTATGTAGTCATACACTAATTTGAGTGCTGCTGTGAAAGCATTTTGTAGGTGTGCTTAACATTTACAATCAGTTTACTTTAAGTAAAGGAGATTACCCTTAATGATGTGGACCTCATCCATTAAACTGAAGACCTTAGGAGCAAATTCTGAGGATTCCTAGGGAACAAATTCTGTCCCAAGAGACTGCAGCATACACTCCTGCCTGAGTCACTGGCCTGCAAACTTTGGACTTGCCAGACCTCATAATCATATGAATTTTATGTGCGTATGTGTATGTGTATATATATATATATATACAGTCTGTCCAGAAAAACCCCAGCCACTGTTAATATAATGACAGTGGTCTGTACAACATCAATGTAACCTGGCAACCAAGGAGAGTGGACTGGAATGCATATGCATGAACAATGACAACTTCACTGTACAGTCAGTGGGAGTGATAGATGTCACTGAGTGAGCATGTGTACTGTGTGGCCATCACATTCAATATGACTGAGTGAGTAGAAAAACAAATCTGCATCAAATTTTGCATTAAGCTTGAACATTCTTCCATGGAAACTATTTGGATGATTCAGAAGGCTGCAGCTATGGGCAACTGGGATTGGTAACGTCATCACAACAGTGTGCCCACTCATGCAACAGTCTCTTGCAGAGTTTTTTGGTGAAACATCAAATCACCCAGGTAACTCAGCCCCCTACAGCACAGATTTGGTGTCCTGCGACTTCTGGCTTTTCCCAAAACTAAAATCACCTTTGAAAAGGAAAATATTTCAGACAGTCAATGAGATTTGGAAAAATATGATGGGGTAGCTGATGGCAATTGGGAGAACTCTGTGAGGTGCCAAGGTGCCTACTTTGAAGGGGACTGAGGTGTCATTGTCCTATGTACAATGTTTCTTGTATCTTGTATCTTGTATCTTGTATCTTCTTTGGTAAGTGTCTCTATTTTTCATATTACATGGCTGGATACCTTCTGGATAGACTCTGTGTGTGTGTGTGTGTGTGTGTGTGTGTGTGTGTGTGTGTGTGTTTTATTTGGAGATTGTGTATATATATATATATAATATATTTTCTTCAGATAATTTAGTAACAGGTGAAGAATCAAATTAACAATTGATGGTGATAGACTCACCTCTGCCTGGCTCCCAAAGTTTGCTTTTTTCATCACACTATTATGCTTACTATGTTACTAATTAACAAACCTGAAACAGTTTTGTTCAAGTGAGAATATTCAAAACTTAGACCTGGTAGAACAGCATTTGCTCATGGACCATCTCATCACAACTGCCTTATATTTCACATAGAAACTATAACTAGTTCATACTCCTTTTGAGTCCCACTTTACACATGACAATGAATTCAAAAAGCTTCAGGGCATTCTGGCATACTGTGAATTATGTGAAGTAGCTTTTTTGTTCTTATTGATTTCTACGATGAAAAGCAGGTATTAGAGTCTCTTCTGCCCTCCCCTGAAATTAACCTTTTCCAAACTTTTTATCATTTAAAGGATGACCAAAATTTAAGGCTGAGAGGTTAGAGAGAAAAGAGAGCTGAGTCTCTTTTCTTCTTTAAGTAGTTTTGACAGAATTTCTGAAGATCAGATGACATGGTTCTGGAAACCTACTCATTTCTATTCTTTCTGTTTCTTTTTTTATTTTCTATTTTTCTTTACTTTCTTTTCTTTGTCCATGATTTTCTGTCCCCATCGTCATGAATGATAAGTACATGAAAAGTTAATCTGGAGTAATTATTCTTATACTTTTCTCTCTCTTCCTTATCTTGTTATATGCCAAATAGGAATAGCTTGTCACATAACTAAATATAAATATGCTGTGGTATACAATAAAATAAGTCAATATAGCCATTCCAGGGTGACTGTATTTTGAAGATGGGCAGCTGATTATTAGGAGTTCATGGAAACCATTCTCATCTACTTGGTAAGTAATGATGATACCTCAAATATTATTTATCATCCAGAGTTTAACACCACTGAGCTTCCAAGTTACAATTAAGACTATAGAAGTATTTTAAAAAGTAGAAAACTATAATATTGCCAAAGTTTTATCAGACAACAAAAGCAGTTCAAAAGTTAGGCAGACTTTGCAATAAACACTATCTGTATAAGTATTTGTGTGTCCTACACAATGGAAAATGTTATACTTTACAATCATTTTCTATGTAATATTAAACTAGAATCAAAAAAGTTAAAAGGTGAAAAGGAAAAGGTTAAACTTTTTTACTCAGCTTTTAGCTTTCTTATCACTGTATCTAAGGCCTCTAACAAATAGCGTGTACCTTAGATTTCATGTATGCCTAGGAATAAAATGATCCTATTTAATGACTTGTTATAAGAATATTCCTTTTAAAAGAAAAATATATGCTTAAGTCAAACTCTAACCTTTACTTCTAATTTCAAAATTATATCATTTCCACAAATAAAGCAATTTTTATATTTTCGAGGAAAGCAAGAAAAGATGATTTTCCCCAAATTATCTTTCATTTGTTATATTTATTTATTTTATAGCCTGAAATAACTATTAATTCTTTGCTTACTTCTTATTGGTAAGCATATCATGATCAATGAAACAGTGACCTTCATACAGGAGATACATAAAAAAATACTTGCTTAAGAAGGTGTGAAGAGACATTTGGAGAATTCTCAATTTGATGGATATCTTTTATACTTATTTTGTTTACCATATTTGGTTAATATTTGCAGTGAGGGACTAGAACAGGAAAGCTGAGGTTACTGTAATGAACTATGGGAACAGCACAACTAACATTTACTGAATGACAGTATTTTCTTAAGATGTCTTGTTATTTTTAATCCTTACAAAATACTGCTTTTTTCAGATGATACTTAGAGAGGTTAATTTATAACCCAATGAAATAATGTATTTTCCATTTGTTTATTGCTTAGAGATTTAAGTTAATTCCCAAGGAATCACAAGTGTTGTGTAGGGTAGTTACTAAATGCCAGGCAAATCTATCGCCAAAGCCCGAAATCCTTGCATTATGTTATATTGACTTTGTTTTTCTTGTTCATGGCTTGTTTTCTTGAGCAATTACAATGAGATATTGATGTCTGACATTATTCAGTTGTTTTTATGAATGTGCAGTGAAACTTTATTTTCCCCAATGTTGTGCACCGCCTGGATGAATTTGCAACTTAGACAAAAGATGATAATCCATGGTGACAAATTTAGAACCAGGTCTTTAATTCCTTGATGAAGTAAAATCTGAATGGCATTGATATTACAGATAATAACACTTTGCATTTATTTAGTACTTCTTATTCAAGATTAATCATGTTCATTCTTTTAGGTAACATTATGGTGTAGATAAAAGAAATATTCTTATGTCCATTCTTCTAAAGGTGGAGTCTCATGTCAAGAGAGGTTATTCACAAAAGTCTGATAACTAAATAATGGCAGACCAGGACTAGATGCTATTTTTTGTACTAGTCTGATATTCTCCCTGACTTCCCTCTCTTTAACTCTCTTTTCCTTTCTCCATGTGACCTCCTCCCTCCCCACCAAAATCTTCAGTCCAGAAAGGGCTAATCATGCCCTCAAATGTTGGATGTTTCTCTATGGCCTACAGGAGGGAAAAAACATGTAAACGCTCTGAATCATATGTAATATGCCACATAATTTACCCCCAAATATCTCTGCAGTGTTATTTTCAATATGTCCTTCAGTTTTTCTTCCTTTTCATCTACAGATTTTTATACCATGAGTGTTTTTAACTAATTTAGTTTCCATTTTCCTCAGATTCTTTGTGGTAGAAAACTATTATCTTTGTATTTCCTAAAAATTCCTTCCTTTCCTTTCCTGGTAATTGTTCTAACATGTAAGCAGGTGATGCAGGCTGGGCTGGTGAGAGCGTTAACTTGCATTTTCCAAAGTGGAATAAGGATTGAGAAGCCACTTTCTACTCGGGTCATAAAGCAGTGACTGTGGGTTCAGACGGTTCCTGGCCCTGGGGGCAATTTGGGACAATGAAAAGCAAAATGAGAAGTGCATGGAGATTCATTGAGGTTTTGAGTTTCTGTTTTAGCATTAATGTTAGATTGTATTTTAAAGTTCTCAATTTATGAAGAAACAAATTCATATTTTCTTACCAGTCTCAGTTTGATTTGGCTATCTGCCACTAGCAAGCAAACCTTTTAATTCATACTGGGATGACTGACCCCTTCTTTGTGCTGCACCGCATCTGGCACTAGTTCGAACTGGCCTATCCTTACAATTTGCCTCATATGATCAATAGTTGCGTCTACATCTACCTTCTTCACCAGTCTATAAGCCCTGTAAATGAGGGCCAATGCCCTAAAAATTAATGCTGTATTGAAGTACACAATTTAAGCACAGTTAATATTAAAGAAATGTTAATGTACTTGTTTCTTTTAATCTTCTTGCCTTTTAATGTTTAAAGACAATTCTTAATGCAGTGTGAGTTATAGATATAATACTGGACATAATAATTGTGATATTAATGTAATCATTATCCTGAAGAAATTATGGGTATTGTATTCTCATTGCTGCTCTTGATTTATTTGAAAGCTCATTGTCTTTTATTTAGTGCAAGGCTCTGTTCTGAGAATTGACTTCAATGAGTTATAAACCACAGAAGAGTGTGACAAACTGCAGTGGCAAGACTGTATTTGTACATTATACCCATACAGCAGGCTGTGATAAGATTTTGTGAACTACAGTCATTTTCTGGACAATTCAAGCATTGTAACACTGAAAACCATAGGCTGCACTTGATAAGAATTTATTATGCAGGGGCAGTGGGCCCTTACAGAATACTATCGCTTCTGGGTTCTATGATTCGGACAGGTTTGCTACAAAGATATCTAAAGGGAGGCAATATCCAGCACGCTTACTCTAAATGTGGGCACTGTGATATGCTTTAGTGGTAGAAAAAGAAAAGATGAGGACCTGAAAAGATATGTTGTTAGCTGATTTCATTCTTATCTACCTGTGAAAACTGAAGTAATTAATTGAGGCAATGGTGTAGAAAAGGAGGCCACACTTTTCCCTCAGTTATCTGGATCACCTTATAGAAGAATAGTGGAAGAACATAATTCTAATTACCTTAATTACATCAATTTTTACCTTCACATTGTATGTGTGGACATAACCTCCATTTATCTGTAATTCAGACTATAAGGTTATATTGCAAGCTTGACAAAATAAGATCTCATCAAATGTTTGTCCCTTAATGGCCAACAAAAAGAGACACTTAAACCAACAAAAGAAGTGGTTTAAGACTTAATATACAATGATAAAATGAGTGGATTTGTTTTCTTTGAAAGGACATAAAGTGTTTGTGTCCAGACTAAAGTGGTATTATATTTGAAAAATATCAACTTTCATCATATGGTGCTTAATTAGTCTCTACCCACTGGAAAAAAATTCTCGTCAATTTTCAAAAGGAGGACATGTTTAGCTCTCTTTATTCAGTGTAGTTGAGAGGAGAATGGACAGCAGCAGATGACATTCAGTATAGAAACATTCCTCTAGGAAAACCTTCATATAGAACAGACCTCCAAGAGGCAGTATCTCTAAGAACCCAGGATTCTAAAAGTAAGGGAAGCAGCATTTGTAAACTAAAAGATTTTCAGCACAAATTGGAACCATGCAAGGGTGTATTTCTTGCATTTAAGTGTTTAAAGTCTCACCCCCATCTAAAATGGCCAGTTAAGTACCTTGAGTACTTAATTGTTTGAGGAAAATCCCAAACAAAAGCCACCAGTCTTATCCACCCACTTCCACTCATTCATCCCATCAATGAAATGCAATGAAGGCATTTTTAACGAGTAGGCAAGCTTTTTGTTTAGTTTGTTTAACTGTTTCAACAGTTTATATTTTGGGATGGTTTAGAAGACATTTCCTATAGCATTGCAATTTTAACAACAACAGATAAACTCTTTGTAGCAAATCTCTACTGGGGTAGAACTAAAATCTGGAAGTAATCAGCAACCACTGAGCATCAGAAATGATTTTTTTTTTAAACAACATTTAAACGCAGTTGGAGTCTGCTAGTGGTTGGGATAGGATTCAAGTACCTAACCTCTCGGGGTTATTGCCATCCTCCTTTTTCCTTGTCTTGGATGTGGAACTAAAAAACCCCAGGGTATTGATGGTTGCAAAGAAACTAAGGCATCTGACACCTGCTGGGAGCAATAAATAAAGAACCATGCCTGCCCTTGTTGGTTTGTTCCTATCCTGCTCTCTACTGGACTCGCAGCCTTTTCTTCTGCGCTGGGGTTAGGAAGAAATGAGCTCTGTTTACCCACGTAAACAAATCTGATAAGTAAGAAAAGTCATTTCTGTGCAGACAGTCAATTTTGACACACATGCTTGACCTATAATATAGGCAAGTCTGGTTAAAAAGTAAACCGAATTACACCCTTTACTTCTGAGAATTATGGTTGTAATTATTCTGGAAGTAACATCACTCTAAAGATTCAGTTGGTCTGTTTACTGTTGGATGATGGATTTCCAGTTAACTAATTAAAACTGGTTATTCCTGAGGATTTGTGCAGGCTGTTATTTAACACTTCGTGTCTGCTACTCTTGTCCAGTTACACTGGGAGTGCTCCCAATTCCATTTGAAAAGAACAGGTGCTAATAAACAAAGAGATGAATGTCTCTTCTATCTGTGGTATTTCATAAAACAATGAACACACAATAGTCCAGAAATCTCCTGATGATAGAGGAGTATCAGGGTATATGAATGTAGCACTGGCTCCCTTGCTTTGTGGTCTGCAGACCTTGGGGTTGCTGTAGAAGAGAAATTCATCCAGACAAAGGCTCTCAGCCAGCAAGTAAAAAGAAAAACAGGCAGTCTCTAAAAAGCTCTTTCTTAAATTCCCACATCCAAATGCCTAACCTGTCCCATCATTTGCTTATAGAGCAATTGCTCTAAACTCTCCCAATTCAAAGTAACCATTGATTTCCTTGCTAAAATTCATACTTTTCTTTATTTGGCAGTAAACTAGAGCACAATATTTTGCATTCTGTTGAAATGTTTTATCCCCCTGTGGAGAATGAATGAAAATGTGTTTCATGCCATATGCCTGATATTTTCTAGTTGTGCTTATTCACATATTTCTGAATCTACAATATCTGGAACTGTGAGATGCCAATCTGGGCTTTTTTCACATACAGTCTTGCTGAAAGGAAAAAACAAAGAAATTGGGTAAAATCTGTTTAATTTTAATTACTAACAAGTTCAATAAGTTTTAAGAGATGTTCTCCATTTGATTTCCTTAGAGCTAGTGAATACTCTTTTATTTCTCAGGAAAGCATTATTATGTTTAATCAGATGTTTAAATTCAAGTGGTATTTATTCTTTTAGAAAATTTCTCTCTCTCTCTCTCTCTCTCTCTCTCTCTCTCTCTCTCTGTCTCTCTGTCTCTCTCTCTCTCTCTGTGTGTGTGTGTGTTTTGTTTGTTACAAGGAAGACTAAATTCTCCCCAAAAGGAGAAAATCACATAGCTGCTGAGGATGTCTACCTCATAGCACAGTGCATGGTTTCTCCTTTAAATTTTGCATTGTTTTCAGAGTAAATCTTCATCAGTAGCCCTACCTAACAGCCTTCCCCAAAAAAATGAATGGCAGTAGGTGTTCAAAAGAACCCAGTTTCCCTCTAACTCTTCCACCTCTTTCGAAACACATGCAGAGCCTGCTGCAACAAGAAACAGGTCTACAAAAATATACTCCAGAATGTTGATAGTAGTTACATCTAGATGGTAAGATATGAGTAATTTTTGTTCCATTTTTTTGTAGTCTCTAATTTTCCTACACTGAAAGTGGGTTATTTGTGTAAAAGAACTTCAAAATGAGGCTGCTTTTAGAATGTATTTGTTCTCTGAAAATGTGGTACTGGAAATCTATAACAACTGAATTGGGTATTCATTAATTCTTTCTTCTAACATTGATTCAGTGCCAGCCTACCTGTCTATCATCAAAAACACAGACATCGACACACTGCTCCTTTCCTCAAGGGACTCACAATTTTAACATTGTTTCTGCAGTATTTTATTTACATTGACCATAATTTTCAGTTTCTATATTTCATAGTTTTGTTTCTAGAACATTTTTATAGTACAAAGTATTTTCACCCATTTTATCCTTAATCAAGTTAACATTTCCCCCCACCTTAAAAATTTCTATCTCTGGATAAAACGTCTGAGGTTTTAATTTTTTAATAAATGTTTCAATGACTTTGTCACAATTAAGGAAAGATACATTTCAGTTTCTGTTCTTAGGCATCACATTATTTATAAGCAAGTATTGAGTTCTGTGATTTAGGAAATGTTTCATATCCATGTATAGCACTTTAAGTAAAAGACTGGCATTATGAGTTTCTCAGACTACCTACTTCAATGAAGTAAATCAATGAAAAATAAGTAGTCACACAATCCTGCAAGTGTTCGAGGTTGGGCAAGTTAACGTGGATTTGGGCAGAACCATGGGAATGTCTTACATGCCTTTATTCTGGGGTGGGGCAATCCACACTTGCAGGCAGGAAGTCCTGACTTCCTTAAATACTAAATGAACACAAGCCGGTGGGGGCGCCCGTATCTGACCTTCTGGTTATACAACAGAGCTTAATTCTGGCTTACAGGCCTTTGCTCAAGGTTATATGAATACTGCTGGGTCATAGTCACCCAGACATCCGGTGGAGGGAGTCTGACTGACTCCATTATCCCTACACACACACACAATGGTTTAAGTTTAGGTGATGATTTCCACAAAAGATGTTGACAGAAAAGTGTTCTTTATAACTTAATAATCGAAAAAGCAACATTTGTTGAAAAATTTCTAGCTTTTCTTCATCCTCCAACTATACAATGTAGGAAAGTGTGGATAATATACCTTACACAAGCTATGTTATAGCATCTACATATTACCTGGTTGTACCTATGCCAGTCAGTTTGTGTAACTGAGCATAATTGCCTCATTCCACATCAGTTAATAGAGAGTAACACTTCTGCAAGTGCCATAGACTATTTTGATGCTTGGTGTTTTTTAAACTGAACTCAATTTGCCCTGGATGGTGTGGCTCAGTGGATTGTGCACTGGCTTGCTAATTGAAAGGTTGTTGGTTTGATTCCCAGTCAGGGCACATGCCTGGGTTGCTGGCCAGGTCCCCAACTGGGGACGGGCCAGAGGCAACTGATCAATGTATCTCTTACATACTGATGTTTCTCTACCTCACTTTCTCCCTCCCTCTCCTGTCTTTAAAAAAAAGTAAGTAAACTGAGCTTAATTTAATGAATTTTCCAGTGATATAATTGTCAGTTAAATTTTACTACTATATGTATTCTTCTAAGACTTTTTTATTTCCTTTAGTAACACTAAATTTAAATGTGTTTTGAAAAGTTAACTTATCCTTTATGAAATAATTGAGATCTTTAGAAAAGCTTACAGACTGTTTACTGTGTGTTTGCTATTGAAGCTTATACCCCCCTTATAATTTAGCATGTTTAGAGAACCAGTTGCTTTGTATTTTCTCAAATTAATTCAAAACATTTTTTGTTGATATCATCATTATCACATTCTCCTCATTGTGGAACAGGATATTAGTTTTATTTCACTTTGTTTTGTTCTTTAGAGATTTAGAGGATTGTTTATTTACTAAATATGTAGTCTTGGATTAAATGATACATCATAGCATTCTTGAGAAAGTCCTCATGTGTGGAGAGTTTTTTCCAGCTCCACCACTAATCTCTGTGTAATAAGGAATAAAACATAAATTCTCTGAATGTCAATTTCTTCAACTACTAATAAAAAGCTTGTACTGGATCATCTCCAAATTCTCTTCATATCTACAATACTATTATTCTATATGTGTTTTCAACAGTCAAAGACATACAGTTGGATGAAATATTATTATTTTTCTTTTTTATTAAATTCACTGGAGTGACATTGGTTAATAAGAGTATATGGGTTTCAGGTGTACGATTCTATAAAACATCATTTGTATGTTGTACTGTATGTTCACCATCCCAAGTCGTCTCCTTTTATCATGATCTATCTCCTCCATACCCAATTCTAACCCCCATCCCACTTTCCTTCTCATAATCACATACTGCCGTCTGTTTTTATGAGGTATTTTTGTTGTTGATTTTGTTTTTGCTTAATTCCTTTACTGCTTTCACCCAGCCCCACAACTCTCCTCCCCTCTGACAGTGCATGTTTATGCATGTTCTCTGTCTATGAGACTATTTCTATTTTTAACATATGAAGATCCCAAGAAAGGCAAATAAACTCAATGATACTTTCTTCACTTAATCATTCATACCATCAATATATTGCTGTTGAATTGTTACTATGGGTTAAGCTATGTTAAGTAATAAGAATATGAATTTTAATTGTTACTATGGGTTAAGTTACGTTAAGTAATGGGAATATAAATTTTAACGGCAATGACAACAACAAAAAGACATGCTAAATTTCACTGGGTTTTTTGGTCCCGTGGAGTGGTCCCTACTAAGAACAGCTTTGCCTCTGAGAGGACATTTGGGTATATATGGAACTTATTTTGACTATCACAACTTGCATCTAGAAGGTTAAGGACAGAAGAGCAGCTCAACATCCTTCGATGCACAAGGAGCCCCACAGGATGAATTGTCCGAACCATGTTGTCAGTCCTGCCATGGGTAAGAATCATTGGTAGTGGAAGAGACTAACAAGCATGTAAAGGCAGCCAGTGTGAACCTGGCTGTACATGTCAGCATTTTTCAAATAATTCTCCTAGAAAACATACAAAAGAAACAAGCACAATACAAAGTGGCTTACAAACTCCATCTTCAGAGTAATAATCAGACAGCTATTTACAGATTCAAAACAAGGCTCTTAAAAACAGCTGAGATTAGAAAAAAGAGAAGTAAGAAAAAAACCTCAAAGTACAGTGGCAGTAAATATTAGAAAACAAAATTATAAAGTAAAATTATACTTTCTTATGGGGAGGTTTATACTCTGACGTACAGAAGCTATATCCTTTGATTGCTACACCATTGCAAGAATTGAGACAGTAGAGTTCGCAAAGGGGGACATCTTAGACCTAGTTTTAAGAAAGTAATAACAGGGCTTTAGAAAGAATAACACACACACACACACACACACACACACACACACACACACAATATCTGCCTAGAGCTTATCCTAGGAAAAAAAAAACAAAACTAATTCAATAATGAATAATGAAAAATGAAGTGGCACAGCAACAATAGAGTAATATCATAAGAAAAATGTGTAAGTGAAGAGCAAAGCATAGCAGCAGATAAAGAACATGCACCAGAGAGTTGAATGCAACAGTTACAAATTGTGACTAAAAATATTTTATTTATTGAAAATGAATAAATTTACAGAGGAAGATCACAAAGTAGAAATGTAAGAACTCAGGGAAGAGATGTTAAGACAATAGGCAGAGGTAAAACATGAATTGGTAGAACCCTAGAAAGAACTGAGAGAAAAATAAGAAAAAAAAATATCAGAACAGAACAAAATATCTGTCATATTGATAAATGTAAAGGGAAATTTATGGTCAGCTGAGGTTCTCAAGGAAACAGACACCAGGATGGAATTAGACGTGCAAGAGATTTACTGGAGGGAATGCTTGTGAATGTTAAAAGAAAAGGAGAGCTGGAATAAGAAAGAGGCTGTGATGCAAGGTTGGACACCTATGAAAGGAAAAAGCGAAGGAAATGGGATTAGGCAGAAAACATCTCAGGCTGAAGTGCATCTCTGAGAAACTGCAGCCAGGCTAATCTGAAATTCCAGGAAAGAATGCTCATTAGAGTAAGTCTCCCATTGAGCAGAAGCATTCTGGCTGTTTTAGCCATTGGCTGGGAGCTGTATGGGCAGAGCATGATGAAGGTATAAATGCAGCAGAAAACCCAACCCAGGGCAGCCGGATGCAATTAGCTAGCTAACTGCACTGCTCCTTCACAGAAGGTGCTCTCTTGACAGTTTAAGTTCCTCAGTGGTTGCCACGTGCATCCATTAGAAGATTTTTGCTTGGCTCCCCAAGCAAGTCCCAATGTATACAAAGACACACTTAAAACAAAGAAATTCAGGAAGGTTGAAAATAAGCTAATGGATAAACTCCTATCAGGCAAATGCAACAAAAAGATGCAAAGTCATGGTCATAATTTCAGACTATGGCAAAATTATTTTATAATATATTGTTATAATTATATTATTGTATTTCTCATGTGTATTTATATATGATATAGTTTTTATTTTTGTATAATGTAATCATGTAATTGTATATGTCATTCAAAAAACTAATAAAAAAATGCCAGCAAAGTTATATAGGAAACACTAAAAAATAATTAAGGCATATGAAAAAGACATGTGTGTCTACCTAGACGAGCTCCAAAAGGCCAAAGCTATAGCAGTTGGAGCAGTAAAATAAATGATGATAGTAAGAGCACAACTCAAAGTGTAAAGGATAAAAAATATATATATATATATTCATATATATAAAATAAACAAATGGAGGAGAGGAGACAAATCTAATCAGATGGAAGAGTAGTAGATAATACATATAGACAAAATGAGGAAAAAAAATATCACCATTGCAATAGCACAGAAGCCCTGGCCAGGTGATGCAGTTGGTTGGAGCATCGTCCCATACACCAAAAGGTTGTGGGTTCCATCCTTGGTCAGGACACATACCTAGGTTGCAGGTTCCATCCCAGTTGGGACATGTATGGGAATAGGGCAACAGATTGATGTTTCTTTCTCACATTGAAGTTTCTCTTGCTCTGTCTGTCTCTCCCTTCCTCTCTCTCTCAAATAAATAAACATATCCTTGGGTGAGGATTTAAAAAAAGAATATCACAATAATTGTTGCGGACCGTTCAGCATAGTTTCAGGAGTTGTAACCCTCACCCCATGGTGGGCTGTGTAAGAGCCCAAAGGACCTACTTCATCTGGGTCTGTTCTGTCACAAGGACATGACCTACTAAGGGAACAAAGCTTATCACCCTGGCAGGAGTGCTGCTTCTGCCTCATCCATCTCTGGCCCCAATGCTTGGTTGGCAGTCAATGACGGGTAAGACTCCTCATGGGAGGGGCAACCTAAGCCAGACACAACCACTTGGGAGCCTCATGGAAGGACTCGGGGGGCTGCAGCAAAGAGGATGTGATGGACCCCCACCCCCCTCCCCTGGCTATTCTGACATAGCCTCATTTCCATTTGGGAGATGTCTCCTGCTTCCTAATCGGCTTAAAGCCTGAAACTGTAGGGGCAAGCAGTGCAGCCCTGTACCGGCCAGGATGGCTCCCTGGGTGATCGGGCATAAGAAAGAATTCCTAAAGTCCTGTGAAACCTGCTTTGCTAAGAATGCTCTCACTTAAGTGATAAGTGTCCCAGGAGGAAATGAGTATGTCTCCCAAAGTTTGGCAACCCCCTTTCCTGACAGACACTGACTCAGATTAAGCCCTCAGATTTCTTTGAAATGTTAACCATTGTTTGATCCTTGCTGCCTGACATACCTGTATTCCTGTGTATTTGAGCCCAATAAAAGCCTAGTGAGGAAGGGGGTCTGGGTCATTCTCCTCTGAGAGTTTGACCACCTTTCCTCCCCAAGCAGATCATGTCTTGGTAGTTTTTATTTTCATCCGTGACGGAGGGATGGGGCTCTGCGGGCGGAGCCCCCCCACATCTGGCGCCCAGGACAGGGGCCCCCGCAAATAATAACTTCTGCAGGCAAGTTACATGGATGAATAGTAAAAGTAGTAGGCAAAACTTTAAGAATGTTTACATTAGTAAAAGCGTTTCCTCCAACTATTTGGAAATTACTGTTGTGGTTTTAACATTGCTTACAAACTTAGGGGTACTCTTCCCTCCAAGAAATGAAGCATAACTCCCTTCTACTTTATTGTGGCCTGGACTTTTTGTCTCATTTCTAGGGAACAGAGTATGGAAAAGATAACTATATAATGAAAAAAAAACCTGGCAGACACCACTGTATCCAAATGACCAGAGTTATCACCAGTGATAAGTCATGCTGACAGCAGGTATCCTCTGATGTCACACAGTGAGAACTGCGCTGCATCTCTGCGATGTTCTTCCCCCAAAATTCATAATACTAATCTTATCATGAGAAAACATCAAGAAATTCAAATTGAGGAACAGTCTAAAATATGCCTGGCCAGAAATTTTTTAAACTGACAAGGTCATGAAAAACAAGGGAAGACTAAGAACATGTCATGTCATAAGTTAGAACTAAAGAGATATAATAACAGTTGCACAAAGCATGGTGTGCTGAATTGGATCATAGGGGAAAAAGAGAAATAAATGAAAATACTGGGGAAATCTAAGCAAAGGCTGTAATTTAGTTAACAATACTATACTAATATTAATTTCTTTGTTTTCCTAAATGTGCTATGGTTCTGTAAGACATTAACATTGGAGGAAGCTGGGTAAAGTGTAAAAGGAAACTCTCTATGCCATCTTTATAAGTCTTCTGCATCTCTAAAATTATTACAAAATATAAAGTTTATTTAAAAGGTCACACAGACTAATATAAAATTTTAATTAGAACATTTCAACAAAAGAACTGCTTACATTATGATGGGAATGTATATTAAAATGATTAGTTTTAATAAAGAAGGTCAGGCAACACTTTGCTGAGAAGTGACACTTAAGCAGAGAGCTGAAGAAAGAGTTGGTTATTTCAGCAAAGAGCAGACAGAAGAGTATTTCTGAAGAAGAAACATGTGCAAAGAAACTACGACAAAACGGAAGAGGGCAAGTACCATGCTGGAACTGTGGTACAGTAAACACACTGGAATTAAAAGGTGGAGAATATAGTCCAAGATGAAACTGATGAACTAGGCTCCATAATCCCTAAGAATTTGTTGACTATAGTAGGGAGTAATGTTGAGTCACTGAAATGTTTAAATATTACACATTCCATACACATTTTTTAAAAGATGGCTCTAGATATTGTGTGGCACTGCATAGGGACAGTAATGAAGATGTTATTACAAAATCTTCATTAAGAGCTTGCACAAGAGTACTGGTAATAAATGGGAGAATAGAGGAAACACTTGAGAGATATTTAGGGAGAAACATTGACAAGACTTGATGGCTTTGGAAATGGGAGATGAGAATGAGGGAAGCATCAATGTTGGCCACTACTGTCTCACTTTTCTAAGGGTTGATTTAATAGATTGGTTGCAGTAACAAGCACAATTCTTAGCTCTTTTCTCTATGAAACTTTTGCCATATTTTTGTAGTTCCTCTTAGAAAAATGATGGAGTTTGTTTCCTAACATCTCAATATTACTTAGCTTAATGCTTAAGCTACTGAGAAGTTAACAAATATGATGCATGCATAAACTTGAAACAAAGTTATTGTGTGCTTCTGATTCTACTTTTCTCTCTTGCCATGGGTAGCCTGCTGGTGTAGGAGACATGCAGTAGAGCCATTTCCCCAGTTATTCCAGTCAAGAACATCCTAGTCCATTCATCACACAACTAACCAGCCATGTGAACAGTCCAACCAAGACCAGCCAAGAACAGCCAAGACAACTCGCCAACCTGATTATAACCATAGATTCATGAATAAGACCAGACGACATCAGGCAAGCTAAGTTCGGGTCAATTAAACACTATAGAACTATGCTAAAAAAAATTATATTTTATACCAGTGGAGTTGTGTGGCTCTTTATTACCCAGCATTATTGTGGCAAATGTTACTTATACAGATGCCATGTTGGTACCATTGACAGACCTACTGGGAACCATTTTCATTTTTCTATGTTAAGAGCGCTTTATATACTTCTTCACCATGGTATCAGCTACAGAATCCCTCTCTAAATTATACAAGCTTAAATTTTTAAACTAATTTTCCAGTCTCCCCGTATCTAGTCAATGAGCAATAGTAAGGAATTTTTGCTATGGTCTTACATAAAAGGATTTAGTTAAAAATAAAACACACACATAGGGGAAAAAATCTGCTCTTTAATCTGACATTGTCTACTACAATGGCAAGAATTTCAGCTGCCATTTTGAGAGACTGATATAACAAGCCCAATGTATGAGGCCTAAATTTTGACTAAATATCACTACAGATGACAAAGTGCAAAGATGGCAAGATGTCTTTGGTACTATTTTTAATTGTCCCTAGAAATATCCATCCTACAGATACCTTGTTTTGAGAAAATAAAGGTCTATATTGTATACAGCACACCACTTAGTTAAGTGTTTTGTTATGGGCAGATGAAACCCCAATGTGGGACTCAACTCCATTTGATCACAGGAACTACAAAAAAAGTTCCCTTTTAGCAGAGCTATCTTGGGGAGATATTGGAATGTTATACAGATATTCAATAGATTGTGGATAAGATGGCTTCCTATATTGCAGTGGTCTAGAGTTGACTCTAGGTATAAGAATACAGTTTTTAATTTTTGTAATAGGGAAACATTGAAACTGTACAGAGGAGAGAGAATAGTATAGTTAACTTTTATAAGCCTCTCATCAGCTTTAAGAATTATCAACAGAAGAACAACTTTGTTTCATCTAAAATTTCCACTAATTTCCCTGTTCTCCATATTATTTGAAACAAATCTCACATATCAAAATGAGAATATTTTAACAGTACAATTTTAAATAGACTGTTAAAACTATACTATGTTAATTAATTTTAAAAATATACTTATTATTTCAATTTAGATGGACCTTATCTAATTGGTTCAGAGATCTCTGCGATGATCCTATTATCAGACCATGCAGTGGGCTCCTGACTAGCCAGAGTTAGGGTAACCACTCATAATTGAACTCTTCTTCATAAAGAATATTCAATCTGTTAGTCAGCAGGGTAGAAGTGAGTAAGGCAGATTTAAGAAGAAAGGATGAAAGCAGATTTTGCATCATAATGGGCACTGCCTGTACCTCCACCTCCTATGTGTCAAGCATCTTGAAGATGTTTGGGATACAGAGGTAATAAGATGTAGGATAGTTTACTTATTTTCATACTGTCATACTTGTTCTGATCCTTGTTTTTATTTATTTATTATTTACTGTTGTTCAAGTACAATTGTCTCCATTCCCTCCCACTATTCTCCCCCACACCACTGACCCCCACCTCCCACCCTCAATCCTACCACCCTTTGGTTCACCCATGTGTACTTTATACATGTTCCTTCATTCCCCTCCTTTACTCCATTATCTCCTTCCTCCACCCTCTCTGATTACTATCAGTTTGTTCTTTATTTCAATGCCTCTGGTTTTGTTTTGCTTGCTTGTTTATTTTGTTGATTAGGTTCCACTTAGAGGTGAGATCATATGATACTGTCTTTTACCACCTGGATTACTTCATTTAGCATAATACTCTGTAGTTCCATCCATGCTGTCCTGAAAGGTAGGTGCTCCTTCTTCCTTTCTGCTGTGTAGTATTCCATTGTGTAAATGTACCACAGTTTTGGGATCCACTCATTTACTGATGGGCACTTAGTTGCTTCCAGCACTTAGCTATTGTAAATTGTGCTACTATGAACATTGGGGCGCATAGGTTCTTTTGAATTGGTGTTTCAGGATTCTTAGGGTGTAGTCCCAGCAGTGGAATTGCCAGGTCAAAAGGCAGTTTCGTTTTTAGTTTTTTAAGGAGATTCCATACTGTTTTCCTCAGTGGCTGCACTAATCTGCATTCCCACCAACAGTGCACCAGGGTTCCCTTTTATCTACAACCTCACCAGCACTTGTTTGTTGACTTGTTTATAATCACCATTCTGATCAGTATGCAGTAGTATCTCATTGTGGTTTTAGTTTGCATCACTAGTCATCAGAGAGATGGCTAGTAATGCTGAGCATCGTTTCATATGTCTCTGGGCCCTCTGCATGTCCTTGGAGAAGTGTGTGTTCAGGTCCTTTGCCCATTTTTTAATTGGATTGTTCATCTTCCTGGAGTGGAGCTGTCTGAGTTCTTTATATATTTTGGAGATCAGACCTTTGTCTGAGGTATCATTGTCAACTATATTTTCCTGTACAGTTGATTTTCTTTTCATTTTGTTGACATAGAATCTTCAGCCATGCAGAATCTTTTTATTTTGATGAAGTCTCGTTTGTTTATTCTTTCCTTTATGTCCCCTGCTCAAGGGAACACATCAGGGAAAATATTGCTGCATGCATCACAAAACTAGATAAAAACACAACAAAGAAAGAAAATCACAGGCCAATATTGCTGATGAACATAGACACTAAAATCCTGAACAAAATATTGGCAAATAGCATCCAGCAATACATTAAAAAGATCATACACTATGATCAAGTGGGATTCATTCCAAGGATGGAAGGATGATTCAATATTTGCAAATCAATAAAGGTAATACATCACATAAACAAGAGTAAATACAAAAATTGCATGATCATATCAGTAGAGGCAGAAAAAGCATTTGCAGCACCTGTTTATGATAAAACACTCAGCAAAGTGGGAGTAGAGGGATCATACTTCAACATAATGAAGGCCATATATGAAAAACCTACAGCCAACATCATACTCAACACACAAAAACTAAAAGCTTTCCCACTAGGATCAGGAACAAGACAAAGATGCCCACTTTCACCAATTCTATTCAAGTTGTAGCCACAGCGACCAGACATGAAAAGAAATAAAAGGCATCCAAATTACAAAGAAGGAAGTAAAACTGTCATTGTTTGCAGATGACATGATAGTGTACAGAGAAAACCCTATAGACTCCACCAAAAACTACTCTACCCAATAAGTGCATTTGGCAAAACAGCAGGATACAAAGTCAATATTCAGAAATTGAAGGCTTTTTTGTATAACAACAATGCAATATCAGAAACAGAAATTAGGGGGAAAATCCCATTTGCTATAGCAACAAGAAAAATAAAGTTCCTAGGAATAAACCAAACAGAGGAGGTAAAACACCTGTAATCAGAAAACTACACAACTATGGAGAAAGAAATGAAGGAAGACACAAATAAATGGAAGCATATACAGTGTTCATGGATTAGAAGAATTATCACCAAAATTCCATAATAACTAAAGCAAATTATAGATTCGACACAATCCTTTTAAAATGGCAATGACATATTTCACAGATATAGAACAAACATTTCAAAAATTTATATGGAACCATAAATGACCCCAAATAGCCATGTCAATTTTGAGAAAGAAGAACAAAGTAGGAGGGATCACAATACCTGACATCAAACTGTATTTCAAGGCCACTGTAATCAAAACAGTCTGGTACTGGCATAAGAACAGACACATAGATCAATGGAACAGAATAGAGAGCTCAGAAACAAACCTATGTTTCTATGGTCAATTGATATTCAACAAAGGGGACAGATGCATAAAATGGAGTGAAAATAGCCTCTTCAACAAATGGTGTTGGGAAACCTGGACAGCTACACACAAAAAAAATGACACCTGACCACCAAGTTATACCATACACAAAAATAAACTGAAGATGGATGAAAGACTTAATTGTAATTTATGACACCATAAAAATCCTAGATGAGAACATTGATCTTTGTTTTTAAAAATTAATACTTTTCTTGATGGTGACTGCTTTTTGATGTAGAAGCTATATCTTTTATTTCTATTATATTTCTAGAAACTTCATTTTAAATATAGTTAACGCACACATATATATATTTATATAAACATTCTAAAAGACATATTGGATATATGATTCTGCTAATTCTTATAATTTAAATGCTTTGCCTAATCTTGACCTAATGACAAAATGTTATAAACTAATTTTTCTCAACCCTATTAATATTATAAAAAATCCATGTGATTTGTCTTGTTCATCACTTCTTTATTGAAGTATATGAAGCCAACAAGAAAGAGTAAGCCAACTCCTATAAATGTAGCTTAGACCACATGTTTATAATAATTTAGAAATTTATTAAACCCATATTTATAAAATTGATCCAAATAAATTATAGTATGTGGATTGGAGTATGGTGATGATTATATTGTATTATTTACATTTTAGTAGCTGGGACCATTTTTTCCAACATGGTATTTGCTTAAAGTAATTATACCGACTGAGAACAGTGGCAGATTGAAATTAAATGTTTGGATTAAATATTTTGTCAGCAAACATGCAGCAACTGCTTCACTGCTGCTTCTTCTCTTCTATGCATACTGATTACAAAATGATTAGCTTTTATTTTGGCACAGTTTTAAAATACTTAGATAAATGCTGCTTGATATCCAATCTTCTAATTGTTTAAATAGCTGGGAATGGGGTGGGGGAGAAAATGGCTGGAGAAATTTAGGGCAGCATTCTAACTTCTAACTCAATCCTTATTCAAGTGAATAAAAGATTGCCAACTCTAGATACGATTCTGGTTCTATGAGGCCTAAGTTTTTGCTAAAAATGAACTCTTCTAGGTGTACTCATTGCTAGCAGGTAGGAGAAAATATATCTCTTTATGCTAAAAGAAGAAACAAACTATTTTTGAGATGGTGCTCTTGTGGGTTTTTGAATATTGATTGTCTCTTGCAAAATAGTTGGCCGTGCTAAATGGAAATAAATAAGAACATATGGTTTGATTCTACCCAGAAAAACAAATACATTTTAAATAACCATCATAGAAGTACTCAATGTTTTAAGTTTTACTTTCCAGCATCAGATCATTAAAAGCAAGCCCCAGAGTATATTTTGCAAATCTCTAGTGTATAGTCACTGAGATTTTGGTCAGGAATTAAAAAGTTCAGGGTCATTTTCAAATAACACTAGGGGTTGAATACAGGCCAAATGTCAACTGCAAAAGAATTCACACTCTTTATCTTTCAATAAATAAATATTCCAAGAAATAACAGAATCAACTAAAGAAAAAACATTCTGAATGTTCTAAAGATACATTCACAAAAATATTAAATGCTATATTTACATATTTTTATGAACTCATTCATATTGACAGTGTAATACCAATTCAAAACTGGTTTTTCCTATACCTGATAAACTATCAGAAGGGTAATCAGTTCTTTACTTACTACATCATTTATGCATATCTTACTCTTCCAAATCCTGTGAAACATGGCAAATCCAGTCCTGGGAGGACCCGACCTATTTATTTGCTCCATCAGGACACAACACATATATAATGTATTGGAGGAGCTAAGCTGATTCAAATGGAGAATTATGAAACTATTTGGCTTGGTGTGTGTTGAACCATCTAAATCACATCATGTACTCAGTACAATCAACATAAGAATGCCCTTGGTCACAATGTCAGATTTTCTGCGTTTAATTCTCAGGTTATTCCAAAGTTACACCACCTGGCAACAAAGGGGGCTTTCCTCTAGTGTCTGATCCTAGTATATAAATGATGGAGTGGGAGGAGAAATGGAAGGGGGAAAAGAAATAAATGAGAGGGAAAAGAAGAATTAGGTCAAAATGGATATCAACTTAAATCTATATCTCGGCTACATTTCTGTTGCTCCTAACTAGATCTGACATTCCTCAGGCATACTCTTGTTATGGTTGCTTTTGGATATTAGGGTATTGCCTGCCAATTTTTGTGGCATGATATAGAGACAATAACAATATGAATCTTCTGTTTTGAGAGTGTGGCAAATGCAAAATGAGATGCTGTGAGGCATTTGCAGCAGTGTACAGGTGCTGCTCACTGTGTGTGCCTGCTCTCATCATTATAAAAGATACATTATTTATATCACTTCTTTTGTGATGAAGTCATACTTGGTGCTTTATAAAGCAAAATTCAAAAGAATAGTCAAGTTTTTCATAAGTCAAATAGCTGAAGGTAGAGCATGAGCAAGAATACTGACAGAACTGACAAACTAAATTAATAAAGCTATCTGGAAAAGACACAATATACACAGTGCAATACATACAAGGATTAATTTACTTGGTTGGCATGTTGGCAGCAAACTAGCTACAAGTTTAGGGCACAGACTGGCTACATGTTCAACCTGTTCTCTTTCCTTTTTATGCACACAGCTAGATTGTGTTTCCCAGCCTCCCTTGTGACAAGGTGTTACCATATATCTGACTTTAGGACAACGGAATGTGGGCGGAAGAAATTGGTAACTTCTCTCTATTGCCAGTTGAACTTTATGTGAATAAAAAAACATGAATTAATTCGCTGAGATTTTGTGGTTTATTTATTACATCAGTTAGTGCTACTTTTACAGATAGGTATACCTGGAAATGGGATGCAACTTCAACAAAAACCTTAAATATTTTGGATTACCTTAGCAATTGGGCAGCAAATTGAGACTGAAAGGAAGATATCTAAGTTTTGAAGAACCATAGGATTTGGAAAAAATGTTCTTACTTCTGCATCCCAACCCATTGGCCAACATCCTCCCCACCATACCTGCCTGTGTCAGTCCCCCAGCACTCACTGCGTCCTTCAGCTGTTCTTCTTCAGGCCAGTCACATAGACCAGATGTTTTCGAATCAGCTTCTGATATCACTCTCCATTGCCACCTATGTACCGTCCCACAGCAATTTGTACTGCGGCTGGCTGGGATGCTGGGTGTGAGGCACATGTATTTCATTCCAATCACAGCATCCAAACAATTTATTTGAATTTCTCCCCATGAAAAATGGTAAAGATCTAGGGTTTATGTATAATGATAGATATATTAAAAGCTTTTCAAATTCTCTTAAGCATAAGCCCAGTAAGAGAATTAAATAGTCATTAACTACACAGATTCCATCAGCTTATTTCTTGCTAAGCTTCCTGTCTTATTTATGTAGTGGGTGGGAAGAAAATATGGATAACTTTGTAACACTTTTGGAAAAGGGAAAGTATATATGGTACTCAACGGAACTATGAGAAACAATATATTAAGCCAGGCATGGTACTTAAGCTGGCATGTGGGCAACAACCCTGACAGCCCCCCAATCACATTTTGCTTGTGACAGAGATTGCTAAATGGTCCCTGAGTTATTATACTCTATTTCCAGAGTCCTGAAATAGCTTGAGATCATCAACATTACACACCAGATCACTACAATCTACTTAAGTTGTTAGAAGTATGCCAAACTTACTATGTACCCTTTTTTGAAGTCTACTGTTTTATTTTACTGTGCAAAAGGAAAGTACAAATCCTAAAGCTCCACATTTTTTCATAATTTTTCCAGCAGACCACTTGTTAAGAACTTGATACAGCCCACTGCCAATCAAATGTTAGTTGCATCTTTAAAAGCACAGAAAAGGCACCTGTAAGATACCCCCATGCAGCCATATCAAAATGTAAATTGCCCCTTTAACCCCTGAAAAAATAAAAAAAAAATTGAATGCCATCTGGCACCATGAAGATACCTTGCAAATTAAAACTTTGTCAATATCTTTATTAAAGTCCTTCAAGATTTTCTTTATGTATTTAGGTGCTCCTATGTTGAGTGTATATATATTTACAATGTTTCTGTCTTCTTGATGGATTCTTCTTTTGAGTATTGTGAAGTGACCTTCTGGGTCTCTTTTTATGGCTCTTTTTTTGGAAGTCTATTTTGTCTGATATGAGTATTGCTACACTGGCTTTTTTTTTTTTCCTGTCCATTTGCTTGGAATATTTGTTTCCAGCCCTTCATTTTCAGTCTGTGTAGGTGTTTTGTTCTGAGGTCAGTCCCTTGTAGGCAGCATATGTGTGGGTCATGATTTCTTACCCAGGCAGTGAGGGACAAATACCATATGATCTCACTATTAACTGGAACATAATCAACGAAAGAAAAAAGCAAACAAAAATATAAACAGAGACATTGAAGTTAAGAACAATCTAACAATAGCCAGAGGGGAGGGGGGGACAGTGGGGGAAGGGTTTTCAGGAACTACTATAAAGGACACGTGGACAAAACCAAGGGGGAGGGTGGAAGCAGGAGAGGAAGGTGGGTTTGGCTGGGGGAGGGGTGGGGGGAAATGCAGACAACTGTAATTGAGCAGCAATAAAATAATTTAAAAAATAAATAAATGTGTTTGAAAATTTGGAAGAAAAACTTTTGAAACTCTCTGTTGAAAGAAATATTTAACTACCACCTTATCACTGTCGCCAGCCAACCCAGAAGGAATAGAGGCATTTTCTATAGGTGATAGTGGCTGTAATAAAAAGTCCTCTGCATGTTTGCCGCATGGAGCTGGATGGTGCAGTCTCAAAAGCAATCGTTTGGATTGTGCAACCTAACTTCTGAGAAGGGCGAAACGTGTACTTTCATTATGGAATTTTTCCATGTCACTTCTTTAATTAGTCATCTGTCTTCCAAGGTGTTTTAGAAACAAACTTAAAAACAGTCATCCAAATAGGACAAGGGCTGCCTTTTCTTGTAAAAGCAAACTACATGTTTTTGTCAAACAATTGAACATTTTTTTCCTGTGGACCCCTGCTTGAATTGGAAAATATTTTAGGAAAACTAATTATAAAGACCATACCACTGACGGAAAGGCATTTTAAAGATTTATTTTGTCTTGATTTTAGATAGGAGAATTTATTCCTTAGCTGACTGAAACTAGCAGAGGAAATGTAAGGATTTTTTTTCCTTTGCCACGTGGTAGTTTTGTCCTTTCTCCACCTCCATCCCGGCAGGAGTTGGAATTTTGAAGGGCCATTTCAGATGCTGTGTACTATCCGGGTCTAACTCCACACATCATGGAAAGAAGAAAAACTGTATTTCAGTATTAATCTAGGCAGGCCCAGCCATGCCCAAGGACTCCTGTAGCCCATAAAATTCAGCATAGGGTTTTGATCACTGGGGTAATTTAGCAGGGCCTCAAACTCTCAAAACTCCTTCTGAAGCTCTGGTGCAAAATTACCTGGACCCATTGATTCTAAGCAGGCTTGTGGCTAATTTGATATTTTTCCACCACCTTTTGGTCTACTGTAGCTCCTAGTGACACCATGCAGATACGTTGATGTTGTTGTTGAATAAAAAGACGTTGGTGGGATTGCAGACTGGTGCAGCCACTATGGAAAACAGTATGGAATTTCCTCAGAAAACTAAAAATGGAACTGCCTTTTGACCTGGCAATTCCACTGCTAGGATTATATTCTAAGAACCCTGAAACACCAATCCAAAAGAACCTATGCACCCAAATATTCATAGCAGCACAGTTTACAATAGCCAAGTGCTGGAAGCAATCTAAGTGGCCATCAGTAAATGAATGGATTGAAAAACTATAGTACATTTACACAATGGAATTCTATGCAGCAGAAAGAAAGAAGGAGTTCCTACCATTTGTGACAACATGAATGGAACCGAAGAGCATTATGCTAAGTGAAATAAGCCAGGTGGTGAAAGACAAATACCATATGATCTCACCTTTAACTGGAAACTAATCAATAAAATGAACAAGCAAGCAAAATATAACCAAAGACATTGAAATTGAGAATAGGCTGACAGTGACCAGAGGGGAGAAGGGAGGGGATAATGAGGGAAAACGGTGAAGGGTTTACAATTATAAAGGACACATGGACAATAATGGGGGGCAGGGTGGAAACAGGGGAAGGAAGGTGGAGAGAGCTGGGTGGGGGGAAGGCAGATAACTGTACTTGAACAACAATAAAAAATAAACTAAAAAAAAGAAAATAAAAGAAAAAAACAAGAAAAAATGATTTGTCTCTGATTTTTGATGGTTGCAGAATGGATCCAAACCAGCCTCCAAGAAGCTGTGCTACTTGCCAGCTTAGTTCTCATTACTTCTTCAGTATTATTTGTAGATACATAAAACGTGGGATTGAAAACCAATCTGTGGTGATTCAAGCAGCTCTGTTATTTTACTACCTGTATCACCTTGGGCAAATCACTTTTTTCTAAGCTTCAAGTTCTTCAGGTATCAAATGGAGGTGCCAATTGGCACCTCCTTAGCAAGGGCAAAATGGTCATGCAGTTTAATAAGGTAAGTTATCTACAGCATTTATCACATTATAGATCATTACCTCTCAAACCTGAGTGCACACACACATTTCTTCTGGGGAATCACGTTGAAATTCAAATTCTGATTCAGTTGATTTGGGATGGAACTTGCATTTCTAACAAGTTTCCTGGTGAGGCCAATATTGCTATTCCATGAACCATAATTTGGTAGAAAGTTTCTAGAGCCCCTAAAGGTTATTTTATCAATATTATTTTATTACCATTGTAATTGTTATTAATATCTGCCTTTCCTACCAAACACCATCTGAGTTAAAAATAGAGACTAAGGCTCCACATCCATGGTCTTCTCCCCTTGCCCACATTGTTTTCAATACTGTATGCTTACTAAATATTTGCTGGAGCAATTAAATACAAAGCGTTCTCTCCTTTGACTTGTTAACACTCATTTTTTCCACCTACTATTTTTCAGTAGCTTATCCTGTAATTGTTAGGTTAAATTAGTATATTATCTCCCTTACTAATTTTCTGTTTTGTTTTTTAACTGAGTTATTTTTCAATGTTTTCCTCCAATTTCAGCTGATATGTCATTTCTCGGAGTTGTCATAGCCCCTTGGACTTACCTCTATCATACAAGATAGCAATGCCTGTCTGTATTGCTATCTACATTTTTTTGGTGCTTACAAGTAAAAAACTATTCACTATTCATACTCTCAGCTTCTTCACTTAACACACTCCAGTACATAGTAGTTTCTCTATGAAACCTTATTGAACAGGACAAGAGATGAATTAATGATTACAAAGAGTCCCCATAAAAAAGAGGAGCTTTCTAATATTTGGGCATCTGAACTGAAAGAGAGTATAATTTTTGTCTTTTATTCTCTGACAAGTAATTAAAAAAAAAACAAGTTTGTGAATTAAAGTCTTTCTTTCTCCATCCCGAATGTAACCCATAACTCTGCATTGAGACGGGAAGACCACATCTTCTCTGAACTCTCACACTCCCTGGAATACAAGCGTGAGTAAGTTGGGCAGTTTTCATGAGCCTGGGCTTTGGTATGAAGGGACCAGACAGGTATCGAAGCCAACCCTTCTTAGGGGCTTTTAGGGCTGTATGATAAGTTGAGACATGTTAATGCAGAATCTTAGTTTGTCATTCTCCTAGATGTAGTTCCTGGAGGCTGTGGAGAAGCAGATTTTGGGTGGGTTTGGTGACAGCTAAATTCCACCTATAAGCGCTTTCCTTACCTAAAGAACATAGAAAACTTAGAGACTGCCTAATTGGGAGATGCTGATTTATTAGTTTGTTAAAACCTTGTCCTGAAAAACAGTAAATCAGAGAGGAATTTGGTCTACACCTTCTAAAATTGTCTATAAACTCTAATCTCCAACTGATGCGATTCAAATTGTTTAGGTGAATTACCAATGCCATAAATTTTCTCAGGGTTGTAGTTCTCAGTCTTAGCTGCACATTAAAATCACTGGATGGAGGGGGCACTTTCAAAAAATGCTGATGCTGGATGAGCACAACTGAGTTATGTTCTATGGGAGCCTAAATATTTTTATTTTTTAAAAATTGCTTAGGCAATTCCTATATGCAGCCAGAGCTGAGATTTTAGTAGATCATGTGCATTATAGAGTTGCTCATACATCTAATAATATAGCTGAATGGATAGTAGGTAAAGAAGTCCTATTTAACAATTTTAAAATATAATTATTGCTTTGCACATGGACTTGAAGAAATATTGGTTATTTATTTATTAAATTTACTTTATATCACTACTGTTTAAACCACTAAACTAGAGGAAACAAGGATATAGGGAAACAGTTTCTTTTGGTTTCTTTTTTCAAAGGATATATATGGTTCTTGTTGCTAAGGAAACAGTCATCGGTTCATGTTCTTCATTCCATCTTTGGGTCACGCCCAGTGCTGATCATGTCAAGACTTCAAGAGAAAAGTATTTATAAAAGTATTTTATAACCAAGTTTTACTGGCTCAAAAAACTATTGCTATGCTTTGTTGTATGCCCAATGGCCAGAATTGTCTTTCCATGAGCCAGAAATTATTTTCAAGATGTCCCAAGGAGGAAAAAAAAATGCTGTATTGCAAACTAAATGACATTTGTCTCAAGTCTACTCTCAAATATTTAAAATCCTTCTCTTTTGCAATCTAAGGCCCACATTATAATATAGTCACCAGGGCCTGGACTAGAGTGAGGCAAGTGAGGTGTCTAGGGTACAACATTCAAGGAGGGACCCCTAAAATGTAAGTTATACTGCCTTAATTTAGCACCCTAGGTGATTCACCACTACACCCCCTTTCACAGCCCTGATAGTCACTTGTAAAGCAGAAATGTGTTCCCATGTATTTTAAGAAGAACAATAAATAATTTTTCTACTTTAAACTTTAGAAACAGGAGGTTAACACCTTTGTTCTTCTGAAAAGAATAATGGGGTTTACAATGACAATGAAGTGTCAGGGACTCAACTATGGATCCCGTAGTTAAAATGGGTGTCCATTTGTAACAACCCTCCCAACAGCCTCACCCCCACTTCCTTGCTGGCAGAGTCCCAACTTCGTTCAAGTATCTGCTCATCTCCCATGTGATTCATGGATAAATTCTGAGTAGTCTGGGTCAATCATGGTATTTTGTTCCCTTTGCCTCAGTTTAGTTAAGGATTGGCGTGTGACTCATTTCTACCCAATATACAAGAGGAAGTCATTTGGGAGAAGTTTTCTTTCTCTTAAAAAGATATCACAGGAGGAAGCAGATTTTTCTACTAAATATTTTTTGTATCCTCATAGGGTGCCTGGAACCATAGCAGATATTTTTCAGCCAAGAGGATAGCCCTCTGAGGGCAAAGCCAATATGGTGATCACAGAAGAGCAGAGCAATAGAAAGATCCTAAACCTTTGATTTCAATGTTATATTTCTAAATTGTCTAACTGAGGAGCCATTTCACTCTTTGAACTGCTTAAAGTAAGGAAAAAATACGTCTTATTATTTAGGCCAGTTTTGGTCGAGTTTTATGCTACTTTTATCCAGAGTACCTTATATCCAAAAGCATCTAATATGTCATTTTTCTTATGTTTGATGGATAATTATATGAGCAGTGCCCAGACTTAAGAGCAAAGAAGCTCAAAGTGTGGCATTAGAATAGAAACTATTTTGTAATTTTTGGCTAAAAAATTAAGAACATCTGATGAATGAAACAAATAGTTTACTGTTGTTGAAGAAAATGAATTTATGTGAATTCACATAGACTACAGTTTTTCAACCTTGGCACTGATGACATTTTCAGCTGAGTAATTCTTTATTGTGTGGGCTGTCCTGTGCATTGTAGAATGTCAATCAGCGTCCCAGGCCTGTACTCACTAAAGGCCAGCAGCAACCCCACCCAGTTCCAGTGGTAACAAGAATGTCTCCAGGCATTACCAAATGTTCCAGGGAGTGGGACAGGAGGAGGGTAGGGGAGCATTGTCAAGAACTACTTCCATAGACTCAACTAGCCTTCATAAAGAGGTACAGAGAAAGAAAATAAAAAGCCCTTATTTTAGAAAAATGGAAAGACAGATATTTAATTAATTTCTTTTCAATTCATTAGCAAGTGTTAACTGTACATTTTTTATTCTAAATACAAGTTTTGTTATAGTTTGGGACTCAGAATATCACCATGAAAACAGAACACTATTTGTCTTTTACTACAGTTATAGTTCCAGTGCTCAACACAGAGCCTGACATTTGTGGACTCAATAAATACTCTAGATAAAGGGATGGATGGATGGATGAATGGATGGATAGATGGAAACTAATCCCTTAAATACTGTCTTGGACACAAAACGAATTCATTCAAAATCTGATTTGAAAACGAGAGGTGATAAACCCCGTTGTGTAAATGAGGTGCAACAAGAATCTTGAGAACAGAGCTACCAATAAACAATAGAGTAAGGATAGAGATTCTGATTTAAAAGAAAACCTTTAGAGGTTATAATGAATTCAAAATGAAGCTTGGTGACAAAGTTAAAAAAAAAGTTGATCTTTTTCTTAAATAAGTCCCTTTAACATTTCATATAACAAGGATTTGGTGATGAACTCCTTTAGCTTTGCCTTGTCTGGGAAGCACTATATCTGCCCTTCCATTCTAAACGACAGCTTTGCTGGACAGAGTAATCTAGGTTGTAGGTCCTTACTTTTCATCACTTTAAATACTTCTTGCCAGTCCCTTCTTGCCCTCAGATTTTCTCTTGAGAAATCAGCTGATAGTCTCATGGGAACTCCTTTGTAAGTAACTCTCTTCTTTTCTCTTCCTGCTTTTTAAAAAAAAAGAGATTCTCCCTTTATCTTTATTTAACCTTTGCAATTTTAATTATGATGTGTCTCGGTGTGGCCCTCTTTGGGTCCAACTTGTTTGAGACTCTGTACTTCCTGAACTTAACATGTCTATTCCCTTTGCCAAATTAAGGAAGTTTTCTTTCATTACTATTTAAAATAAGTTTTTAATTTCTTGTTCTTCCTCTTCTCCTTTTGGCATCCTTATGATTCAGATGCTGATACTTTTGGAGATGTTCCATTTAAGAAAAGGAAGATAAAAACTATGAACAGTAAAATGACAAAAAAACTTACAGCTATCAACAACTGAATCTAACAAAACACAACAAAAACAAACTAAGCAAACAACTAGAATACAAACAGAATCACAAAAATGAAGATCATATGGAGGGTTATCACTGAGGAGGGGGAGGGGGAGAATGGGGGAAAAGGTACAGGGAATAAGAAGCCTAATCAGTAGGCACAAAATACACAGAGGGATGTTAAGAATAGTATGGGAAATGGAGAAGCCAAAGAACTTACATGCATGACCCATGGACATAAACTAAGGGGAGATTGCTGGAGGGAAGGCAGATACTTGGTGGAGGGAGGCAAAAGGAAAAAACTGGGAAAACTATAATAGCATAATCAATAAAATGTACTTTAAAAAGTTGAAGGAAAACAATAGTCAATTAATTGTGAGTTTTAAGAAGATAGGTTCCATACTTTCATCCAAAACCTGAAAGTGAGGGAGGGAATATGTTAGCAGATAAGGAGCTTTTAATCTGTGCTTCCATTGGAACTGTAATTCTAGTACATTTATCGGTTTATTCTATTAAAACTGAAGAAGATATAATATGTTAATATTTGGGGGAGAAAGTCTAAAATCTGTTTTTCTAGGAGCAAAAGACTTAGAATACCTATGGTGCCACTTACAGATTTTGATAGACTAGATGAGAGAGAAGAACCAGTAAGGAGCCAAGGAGTAGGGAGGGTAAATTTAGCTTCAAGCAGATTAATGTGAGATATTGGTGTAACATCCATTGAAGATAACATGGAACCAAAAAAAAAGAGGAAAACAGGATTGAGGTATGGATGTGGGCATCATATATAGAGACTTGAATTCCTGCAAGGAATTAATAAGGAAGCTTATGAATACAGGTTCAGCACAGATCTGCTATTGGAGCATAGCAGGTGGAAATAAATAAAATATTTTAAAGCATCAGTTAATATTTATACCTAAAGCAAAAGAAAAAGGAAGAAGACCAGGAACCAAAAGTGGCATGAGATGAGTTGTATCAATGGTAGAGAGCCATTGCTGACCTACATCTCAGACAGAAGAAGGTGGAGTTAAAAATGGGCCCTGTATTTGGCAATGGAGAGATAGTTAATAGTACTTAAAGCAGCAAAAAAAAAATTTTCAGCTGTGTACAGGACTGGAAAAAAGCCTGCACAAATGTTCTATATCGCTTTGAGAGCTGGAAAATATGCTTAAGTGTGATCTATTTTGCAAAAGTCCCAGAGTACAACTTGACATTAGTGGAGGCTGATATGCCAAAAATGAATTACTAATGGACTAAAATAAACCACTATAAAATCTCTAAAGCTATCTTACTGCATTTAATGACTCTTTTCCACGAATTGGACAGCTCTCATGACTTCCTGCACAAGTGAAATCTGGATCACGTCTTAAGGGAAACCCACCTACTCAGTTTAATTTTACCCAGCTCTAGTCCTTTACCATAAAGGAAGATAAATTGCTTGGGAACTAGTGGCTTGAACTAGATAAAGAAGCTAGAGATCATAGAGGAAGGGCCATAAACTTTAAGAGGAGGAAGATATAATCGCAGCACAGTGCCATTCTGTTTTTAGTGTCAAAATCCTTGCCAAATAAAACCATATTTTGAAGGCAAGACAAATGTTTTTGAGAGAATCATAGCTGCTTTGGTTAAGGTGGGAATGAGAGAAACCTGCCTTTCAGCCTATGCTCTATAACCTTCATGAAAATGCTCCTCAGACCCCCTGGTACACAACTGAAAACAATATACCTTTTTATTTTCAAATAAAATCTGAAGCCCAGACATATTTGAGAACTTACTAGAGGCGACCCAGCTAACGGATAGCTCAAACAGAATTAGAACCCAATTATTCTTAGTTGCACATTGCATTTAAGTGCAAAGATGTCAGGGGGTATTAACTTCCAAGTATGAAAAGAAAGCAGGGTGGGATTTTTTTATTAACCTTTGGATTCCTTCAGAAAAGCTGTCCAAATCAACTCTTTCCTTTCGTGAATCTCTCATCTCCCATTAGTTGATTTGTTTGGAAATAAATAAGAATTGGTTTTATAGAAGTGAATTGTGGGCTATTTTTTCACCATCCATTTTCTTTTAACTGATTGTAAATAATTACCTACCCAAACCAGTAAAACTTGGTCTCTCCCTTTAAGATTCTCTGCCTTGAAGTGCATTTAAAGTACATAAATGGAAATAGAGTGGTGGGAAAAATGACATCTTGTCCTCATTTGTGCATTAACAAGAGAATCACAGATAGCTATAATTTAACCTTAATAAATCAAAACTCTTTTAGAAAGATTTGATGATCTGACACCAACCTCAAATTCATTTGGCACTTTCTGCAGCTGTTAGCAGCTTCTGTGGAGGTCCGTGTGGCAGAAAACATTCAAAGCCTAGATTCTGAGTCTGCACAGCACAGACATAACTCCTATTTTGACAGGCAGATTTTACAGTTGTTTATTTTGGTTTGCATTAGTATTTCATTTTTTGGCATTAAAGCCTTAACCAGTGCCAAATCTACCCCTCTCCGCCTATGTACTCTGTTTTCTTTAAAAGAAGTAAACTGATAGCTTTAAAAATTGCTTGCTTTGTAAGCAGTTCCTGGCATCCAACAGTTTTAGCATATTACACTGAGAAGGAACTGCAATAAAGCCATTTTCAGCAAAAGAAAATTTCTAAATGTGAGCTTTTGTCTCTGTTTTTGTTGTGGTTTTCCACTGGTTACTAAAAAGCCAATGATGGTTTCACCACTTAGCACTTCAATTGAAGTACCTGGCACATAGTAGGCACTTAAAGTTACTCCTTGTAAGCTGAATGCAGTCAAATAAAGGTAGATTCATTGTAGTCCAGGAGATTGTACCCAAGTCCAGATCCAGTCTCCATGCTAGGTGTGCTCAGTGTGCCCATACATCATGTCCCAGGGATTACAGACAAAAGGGACAGTGTTTCCTTATACAGTCTGTTGCATCTACAAAACATGGAAATAATTTGCAGTCAGGTCAAATGCCTTTGGAGAATGTGATTCATTGCACTGCTTATGACCTATACTGAATTTGAGTTTGGAGATCTTCATCTCAGTATGAAACTAGGTAGATTTATGGGTCTGTCCACACTGCAAAGTCCTTTGACGTCATCTCAATAGGAAGTGTGCTTGGTAGAGGGAATGTTAAGGCAATATCTATGTCTATACTATGTAAAATTAATTAAAGTAAGGCAAATACAGTTTATTTCTGCAAAAATATATTCAAATCATTTGCTTGGTTATTTTAAGAAAAATTATTGAAATAATTTTGCATGTAGAAGTAACCAGTGCCTAATGGAACAAAAATGATGAAATGAAACTATGCTAAAGACCTTTCCTTTTTTGTTTTTTAATGTCAAGTTTTACATAGCATATGGTCATTTTTCAATATCAAACTTTTCATAACTTAATATAATTATATGTTTATATTATGTAATAAAATATACACATATTCTCCTAATGTAAACACAAGTAGATAGAGATAAAGATAATATAAATATTTTAAAAACCTATGTTACAAAGGAAAAATATGAGGATAAATAAAATCCATAATCTTTTCCCACATGATTAACTATACTTTTATTAATAAATATATAAACTAAATATTAATACAAACAATATACTGAACAATCTAAGATATTCAAACTGGACAAAATGAAAGAGAATGTAGTAGAAGAGGAAAAGTGTTCAAAAAATACCTTTAGCATTAATATTTGTAATACATTTCTGGCACTATGATGTTATTTTTTACCCTGAAAACATTTTTGCATTTGATGGTGGAGTGGGGCTGTATTAGAAAGAAGGCTGATGTTTTATGTAAGTACATATTTAATACACTTCTCTGTCAGGCACAAGTAGTCCCTTCTTTAGGCATTGTCTGAAAGAAAGAGATTGAGCCATAGGGAGCTCTTCAAAATAAACTAGCAGGAATTTTTTTTTTCTATTGTTGTTGTTCAAGTACAGTTGTCTCCATTTTCCCACTAAACTTTCTCCTGCCCCACCCACCACACCTCCCACCCTCAATCCTTCCCCGCTTTGACTTTGGCCACAGGTCCTTTATACGTGTTGCTTGATGACCCTTGACCTATTTTCCCCCATTATAGTACTTCCCCCTCTCCTCTTGTTACTCTCAGTTTGTTCTTTATTTCAATGTCTCCGGTTCTATTGTGCTTGCTTGATTGTTTTGTAGATTAGGTTCCACTTACAGGTGAGATTAGATAGTATTTGTCTTTTACTACCTGGTTATTCACTTAGCATAATGCTCTCCAGTTCCACCCATGCTGTGGAAAAGGGTAGGAGCTCCTTCTTTCTTCTGCTGCATAGAATTCCATTGTGTAAATGTACCATAGTTTTTGGATCCACTCATTTACTGATGGGCATTTAGGCTGCTTCCAGCACTTGGCTATTGTAAATTGTGCTACTATGAACATTGGGGTGCATAGGTTCTTTTGAGTTGATGATTCAGGATTCTTAGGGTATGATCCCAGCAGTACAACTGTCATGTCAAAAGGCAGTTTCATTTTCAGTTTTCTGAGGAAATTCCATACTGTTTTCCATAGCGGCTGTACCAGTCTGCATTCCAACAAATAGTGGACTAGGGTTCCCTTTCCTCCACAGCCTCACCAAACACATTGTTTGTTGATTTCCTTATGATGGCCATTCTGACAGATGTGAAGTGGTATCTCATTGTGGATTTAATTTGCATCTCTCTGATGGCTAGTGATGCTGAGCATCCTTTCATATGTCTCTGGGACCTCTATATGTCCTTGGAGAAATGTCTGTTCAGGTCCTTTGTCCATTTTTTAATTGGATTGTTCATCTTCCTGGAGTGGAGTTGTGTGAGGTCTTTACATATTTTGGAGATCAAACTCTTGTCCAAGGTATCATTGGCAAATATATTTTCCCATACCATTGGTTCCATTTTCATTTTTCTGATGGTTATTTTAGCCATGAGGAAGCTTTTCATTTTGATGAAGTCCCATTTGTTTATTCTTGCCTTTATGTCCCTTGCTCTAGGGGACATATTGGTGAAAATATTGCTGCATGGAATATCTGAGATTTTCCTGCCTATATTCTCCTCTAGGACTTTTATGGTGTCGCAACTTATATTTAAGTCTTTTATCCATCTTGAGTTTATTCTGTGTATGATGTGAGATGGCGGTTGCTTTTCACTTTTTGTGTATGTGGTTGTCCAGATCTCCCAACACCATTTGTTGAAAAGGCTATTTTTTACTTCATTTTGTGCTTCTGCCCCCTCTGTCAAAATTAATTGACCATGGAGACATGAATTTATTTCTGGGATCTCTATTCTGCTCCAATGATCTATGTGTCTGTTCTTGGGCCAGTACCAGGCTGTTTTGATTATAATGGCCTTGTAACGTAGTTTGATATCAGGTATGTGATTCCTCCTACTTGGCTCTTCTTTATGGAAATTGCTGAGGCTATTCGGGGTCATTTATGCTTCCATATAAATTTTTGAAATGTTTGTTCTATCTCTGTGAAATATATCATTGGTATTTTAATAGAGATTGTGTTGAATCTATCATTGCTTTGGGTAGTAAGGACATTTGATGATGTTAATTCTTCCGATCTATGAACACAGTATATGCTTCCACATAGTTGTGTCTTCCTTCATTTCTTTCTTCATAGTTGTGTAGTTTTCTGATTACAGGTGTTTTACCTCCTCCATTAGGTTTATTCCTAGCTACTTTATTTTTCTTGTTGCTATAACCAATGGGATTTTTTCCCTGATTTCTGTTTCTGATATTTCATTGTTGGTGTACAAAAATGCCTTTGATTTCTGGATATTGACTTTGTATCCCACTGTTTTGCCAAATTCACTTATTGGGTAGAGTAGTTTTTGGTGGAGTCTATAGGGTTTTCTCTGTACACTATCATGTCATCTGCAAACAATGACAGTTTTACTTCCTCCTTTGTAATTTGGATGCCTTTTATTTCTTTTTCTTGTCTGGTTGCTGTGGCTAGGACTGCCAATATTATGTTGAATAGAATTGGTGAAAGCAGGCATCCTTGTTTTGTTCCTGATCCTAGTGGGAAAGCTTTTAGTTTTTGTGTGTTGAGTATGATGTTGGCTGTAGGTTTTTCATATATGGCCTTTATTATGTTGAGTTATGCTCCCTCTACTCCCACTTTGCTGAGTGCTTTTGTTATAAATGGTGCTTTACCTTATCTAATGCTTTTTCTGCATCTATTGACATAATTTTTGTCTGTCCTTTTGTTTATGTTATGTGTTACATTTACTGATTTGTGATTATTGTACCATCCTTGCATCCATGGGTTGAATCCCACTTGGTCATGGTGCATGATTTTTTTAATCTATTACTGGATGCGGTTTGCCAATGTTTTGTTGAGGATTTTAGCATCTATGTTCATCAGCAATATCGGCTTGTAGTTTGCTTTCCTTGTTGTATCTTCATCTGGTTTTGTGTTTAAGAAGATGTTGGCCTCATAAAAAGAGTTTGGTAGTCTTTCTTCTACTTGGACTTTTTGGAATTATCTGAGAAGGATAGGGGTTAGCTTTTCCTTAAATGTTTTGTAAAATTCTCCTGTGAGACTGTTCAGTCCAGGGCTTTGGGGTGCTGGAAGTTTTTTGATTACTTCTTCAATTTCATTAGCTGTTTTTTGTCTGTTCTGTCTTCCTGCTTCTTTGATTCAGTTTTAGAAGATTATATTTTTCTAGAAATTTGTCCATTTCATCCAAATTTTCAAATTTCTTGGCATATAGTTGTTTGTAGTAATTTCTTACAATCCTTTTTATTTCTGTGATACCCGTTGTAATTTCTCTTCTTTCATTTTGGATTTTATTTATTTATTTATTTATTTATTTATTTATTTATCCTCTCCCTTTTTTCTTGATGAGTCTGGTTAAAGGCTTTTCAATTGTGTTCATCTTTTCAAACAAGCAGCTCCTAGACTTATTGATCTTTTGAATTATTCTTTTAGTCTCTATGTCATTTAATTCTTCTCCTATCTTGATTATTTCTTTTCTTCTACTGGCTCTGGGCTTTGTTTGTTGTTGTTCCTCCAGTTCTCGTAGATGTAGGGTTAGGTTACTTATTTGAAATGTTTCTGTCTTTTATAGATAGGCTGGTAATTGCTACCAACTTTCAAACTCTCAGGACTGCCTTTGCTGTGTCACATAGTTTTTGGAGAGACTGCGGACAGAGGCTTTGGGAGAGAACTGAGAGAGTGGCCTCTGGGCTCCCATTACTGAGTCATCTTACATATGGTAGCAGTCATCCTACTCAAGCAGACCACTCCCCTCCAAGTGGCAGAAGCCTGAGGGGATGCAATAGTCTTGCCCTGACTAGGGACTCTGCCCCACCTATGCTGCTTAAGCCTGACTGCTGAGTGCAGAATGACTAGATTAACAACTGAAGGAATCAGCCATAGACAGTAGATCCCTGGAAGTTTCAAACAGGCTGCCTAAGGTCAGATGGGATCAACATCTGACATCACCAGAGACAGACCCAGAAACAAAAAACAGTGGTAAATACTAGAGGCTACTGAGATGAAATTCACTGTGGTCTTCTCCATGATTTGTGATATTTTCTTCCCTACATAGCTTTTTAACATTCATTTCTTATCCATCAAGTTTGCACATATTAAGTGAGTAGATTTTATACTACAGTTCATTTCAATTCACATACTTAGACCTTCCCTTCTCTTACCCCATTTTACCTTCTTTCCTCTCATTATTTTCACTGTAAATTTTGTTTTTTCTCTTGCTACAACTTGTTTCCATTCTGAACTCTTACTATTTCTCTCCTGTCCAGCCTCATAAAACCAATTTTCTTGTCAATGGTCATCTCACACCCTTTCCCTCCATCTCTTAAAATGCCTGCATTCTCTCTCCACCTTTAGCAATCTTTGCTAATTGGTTATGGATACGGTAATTGTTGTCATGGGATTTTTTTCAATTTTATCTCTATAGCTTCACTAATTTTGTATTTCAAATCTCAAATTTTACCAGTCCCCTCTCCTCCTCTTTTTTTATATCAAATTTTTAATTTTGCCTGTCTTAGCCTGTTTTTTTCTTTTTTTCTTTGTTCTGTTTCTCTTTCATCCTTCCCTTTTATTTTTCTTTACTCTTCTTCTTTTTTCTTTTTTTGTCTCACATTTTAATTTTTCCCTGTCTTAGCCTGGCTTTCATTCCTCACTCTTAGTATTCCCTCACCTTCTGTCATTTCAAAATCACCTCCTGTTCCTCTAAACATCTCTTAAGTTTTTCTTTGTTTCTTTCTTCCCTCTTGTTCCCATCCCACCTACATTAATTTTAGCTCATTTGTTGTTGATAGTGCTGTGGTGGATCTTTCACTCCAACTTGGCTCCTATTTTTATTATTTAAACTAGCAGGAATTTTTTAATTAAATGAGAAGGAGAGAGAAGGGGGTCCTCTGAAAGGAGAAGCAGCCACAGCAACACAGGGGCGAGTTAGGGGTCTGAGGGAGATGGCCCACAATGAACTTCCTGTGGTGATGGTGCGTTAGGAATTTCAGAGAGAATGACGTCTGATAGTTAGATTAAGTTGTTTCTCATTCTGTGCCATATTTTCCTTGCATTGTTCTCAAACAAATATTAAAAGTCACAATGTGGTGTTTGCAGGGGAGAGGGGAGTATAACGGGAATAAGAGGTGATGGAAAATGCAATAAAAATTAATTAAACATAATAAAAGAAAGAAAGAAAATTCAAAAAGTCTATAAGACATAGACACACTCTATTAGTGGCAACTTGGAAATAAAAGCGAAAGAGCTGTAACCATGTTTGAAGTTAATTGCTGAGGAAAGAGAAAATGAATAATGAGGGATTACGGGACTCATTTTATGATCATTCATGTTTGTCTGTTCATTGGAGTATCTTGTTCTTTACTGATAGGCTGTAAGCTCCGTTAGAATGGGAAACATTTCTGTCGTATTCACTGATATACCGGTAACCCAATTCCCAGCATTTGATGCAATGTCTAGTCCTTACAAAGTGCTCAATGAAATTTGCTGAATGGACAAAGGAACTAAAATTGATCAGGGAACATGAGTTCAAATTGATAAAAGAGAAGCAACCGTAAGTACCTCTGCACAAGCTATCAGAAATACAGAAGAGGGCACAACTTCTTGCAGTTAAAAAGAATGAAGGGATTGAGAAATTTTAAATATTAATGGAGGAGATAACTATTCTACTGACCTTCAGTTGGGTACATTGCAGTACAATTCTGACACCAACCACCTGGAGTTAGCATCATACTTTACAAGTGGAAGGCTTAGTCCTTCAAAGGATGTCTTAACTTCAAGCTAGCTTCAGTTTGGGGGTCTTCAGACCATCCAGACCACCTGCACTTCTGACTGACTGGCTAAACGTGTGAAGATTTTCCCAAACTCCCTAACTAAATTTAATAATTCACTAATTATTATATAGTGAATTTAATAATTCACTAAAATAGCTCACAGAATTAAATAAAGTGCTATAGTCAAGATTATAGTTTTATTATATCGGATACATACAGATCAGGAAGACCAGTCAAAAGAAGGCTCACATAAACAAGGCCTGAGAGAAAATGATGTCCAGAGTTTTCATTGAGGCTTCAATTCAATCTCCAACACCACTCCCACTTCCACTCCATAGAGAGGTCAGGTGCCCTAAAGTTGGAACTCTCAAATCAGGTCGTTGGTGTTTCTGGTAACCAGCCTACATCCTGAAGCTATGGAGGGGCTCGGCATGAGCCATCTAATTAGGGTAGCAGCAATTCCTATCACTTGAACATTCCCAGAAGTATTCATAGATCCATAAAAACCCCTATATGTCCAATAAAAAATATATCTAATTTAAATTTCTCATTGGTCCTTAACCTATCCCTAAAATCTCACCAAGTCAAAAGGTAGCACCAGAAACATCTGGGAGATGTTGAAATTTTTATTTATTAACATTGTCGGTGATACAGATTGGGTTCCAAATCTGGTAAGTGGTAATCAAAATGTTGCAGTACTATTGATGATTGGTGATAAGTGTAAAATTAGCTCTAGCACCAGTTTTCTTAGTCCCTTGAGCTTACGGAGTCAAGAATATGGCCTCTTTAAAAACCACAAACATACACAGCTCTGTTACAAAAGAACTCAAGCACAGCAAAAGCTTACATGAGATAAGCAAAAAATTAGATTAAATAATTTAAAATTTTTTTATTAAAAACAAATATTCCCTTTCAGATCTGCCTATAGGATCTGATCAGTATTCAGGAAGTCTTACCTTGTATCTGTCTACATTTTAAAAGTTCAATGATTTCATATAGAAGTGACAGCGCTCTCTTATCATCAGTGAATGCATTTATTTATTGAGTATCTATTTTATACCAAGCACTATGCTAGGTTCTGAGGATACATAAGTGAACAGAACAGACAAGATGTTGCCTCTCATGGAGCTTTATTCTGGGGGTGGGCTGAGCAAGGCAGGTATTATAAGGCCAACACATCACTAACCAAAAAACTACAGACTGTGAAGAGTGAAGTTGGAGGAAATAATTAGGGGAAGAGACAGTAACTGAACAAAGTACTTTAAAAGTGTGGCCAGGGAAGTTCTCTCCGGGGAGGTGACATTTGAAGTGAGACTCAAAGGAAAAGGAGGAGGTAAGTCCCACCAAAAAGAAGTAAGAGATCCAGCCTGGGGGTGAACAGGGACTTGGTGGAAGGTCAGTGACAGCAATGGTGAGTGGAGGAGGAAGACCTAGGAGAGATTCACTGTGGCAGTCAATTAGGACCTTGTTGGCCATGGCAATAAGCTGACATTTTATTCTGAGTACAATGGACACTCACTGAAAAATGCCCTGGTACTATGAAGAGGAAAGAATGAAAGTAAGACCAGTTCAGAATCAGCTTTATAATGTAAAATATCCTTAACATCGGTAAACTAAAATATATGCTGTTTACATATAGGACTTTGAGAGCAGGCAAGAATTGTCTAATTTTATAGAAATAAAATGAAATAGCATCAGAAAGAGAAGAAAGCGAATTTAAGGACTTCCTTTACCAAAATACTTGGAAAAAGAAAATTTTGCCTCTCTTGATAGTGGCTGCATTCTCCATTGACAGCTGCCTAAGGCAGGGAGCCGATGTGCCCGTTACAGCAGAGGGTCTGGAGACTTTCACTTTCATGTCCACATTCTGTCATACCTTTTAGGCATGGAGAAAAACCACAAACACACGAACAAACAAAAATATGTTTTCAGGAATTTACAGTTAAAATATATATTGTGTTACATAAATTTCATTTGCAACTAATAAAGGTTTGCAGTACCACTAACTGTGTTTTAGAATCTCCATGATTCCAGGTTTTCTTAGTAGAAGCATGCCACTTTTTAAAAGAAACGAAATGAATTGCAGGATTTTTATGCAGAAATTTATTTTAGGAGTAAGTGTAATAAGAAATATCTGAGGATATTTGTAGTTCTAATAGATGTGCCTAACCTATATTTTTCCTCGTCTTTCTAAACATTTCACTATGTACATAGTAAATCCTCATGAATTTCAACTAATGAAGTTGTCCTGTCTAAACTAATAAAAAGTGAGAATATGGCTCATATGCAGAAAATGACATTATATTTATTTATAACTGTATGGTAACTATAATCAATATCCTTTACTAGAATATACTATGGGAAAAATAGTAGTATTTCAGAAGAATCTCCTCTAGATATATAGCATTTACTATCTTTTCCTTTTCAGCCTATTTAATGATTAAGTGTAGACCTTAAAAGATTATTGGTCATTTAAGAAAAATCTAAGTTAATGTACATGGCAAGATATCTTTCTAATTTCCAGAAAATTTTTCTCTAAAAATTACATTGTGTTTTCTTTTTCTTAATGCTTTAAACTTCTGGATCTCTCTCTCTCTCTCTCTCTCTCTCTCTCTCTCTCTCTCTCTCTCTCTCTCTCTCTCTCTCTCTGTCTTTCTCTCCCCTCTCTCTTTCTCTCCCCTCTCTCTCTATCTCTGTCTCTGCCTCTGTTTATTCTTCACCTCTCTCCTCCCGCCCTACTACTTCTTTTTATCCTGGTGGCTATTTGTACATATCCAGAAGAAGAAATTTGTTTCTTTAATTAAAAGAGGAGAAACAATTTTAAAAGCTGCCATTGTGGGAAAATGTTTTCAGAAATGAAGCACAGGGGCCTTTGACTATGGCCTCTGTGCTGTTTTTCTGACTGTTTTGGTAGTTTAGTGACCGTAAAGAAATGACCCTTAATGTTGTTGTGTCAGGCTGGTAATAAAATGATGTCTTGGGAAAACCAAACTTTTTCTTTCCCTGCACTTTTTTTTCTCCTGTAATTAGACTTGCCATCATGGGGGACTGCCTTTGTTATTACCACCCTCCGTCTCACCTCTGCTCAGGGATAACAATAGCTAAGTGAAGGCATCCCCTTATGTACCAGGAAGAAGATTTGGACACAAGCCACATTCACAACCACTGCATTTTTCCTTTGTTAAGCTCAGTATCTTGGGGAATTCTTGGTTTTATTTGCAGGGGCCCTGTTTGGCATCCTTCTCCCTTGTGCTTCCTCACAATGTTTTATTATTTGTTATGAAAAACATAGAAAAGGTAGCTGTTGTTTTGGCCTTTTAAGTTCCCAGCCTGCGTAACACTTTTCCGGAATCGGTCACCAGCCAGGACCATCACTAAGGAGAAACATGTGGTTGCCACTTGTTCTAGGGCTCATCTCACTGAATCCAGTAGATTCAATTGAATGCATGGATGTCACTCTCCAAGTGAATGAACCCCATGGGGGTTGTACAGAGAACTAGGATTTTTTTTTTTTTTTTTTTAATCAGGCCATGGACCACACATTTTCTCCTACCACCATCAGCAGACTCACCTTCTGCTGCCTGCCAGCACCAGGGCAGATGTAACTAATTAGCATGCTCATACATTCGTTCTCTTCATGCATTGCTCTGCCCCCTGTGCCTTCTGCAGGGTTCTGCTCAGATGGCCTCAAGTAAGGAAAGTCATCTATTCGGTTTCTTCTCTGAAAGAGATTTAAAAACTCATGATTTAAAGACCTGTATCTCAGCCCCAAGCTACTGATAAGCTGTCAAGTATTAACCAAGCCTTTTCAAAAAATACATTAATGAGTCATTAATTGATTCATTTAAAAATTTTTGAGCAACTATACACTGGAAAGAGTTTAAGGCAAAGAAAATATGATCCTTGTCTTTATGGAGATTATAATGTGGTAGAGAGATACAGACTATATCTCTATCTATTTATGTATGTGTGTGTGTGTGTGTGTGTGTGTGTTCAAAGATGATTTCATACAGGGGTAAGTACAATGAAAGAGAGTGATGAAAGGGAAAGCCTAATGATCTGATTTTCACCCACTTCTGTATGTTTCTGTTTAAATTGTGCTTCCCTAGAAGGAGACTCACTTTGGGCGCAGTGAAGTTAGGTTCTTATTCTGGTAGTTCAAAGGATAGAGACAGCTCTCTGATGAAGGAGGTGTGGTTTGCATGTTGAGGGGAAAATAAAAAGCTACTGCACAGATTACCTCTAACCCTCACATTTTACAGCTAAGGAAACTGAGGAGTGAAGATGATTCCCACTTCCATCCCCATCCCCAGGGTTACTTGGTCTTTGATGTGAGAAAGTTGCACTTAAGAAAAATGTCAAGTTTGTTCTCAGAATGTTAGGTCTCTTCTTTCTGCCTTAACAACACTTTTTATCTCCTTTTATGGGGTCATTATGCTCCTTAGTAGAATGGGTATATTATAAGTGATCAGCCATTTAGAGCTTATTGTAAACTAAAATGTTGCTGAACATATTTCTAGTATATATATATATATATATATATATATATATATATATATATATATCATAAGCCTTATTTTAAGGTACATAAGGCCCTATTCCCTATGAAAGACATACTAGGAACTGCTGAACAGGGGAGAGGCATTTGCTGGTCAAAGAGACTGAAACTCATAAGCTTGAACATCAGTACACTGCTCATTTTTTTTCTATTAAGCGCTTTAGGTTTAACATTTCTGGTATATTTCCCAAAGTGTGTGCCTGGTCTTCTATATGAATGCCGACTTATGCTGGTTTTCTCGAAATTTCAATTGACAAAGATACTGATCTTTCTCTATTTAATTAGCTACTGAGTAACGACAATGGATATTTTCAAGCAAATTTTTGAACCTCACCCTATATCCTATTATCTATCAGTACAAAAGAGATCCAGTGTATTCTCCATGTCTGTTAGCATTAAGACACAACATTTAGAACGTGTCCAAAATACTGTTTCTCCTCGAGAAAATTAAAACATGCTGTGAATACAGTAGCTTTCCCAAGTGAACCCCAAATCGGTTTTTGCATCGTGTAAGCTATTACGTTTGTGCTATGCTCATTGCAGTTTCATGGGGTTTGAGCCTATTTTACCATTTCTACTAGCAACAGAAAAATTCAAAACTTCAGTTCAAAGTGCTTGGAACAGTCTGCAGAGAGTTCAGAACCTTACAAGAACTTAACCTGAACCCATTTCTTTAACATCCACAGTGGATCTTGATAGCTCTCTGGGAATTAATCTCATAATCAGACTACAAGAAAGATCGAGGATAAGAGCCATGAAGTTAAGACACAGACATGGAGAACATATTTCCTTAGGGTTTAAAAAGAAAAATATATTCAGAACATCAATCTCAGTAGCCTAGGTTGACAGATGATGTTTAAGAAATAACCATCAACAGCAGGGAAATAGTTTCTCTAATTATACAATCATTTTTGGAGCTATTTGGAATTATCTGTGTACACTATTTCAAATCCAAACACACATGCACACCCACACACATTCATTGCGAGCCAATACCCATCGCTGTAGTTAATGGAATGAAATACAGCTGAAGTGGGACTAGGAGCACAGCAGGGGAGGAATTGTGGAAGCCAAGTTAACTGCTCTGACACAGACTGACTTTTTTGTCTTTTCCCGCCAGACCATGTATTATTGTACATAGTGTAGGATGGGGATGCTTTAAGTAACAAATGCACCAGATAGAATAAAGGGTCAGCAAAATACGATGTTTGAGGTTATTTTACCTCTTTTAACCTCAGGATCTCTGGTGTTCTAATCCTTGGTGACTAATACCTGCATAATTAGGGGAGATTATGATTATCTTGTGCTGGTCAAGAGCCAGTTCTCACCTAGAGTTCTGCTTGGGGCTGAGAATCATGTAAAAAAAAAAAATGGGCAGATGTCACAAAACAGCCAACGTCATGATGAAGGAGCGAAAGGGATTGATTTATGAGGATGGATTAAAGCAACTTAATAGAGTGACTAAATCATGACCCAACTCCAAAGGAGTGTCATCCGTTTTGAAGTTAGAAGAGAATTTTGTAAACTGGAAATTTCAAGGACACAATGGATCATGGAAGAGGAGAAGGAAAGATATTCCCCTCACTGGTGTTATGTTCAGGGTTAAAACCAGGGCAGGTTGGCAAGTCAAGATTTAAGATTGCTCTCCTCAAAGTGATACAGAGAAAGTGTCTTCTCAGAAATAAAAGATACGATTCTGGAATGATAAACCTCAGTGGACAAATATCTTCCAGAGATTCTGTGAGCAGGGACTAAATGACACAACTTAATAGGCCTCTCCTATCTCTAGTGTCTATGATTTTGTTATTTTTGGAGTCATTTTTTTTTTCAAATTCATTATGGAGACAAAAATTTTTTAATTTCGGGCCAACATATACCTTCAAAACCCAAAGCATCTCTCCCTGACAGTCTGCTTACAGACTTACCAAAATGATTATTTCAGCCACTTAGAAAGTCTGGTGATGGTAATTTTTACCTCCTAATAAAGCACTTGCCATTATTAGACTGAAACATAACTTCCTTTCTGGCTGAGATGTGAAACCTACCAATTCATGTTGTTAGTTTCACGTAGGTCATTTTCACACGAGGAAAGTATTTTGGTACCTTCAAACCTGGAGTACTTTTCCATTCTTTTGCCCCATTTTTGTAATTACTCTTCTTGTGAGGAATGAAAACTTGGTACCTGCTCATTAACAGTAGGAAAATTAATACTTTTTAAATTAAAGCATAAAACATAATTCTAACAGGCGAAAGGGCATAACAGTGCAGGAGGTACACATAGAAAATGGGTTTCCAAATCACTGGTTTTGGAAAAACTTTCCCATCAATTGACTGCATTGTTTTGAACATGCAACTTAACGTCACTGCACTCTTGTCTCTTCGTAAAGAAGAGAAAAGCAGCAGCAGCAGTAACACCTGCCAGTGCGGAAGACAGAGCTTCCCTCTCTCTTTGTGGGATTTCCTGGGGGTAAATGCCATCTTTGCCTTACGTGTGTTGAGCTACATAAACCACTAGGGAAAAAAATCTTGCCTACTGCAACATATTCCTGGTTTTCATGATACTTCAGTGCCTGTAGTAGACACTCAATAAACGCTAAACTAAAATGAATTGCCTCCCAGTACTTTGTCCAGCAATCCTGTTACATTAGAATACACATTTTTGATAGTTTAACCTTACTGAAGGAATTGTGTTCTTAGAGGAGCACAATAATTATAATTATTTTTCTTAAAGAAAACATTAAACATGAATGCCAAAACTGTGCTATTTAGCAAACAAATATAGCAAATGCTTATTCATATAAGGGTTCAATACTCTGTGACAGTAAGTAAGACACCAATGACAGAGATCTCTGGTCTTCACGCTCTGGTCAATACCAGGGCAGAAATGGGGGGAATGGAGGGCAACACCACTTCTGAATTCCAGAAAACATCTAGTGAAATTCAAGGCACTCTGCTGAGAGTGAGGATTATACTTTAGGAGAAGAATAAAGGCAGCCACTTATTGTCCTCTCCAGAAATGAGAACAGAGAGGACAGAATCGAACCTCACTCAAGAAAGGCTTTATGCGAATGTGTAATTTCTGAGTTTCCACATCATGGCCCTTGAAAAATCTGACTAAAAAAATGGGGATCCCTAATCAATGTTAACAACCTTCTTAGAAACTAGTTGACTTCTTCTTTAAGAACCACTTGTAAACCTTGATACACATGGCAAGTGAATTGGGGTATCTGAGATAGATATTCAGCTAATAAGGATGTATACATGTATATATGTATATATATGTGTGTGTCTGTATATATATATATATATAAGTATATGTGTATATATGTGTATATATACATATATATGTATATGTGTGTTGGGGTAGGGGATAATTTTATATGTGTTATATTAATTCACTTTACATTGGGCTGTAAAGTGAATTAATATAACTGAGTGTCTGGAGAAAAAAATTCCAAAGGACCTTTAGAATATTACTGCCCTCCTTAGTAACTTCCTTATGCCTAATATTAAAGAATTAAGAATTGCTCTAATTTTGAATTTAACTTCTAGGAAAACAGTATCCTGTGTCATTTCCTTTATATTTACTAAAAATCTAATAATTTTCCTTGCTCTAAAGTCAATTTAACTTATGCCTCTTTTCTTATGATTTTTCTAAGTGGACGTTGTATTTCTATGATCTTGTTTTGAACCCATTTTCAACATTGTCCTCCTTAGCGTTTTGTGATGTCATGTATTATTGCTGATCTATAGAAGTATGAGTGACCCTCTCAGTAAGGGTTCAACTAAAGGCAAATGAGTCATCAGAGATCTGGTTTGTAGTGGGATACAATAATTTTATTTCGCTTATGTCAAAAATGGAATAGAAAATCAATCATTTCAAACAAAAAATAACAGAACTTGTGCCAAATAGCAGCCAATCTTTATAAAAGAACAGAACATTAAGTACCCCCCCCCCTTTTTTTTGGTATACTCTTATGGATACCACCTTCAGGAACTGGGATATGGGAAGTTAGAGGTCCAAATAGGTCATTTACTGATAGAAATCACTTAGGCCTTTTTTTAGAAATGTCATAACATTGGACAGCATGAGCAAAAGGAAATAATTTACATTATGAAACACTCGACAAACAAATCCTGTAAATAATATATGCCGAAGAGCAGTGTGTAGCTTTCACAGGATATTGCTTTGAGAGATTTTGTTTAAAACATTTATTGGAGGCATATATTACAGTATATCATTTACTGGCTGGAAGCCATGCAATATGTGTCTTTACAAAAAAAATTACCTTGTAATATGAGCCCCTCCAAGGCATAATTATATAATAAAGTTCTTATTGGGAAAACTGGAAGTAGGCCAAGCCTTGTCCAAATATAGTGAATGTCAGAGCCAAATTTATTATCCTTAGCTATTAACAGGAGAAGGCAGGTTTTGTTTACCAAGCCTAATTCTCTCCTAATTACAGCCACTATAAAATAATTACTATCCATGGGATAACAACACAAGACAGAGTGACTAACAGAAGAAACTGCAGGGGTTAGAAAACAGAGTGCAATTCTGTGTCATTTTGAACAGCTTGTGTACTGCCATGAACAAATTAACGAACTTCATTAAGGAATTATGTTTTAAGAGTGGCTTTGCGGTGAAGCAGTAAAGCAATTAATGCATCTTATTTGGTCCTAGATCTGAGTTGCAGTGCAGTTTGAGACAGCAACTAATTTTTTTTTTCAATTTTTGATGTATCAGGTTTAATAGGATACGACCACATTACTGGGCAAGATGGTTAATGAATGTAGAGAAAAGACTCTATTTTGGACAAATGATATTCAGCCCCTGCTAACTTGTTCTGTCTTTATGAGCAGATTTCTTATGGTGGCAATTTTAATAATCTACTGAAGACAAATGCCAACTTGTATCTAATTCCATTTCACAACCTACTCTTATGTCCTAAACTCTGTTGGATTATACTCTTGATGAAAGGTGTAGCTTTCTGAATGAAAGGCAAGAATATTCGGTATATCTATCTGAGCCACACAACTGTGAACTTGAAATATTATTTCAATATTTCATATTTGCTTTCCACACAAATCAAAAATAGAATATTATCCCGTTGAAACATGATGCTTCATTAAATTCTCAATGCTTCTCGTTCCCACATTTCTTAACCTCTTCCATCTCATCACAGAGCCCCAGAGGTGTAAAGAAAATTTGCTGTAGATCTATGTTCCCTTAACATGCATGTACCAGAATCAGCCACAACTTAAAACCTGTGCACAATGGCAAGGGTGAGAGGTCAAGTTATGCCTCTTTATGGTTCAGCGTCTCTTCTCTCTCACCACCCCCAACCCTACTCCTCTCTGCAAAGGGTCACTTCTCCCTGCAGTACGAAAAATATTCCTGTTTTGGTGACTTGGTGAAAACATACAAACTCAGCACACTTGAAGAGTCTGTTTTAGATACTCTTTTTAATAGGCCTCCAGATGGCCACATAAAAGCAAAAAGATTATTATAGCAACTCCCAACTGGGCCATTAGAGATAAAGGTAGACCAGAGTTTCCTTTAAAATCTCTTTATATATATAACCTGATCATAAAAAATTTCCTTGGTATAAAACTAGGGAAGTTCTAAATCCAGAAATTCATTTTTGTATTCTATTTATCTCCACAAATGTCCCTTTATGCAAATCAAGTCTCTCAATTTAAAGTTAGAGCATCAACATGTAATTTTAGATTTTTTCCAACAATGCTGTGCATGCTTTAGTTTTTTTTAATTTAAAAAGTTCCTTTTTTCTTTTTCTTTTTCTTCTCTGGACACTGATGTGCTCCTATAGAGAACTCAAGTTAAGAAAGAAACAGACAATAAAGAGATTCAGGAAAAACATTTCATGTGGAAAAAGAAAATGTCCTATCTTAAACACATATATTCCAAGTGGCTTTTGAGTTTAAGGCTGAAATGAAATGAGGGTCCCTCTGTGGCTGAGCACTCCTCATTGTACAATCAATTAAAGAAGTGTCTTTGAATGTCTCCTTTCCTTCATTTTGTCAGAAGTCATGGTAGCTCTGGGGTTGAAAGGAGGACTGGCTGGTTTTACACAGTAAAATCATGGCTTCTTCTTCCCTACTTCCTTCTTTTCTAGATTTTTCTAAATGTTACAATAAGCATGGTTCATCTTATTTTTTTTCTTTTTTTCCAAGTTATCTTTCATTTTATTTTTTATTTTTTTATTATTTTTAATCAGTATTTTTTAATTGTTGATATTGTACAGTTTTCTGTCTTTTACCCCACCCCCAGTCCACTGACCCAGCCCTCCCTACCTTCCTCCCATTTCCACCCCCCATAGTTTTTGGTTCATCTTATTTTTAAAAAACTTTGTTCTGGGCATTTCCACCAACATCCCCTACTATCACATACACAACCTTTTTGTTCCCCAAAAGGCACAGTGGACATATGAGACACAGGCTGCTACCCAGAACCTGGGCAAGTTACTTTCCACTGAGCTCCATTCAACTCTTACTATAAATCAACTGCTCCCAGATTCTACAGTTGCCATGTTGGTTTGTCCTAGTTTGAGTTGTGGCTTTCCATCTTTTCTTAGGAATCTTAGTGAAAAATTAAAAGAAACAGTATTGAGGATTACTAGCTAGTTCCCATTTTGAATTGGAAATTCTCTTTATCATTTTCATTATTATTGTTATGAAATATTTCAAAAACACATTTTTTTGTGTACAGAAAATAGTAAAAACATGTACTCACTAAGATTCAGCAAATGTTAATGCCTTATAAAAAGTTTTACATATTTGGTTTATGTATTTCTTCCCAATAAAAAGTTACAGAGAGATTTGAAAACCCCTCTCGTACCGTCAGCTGACTCCACGAAGCTCTCTCACTGCTGTTCACCCTTTCTCCCTACGAGCATAATTAGCCACTGGCTGAAACTTGGTGTGCGACTTTCACATGCATGTTAGTATATGTCTACTACATATGTATATGTCCCTAAGTAATATATTGTTCTATGTTTTTATGATTCCAGTAATATTATTCTACCACTTGCTTTTTCACTCACCATTATGTTTTCAAGATTTATCCATGTTGATACATGTATTATAGAATTGGTTTATTTTTAAAACTTTTTACATAGGTTTCCATTGTGAATCTGAATATAACACAATTCACAGATACCTTGTCCAACATGTAACAAGGCCTCCCATGTTATGTAACTGAACAAGTGAAGGAGAAGGGTCCTTTCTTTTCTGGTTTGTGATATTTTAGTTTTGATACTACAGAATTTTTGTTGTTGATAAAATCATATTTTAAATCATCATAAAGCATGATAATGACAATACAATTACAGCCACTTCTAGTAATTCACACCCTTCTTTGGAAGAATTCACCCTCTGGCAGTTGTGATAAAAGTAAAGGTGGGGGGACCGTGATGATGCGGCTGCAGTTGGGGCGTTTCTACCATGTCCCACAGAGTAGAGAGTAGAGCTACCAGAAACTCTATCTTCTTCATAATGAATGAAGAAACTGGTCCAGAGTCTTTTAAAACTTATGTAGCCCAGATTCAGTTAGTATTATAAAAACAATGCACTGACATGGCAGATGGGAAAGGACTTGGCAATGTATTGTGTCAATCAATGATTCACAGAATCTTAGAGGCCTCACTGCATTAACTACTGAGTTATACTAGAACTGGTATGGTATGTGCTGGCTCTCCAAGCTTTTACAGACCCTCTGTGTCTTCATTTAAATTGCTCTACCCACTTTAGAGACTTTTAAACTCCATGTAAAAAGTAAACACAATTATGAATGTAAAATGTTGCAGTGCTATCAGATGTCTAAAGATGATAAAGATTGCTGACTCAAGGTCACTACATCCATTTACCAGAAATCAAGTGTGAAATGCATATTGAGGCATCATTTAATAAGAAGTAAGAACCGGCAACATTCATGTCACTATCAGTGATCTCTTTGCTCAAGGATTATAATCTTTCAATTCTCCTGTGCACTATCATCAGCTCTATACAGAGGTAAAGTAAACCTTCACCTTTGCAGCATACTTCAAGAAACCTTGGGCAAACACAGCTTACAGAAATCCCCCACCAGCATGACACAGGGTTTGGAATTCTCATCATTAAGTTAATTCCTGACTTGAGGCATTTTATTCAGAAGAGTCCATAATATGAGATAAATATGACTAAGCAAAATAACACAGTAAGATTTTATTATTCATTAAGACCTTATTAGAGATATGTTCATTTGAATTGTTTACCAGTAACCTATCAATATTCTAAAACAATTGGACAATTTTACTGTTGCATTATGATGAGTGAAGAGAAGAAAAGTCTATATTGTAAGAAGCTGTCTGGTAAGAACAAGAATAGAGGACCAGAGGAAGCAGCTTTGGAGGTTGAGGAGAGAGGATAATGAGAGTTGAGAAAAAAGCACGGAAGAGCAATAGTGTGTGTGTGTGTGTGTGCGCGCGTGCGCGCGCGCATGTGTTGAACACATGAAATGTGTACATGAAAAATACCTACTTTAAGATTTTGCTCATGGCTAAGACTTTCTGTGAAAAACTAATCTTATCCCTCCTTATGCACATATTATTTTATGTCTTTAATTTAAAACTAAAAATATCCTTAACACTTCAAGATATACTCTATGAATTAATTCTCTATGTATTAAAACGTACTTTGTTTTATTTCTTCCTTAAGATTTTATTTTTCCTTTTAAAAATTTATTTTATACTTTGTGGCAACTGAAGGAAATAGTCATGCAAATTTAAAATGCTGACACTGCAGAATGTTCTTGCTTGGTGGAATTTTGTTTGTACAGTATATGCTTCAGGTAAACTCCAAGCACTTTTATGTTGAGTAGGAATTAATTAAAATATTTGCTTCATAAAACATGCAGTCTGCTTACAATTACACTTGAAGCTTGGCTTAAACCAGCTACTTTCATGTAACAATCAACATCCCAATAATGCTGGTAAGTGAGGCCACTTTCGATATGCTTTTGTGATACGAAGCCAAATCTGGGGGATTAAGACCAATTTCCCCTTTAAAAAAAAACACTTCAACAATTGACCCTGACCGAATGCTTACCAATTTCAGCCACTGAGAGGCAGTATTGTGCAGTAGTTAAAATCTTGAGTTTTGGCATCAGCAGTCAAGGGTTCAAGACTAACATAACTATGAGTTAGTTAACCTTTAAGCTTCATTTTTCTTATTTTGCCAAAGTGAGGTAAGACACATTTCTATTTTATACTGTTTTTAAGATTAAATGAGATAATATGTATCAAGTGCTGAGCACATGACTGATGTTCATAAAATCCAATAAATCTAATGGGAAAGCATGTGATATATGGATGGATACTTTCCAACCTGCTGATGCTTTTCTCCCTCCTCCTCATATACTCACCTAACCTCACACATTCCTCACTTAGAAATGAGTGTCACGGACCCAGGTGCAGGAAAAAAAATGGTTAATTTTTATGAGGAGAACTTTGGCACTAAAGTCAAGGTACCCAAAGAAATGTTTCTCCCAAGTGCCCCTCAGTGACTTTCTTCTTTTAGGACCACTCAATAGCTCTAGCACTTCCCATTTCATAATTTTTGTCATCATCTCCTAACACAATGTTGTGTTCCATGACAATGGCACTAACCACTGAACACCAGTGGTGTTTATCCTATTAGTAGAAACATGCTGCTCTTAGATAAAGTTCCAGACTTTAGTGCATCACTTAAAAAATAAGACTTTATACTGCCAGATTAGTCCTTATATCCATATCATCGAATTTGTCACTACCTCCTACTAAATTTAAATGTTCGAAGCAACATATGTATTACTAAAGAATCATTGGTAAATATATCAGTTATATCTACAGGGACATACAGAAACATCTATTCTTGACAATGCATTAACATTCGGAGACCACAGGGTAGTTTATAGTTCTAGAGACAGAGAACACTTTCAAAGAAAGGCAGGCATTTTTCCAGGCATATGGAGAACCTTCACTGTGGAATCATCAATTGGCCCCACACCCAGCAATTCCACTGGGTGGAATCAATTCCTGATCTCAATTCCACTGATTACATCTAGCCTTTAACAAGTATTGTGATGGCTTCATTCACCAGCTGTTTTCCAATTCTTATTAATCATTGACTCTAAAAATAAAGTAGCCTATAGATTCTTTGGGACCTAGATCAGTTTCACTAGATCTAGGACCTAGATCTTTATCTCATAAGAAGGGAAATTAATAGTAGTTCAACAATCATGTTTATGGCTAAAGTCCTCTCACATTCTTTAGAATTTTGATGACTTTTCCATTTGTTAATATATATTGAACCTACAGGTACATAAAAATATCATTGATTATCAGGTTCTTCTCAAAATCATCCTGTGGTAGGTTCATCTTGAAATGTAAGTAAATGTATTCCATGTTCCACAATCATTTCACTGACAGATGAAGGGCTCCTGTATTTGCCCTTAACTTTTCTGGGCAGAAATTCAGAAGCAGAACTCTGGCCTGTTAAGAGGCACAGCTGTACCCTGCAGGTAGAATGAAAAAGGTCCTAGATGAGGTCTTGAATGCGTGTCCTTACATGCTTCATACTGCAACCTAATGTACAGTTGCAGACCACCCCACCTGAGATAATAAATGAGAAATTCTCAGGGCTGTTGAGCACTTCGCAAATTTTCTCAGTGGATCAGCACAAACTTAGTTAGCACAGGTGTTCATGTAATTGTGATTCATTGGAAAAATTCTCAGTGCTCAATAGCCCTCGCACTCTTTTCCCTCCTAGGTGCTGGTTAAGTGTGAGTATATTGTTGGGAAATGTGCCATGATGTTGGGCTCCACTGGTGCTTGGCTAAAAGGTGTACAGCTGATTTAAAAAAAAAAGAAAGAAAGAAAGAAAAGAAAGAAAAGAACTACTAAATGTGTCCATTTCTCCTGGTCTATTTGCTTAAGTCTCTGAGATCAGAGATGACATGTATTCAATACTTCAATATGTAAAAACCAAGTCCAACATCTAAAAATAATCTCTTTTGATAGTGAATAATATTAAGACCTTTTCTAAGGTTATTTTAAAACCATTAAGTCCCAAACAATGTGAAGATCTCATTCCTGATTTTTTTTTTTTTTTTTTGCATTGTAGCTACGGTCTTCTGGGGAAGTGTGTTCAGCACCAGCTAATTGCCAGCTCTGCTCACCTCTTAACATTGACTACCATTTAGAATAAGACTCAGGGAAATCATTCTGAACTAGTGAGTAAGACAGCTCACTCTGCAATCAGTCCTAGTATTAACCTTAGCTTTTCTATTTACAGAATGAAACAAAATTACATGATGTAAATCTCTTAGTAACGATACAACATTTGCATATCTTTTAATGCAGCAAATTAAGTGACTCAGACTTTAAAAATCCTAACCATACAGTTAATTCATATCGATTAAGCTCCAGCATTGTTTCTGACTCTGGTAAACACCCGAATTTGAGAATCAAGGAAAAGAAAAACCATTTGCTTATGATGTATACATGATTTACATATGTCTGCTTTAATCTATGATTTTTTTAAATAAAAACTAACTTAAAGGGATTTCAAATTTTTGCAGCTATCTCCATTAGAAATTGATTTAATCACATTTTTAATAATCAGCTCAGGTGTGCCTTCTGCCAGTTCCTGTGTCTTTGTCTAAATGAAAAGGCATGTGTCCTCACAATACACTGATAATTTTCCCTTACAGGAAGTGATCAAACAGATGATATGTTGGTATTTTCTTCCAACATCTACTAATTTCTTTCAAGTACTTGGCATAAAGCTAGATCTTGATTTGAATGGATCTACAGAATTTTTCTAACTCCTTCCTAAGAAAAGAGCAAAATGTGCTATCATAAATCATTCAGGTGATTAACCAAAGATATACACCTAAGCATGGAAGGAAAAGTTCTCAGTTGTGCTTATGCTACCTTAAACCAAGCACCTACCTGATAGCATTTCAGTGAAGGGCCTGGGTCTCTTCCTTGACCCTGAAATGCCAAAGACCCTATGGAAAATGGATGTTTTCCCTTTATTTGCAAATAGAGAACAAAACATTGGCACTGACAGGAATCCCGAAATCCCCAGCAGCTACCTTGTGTTTGCCAATGAGACACTAGGCAAATAGACATATTATAGCAGATGCTTTAGCCACAAATTTTATATTGTCCCCTAGTTTATTTTAACCTGCACTGGACCAGGGTGTTACTAAGATTCCATCTGCCTGAACTGGAAACAGACTTATATGACCTTAATAGATCCTTTTCCTTAAACTTTGCCAAATGTACTAAGTCCTACTAAGTCTGTGTATATTAGGAAAGCCACTCCAAGAGAGAAGGAAAAAAAATCTCATCTGAGATACAGCGATATTTTCATGAAATTCTGGAAGAAAAAAAAAATTCAAAGAGGAAAGGTCTCAGAATAGAACACTTATGAAGGAAGCAAATGTTTACATTGTGTTTCTAGAAGTTTCTATGTTTTTATTCTTTATCCTTATCAGGACTTGTTTTTAAGAGTACAGAGGTGAGAACAGGGCATGGGAAAGGCGGTGAATACCCCCAGCAGAAGTGTAAGTCTGCTATTCTTGCCCCTTTAGGTGTGAGAGTTCCAGCAAATAAAAAGTCATTCTCCAACTTAGTGATGAGAGGCAGAGAAAATTTGTTCAAAGCTGGTAAAAGACTTTTAGAGTCTCATGTAAAAATGTTAACTCTTAATGATAGATGAACACTGAGAGTCTTTAGTATAGAAATTGTGGGCACATTAGATTGCAAATAGTTGTACATGTATGGACAAAATTCCTTTGTCCATACATGTCTCTTAAATTATGTCCTCTAAAATCTCCATTTAGCATTCTGAAATTATTTAGACTCTATCTAAATAAAAAGTAATATCTGAAGCCATATGAAACAGTTAGTAAATTCATGATGTCAGGGCCTTTTATTATCAAGATCATTATTTTTTATTGTAAGAATTTACTTTTATCAGATAGCTAAGTTCATGACAATATTTGTAAATCGCTGATTACCACAGAGTATTTAACAACATTAATTATATTTTAAACTCTTCAGTCATCCCAAAATTCAAATTTTTAGATTTCTATTTAGTAGTATAAGCAGACTTTTATTAATTTGTTCAGTTCTGTTCTCAAATATAGAATTAGTTTCTCTCTCTCTCTCTCTCTCAATTTCTCTCTCTCTCCGCCCCCCCAACCCTTCCTCATCTCTCAACACCATTATAAGTGCTAATTTATGTGGGATTCTACTATTTTAATTCTATTCTATAATTTACAAACTATTTGGTATTTTACATTCTCAAAATCTGTCTCTAAACTACTGTAAACTTGTTCTGTCATTTTCCCTGTTTCTGACTTTACATAACTATATATTTTTGTTTACAATTCTTATAGTGGGGTGTAGAGATTTTGCACTGACCACCAAAATAATACTAAAGTGATCTTCATAAGAAATAAAATAAAAAATGGATTCCTTTTCCTTCTGGATTCCTCTTTTTTATGGACCGAAATGCTAGTCTTGGACAACAGTAAGACCAGTAGTAAATGTTGGAAATATCATGCTTCTAAAAAATCTGTGGGACTTATGTAAGAAGAAGATCAAAACTATGAACAGTAAAATGACTACAAATTCACAACTATCAACAACTGAATCTAAAAAAATAAAAATAAAAAACAAACTAAGCAAACAACTAGAACAGGAATTAGAATCATGGAAATGGAGATCACATGGAGGGTTATCAGTGGAAAGGGGGAGGAGAAGAATGGGGGAAAAGGTACAGGGGATAAGAAGCCTAATTGGTAGGCACAAAATAGACAAGGGGATGTTAAAGACAGTATAGGAAATGGAGAAGTCAAAGAACTTATTATATGTACATCCCATGGACATGAACTAAGATGGGGGAGAATGCTGATGGGAAGTGGGATGCAGGGTGGAGGGGGATGAAGAGGAGGAAAAATGGGACAGCTGTAATAGCAAAATCAACAAAATATACAAAAATAAAGTAAAAAAAAATAGAAAATAAAATATCTGCGGGGTTGGGGTGGGGGTGGCTCCTGAGGAGTTTGCATCATTATTTCTTGTACTATTCTTTCTTCTTCAGGTCATTTAAAAAGCAAAACAACCTCTGTTAGGTTTGGAATGCTTTCAGTATATTTTTCCTGAAGGCAGTGGAATGGACGAGATCATCTCTTGAGTTCTTTTCCAATCTTCTGACGCCCTATTTCATGGTAAGAAATCAGAGAGGCAACATTATTCCCATTTTGAGAAGGGGATTCTTGCAGGTCGACCGCCTTTTTATCCACATATTGTTTAAGCTACATTATTTGCTTGTATGAGAGAGAGCTGAATTTCTGTGATATTGGATGGGGAAGAAAGTCCTCTTCCATCAGATTCAAATGTTTTCCAGAGCTACTGGTGGTAATTGGCATAATTCATTTTAATGAGTTAGAAGTATTTGAAGAGCTTGCAGTGAAAACATGTGGAGCCGCTCTATAAATTCCTAGGCTTTTAGAACTCTCTTGGTCTCCAGTGTTTCTGCATTTGCTCTATCCAGTAAACTGATAAACAAAAATGATTTATTGTAAAATAGTTTTAAGTAAAGAAATGTCCTCTGAGGATACAATAATTGTTTTCGTTTTCCTTTCCCCAGTGCCAGCGGTATAATAAAATGTTAATAGATGCAAATTATGCATGATCTTTAATGCATACTAAAGAGGGACCATTTAAAAATCAGGTACCTTTTGTTGGTGAGTAAGCAGTAGAATATTGTTTCCTTTTAAAGATCTCATGCAAACTGGAGGTTTCTTTCTGGATTGCCTGCCTGCGCAGGCCTACCTCCCGGCTCCTGCCGTTAGACATTCCAGAGGAGGGGTGGAGGCAGGATGGGGGAGGAGAGGCAAACAAAAACACCTTTGACTCCAAACGATTCCATAAGGAAATCTTGGAAGAAAGAAAAACAAACATCACTCCAACAGGACAGCCGCTGTGACTTAAAGAAGAGAAAATTGAAATACATGAAAAATCAATGAGGTAATAATTAAATTGTGGGGCACACCATACAGCAGCCAGGACTCTTCATGCATTTAGTAATGGAGACAGGGAGCTGAAGTCATCAGTAGTTAAAAGGGAGCAAAGAACAGCCGTCATCTTGAAGCTAATTTCATGATGAGACACTAAAATACACATACCTGCTACAGTACTGCAGGATATTTATAGGAGGTTAAAGATACAAATTAAAGTCCAGGAGCCTATACATTCCTGATTACCCAGCATTCTTAAATCAGTCCTCCTCAGTCTCACACCTGGGGTCTCAGCTGCAGCGTAGCTGTCATTTACGCTACCCATGGCCCAGGATTGATGACAGTCATTCGCTGATGAAGCTGTATACATCATTTCTGTCCGAGCTGCACTGGCCAGATGGACCCTGACCATCCATCGCCTGTCAGGAACGCATCTGTTCACACTGCTGCTAGGGGTACTAACAAGTCATTGGCTTTCCAAAAGGACAGTGTCAGCTGGATAGGGCACAACATAAAAACTGGTGTTGTTGAGTTTTTCTCCTTCTCTCTCTCTCTTTTTTTTAATCAAACGAGGTTTTTTTCCTCTTAAAAGGAAATACATTGCGTTAACTTTTTAAAATTAGTAGTAGTAGGGATACCCAAAAGATCAAGGGTACATTGTCAACTTCATGTTGATAAACAAGTTGATTTTCTTTCTTAAATTTGCTGCTGTTCCTGTTTTAATAAAATATGGTCTACTTGATATCATGGTACTAAAATGTTTGTAAAGATCTGAGGAATTTCATTATTAGTGAAATACAAAATCAAGATGTTCATATATCAGTTTTGCTGAATCCAGGTTACCGGTGGTACCTGTTTTACTTCTTAGTTCAAATAAAATCATCTCCCTAGAGGAAATAAAAAATAATTCAAAGAAAGTTTTGCAATAAACTTGTACATAAATTTAATCAATAACAAGATAGTTCAATTTTGGTAAAAATCATGTTTGCATTTTAATTTATTCCTATTTGAAAATATTTTTTAAAAGAAAGGCATTGTTTTATTATCAGGATGAAGTGGTACCTCTAATTAATTGATCTTTGTATGTCAGGAATCATCTGAGGGATTTTCCTCTATTGCTCAGTTGTTCTTCACATCGTTGTGAGGTACAAATCTTACTATGCCCATTTTCCAGATCAAAAAACTAAAGAATAAAGAGGTAAAGATTCCACATCTAGTGTTAGTGGCAGAGTTAGGATGTGAGCCCAGAGTAGGCCTGACACCAAAACAAGTTCATTTCTTTTTGATTTGGGGTCCCAGACATGAACTTCAGATAAACAGTCACGACTGCCCAGTATCCTAATACTTTTCTGAATTCTTACTTTTGTTGGCAAAGTGGAAATATTTTATCTTGTCAAAAATTTAACAAAGGGAGATTCTAACCTAAGCAAGAATGAAAACGTGAGTCAAAATCAGACAAGTAACTTCTTTTTTAAAGGTAGAATTTAAATTTTAAAATTGACTTTGTTATGTAGAGACACATTTCAAAAAATTTTGTGATCAGCACCCACACAAATGTTCCTAAGTGGAAAAAAGTGTATAATCTACAAAAATGGTGGAGGAAATGGATCATGTGGCGTGGCCAGTTTTCACCAGGCAATCAAAACAGAGGCAGCTGTTAGAATGACTATTGAATGTGAACAGGTATGTTCACAGAGATCCTTAAAATATAATTTATTTATGAATACACATCTCAAATACAGCCTGCAGCTCTTTATTGCTTTAGTTTTCTGATTTAGAAAATTATGTTTTATAGATTTGAGTGAAAACCTACTGCAGAAGAAAAGAACCTAATTTTATTAGATGGAAAACTGATAAAGAGATGAAGGCCATTTTCAAGGTCACAGAGAAGGTATTTCTCTATTGGCAACATGTGAGACACACTGTTGAAAAATACGAGTTACTATAAACCTCATTTTGGCTGTCAGCTTTGGCAGCAGCAAAAGATCTGCAGGGAAATTTCTCCATAATTCTTCATTTTGGCTTTATAAATTGGCAAATCACATGGTTCTTCTTGCTATGAGGGCCTTAACCTCCAATTAATTTACTTTACTATTTTTCTTGCAATTTGTCTTTCCATATAAATATGGTAAAACTTTGAAGCAAAACAAAATTCCTTTATGCCCTCAACTATTTTGAGTCACAAGAAAATATATTTTACAAAATAAAAGTTTCCACAAACATTTATAGTAAGTTATTTTAAACTGATCATCATGTTTGATTTCTCTTGCATTCAAATAGGAATGAACCATGATCTAAGGGAACTAAGGCTCCTAAGAAGAGAAAGGAACACATACAAATAACTACAACAAGCTCAACTATCTTTAAACTGTAAAAGTAAGGTAGTATATAAAATCTGATATGAGATTGCTTCCAGCTGGAATTGTCAAAAAAGCTTCATGGAGGAGGTAGTATTTGAAATGAACCTTGATGAATTTATTTAGGAGCTTGCGTTAAACCAATGTGGTATCTCAGGCAGAGAGAACAGTTCCAACACAGGCCTAGAGTTAGAAAATCAAAGGTCAGAAGAAGCGAGAGTGAATAGGCTTAATTTTCTGTATCTGCAATAACATGTTACTTATTGTAGAAGCTTTGTTAATGTTTCCTAAATGAGTGAGTGAATGAATAAATGAATGAATGAATGAATGAATGAATGAATAAAAATGAGTTAAAATTATTAAGGGCCTTGTGTATGAGTTAGAATTTATGATTCCATCATTAAAAAAAACAAAAATCTCTATTATGATAAATAGAATATTATCCTTTTCATAAACATCTGGCTTAAAACCTAATCCCTAAAATTTATGAATATGTACATGGTGAAAGGTACTTTGCAGATGCGATTGAAGGTAAGGGTCTTGAGATGTGGAGACTATCCTGGTTTATCTAGGTGGGCCTCACCTAACAGCATCAGGTATTAAAAGTGAAGATATTTCCCCAGCCTTATTAGAGGGAGAGGTAACTAGAGGACACATGAGAGAGATGACATTGCTGGATTTAGGGATGGAGAAAAGGCACCACCAGACAAGAATGTAAGCCCTCTGGGAAAAAAAGAGCAAGAAAAAATGGATTCTCTCCTGGAACCTCCAGAAAGGAATGTAGTCCTGCCAAAAGTTTCCTTTTAGCTGCCTGTGACCTAGGTCAGACTTCTGACCTGCAGATAATAAATGTGTGTTGTTTTAAGCCACTAAATTCGTGGTAATGTGTTAAGGCAAATACATCTAATCTGCGTTGTTTTGGCATACCACAGTTTATGGGTCTATCAGAGTATTTTCAAGCACGGTGTTTCCACCACCTAGGAAGTCAATGTCAAAAATGTATATCTAAAATTTGGTACCAAGTTCTAGAAATAATAAATACATTTATTATTAAAATGTGTATAATATATCTGTGAATAAATTAGATAACATATTAACTGTATTAAATGGTGCGTTTATTTCTCAACATTGAAATTAATATTGGAATATCGGTAGTTTTCATTATTGATCAAGATATATTAGTTTGATCATTGTTTTGTAATTATGTGATTTTTTTGTTTTTGATTAACTAAGTTTCATAAGGAACAAAAGAAATTTGACAAAACAGCAAAATTACTGAATTTGATATTATGTAACTGTGTATTTTATCTTGCATAGTCTACAGTGAGTAGCACAATGCTTTATAGACATTACAATCAGTAATTATTGTTTGATTTGAATGGTATAAGTTCTGTAAATGTGGGTAAAAAGAATGAGTTTCCTGTCCTATTATCCATCCATTCAAAATAAATGGCTATTCAGTGTGCCAGACTTCTGTTCATGTTTGGCTGACTTTGGATGCATTAAGTATTGTTTGTGATGTAGCCCAAAAGAAGTAAGTAGAAGACCAAAAATTTATCTGGTACTTTAGGCGATATATATATAATCATTCCAAAGAGAATTGAGGAGATGTTTTATTTATAGTGATTTTTTTCTGTAAAAATAAGAAAAACTTATAGTCTTGGCTCTGGGTGGGGTATTGGAGGTGGAGGGATAGAACAAAAAGAAAAAGGACTCACAGACATGGGAAACGGTGTGGTGATGGGGTGGGGGAGGTGCTGTGTAGAGTTGGAAGACAGTGTAAGGGGGATAAATGGTAATGGAAAATAATATAATTAAAAGCAGCAAAAAAGTGAATGCAGAATTTTGTACTCAATTCACTTTTAGTATGTAAATTTGTAATAGAGAAAGTATATGGAGTAAGCAGGTGGGGGCAATAATCAAAATAGAGTGCATTTTTTTAGTTAAACCATTACTTGATGGCCAGCTTGTTCACAAACCTCCCCTTGCCTTCATTTGCTGTTCATACAATGTTTTGTTTGTTGGTTTTTTTTTTTTTTTTTTGCACTTCCATGTTCATATTGACAGAATTTCTCATTTAACTTTGTGCCACGCAGCACTCAATTCCACTGTCCAACTACTTGCCCCTTCGCCCCTGAATAGCCACAGACTTGCTCAGAGAAAGAAAATGAGATCAAGTTGGCTGAGCAAGACACTGTGCCCCAACCAAGATGAGATGCTGCACTGGGTGGGAAAACTTCCTGCTGCTCCAGAGGCTCCACGGAGCCCTGTGGGAAAGTGTGCAGGCACAGACAACCTGGGGGCCCTACTCAATCCTACACGGAAAAGTGTGCTCCAAACATATCGCCACTGACAACTTAAAATATTAAAGTAACCATATATATATATTTGTATTTGTGAACCCTGGGTTGGGCACAAATTTCACTTAGCCTTGTTGAGGGGAAGCAGTTTGGCTTATTTTTGTTTGCTTCCCTTACATAAAGGAAAAGTCATCTGAGTCCTAAATGCAAAGCATGCCGGACACAGGCAGTGACGACTCTCTAATCTTATGGTATCTGAAACCAAACTCTGTTCTCTACTCCCCTGGAACCAGCTGGTTTCCATTTCTTATTTTTCACATCCTAGAGGTATAAAAAATAAAAAGGAAAAGCTTTACTTCTTTTTTCAGTTAGAATAAAGAACTTTTATGAGTTTACACCACCCTCTTCCCTGACACGGTTTTCCATTCCACCTCACTCACAGTGTTTTCATCTTAATTAAGCTCACTTGAAGAGCACAAGGTGTACAGGCAAAGAGACCTGAGATTGTTGTTCATTCTCCAGGTACTTGCCATGTAACATAAACAAAACGCATAGGCTTTCTGTGACTATTTCTTCAGTTATAAGAGTGGGGATAGCATCTAATTAATTTATTCATGTATTCATTCTACAAATTAGTTTGACTCTACTAGGCACTGGAGCTAAAAACATAAATAGTGCCTGTCCTCAAGGGGTTTTAACCTACTAGATACAGATTGTGAATTAAAAGGTAATCACTGTTAGAAAGTGAGAAAGGGGCTAGGAGGCGAATAGCCCCCTTGCACTGTGAGATTCAAGCACCTGACTCTGCAGTTGCCTGCAGAACGGTGGGCAGGATTAGGGGAGAATTGTAAAGCACCAGTACCCTAACAGGTAATCAATAAAGGTTTCTTCCTGGTCCAGAGGATACTTTTAATTAATTGGCACTGTGTTTTCACTTCCTTTTATGATGTTTCACAAATGCATTTTTAATATTTTTATTCCCGTATTTTAAGATCCTGGCAATGAGACCTCAGGTTTCATGTTTTTTATTAAATCTTTTACCTTAGTGGCAATGAAGTTAAGCTCTGGCCTCAGACTTCCAGTTAAAAATCCCATCTGTGCCACCCACTGGACATTTGATCTTGGGCAACTTACTGAACCTCTTTGCATCTTTGGTTCTGTTTTCAGCAAATGAGAATCATAGGTTTGCCTATCTCACAGGATCATAGCTGGCTTAAAAGATAAGTATTAAGTACTTAGCAGAAAATAAGTATTAATTGTTCCTGGTATTACTATTATTATTACTATTATTAATTCGCTTGCTTTCTTCAGAGTATGATATAATAAATGCTCAGTGGCCAAAACACCACTCTTGTTCTCTTATAGCAGTAAGAATAGCAAAATGCCGTTCAGAGATCATGTTCAAGGGTTAGTTGAGGAGAAGGAATGGAAAGGTACAATATAGTCTTCTCCACCTGCTACATCTAAACAGAAGCTAAGCAAGAGGTTTCTCTGAATCAGGTGATCCTCTCCTCTGCTATGAACATCTTCAAACCTGTACTTAACCCTAGTTATCCTTCGAACCACAATGCCTAGCATGGTGCCCAGAACCTGGTAAGATCTTGAACATTCCCACAGAGAACAGTATATCGTATGCACTTTTAACTTTATATGACGGTGAATGAATGATTGAAATCAAGATGGTTATATATGCATTATCACATCATACTGGTAGCTCCTGAGGCAGTTCATTGAATCTGTAGAATATGTTTGAAAAAAACATGAGCGTTCCCTGGGACAGAACATCCTATGGAAAGTTGCCAAGTAGGTTACCTGACAAAAACACATGAAATAAAAAGCATATTGATGAAAGAGGAAGAAGTATGGAACACATTAAAAGAACATGATCCCTTAGATCAGAAAAATCCATATATATATATCTTGGCTCCATCTTGTTGTAGATATCTTGATGAGATACAAAAACTCTAATACTTGGATCCCTCACCAGTAAAACGGAGGCATTCAAACCTGCCTCAGAGCACATGGTAAGGATGAAAACACATCACAGGCATCAGGTCGTGGTGGCACAGCATGGCCGTTGAAAGAGGCAGGCCTATGGGCCCTGATTATCTGGGTTTCAATCTCAGCTCTTTCACTTAGGTATAATTGATTCACCTCTCAGTTTCCTTATGTATAAAATTATAATAATTATAATTAGGGGTTCTATGAGGACTAAATGAATTGACACCTCTTAAAGTGTTTAAAACAGTATCTGGCATAGAGTAGGGCCAATATATATTTGCTATTCTTATTTAAACAATCTGACATACTGCAGTTACTTTAACATACTCAGTGTGGAAAATTCGAAGCCAGAAACAAATGAGTAAGTTGTGACAATCAACAACTTTCTCCAAAGAAAGCCTTTAGATGCTACTAACAAAAACAGATTATTGAGCTACATCATATACGTTTCCAGCTTAAATATTGTTCATTGTACCTTACCCTATAAAATCATTGAGCATCAGAATTTCCAAGGGTCATCCCTTTTAATTTCCTGATTGTTGTAATTGTACTATGGTTAGATAAAAAGTTGGTTTTGATTATTTCAAATTTTTAGTTGAAATAATAGCTAAAATTTTCTAAAAATAGAATTTCTGTAACTCCTACATTAAACTTGTCCTAATGAACACATTTTGTCTAACTATAACACAATTTTGTAAGCCAGAAATAGATACGATACTATTAATCTACAATCTTTAATCAAATGTCATTATTTACCCCGTTTAAGTTCTTGTTTGTCTAGTTCATAATATAACCTGAGATCTCACATGCATTCAGTAGTCATGTCTCCTCTAGAACTCATAGTGTTGAAGAGTCCAGGCCGGTTATTTTGTAGTTTACCCCTTACTTTGGGTTTTCCAAATATTTTCTCAAAAGTAGATTAAAATTAATGTATTTCTGGTGAAAATAATACAGGTATTATGTCCTCAATACACTGTATGAGGACATACATGATATTCATATTAGTCATGTAGGAGATGTTAACTATGATCACTTGGCTAAGGTGATGTCTAACAGGTTTCTCTAATGAAAAGACTATTTATATCCGGAGTTAAACCAAACTCAAGGTTAAGGGCACATTGCTCCAGAGTGCAAGACACCAACTGCACTGAGTTTATCAAATTGCCTAGTCCGAGAAAACAGTCCCTATAAGACTATCAATGGGCTGAACATTTAGGGGCTCTCAGGAACACTTTCAGTTTCAATAGTTTGCTAGGAAGACATCCAGAGCTCACATAAAGCTATTACATTTTATTCTAGGCCAAGGATATAAATTAGAACCAGGCAAAGGTAGAGAAGCACAGGACAAAGTCTGGACAGATTCCAAATACAAAGCTTCCATCGTCTGCAGGAAAGTGTTCCCCCTCAGCGCTCAGTGAGATAGCACTCAGAGTGTTGCCAAACAGGTGACAGTTCAGGAGCTGCAGGTTCCAGAATTTTTACTGAGGTCTCATTAAAGAGCCATGATTGATTGAATCATTGCCTACGAAGCTGAACTCAGTCTCCAGTTCCCTCTTCTCCCCCTGATAATCATATTGTTGGTCTTTCTGGGTGTCAGCCCCCATCCTGAGCCATCTCATTATCATAAGCTATATAGCGGCTCAACATAATTCACATTGTTAGCATAAACAATCAATGTGGTGTGGTCTTAGGAGACTGCCATGAGCAACAAGGTCATTCCTATAGTACAGGAAATTTCGGGAGTTCAGAGGTTACCAGCCAGGAACCAGGATTGAATGCCAGACCATTTTGGGAGTTGAGGCAATATTATTTATTACTCAGTTTTCTCTTGATTAATAAGTGTCTTCTGGGAAAATGCTTTGAGGTTGTGTAGTCTCATCCTGTTTCTCATCATACTTTGCTCACTAATTTAGCATCCATTTATAATTCTTCTCTGCAATGATTGTTACTATGATGTTTGCCAAATGATGAAGGTCTTTGTTTTTTAAGAAAAATATACTGGAGAATTTATGGGTAAAGAGACAGTATATCTGCAACTTACTATCAAATTGTTAAAAAGAAAGAATATACAAAATATGTTAGACAGAGAAAATTGTAAAGACAAATGTGAGGCTAAAGTTTTGAGGAATCTATGTAAAGGGCCTTTGGAATTCTAAAATATTCTTGGAATTTTCCTATAGGTCTGAAATATGTAAAAATAAAAAGTTTAAAAAATAATATTATATCAATAGTATATTTGATTGGGATTATTTATGAGTTTGAAACAAAGAAATGTATGTATTGACTTCAAAGATAAATCTTCAATTATAACTAATAGCAATAAGTTGTCAAATACATTCTAAACTTATCAGAGTATTCTTTTATTCCTATTTCCCAAATAAAAATACATAGTAAATGAGAAACTAAGCTGTGATTTTGAGGTAGTATCTGTATTCTTGCTTCTGAAAATAAACATGCAGAGGGTTTAGGTGTTTGCCTATTTAAAGTATTCTTTTTAATTAAGTTGCCATAAGCTCTATTCAGGGAACTTATGAAGTAAGGCTAGGGGGTAATGGATTGTTTTGGCTCCAGGATTTTTAGAAAATGCTAATTAAAAGCTTGTTAAAATTATTTTAATCAAACTAAAATAAAATTTGTGAAGATTCCAACATCGAAATGAAGGCTCTTTAGAAAGGATAATGATAACATTTTCATTGCAGTTATAACTTCATATTTGAAAAAAAATCTTTAAAATGCTTAAAATATATTTTGATGAGAAAATGATAGACTAAAATTTGAGGCGAATTCTCTGGAGAAAGAAAAACTGGTTAAGAGAACAATACAAAGTGAGAAACCTGTAACTCAGCTCCAGTTTGTAAATTTGTTTGATGGTCGTTAGGTGTTTGTGATGAGCAGTTGCTTTCCCCACAGCAAACACTAGTTTGTTAGAACCATGACCATGTTTTTTCCTTGCATTATCACATTGCCTCACGAAGAACATGTTGGCTTTTGAGTAGTATGGGCTACACTTGCATTGCATTAGGCAACCAATTATACTCTGCCAATTCATTGGGACCAGTCCAGCAGTCAGTTTGCCAAGGTGCTGGGAGAGGTCCAGCAACTCATTGGGAGAGGAACGGCCTTACCTGGAAGAATCTGGCTGTCAGGATGGAGCAACTCCCTGAGCTGAGCCCAATAGCCTGTGGGCATGGGTCATAAGAGTCCTCTTGGCTGGCTAAGGCTTAGGTGACTTCAGAGGAGCCTGCTGGGAGAGTTCAGCAGACCACTGAGAGAAAGCCACTGGAAACAGTCTGACAATAAATTAAGGGAAAATTTAATGGCAATATTCCAAAATCTATAAAAATAACCCATTAGAATTTAAAGGCATTACATAACTCCATAAGGTAAATTCTCGGCAATCTGGTAGGTAGGCTAATTTTTAATTTCTTTTTTCTTCTCTTCTCTTCTCTTTTCTTTTGCTATTTGTTGCACAACAGTATCTGAGTGATACACAAACACTAAGTAAAAATTTAAAGTACATAATTTATAAAATATATATCTATATTACATTAAAATGTGCATAGTCATAATGTCTCCTAAAATTTTAATAGTATGTGTAGCTCACAGCTAACTAGTATGGAAATAAGTGTGGTTTACATTCTGAATTGCCTAGTATTATTAATAGTATTAAAGTGGAGTGTGGGTTGAAAGACAATTTACTATATGAAAAGACATGTTTCTTATGAATAAAAATCAAATCTGTTCTTTAGAACTGAAAAAAACATAAACAGTAATTTAGTCTTGAAATTGATTTAATTTTGTTTCTCTCTGGGCAAAAGCATTATTGATTTTTAATTTAGTACCAATAATGAAGAAAATTCAACCTCCACCCTTTATCATTGCCCTAAAAAGTCTATTTATTCATTTACTTATCTATTCATATTGGGCAGCATTGAGTTTATACTATTAATATTTATGAAATGATATTTCCTTCAGTCATATCAAAATACACTAAAAATTAACAAAAATAACAAATATTTCTGTTGTAAATTTTTACTTTTTAAATAGCACTTTTCATTTGAGATGTACTAAGAGTTTCTAATGACATGGATATATGGGTCTCTCAAACAAGTACCGATTGACTTGCTGCTGGTTGTCAGACTAGCATTTTAGTGTTACAGGGAAGTCACGAAAAAGGGTAAGATATAATTCTTACCTTGCAGGAGTTTACCATCTTAAGGTATTCCAGCTGCTACTTATCTCATTGTTAATCAAATTAAATGAAGAAGTCAAACATAGTGTGCCCTAAACCCAAAATGGCTACAATTTGATCATGTAAGCTTCTCTAAGTAACTAGCAGTAAGTTATTACAATTCAAATGGCCAAAGTTTAAAAACAAAAGCAACGATGATTTTTCATTTATGACATCTGGAGGCATCAGGAAAAGTATGATTAAGAAAGGAAATATAAAAATTGGAGTGTAAAAAATAAAAAAATAGAATAAAAGTTGTTGTCTATAAGATGTCCCGGTGGAGTTTGTATACAGTAATATGTTATTTGTTTTAGATAATGAGTAGTGGAGAGAGCTTAAGTTTCATATAGAATGAGACTGGAAACATACATTTTCTTGCATGATTGAAGCAAAGCTATTTTAAAACCAGTTTGGTGGACTTTCTGTTCTTTGGTATATAAGACAAAGCAGATGGGGGCTTCCTGTATCTCTGGAGAATTTTGGCAGCTCATTCTTATACTTGGGGAGGAAAACACAGTACATATAATTTGGGTGATTTCAGAAAAATATGTTTACTAGTTGAAAATTATAAGATTAGAATAGGGTAAAATTTACAATGCTTGCAAAATATGTATTGATATTTAATCAGGCTGTTGTTTAAACAGCTGATCCTGTGAAATGTTACACAAATATTGAATTTTTCTGGTATCATTCTAGATGTATTCCAGGACTCTTCCATATTGCTTTTCAAGTAGCAGTATCAAAAATTGTATAAGGTTTATAATGATTTAGCCCTTATCTTTAAAACGTCAGCATTCGTGCTTTGTTGGAATAACTGCACTGAATCTGGGGCTTTATAACATCACAAATAAAACATCTCCAGACCTCCCTTTTGTTCCTTCATCATTGTAGATAATGAACATAAATAGGTCATCATCATAGGAAATGATTTTCAAATAAAATAGTGCATGATTTTCATATAATGAAATATATTTTTACATAAATATGTTACTTTATAACTATTTATTTATGAAAAATAAGTAATTAACAATATTCTCTCAGAAGGCCTCTGCTAATTTCCATTGCAAGGACAAGCCATAGCTACAATTGTGCATTGGGAAAATCAAAAGTCAGTTAAACAACAACAAAATATCTAAGTAACATTTCTGTATTAAATATCTAATGTGACATATTTACACATGTCTTCTAACCTAATACATACACTGAAACTGTGAGGACCTCCAGTCAATATGAAAGCAAAGGGAGGCATGCTTTGCCTCTTTGTACAACCATAAGAAGGATCACAGCTAACCTGAAAGCAAAAAACATCTAGAACAGCCAGAAAATTGAACTGTATGGAGTCCAATAACCAAGGATATAAAGAAGCCATATTCATCCAGATGGGTAGGAGGGCTGGAGACGGAGTTGGGGCACAGAGGACACGCAGTGGTGGTGGCAGGGTGGCAGTGGTGGCTGGTGTAACAGGCGGGCCCACAGTCACATGTGGTAGAAAAAACACTGGGAGGGATTTCTGGGGAGAGAGTGATCCCAGCCCCAGGCTGGACTGTACAGCCCAGGGTTCCTGTGGTGGGAAGATAAATCCTCATTACTTCTGGCTGTAAAAACCAGTGTGGGTTGGGGTGGCAGAAGAAACTGCTGGTATCTCAGGAGAGTCCATTTAAAGGGCTTGGTCAGCTCTAGAACATATGCAAACCCACTCACTTGGGGAACCACCACCAGAACGGCAACTAGAAGGGTGCCAGTCTTATTTGGGAAGTGGGTGAAGCGATTGGAAATAGGGCAAGTGCAAGAAAGCCTCCAGTAGCCAGGCATTGTCCTTTCTCTGAACCCTCCTCCACATACAGAGCCACAAAGTGGAGAAGCTGGTTGCCCTGCCTCAGAGAATACCTAAGGCCCCACCACATACAACTTAACAGGTGTGCTAAGAAAAGGAGTCAAAGCAGCTCTACCTAATACACAGAAACAAACACAGGGAGGCTGCCAAATTGAGGACACAAAGAAATATAGTTCACATGAAAGAGTGGAACAAAACTGAAGAAAAAGAATTAAGTGAAATGGAGATAGCCAACTTATCAGATGCAGAGTTTAAAACATTGATGATAAGAATGCCCAGAGAACTCACTGAGTACAGCAAGAGTATAAGGGAAGAAATGAAGGCTACAATAAATGAACTGAGAAAAATACACAGGGAGCCCTGGCTGGTGTGGCTCAGTAGATTGAGCACCAGCCTGCAAATCAAAGTGTCGCTGGTTTGATTCCCAGTCAGGGCACATGCTTGGGTTGTGGGCCATGTCCCTGGTAAGAAGCATATGAGAGGCAACCATACATTGATGTTTCTCTCCCACTCTTTCTCCCTCCTTTCCCCTCTGTCCGAAAATAAAATGAATGAAATCTTAAAAAAAAATCCACAGGGGGCCAACAGTGAAGGGGAAGAAGCTGAGACTCAAATCAATGATTTGGAACATAAGGAAGAAATAAACAGTCAACCAGAACAGAATGAAGAAATAATAATTCAAAAAATTAGGAGAGAATAGGAACACTCTGGGACATCTCCAAAAATGCCAACATCCAAATCATAGGGATGCCAGATGGAGAAGAGGAAGAGCAAGAAATGAAAAACTTACTTGAAAAACTAATGAAATGACACTTACTTAATTTGGCAAAGGAAATAGGCACACAAATCCAGGAAGCACAGAGTCCCAAACAAGTCGGACACAAAGAAAACCACACCAAGGCACAGCATAATTAAAATGTCAAAGGTTAAAGATAAAGACAGAATATTTTAAAAGCAGCAAGAGAAAAGCAGAGTTACCTACAAAGGAGTTCCCATAAGACTATCTGCTAATTTCTCAAAAGAAAATTTATAGGAGACCATTCTGTGTGGCGTGGACCCAAACAGGACCTGTGCACATGGATAAGTTCTCCCGTGGGGAATCAGGCCTGCATTGTACCTAGGCCGCTTTGAGACTTGCTTTGCTAAAGCTTCCTTACCCTGAATTGAGGCTGCAAACATTTACTTCATATCTTTAAAGTAACTTCCTAAAATCCATGCTAAACCTTCCAAGGACAAGTGTAACCAGTTCAACCACTTCTCCCTTGGCATTTGCAAATATCCTTCTTCTGTGATGTGATTAGTGGCATCCTCTCCTTTGTTGTCTGTAAAAGGTAACCACCTAAAGTGAACCTGTGCATAGTAAATGAGGACCATCATGTGATGTGCCCAGAAAAGCAATAAACACTTGTCAAGGGAAGGGTCAAGGCTTTTTCTCCTCTTGAGAGAGAGGCCATGCCATCCCTTTTCCTCCACAGGACTCAGTAGTCCATGTGAATTTGTCTTGCCTCATCCATAACGTCATGGACCCTAGCAGCCAGGGTCCTCATAAAAAATTTGCAGGTAAGAAGAGCCTGACAAGGAGTATTCAAAGTGATGAAAAACAAGGGCCTACGACCAAGATTACTCTATCCAGCAAAACTATCACTTAGAATTGAAGGTCAGATAAAGTGCTCCCCAGATAAGGTCAAGTTAAAGGAGTTCATCATGACGAACTTATTATATGAAATGTTAAAGAATTATTTAGGAAAAAGAAGACCAAAACTATGAACATTATAATGATAACAAACTCACAACTATCAACAACTGAACCTAAAAAAAAAACAAAAATAAACTAAGCAAATAACTAGAATAGAAACAGAATCATAGATATGGAGATAATTTGGATGATTATCAGTGGGGAGGGGAAGGGGGAATGGGGGGAAAAGTACAGGGATTAGGAGTCATAATTGGTAAGTACAAAATAGACAGAGGGGTGTTAAGAATAGTATAAGAAATAGAGAAGCCAAAGAACTTACAGGCAAGACCTATGGACATGAACAAAGGTGGGGGGGCATTGCAGGACAAAGGGGGATACCAGGAAGAAGGAGACAAAGAGGGGAAGTTTGGGACAACTGTAATAGCATAATCAATAAAATATACTTAAAAAAACTGTAAGGTACTTAGGGAATGTAATTTACCCCCACCTATCATAAAACGAAAGAGTAATTCATAATGATCGACTTTTATAAGATCGTATTATATAATTAGTAATCTGCAGAGCATAGAAATGAATCCAAGTCCTCTGATTTTATTGCTTTCCAACACAAAATTTTGCTAGCCTCAAAGTTTCTGACTCATAGATAATAGTATTTAAATTAAAGTTCATGCATCATTTAAGAAATGCTGTTTGGAACATAAGCACTAACTTGATAAGGTAAAATTCAGGTAAACATAAACAAATGATTCTAAGTTTAGTCAATTTAATTCAGGAAAAAAGTTTGGATGTAAATAATTTCACTCGTGGTGCATCTACCATTTTCAGGAACTTGGTGTTTTGTTTCCCTCCTGCTCATGCCTCCTTATCACCATATGGCTGCTATAGCTCAGGACATCATGTTTGTACATCTGTGTTCCAAGCACAAAGAAAGAAAAGGCAATATCTCTTTTCTTTTATTAGAAAAGAGTATATTTCTATCAGCAAAGTTCCACTTATATTTCAATGGGAAGAATTAAATCACAGGATCACTCCTAGCTGCAGGAATACCAGGGAAGAGGGTATCTGGCCATTGCTAGTCTCTACAGTGGTGGGTGGTCAAGGGGAAAGAGCTTGGGATGACTGAGCCAACATACAATAGAATGGCAGAGAATAAAAAAGCAAGAAACTAACCCTGCTCTCATGAAGTTTACATTCTAGTACCAGAAATAAAAAGAAGTACATAAATAACTATAGCATATGCTAGGGAGGAAGATATGCCTTTCTTATTAGAAATAAAGATTAAAGTTTTCTAGCTATTCAGAAAAAGGAACGGTTATAACTCTCCTTGCTCATATCTGCATTAATCAAGACCCTTCACACAGTAAATTACAGTGAACTGAGGAAAAGGAATGTGCTGACTCATACCTGAGAATTACCATCACAGCCAAACCCAGGAGCTTAAATGAATCTCATCAGGGTTCTGTTCTCTACTTTTCAGCTCTTGCCTTTTCTGTGATATGATTGCAACAATAATTGGAAGCTGTATGTTCATTTGTTCTTTTTACCCACAATCTCAACAAAAATAAAAATATACCTCTTAGGCATAGCTGTCTCTAGTGACAGTTGTGGGGATACTCTGATTGCCCTGACTTGGTCACGGGCCCATCTGTACTGAACCTATCAGCCTTCACTGGGACCAAGCGCATGGGGAATCTGATTGGCATGATTGCTGATAGGTTTTGTGTTGGATGTGTGGTGGGGAGTGGGGGATAATTTGGGGGATATTAAAAGTTATTTATTAACTATCTCCATGTCAGAAAGGAGCATGTCTTGAAAAGAAAAGATACTAAACCTACCGAAAATGACAATGTCCACTGCAAAACAGGTACTCTCCATTCAAGAAAAAGGAATAGTGAGTTTTCACACACTGCAGTCCCACAGAACGTGAGTGGGAAGATGGTAACACAAACCGGTTTGTTGAACAGGGCAGTGATTGCACCGCCTTGTGCCGCCACTGTTCAGTGTTGCTAATGTACGTGGCACATAGTCATCCCTGGTGGTTATCTGTTGCAGGAAAATGGGAATCTGAGTTTTTTGTTTATTTATTTTTAGACAGAGGGGAAGGGAGAGAGAAAGAGAGGGAACGAAACATCAATGTGTGGTGTTTTCACACGCCCCACCACCAGGAGCCTGGCCTACAACCCAGACATGTGCCCTAACTTGGGAATAAAACCAGCGACCCTTTGGTTTGCAGGCCAGTGCTGAATCCACTGAGCTACATCAGCAAGGGCAGAATCTGAATTTTATCATCTGCCAAAAATACATCCCTGGAACATGAGGCTGAGTGTATGGCATTGAATATTAAATTTATCTAATGCTTTTAATCATATAATTCTACTTACTCACTATATTAGAGGAGCATAGCATATTTCATATATCCATGCCAGATATTTGATTTTCTTTTTCTTTTTTTTATTTTTAATCAGTATTTTTTAATTGTTGATATTGTACAGTTTTCTGTCTTTTACCCCGCCCCCAGCCCACCACCCCAGCCCTCCCCACCTTCCTCCCATTTCCACCCCCCATAGTTTTTGTCCATGAGTCCTTTATGCTTGTTGCTCTAAACCGTTCCCCTTTTCCCCTGAAATTCCCTCCCCTCCCCCTCTGGTCACTGTCAGATTGTTCTCAAATTCAGTGTCTTTGTTTATATTATGCTTGTTTCTTTGTTTTGTTGATTAGCTTCCTGTTAAAGGTGAGATCATATGGTATTTGTCTTTCACTGCCTGGCTTATTTCGCTGAGCATGATACTCTCCAATTTCTTCCATGCTGTTCCAAAAGGTAGGAGCTCCTTCTTTCTTTCTGCTGCATAGAATTCCATTGTGTAAATCTATAGGATGTTATCTATCCTGAACACACTCACAGACACTTACCCTACAACTTGCCTTGACCCTAATTTTCCTTTTCCTCAGCTGAGTGGGCTATCCCTGCTGCCACCATCTATCATAACTGTTTTTCTTCTTAGGCTTCTAAAATGTAGCTCCAGTTCTTAATGCTCTCTTGAAACTTCACTCAGGAGTTCGCCTAGTTTAGTGGCCCCATCTCTGTCCATATTTTCCCTGACCTTTGGCATTTTTTTTTCTGTTAATCAACTTTTTTCTCTCTTGGTTTCCATGATGGTCATCGGGATTTGACTCTGAATTATTAATCCAACATGGTGACTCACTTCTTACTTGCCTAGAAATAAAATTATCTTCATAAAACTCTTGCTGAAACTTCTGTTTTGGAATAGCTTCTTCTGCAATCTAAATTCTACCTTACCTTCAAGTTTTACCTCAGCGTTATCTTCTAAGTTATCTCTAAGTCATTGTTGAACATATCACAAGTGCATTACAAAAATGTTTTGAATTAAATTTGTCCTCTAAATAAATATGTTTAATATTTCTATGAAACCATAGAAATTTAGTTGGAGTAACAAAACATATTTTATATTTAAGAGAAAAAAATGAAAAAGTAGTCAGTTATGTAAATTAAACTCTCATGTACCTAAATGCAGAATTTCTGGGAAAGAAAGGTGTGCAATGGCATATCTCAAGGGATGAATACATTCCAGAAACATCAAAGACTAACACTTTAATCTTTAGTGCAATTAATATCCACTGCAAAAATTAAACCCTTCAAAATTAATACCAGCATAACATTTTAGAGAACAATGTTTTAACATCACTACATTTTAATAAGATTTTAATAATACGAAAATAATGCCATTATAAAAGACAGTTTACATTCTTACTAATTCTACTAATTTAGAATTTCATACACAGCAAAAAGAAATAACAGCTAAAGGATAGCAAGGATTAAAGGATACAAAATATTTTAAGAGCAAATATCAAAGCCAGAATTAATACAATTCAAATTTGAATTTTAACATATCTAAATGCATTAATAAAAGTAAAACTGTTTCTTTCAGTTAAATATGTCTGGTTAAATTTGTCTTGAAGTACAGCATTTCTTGAAACAGTCCACTTTCACAGATTTAAAGATACCAGGCTTCTCTTGTCTAGTGTTTCAATGACTGAGAAAGTCCAGTTCATACTCTATGCCTTCGTTGTGATAAAACACAACCTTCGTTGTTTCAAACTTCAGCTCTTAAATTTCCTTCTACTTCCTTTTGTGCATTTCAAATGTGTGACAAGCAGCATTCTTTTAGTTGAAATTCCTAAGACTTTTGAGTGCAGATTATTCTCATTGGCTATTGAAACAATCCTAAACAGGGTTATTTCTTATTTTACTAAACTGCATTTTTAATGTTTATTTTACACATGAAGCTCCCTAAAAACTTTCACTGGATATTTAAAAAGTAAATTTCACTTATTTTCATCTTATATAACAGTTCCAGAACCTACAAAATAATCTCAGCTTTCTATGATCACTAACTCAGGAGGGTCAAGCTTTTTACAAAGCCATTTAGGGTTGTTGAACAGAGACTATTTTTAAGAGGTCCCTCAGTTTTTCATGTTGCCTCTGAAGTTGAAATTATAAAGACTGGTCTCTCACCAAGTCTATTTCCTTTTCTCAGTTGTCCATTTATATAAAATCTGTTTTTCAGTTTTACTGTGTAATTCATGTTTAGAAGACAGTTATAAAAATAAATTTGCTTAATAACCACAAGGAAAAAATATTGAGCTTTGATAATCAAATTAATTAGTGTGCTCATATCGCTTCAGTAGAAACTTACGTATTTCTGAATCTTGCACATTTCCGCCTTTCGCACTGTTTTCCGCTGATACATCCTTCCCTTGGTTGTGTGTATGTCACTGGTGCCCAGAACATCATCGTACCTTGTAGTACATCCCACTCTCCTTTTTATGCTCTCAGCACAATGCTCACGATTTTTGCATAGGATTGATTTGATAAATGGATGAACAGATGGCTTTGTCATTGAGTTGTCTGAAATTACCAAGTGATTTCATTTATTTTGGAAATGACACAGTTATATTACCTTGAATTCTGCTATGTTAATAACACCAAACATTTCTAAGAAAATTTCCGAGACTTGATATTAGTGGTAACATTTTTGATACGGGGTTTAATTTAAAAGATAAAAATGTTTACAAGTATAATTTGCATGTCAAAAATGTTTTGCTGTCCCCATTCTTAAGCATTCATTTGTTATTTACCTGACACAAAATGTTTCTTTTCTTTTCATTTTTGGCTAGTATGTTGGTATCTATATACTTGGAAACTATGGTAGTCATTTATTTTAATACTATGCTGTCTAACAAGGTTTACTATTTAGTAAAATAGCTTTTAAATTAATATATTTGGGATTTTCTTGGTTTGTGAAATATTTTATTAATTAAAAGATTTATAGTATATTGTTTAAAGGAAACGCTTTTCACCAAAATGAAACAAATAGTATATGCTTTCAGTAGGAAGTATCCCTCATTACACTTCCTTCAAAATATACAACTTTCACTACTCATTGTCTAGGCAACACTTTTAACAAGGATATAAACAAAATATGAAAGAATAAGTATAATATAATTGTCAGTAACAACAAAAATTCTGCCCCTGGGCCAGGGGCAGGAAGCCATATTAAGCCCAAGATGTCACACTGATGCACAGAAGTCCTCTGTCCAAGATTGACAACAGACAGAAGTCAGGGGGGAAAAAAGAAGTCAGGACTGGGGTTCTGCAGGCAGAAAATGCAGGAATTTTAAGCAAGGCTTTCAGAGCTTGGACCAGAGGGCCTGGAGGAGACAGGCTGAGAGTAAATACCAGACACACAGAAATACATTTGCATGTGGCTGTGTTCATGCACAGCACTTTTTAGGAATGAGTAACATTTGTTTAAAAATAATAAGGAAATTTTAAAGTTCAAGGACTAAACTAAAGTGGCCACAAGTCACCTCTTTCCAAAGACAGATAAAGACTAAATAGAATGTTTGCTGACCAGAGACTACAAAATTAAATAATATTTTTAAATGATGGATTATAGTTCAAAAATGTACTTACACACTGGGTTGGCCAAAAAACTCATTTTTTTTCCATAAGGTGGCTGTAGTAGCACTTAGCTGTCTTTGACTACATTCGAAACAATTTTGTTAAATTGTATTGTAACAGCTGTTATATAAGCATGCATTTAAAAAATTAATGGAAATTGGCAAACTTTTGTGTAGTCATTGTAATATTGAAGATGGAAGAAAATAAACATTTTCAGTGTATTTTGTGTTGTTGTTTCAAGAAAAGTAAAAATGCAGTTGAGACACTCACAAAAAAAGGTTTGTGCAGTATAAGGTGCTGTGACTGATCAAACATATCAAAAGTAATTTGCAAAGTTTGGTGCTGGAGGTTTCTCACTGGACAATGCTCCATGGTCGAGTAGACAAGCTGAAGTTGATAGTGATCAAACTGAGACATTCATTGAGAACAATCAACATTCTATCATGCAGGAGATAGCCAAAATTCTCAAAATATCAATATCAATAGTTATTGGATAATGGAAATTGTGTCTTATACAGAAAAAAACCACACGAACTTTTTATCCAACCCAATACATTATGTTATCTGATCCTCAAAAAATATCTTCACAGGATAGATGGTTTAGGAAAAAAAGAAAACAAAAAATACTGTATAGTGACGCAGGAGACAGGTGTTTCAGCCTTAATCTACTACTAACTAGCGCTATCTAATGAGTTACCCTATATCACTCCAATTTTCATTTCTTGAAATGTAAAAAGAAAAATTTAAATAATGTCAGTTGATCTCAAACATTTCTATACAGAAGAACTACCTGGAATAATTATGCAGCACAGATTCCCAGACCCTTCTCTAGCAGAGATTCATGGTCAGTTTGTCCTGGTGATGCCTAAGTAACCTGACACAGACGGTTGTAAGTATAGATTTTGAGAAAGATGCTGAACTCAATGATTTCTAATGTCCTTTTGGATTCTAACAGTCTATGAGTCTAAGTAAGCGGTACAGATACTACTATTGTGATTTTATAGATCAATGACTGAGGCCTAGAGGTTAAGTAACTAGGTAGGAGTCATAAAGATAGTAAGTAGATAAATACAATTAAAACTAATGTCTTCATATTTCTAGTAGAGTGTTTTACTCTGAAGTCAATTTGTACACTATGACAAACATTGGTCAGTTATTTACTATTATGTTTCCCTCTTTCTTCTAAGCATATAGAGAAAATAGATTTTCTCATCAGCCACAGGACTGAATTTTAACCAGGAGCATGTGGGCAGAAGTAATAAACTGTAATTCATGGTTGTCCATAAAACCCTCATATACATTATCCTCTAGACTCTTCCATATGTGAAAAATGAATAGGGGTATTGGTAAGGACCTGGATTAGGGAGAGCCACAAGATGGAATGGGCCTGGGCTCCTGAATGACAACTTAGTGCTCAGTCTTGGCCACCTTTGTCATCCACCAGACCTGCAGCAGACTGTGCTGTGAGCAGGAAATAAACTTGTTTGAGGGTAAGCCACTGAGAAATTAGGTTGTTATTTAGCAATTAGTCTATCAGATATTTAATCTTCCCACATTATACCTCCCAGAGGTATAAGATGGCAACAACATCTTATTTTGAGATATTATCCTGTTTTTCTTTTAATTTTTGCTTTGTTCTTTGCTCTTTTTCTTTTTTCTATGGTATGCATAACCTCAGCATCAGAAGATGGCATGGGCTTAGTACTGGGGAAGTAGTGAACAATAAAACGAATTATAAATCTTCCTCAGTTTACTTGCAAATATGTAAGGCCAGAACAAGGAGAGAGTTTGTGATTGTCAATAAATTATTTTAACCCAAAATGAGAAGGAATAAAGCTTTCCCAAATATTATAAAATGATTTCCCTGGGCTATAAGGAAGGTTATGCAAGCTGTGCCAGAAGTATTTTCCTTGCCCTTACCCCACCCCTTCTAGAGAACTGTAGGTAACTGGGAGCTGCCAGTAACTGCATCTTTGGACCTGAAGACTTGTTTCCCCATATCTACAGAAAGCCTCACTGCTCCATGAAAAACAACAGGCTGGCAGTAGGGAGGAATCAACCTGCCCCAGGAACCCTTGAGAGTCTGTGGTTTTCTGGTGTGTTTTTCTGTCTCTTCTTGGCATATCACAGAACCTCTTAACAAAATACTCCATTTCTGTCTCTCCTCAGGTGGACTAATTCTTTGTCAGCATTTCCATGTAGAATGAAGTTCCAATTTTCTGCTGACCTGACGGCACACCCTTTACAGTCTTTCTTTTCCTCTATTATTCCCCTCCATAGACCTACTCACGTTTTCTGCACTTCCAAAATAAGCTCCTTGAATTCAAATTTTTTTAGTCAGGATCTGATCCTGGAAGAATCCAGACTAAAACACAAAGAAATCTGTGTATCCTAAGGCAGAAGTCACTGTATCTACATCTAGACCACAGATACCAGAGGTGCTAAGAGAACTGAGTTGTTAGGATCTAGAATCAGAAGGGGTTTGCATCCTGTTTCTTGGAAGAAGCCAACAGCAGTAGGGCAAGATCATAGGAGAGATGTTTCCATGGTGTGTCTAGGCAAGTAGGGTCATAGGCAAATTCACAATAGATCTATTCCCAAAGTTTGGAACAGAAGTTACAGAGAGCTGAAAGACCTGAAGAAGTCACATAAACTTGATGTCTCAACAACATCCTATATACACAAATGAATGAAGTTCATACCCCACCTAATACCTTGACATATTAAAAGAGTAGGGACTGGCATAATCCAGAGTGGGGTAGGAATGGGAGGAATCATAAAAATGATTAAACCTCATCAGTTCAGTGGCTGAGGGGCTCAAAGATTGAAAGTTAAAAAATGTTGTATTTCTTGCATGTCTGAGTTCAAACATCAAGATTCATGCTTTTTATGAGACTGTGGTATGTTGGATTGTAATTTGCTATTATTGACTCTTTCCTTTTCCATAAAATTTTCAGTGTATCCTGTGGGAAAAGTATTAATCCCTTCTTCTGTGATGTTGGACTTGGATCTATGACATATTTTGAGCAATAGAATATAGATAGATCTGCCAAATACCATATTGGAGGAATTATATGTTTCCATTTAGAAATTATTCCTTCAGTTAGGATCTCAGAATGAGGAGATATGTAAAACCCAAACCAGCTGACCTGTGACATACCTGTAATGTGGCTGAGAGTCAATGGTCTGTGTTTAGCTACTGAAATCATGGGGATACTTGTTTGCATAGCAGAGTTGACTAATACACACTAAGAGAGAAAATCAGACCAAGACAACCAAGAAAAAGTTGTAATACATGAATCACAGTGATACCTTCTAGGAATGGGGCAAAAATTCCTGTTTAACCCAGTGTTGTTGATATTCTGCATCCCAAATCTACCAGTCACTATTTTGCCCCTCTGGAACTCAAAAAGCAGTTCCACTAACAATTTGATGAAATGTATCAAAATATGAGGAGGGTAGAAAAGGAATGCAAAGACTAAAACTATTTTAAAGCTTTCTGTAAGGAAGTTTTGATCTCATTATTATGAAAAGTCAAAAGGCATTCTCTTTCCAAATGATTATAAAGTTTAAAATGCAAGTGGGAATTCACATGAATGCCTAAAACTATGACTCACTGAAAAATCCTGGAAACGGCTGTTAAAATTGTTTCACACACCTCCTCCCAGCTAAGCCTTTCTCAAAGCATTCTACATCTTTGGAATATGAGATGTACCTTGAAGAATAGAGTGGACTGTCAAGTTCTTGGTATTTTTAAATCTCTGTGAACACTATTCACCCTATGTATTGAAGACTTATTTTCACGATGACTCTGTTCATATTCACTTTAAAAATTAAAATAGTTTTTAGATAGCAAATTAAAAGAATTAGTAGTTGAACTTGGTAATAGTAGTGCATATTCTTTTATGCCATGAGAACATTATTTAGTGTTGGATTTCAGTAATCATTTGCTAAATGACATCACCATCTGGAAGAGAATTATTTTTTTATTTTCTCTATGTAGATTGTGCTATATTTTAAATGTGCCAAATTTTATTTTTAGTTTATTGACATACATGAATTTTTTAGCTTCCTGTATTTTTATATATTTTCTCTTGAATTATTGGCATATACTATTTTAAAACATAAAACTTGAACCAATTTCCTGTTACTCATCTTGTTCCAGAAAAATATTGATGAAGCACAGAAACATTTCATGACTGTTCAAATGTATTTTTAGGCAAACCACTGAGTTCTCATTAACCTTTCCATATTCTCACTTCTAAATTTTCCAATCTTATATTCTGTCATCCTGACTAACACAAAAAATAAATTATCCATGTTTCTAATGAGTACTCTGTTTCTGGCCTGTATCTCAGGCCTTCATGATTTCTCAAGGATTTTTACTATTTTTACTATGGTGCCTATTACTCTGAAGTTCTCAATTTCTCCCTTTTCCTAGATTTTTTATATCAGCAAACAGCATAGACATAGTCTCAATGGTGGGGCTGGCTGCTTTTGGGTCTGACACAGACTACTAGCTGATCACCCAACCTGCTTGATCTTCTTCCTGAGCACTCAATTGCATGTCCCAGCCTTCCTTACACATAGGGGTGGCCATGCCACTAATTCGTGATCAATGAAATGTGAGCAGCAGCGATATACCACCCTTTAAGCCTGTCCCATGAAAGCATCCTATGTGTTATCCTCCATGATATTTACCCTCCCTGGTAGATGTAGACAACAAAGTGATGTTGGCAACTTTATTGTAAAGATAATAATTCTACACAAGTCCTTGAATCCCTCCTAAGAGAATAGCTTCTTACAAATCAAGATTCTCTAATTCAGCTCTGCATGAGTCACAAAAAACTAACATAGTGTTTAGCCATTGGGATTCTGGATTAGGCTAATCGAGAAGCCACCATTAACTTTCCTAGCCAAAATAGCAAAAGTGGAGACAAGAAGATCCCCTGGAGGCTATTATAATGTTCCATTGCTCTACTCCTTTTTAAATCTAAACTTCTCTAAAGAATGACCAGTATTGCATTTCATGTCACCACCAAAACTTCTTTTCACTGCCACATTGCCAAGTCTGATCTTTAGCTCTCAATCTTTTTTCAAAGTCTCTAATTAATTAATTAATTATTTTTTATTGTTTTTCAAGTACAGTTGTCTCCATTTTACCCCCACCATTCTCCCCCACTCCAGCCATCCCCACCTCCCACCCTTGATCCTACCCCCCTTTGACTTTGCCCATGTGTCCTTTATACATGTTCCTGACAATGCTTCTCCCTTTCCCCCCATTATCCTCTCCGACTTCTCCTCTGGTTACTGTCAGTTTGTTCTTAATTTCAATGTCTCTGGTTATATTTTGCTTGCTTGTTTATTTTGATAATTACATTCCACTTATAGGTGAGATCATATGGTATTTATCCCTCACTACCTGGCTTATTTCACTTAGCATAATGCTCTCCAGATCCATCCATGCTGTCCCAAAGGGTAGGAGCTCCTTCTTTCTTGCTGCTGTATAGTATTCCATTGTGTAAATGTACCATAGTTATCTTAATTGTACTTACCACCACTAATTTTAGAGTTGGTCATTCTCTATGCATATATGCCCTTTTCACGTTATTTTCTCTGTGTCCATCTCCCTTGGCTTTCATCAAACACCATTGCAGGATCTTCTTTGTCTCCCTGATTTGAAAATGTTTTGGTGACCCAAGGCTCATTTTGCACATCTTTTCTCTTTCCTCTTAATCCCTAGGTAATCCTATCTATTCCATATAAACATCATGTATTTGGTGGCTGACTCCAAAATTATAACTCCAGGTTACACCTCACCTGTCATTCCATACACAAATGTCCCGTGACCCACTTAGCAAATTCACTGTATGTCTGGTAGATATCTAAAACGTAACATATTCAAAAACAAACTCTTGATTTCTTCCTACCTTGCCATCTCTTCTTGTCCTAATGACCCCCATCTCAGTGAATGAATGATAACTCCATTTTCAGTTATCCTTTTCAAAAACTTTGACTCCCTTAATTTTCCCACATCTCATATGTAATTTACTAGAAAGGTCTGTCAGATTTACTTTCTTTTTTTTTAAAAGATTTTATTTACTTTTTTTAAATATATTTTATTGATTATGCTATTATAGTTGTCCCATTTCTCCCCCATCATTCCCCTCCACCCTGTGCACCCTCTCCCACCCACATTCCCCGCTTTAGTTCATGTCCATGTGTCATAAGTTTTTTAGCTTCTACATTTCCCACACTATTATTGCCCTCCCCCTGTCTATTTTCTACCCACCATCTATGCCACTCATTTTCTGTACCTTTTCCCCCCCTCTCCTCCTCCCACACCCCTGTTGCTAACCCTCCATATGATCTCCATTTCTGTGGTTCTGTTCCTGTTCTAGCTGTTTGCTTAGTTTGCTTTTGTTTTAGGTGTGGTTCTTAATAGCTGTGAGTTTGCTGTCTTTTCACTGTCATATTTTTACCTTCTTTTTCTTAGATAAGTGCCTTTAACATTTCATATAATAAAGGTTTGGTGATGATGAACTCCTTCAACTTGACCTTATCTGAGAAGCACTTTATCTTCCCTTCCATTCTAAATGACAGCTTTGCTGGATAGAGCAGTTTTGGATGTAGGTCCCTGCTTTTCAAGATTTCAAATATTTCTTTCCAGCCCCTTCTTGCCTGTAAGGTCTCTTTTGAGAAATCAGCTGACAGTCTGATGGGAACTCCCTTGTAAGTGACTGTCCCCTTATCCCTTGCTGCTTCTAGAATTCTCTGCTTCATTTTAATCTTGGCTAATGTAATTACGATGTGCCTTGGTGTGTTCCTCCTTGGGTCCAACCTCTTTGGGATTCTCTGAGCTTCCTGGACTTCCTGGAAGTCTATTTTCTTTGCCAGATTGGGGAAGTTCTCCTTTATTATTTGTTCAAATAAGTTTTCCACCTGTTGCTCTTCTTCTTCCCCTTCTGGGACCCCTATAATTTGGATGTTGGGATGTTTAACGATGTCCTGGAGGTTCCTAAGCCTCTCCTCATTTTTTTGAATTCTTGTTTCTTCCTCGTCTTCTGTTTGGTTGTTAGTTTCTTCCTTCTGGTCCACTCCATTGATTTGAGTCCAGTTTTCCTTCCATCTCTATCGGTTCCCCATGCATCTTCCTTCATTTCACATATTGTAGCCTGCATTTTTTCATCTAGTTTGTGAGCAAAATCAACCAATTCTGTGAGCATTTTGATGACCAGTGCTTTGAACTGTGCATCTGATAGGTTGGCTATCTCTTCACTGCTTAGAGGAATTGGCTCTGGGGCTTTTATTTGTTTTCCAGTTTGAGCCATTTTTGGTGGTTTTTTGTTGTTGTTGTTTTGGTTTTAGTCTGGTTGCAGCTATTACGTAGTGAGGGGGTGGAGCCTTAGGTGTTCCTCAGGGTGGGGCAGCCCAGTCGCTGGGTTGTGATGCTGTATGTGGGGGCGGGGCCTGAGAGGGAGCAATGGCACCTGCTCTGCTCTCTCCTGGATTCAGTCCCTTCCGCCACTTCCCCTCTGCCTGGACCGTCTGTTCGCGTGAATGTGAGACCACCTGGTCAGCCAGCCACCTTGTGCGGCCTCACTGGGTCTGCACAGTTGCCCCCCTGTGCCCAGGGTCCGCCAGCCGCCTCCTGTGCACCTGGGAACTGCAAGCCGCTGCTGCTTGCGTTCCCGGGTCCGCACCTCCACTTTTTCCTGCCTCGACTCCGCCCCCTTACCGGTCTGGATGAATGGTTGTTGGACTTCCGTACAGTTCAATTTTCTATAAGTTCTAGTTGTTTTCTTGTTTCTAAATATTTGTTGTCCTTAATTTTGGTTGTTAGAGGAGGCACAGTGTGTCCGCCTACGCCTCCATCTTGGCCGGAAGTCCAGATTTACTTTCATAATAAATCCTGAAGCAACCTTTTCTGCAAACCCTCATCATAGCTATTTTAATTCAAGTTTCCATATTTTTCTTCCCTGGATTATTTAGTAACCTCTTAAGTGGCTCCTCAATTTTACTCTTGACTTTCTAGAATCCACTCCCAAAATAGTGATGATGCTTTTGGAACATAATTCAAATCATGTCATTTCTTTATTCAAACCTTCTGATTGGTTTCCATCCCCCACAGAATACAATTGTAAGTGCACATAGGAGTCCACAAGGTCCTATATTTCCTGGCCTTTGGTTGCATCAGTGAGAGCAATTCTTATTATCCTACTCTTGTGTCTACGCACATTGGGCAACCGCTGATGTCCAAATACACCATGCCCCTGTTCTCTATGCTCAAAATGCTCTTCTTGCTGCTATGTACCTGGTTTATTCCTATACTTTGGGGGGGTTTCTACTCAAATGGCTCCTTTCCAGATAGTTCCCCTATGACTCACCTATCTAAAAGTGGTGACCTCCCAACCATCACCCTCTGCCTTCTTGTCATGCATTATTTCTTCTTTGGATCCCTTATTACTACTTGACATGTACCGTATTCCTTCTTTATATATTCTTTATGTCTTCTCCCTCTAGAATGTTAGCTTCCTAGACCTAAGACTTGATCTGCTTTTATTTTACAATACGACGTATTGTAGGTGTTCAATAAATATTTGTTGAGTGAACAAACAATTGGAGTGAATTGGATGATAAAGGAAAAGTGGAACAAAGTCAGAATGAGCTAAGTAGAACCAATAAGCCTTAGGCTTCCTATGAAAAAAGCAGTCTATATCTTATTTGCAATGAATCCTAAAGACTCCAAAATAGTAACAACTGTATTAAATGTCCACTATATGTCAGACATGACTCTAGGTCTTGCGGATTAAGAAATGAAAAAACTGACAAAAATTCCCGACCGCATGCCACTTTCACTATGGGAATTTCTCATGATTTATGGGTGAATTTCATTTTCTTGTTTTAGCTTGTTTTCTAAATCTTCCAAAATGTCATAAATTATTTTACAATCAGAACTTTTTATTTTATAATAAGAAAAGATAACTAATGAAAATAGTTTAAGTAAAAATAAATAAATAAATATCCAGATGTTCAGACATAGTCATAATCAAATCCAAACTACATATCCATGACTTCCACATTTCTGTCATTGGACAATTCTTATTTTGGGTGCCCTCCCTAAATGTGAGTCCTTATTTACTATAAGTGGTTTTTGTCCAATTTTATGTTATATCCCTCTGTTTTGTATAGCCTTTTAAAAAAAATTATAGGAAATTAGGATATAAATAAAACCTAAAATGAATTATACAAAGCAGAGCACGTGCAACCCTTTAACATGACTTACTATAGCAAGACTTACTGTAATGCCCTCACTACATCTTCTGGGAAAAATTTCCACTCAAGCACAATTGGGCAAAATATATCCTAATCCTACAACATGTTTTTCCCTAAGGCTTTTATAACTATTCTTTGAACCAGCTAGACAATGCATGGGAATTAACAAAATTTCTTCCTTTAGGTATTTCTCTGTCAGTCTAATATGTGCGCTCTCCTCAGTCCACTCCCTCATGCCCACCTCAGTTACCACCGTTATTCCTATGACTCAAAATTTGTGACTCTGCCCCAGACACCCCACTTTGACCCCTAGACTCCCATATCCACTTGGAGGTCTCACAGACACCTCCAGCTAGAAGTTTCTAACACTGATCTCAGCTGCCCCACCCCTGCCCAGTTCCTTTTCCTCTTGGGTTCCCTGTTCCAAAGAAGGGTATGCTACCACCTACTCATTCGCCCAAGCTGGGAATGCAGATGTTTCCTAAACTACACTTTCTCTGTGACCTACCACAGTATTACTTACTGTTAGGTCTGTCTCACAAATATGTCTCATATGTGCCCATTTCTTTCCAGCCTTTCTACCACCCTAGTTTAGGCTCCCTACATCTCAGAATTGAACTTATGCAACTGCTTTTCAACTAGTCTTCTACTCTTTATTTCCTTTTCAGTCCAGATGTGGACTTAGTAAGACTGTTTACAACCATATTGTGGGTCCCTGAACATGCCATGCTTCTTTCATCTCTATACTTTTACATATGTTTTTTCCCTCTTCTTCTTTTTTTTTTTTTAAAGAAAGTGGATGGTTTTATTTTTATCCTTTTAGATTTATTTATTTATTTATTTATCTTTAGAGAGGAAGGGAAGGAGAGAGGGCGAGAAACATCAATGTGCGGTTGCCTCTTGTATGTCCCCTGCCGGGAACTGGCCTGGCAACCCAGGCATGTGCCCTGACTGGGAATCGAACCACGATCCTTCGATTCGCAGGCCCGCGCTCAATCCACTGAGCTACACCAGCCAGGGCTTCCCTCTTCTTAACATGCTTTCCTCTAGACATTTTAACAGATACACTTGATCTTCAGCTGATATATCATATATTTCTGAGATAATTTTTTTCTCTCTGATATATATATTTATATATAAATGTCTAAATAAATAAATAAATAAAATTATACATCTCTCTGATATTATAAATGTATGTGTGTATATATGTGTGTATGTATATATATATATAAAATTAGGTGTTTCTTCTATGCTTCTATGAAGAAGCATCTATACTTAACCCATCTTTGCTTTTGTCATTTTTTTAATGCTTTTGTCATTTTTGTAATGGAATTCCCATCTCTGTGAAATGATAAACTTCTTGAGGGCATAGTTTTTGGAAGGCATTTGGTAGATGTTACACAATAAATACTTATTGAAATTAATGAATAAATGAATTAATGAATAAGTAAGAAATGCCAAAATGGTGTGGATGAGAAGTACCTATGAGAGGTCTGGAATCATACACACACACACACACACACACACACAATTGTAGATATAATTACATATCACATATAAAATCTTGATATTATATATCATATATAATCATACATATGATATGATATATATGAATCATAGCATATATACATGTATATAAAATTTTGACTTGAATGGGCAATATCACCTTTGTAAAAACCTTTAAATTGACTGAGAGATTGGTGATAATCACCTCTGGAATGATTTCTTAACTCAGAGTCAACCTACAGTGAGCTTTTGATGGCAGATCTGGGTCTTAATCTCAATGCCTGGTGTAGGGTCAGATATCAGAGCTCTCATTTAGAGAAAATGTGAAGACTACATTTTTCACAGAAGTCAGTCTCAAGGCTGATATCATTTATTATTAATAATTGAAGCCAGTTATAGAACCACTAAGGCTATATGCCAAGTGACTTTACATATTACTTTATTTAATATTCCTGTAATTGTGTAATAGTTATTTATGAAATAGCTAATGTTAACCCCATTTTAAAGATGTGAAGGTTTAAGTGACTGGTTCACTGTTTCACAGCCTGTAGTCATGGAAACAGTTTCTGAGGGCATGTTTGTCAGACTTTAAAGTCTGCGTTCTTCTTTTGATCTCACACTCTCTCTTGGCAATCTCCAAAGTTTGTAGACTATCAGAGGGTTTAAGACTGTGGGCTGTAAAGTCAATCTAACAGGGTTAGCATTCCAGTGCCCATACTTGTGGATCCTTCAACTAGTTACTAAACCCTTTTAAATCTGTTTCCTCATCCATAAAATAAAGATAATGGTACCTACCTCATAGGGCTACTGTGAGAATTAAATAAAATAATTCACATAAAAGTACTTGCCAGGTAATAATTTCTCAATGAGAGAGCTATTATTAGTGTGAATAATTAGCTTATTCCATTTTCTTTATATTAATTGTTTGAATATACTAGACTTCATAATTAGCAAATTTTATATATTATATATGATAGATGATAGATCGATCGATTGATAGATAAATGATAGATAGATAGATAGATAGATAGATGATAGATAGATTTCTGTTCCTCTCTAATTATCTCTGGATAAACCAGGCAAAAGTTCTATAGGTAAACTATGGCATACAGAGTAGATATTAGCTACTATAGGCTCATAACAAGTAGGAACCAAGATTTAGAATTTGTATCTGCTGTTCCAGTATGAATTATACTCTACCACATTGCCTTAACTTTTCAGTAAAAGAAACACATGGAAATTTGTTCTGTATGTAGAAAAACTTCTCAACTAGAAGTCTAGAAAATGTCACTGAGGGAATTGTAAAATATCTGTTTTTAATGTTTCTTTTCACAATACTACAATATATGATTCATTTGTGATACTCCAGGTGTTTGGTGATTGTAGGCAATTGGTTGAACCATATCATTTATTTTATTCCCTTCTAATCGTATAAGTTTCTGACACTATGACACTATTTTAAAAACAAATGACTCTGGGCTATTTTGTTCCATTGATGCATGAGTCTGTTTTTATGCCAGCACCATGCTCTTTTGATTATTAGAAGTGCCCATCAGTAGATTAGTAGATAAAGACTGTGCTACATGTATACAATGGAGTATTACTCAGCCAAAGAAAATGAAATATTATGATTTGACAGCATGGATGACCTAGAGGGTATTATGCTAAGTTAAATATGTCAGAGAAAGACAAAAGCCATATGTTTCACTTATATATGTAATTTAAAGAGAAAAATAAACAAACAAAACAGAAACTGACTCATAGATACAGAGATCAGATTTATGGTTGGCAGAGGAAAGGGGGAGTTTAGGGAATTAGGTGAAAAAGGTGAAGAGATTAAGAAGTTCAAATTGGTAGTCATGAAATAGTCATGAGGATATAAAGTACAACATAGGAAATGTAGTCAATGATACTGTAAAAACTATTTATGGTGCCAGCTGAGTGATTGAAATATCAGAGGGACCACTTTGTAAAGTTGATGGTTGTCTAACAACTATGCTGTGCACTTGAAAGTAATACAGATTAATATTAAATGCAAACTGTAATTGAAATGAAAACAAGTAACTCTGTGTGTCCATTTACAGTCCTGCTGTTGTAAGCCTTGAAGTCAAACCAGGGAAGTTCAACTATAAGGCAAATGCACGATCAAGGAGAATGGATGAGGGGCAGCCCACAGGCTGGCTCATCTTCACTCCTGCAAATTGCATTCCTGACAAGAGAACAGGCATAGAGTGAAAACTCCCTCTTAGATCAGTAGATCTGGAAATGGAAGTCGCACTGGGATTACACAGAAAAAGTTCCTGACCAATAGCAAAGGCTGCCACAAAGGCACATAAATAACAACTAGTAGCAGTAAGAGACTCTTACTAACTTCAGAGCTTCTAGATACTAAACTCATGGGCACCACTTACAAAGTCAAGATGCCATTAGAATAAGTGAGGCTACATAAACTGATAAATTAGTACAGCAGATAATTAACTTAAGTTTCTGTTGACAATTTTACCTTGGCGGTTTTTATTTCATGTCCTGTTTTTATCTGGAACCTATATCATGCCAGACAAAAATCCATTTTGTAGAAGTTAGGTATTTGATTGCATCTAGTCATGAATCACTCTTTCTCCCATAACCAATGAATTTCATATACTGATATGTGTGCTTTTTTCCCCAGGGCTAGGAGTGGGGAGCAGATTTGCTAGAACTATTGAGAGCCCACAAACATAATACCATGCTTATTTTAAATGGTAAAGAACAAAACAGTTTTGTTAGCAGAGGAAAAAAAGCATATATTTTAAAGAATTCCAACTAAGTGAATTTTGAAATATTTGAGATGTAGGAAGAGTGTTATTTTTATTATAAAAATATGATAAATAATTGATTCATGTTGAGTCTCTCCATTTTTAAGCTCAGAAGTGTATTTAATTTTTTATTTCTTTGTTCATTTGTTATTGTATTGTTTCCATTACCATTTATCCCCCCATATCCTCTTGGAAAGAGATTGCAATGTCACAGTCAGCTTTTCCATTTGCCTGGTAGATTGGAGTTTACTTGGCATCAGTCTTTTAATGGATTGAAATTAATATCTCTTAATTCAGACTCTAAGCCAGAGGTTAGCTTTTATCTGAAGGTATGTTAATAGTTCTGCATGAGTTGTTAGCCTATCCTAGAGAGTTCATTAGGCTCTCTATGAGGTGCAGAGGAGAAGCAGGAAGCCAGTGCTAGTTATTCATTGTCTTATGACTCAATTCAAATCATTCAGCTTGTGTGACTGACAGAGAAATGCTCTCCACCGTGATTGAGGGTATTGATTTCCCAACCCCTTTTGGGGCACACTGGAGAGACACAATCAAAGGTTTTGGCTTTCAAAAAACCTCTTCATCTGTCTTAATCATCTGATCGATAATCAGCATCAAGCCTAGGGATCTTCAACAAAGCTTTCTCCAATGTCTTTATTTCCTTTTTTTCCATTGGGCTACAGATCTGCTGAGTCAAGGTGATCTTAACAGATCAGAAAGTGAACAGTAAGCAACAACAATTGCAATCTTTAGTGATGGTTGTTAGATCTAGAAATTCCCATTATAAAAAAATGTAACTGTCTCCCTCTTCCTCCTTTCCACCCACACCCTTCATGGGCCATTGGCGGCAAACTAACTCCTGCATACATGACTAGACACTCTGAGAACCAGCAAGTGAAATTGTTTCTCTGACCCAACCAACTGGAACAAAGAGTGTGGGGGAGTGGGAAACATTCATATACAATGAGATAGTTCATGAGTTTCAATTTTAACCCAGAAGACTATAGGCAAAGTGAAGTCTGAATTATAGCTGAAGACGGAACAATAAGTAATGCTAAACATTCAGTTTGTCCATATAGAGTATCTCTACACAAAGCTTATCATTGGAAACTTCTGAATATTTAAAAATAAGGGTTCTGCTATATTATGGATATTTTATAGGACATTTCTCATTTGACTTTTTAAAGGATTTGGATCAGTGCTATCTATTTGAATCTCAGACATTTTAAAGTCAAATCAAACTACCATTTCTACATCTTAAAAGTGTTTAATGAGTGTTTAAAGTTAATTTGTAAATTGAAGGGGCTATCTTTCATTTCTGACATTGCCTTCCTTTTCCAAAAAGGGATAACATCACCAAACTTAAAAGTTTGCTTTGTTAGAATTACAAGAAGAATTTTTTTCTCTGTAACTCCATGGATTTGATTGTAGTAAATGGTTAATTTGTGATTCTATTTAAAATATGTTTTATCCCACACTAAGAATTCCCTACTGAATAAGAAACAGTAACACTTATCAAAAAACCATCTATATTGCCAAAGTGTGAAATGTTTTCAGTTAAAATTTCATTCATGTTTAGCCAATTTTTCAATTGAGTTTAAAATGCATAAAACACCTATAATTTAATGTATCCTTTGTGACGAGTGAGTATTTTGCTGAATTCAGAAGAGCCTCATCCAACATAATCAGTGCATGCATTCCAAATATAAGAGCCACGCTGTGCTGCAGACTTCTTACAGGCTATGCAACGTCAAGAAGCAGGAGCACAGCACTAATACCTCCCGTGAAAGAGACAGCGGTTTCCCACAGCAGCTCCTTGATTTAAATTACAGAGCACATTTATTATGCCTCTGTTCCTCAGACTGCAAAATACCAGAGTACAGTAGCTTTGTTCTGACCCCTTCTCCAAAGCCCTGCCTCAAAGTGTGACTAATCTAGTGCCGGATGACAGCTAACTTCAACAGCAGACAACACAAAAATTGAAGACACTTTTTATCCTCTTGCCAATCTGCGAGTGTCTGAATAAGCCTAGTCAACTTCATTACAAACTCATCATCTCTTGTGTAGATAATGATAGCCTAGGCTGGTGGAGAACTCAGCTTCTTGTTGTTTTTACTGACTTTCTCTGCCTCCAGGCCAAGCATCTGTGGGGATAATGAATGGAGCAATTCTTTTGGCACAAAACAAAAAGCTCTTGGGGTGGGGAAAAGCCCATGGCGTCAGTCTAGGCCCAGCTCTCACAAACGAAAATTCTTTGTTATGAATTGGTTCTCAGAAAATAGCTCTGTCGTAACCAGAGAAGTGAAGGACACAGAGTAACTTTGTACTGTGGCAGGAGGTTAAAGGCAGTGACTATGTGAAAGAATTCAGAGGGATTTGATTCTTCTTTTATTTTTATTTTATTTCTTATTATTTTTTTGAGGTTGCTTCGGCTAAAGCTTATTTGCACCAGACAAAATAAGAGTGTAGTATCAGCTGGACAATTTAGGGTACATTCATCCTTGCTTTCAAAATGGTAGACTTTCTGAATTATTTCTTCTAGAGCTATCCAGAGGGTGTATTTAAAGAATATAGAGAATATGAGGTTACAGCAGCAGGAAATATACACAGATCAAGGAGCATGTTTTAAAATGAAACTCATCCATTATTATACTAGTGTATGAATATGTATTAAGCCTTCCTTAGTTTCCTTAGGTGCAATAAGAAGTTAGACCTCATAACGATGCAGAATTTAAAATACTGAAATAGGTTTTTATGATTTGGATGGAAACAGGTATGATTTAGAAAACTGGGTAACAATCAAATATGCCTTATAAGTCTAGTAGCTTTATTTAATTTATGTAGATCCCTAAGAGCTATTTGAAAAGATTAACTTAGCAGATTCTGCTATTAGGAATAGTAATCTGTGGCACATTTAGTAAAAAGGATGTCTGTTAAGTATTGTGGTTAAATACGACAGTTATTATGCCAGTTTCTTTACTTTTTGCTTTAAGAATGTGAAATTGGCATGGCAATTCCACAATAAAACCTATTCCCTTGACATCTGATTATTTACTTTGAAGTGATATTAAGACAATCAAATTATTTAGCTCTATCAATATTTGCTGGTTATAAAAATAAATGTAAATGTTCTGACTCCTACCAATTTTAAATAGCTTCTATACAGTATACCAACTAATCCATATGTGCCTAATATATAAAGTATGCATCAGTAGTTGACTTGTTAATTTTATGTTTTTAGATTGATTTTCCATTGTTATTTTCATGTGGGCAATTAAAAAAGAAGGAATGAATGAATACAATACCTCTGAGTCATTTTACAGTATCCTGAGCAATCCCAGTTGTAACTGTAGAGGTCATAAAGTAAGAGGAACTGTAAGAGCTAGGGAAATATTATCTGCAAATCTTTAGCCAAAAGCCAACTATTTTCTAATTCTTTTTGTTAAATAATATACTCTGGCATTTATTTCTCATAATTAAACAGCAAATGTTGTATTTTACATGGAGATATACTAGTATCTTGTGAAGAGAACAGATTAATGTAATGTTTTGCTACCTTTGACCTTGTATCCTTGAGTCTCTTGATTCTATGTCACCAAACATAGCACTGTAATAGAGTTGAGGTCCAGCTAATAGTGTGTGCTATTCTGACTGTCATGCTCCATCATTGTAACTTACTGCATAAGGTCCCCAAAGTGGTCTCGTGAGCACATGTGCACATGCACGCACAAGATCGTGCACTCCTGCCCCCGCCAATTCTCATTGGCAGAGTCAAGAACTAATCAGACAATGCTTTTAAATATAAATTCTTCATTCAACTCATAAAAAGTAAACCATCTGTTCAAGGGCCGAGCTCTAAAATATTATGTTCAAAATGGATTTAAATCCACATCTTTTTATAAAATATATTAGAGAGCATCACAAAATATCCAAACCCTTTTGTTTTTTACATTATACCACTGTGGCAAAGTGTTATTCATTTACATTTCAATGTTCATTTCCACCCATACACATGAGGATTTATAAAGTGAGTAAGTACTCTGTGATGTGTATGTGTGTATTTTTCTGAAACTTGTTTCCTTTTAGATGACTGATTTAAAAAAGAACACAGAAATATATTGTTTCTTCAAGCTAAATATATTAAATAAGTTACCCCCTTACTATCTATTTTACTGTTACTATATAAGAATATATGTGTGTGTGTCGGGGGGGGCGGGGAGAGAGAGAGAGAGAGATTTTCCTTCCAACTAATAAGGAAGCTATGTGAATTTCAAGCAGCTAAGCATTACCCCAAAGCTATTACCCAACTCTTCAAAGTTTAAAAGTTGGGATTCTTAAGGATTAAAATTCCTGAAGAATCCTGTAGTTTTCTGATGAGTCTTAAAAACATAAATGAAGAAGTAGCTCTGACTGTATCTAAATGAAAGAAATGCCCCAAAAATATGTTTGGTCTTAAGCAGCCTGTCCCAAACCCACTGGGGGCTTTTAAGTTCCCATCCCTTGCTCTCCCCCATTCTGTCATCTCTTCTCCCTCATCTTCCCTTCATCCTCCCCTCATTCCTCCCTCTTCTTTCCCATCTCCTTCCTCTCTGTTCTCCAGCCTCATTTTAGTGCCTAATCCATTAAGTTTTAGTGAGCAATTTCTGCTATCTGGTCATAATACTGCCTATTTTAAAATTTACTTGAATATAATTCTTAGACCATATCATTCCAATTCCAAATATTATCCTAGATGATTGGTCTGATGCCCAACAATATTTTACATGTAAAAATCATAACTACATAACTATTGGTTATAATGATTGGATCTTTTTAATAACATCACAAATGTTTTATTTTTATTAAAAAAATAACAGTTGCCATTTTTATTACTTCATTATTTTTTTTTTGCACAAGCAAATTTAAAAGAAAAGTTGTCTCAGTTGTTAACAATAAATATTACCTAGAAATAGTAATAGTCAGTTAGAGAAAAGTTTCTGTGTACCTTATATGGACTAGAAATAGAAGTACTTTTTAGCCAATAACATTTTTATCTGTCAGCACTCAAATTATATTTTATAAAATTTTAAAACTTTGAATACATTTTTGCACATGAAATTTTACTAACTGAAGTTTCAAACTGAAAGTATGATGCTTATCTGCATAAATTGAATATAAGGTATAAAATTATTTTTAAAAATCTATAAATAGAAATGTTCTATTTCAGGGTACCATAGTAGAAATGGGTTAAATGTTCTTCCTAATATGGCCTACCTAGATACTTATGAGACCATCTGACAGATCAATATATATGTAAACAGGATACCAGATCCCAAGTGCAATTAGAACATCAGATTAGAAATTCTTTATTCTACAATTAAAGCAAAGGCTTTAAAGGAAAAACAGCACATTTCCAATTAAATCAACTAAGTACAAGTTAGTTACTACCATGTCCCATTTCTAAAATAGTAGCTTTTGTTGGCACGCTTTAGGAAGTAAATATTTACCCAGAGAAATGTAATTTCCTTTTTATTTATTTAGAAACTGCATGAGCTGCTCTCCGCTTTCTAATTTTCCTTTTACTAGTTATAAGGTATTAGAGAGATTTCTCATTTTCTTCATTTTGATATTAGAATTGCATAGTTGAACTTGTATATATTTGAAAGGGAAAGACAATATTTTCCTAATGTAAATTAGCAACTTTCTCTCTTACTTCCATTATGCTTTTTTTAATTAGAAAAACAACCTTGATATAACATCGATGCTTATTGTCAAAGTTATTTTGAATAACATCTGCTGATGAGAAGTGTGCAAAAAAAAAAAACTTTCATGCCGGTAAATGTAATTACTAATAATTTCATCATGATTGCTATGACTACAATTTATTTATTCTTAATTTATTTTTATAATGAACTGCTTCAGTAAAATGACAAATGATTCCATTAGTTAAGAAACCAAAATGTCAATTTGCATGTGGTCTTTGGTGACTAATTTGCTGAGTTGAGGTTTTTGTTTTCCTTATGATAATAATATTTGGCTATGCTCTGTGAGCAAAATTTATGAGGTCTTAAATATTAGTCTTTCAATGTACTGAAACAAGGTAATTTTCAGCTTTAAAGTGTGAGCAGTTTCTCTTTCAGGGTCTTGAATATACAAGTTTTAGGTGCAAACTTCTGAAACATTGTCATCCAAAAAAAAATAATGCTCACTTTGTTCCCTGGGATCAAAATAATTCATTTTTTACTAATGACTGCAAATATCAGCTCATTTCTACCACAGTTTCCAATCGCAGACATTATTCAGTTGTCAGTAAAAGAAAAGGGATTACATCAGCGTTCATGGGGGAAAAACGTTCTGTTCCTTCTCACTCCATACTCTGTTCAATAAGCCTGGAGCTAATGGAAACCCTCCAGTGTTGAGAAATAAACAAACAGTTGGGCACATAGTCCAAAATCAAATCTAGTATATAAGGTGGACAATACATAGTTAGTTCCATTACTGAATTCTCCCTTGGGAGCTGGAGCAGCATCAGAGCCCTTCTCATTACATACCAGCACCATCTGTAGCCAGCCTGAGCCTGATTTGAGAATGTATAAAGTACATGAAAAAAATAGACTTAGAATCAGGAGCCAGAGAATCCCATTTCAAGTTTAAATTTTGCTTGTGAAAGATCATTTGGTTTCAGACTCAGCAAACAGTGGGCCTCATCACTCACAACAAGGGACGCATGTAGCAAGGATTACTTCAGATCGAGGAGATTGAAGGTAATTGCTACTTTCCACGGGGATGTATCTAGCTCTCATGTAGCTCAGGAGAGTTACAGCATGGTCCCATTAACAGCAGCAGAGCTTCGCTTCCACTTCAAATGGCAAGCACCCTTTCCTTGTGGTGTTTGTTAAAGGACAATATTTAATTCTAAACTGAAATGAAACGGAAACCAACGGCATTGGCATCTTTAAAATCCACAGACACTTTGCACGTGCACGTGTGGGAATTTCAAGAAAAAGTCAGATTTTAAAAATGGAGCAAAAAGCCTTTATTTACTAACAATAAACTACAATTATTAACAGGTGGTTTCTGATTGAGGTCTAAAAAATGGGGACGTTTTTATAATCTTGAAATACATTGCAAGGTTATGCGCAGTAGTTGGATAGTTTCATCCAAGATATGCTGCCTTTCCCCAGACAAAAGTTGCTTTATCGATGTTTTCTATTATGAAATTTATTCTCTTTCTGCTTTCATTCCCCACCCCACCCCCAACTTCATCTGGTGTCAAAATATCTCTGGAAATCTGATCCTGCTCCTCTATTTGAATGATTCTCATACAGAACTGAAAATGATTGTGGTTTTCAACTTTTGAAAGCCAGGAAAAGTCTATATGCATACATATAATTGAGGGAGAAAGCATTACATAAAGTATCTAGGGATTCATAGGCAAGGCAAAACACATTCATTTGAGGGAATCAAAGGAGGCACTCTGAATAGTGTTTTGATCTTGGCTTCCTGCCCAACCAGAAACTCTACTCCAAGTAATCTAAACCCTGAAAGTAGCAAGCAGACCCAACCTGGGAAAATTTACAATCCTCAAATTATATCCTCTACCTGTCGCCCTCACCACACACCACAGACAGAAATCACTCATGATCTGTAAGGCTCTGCTCTGGCACCAACCTGCTTCTAGAGGTGTTTCCAGGCAGGTCAAACTTCAGATCTTTTTAATGACTGCATGTGGCTGCAAGAGCATGAGTTGTACTCGCTCCTGGTTTGGTAGGGGTGACAAAGACCTCAGTAATGGCTTGGCAGTATCCTTAGGTGACATCCTAAACCATGGTGCTATAAGCTGAATTTCAGACACTGTCCTGCAAATACAATAGATATTTCTGTCCCCACCCAACCTCATACTCTGTGATGTCATTTTGTTCTAGGTAAGAAATTTTAAGCGGGCAAAGTTGTTGCTGCTGCTGATAGTGGTCTCTCTAACCCACCCTGTGAGAGGGACCTCTGGACTTCCTTAGAATTTGACATTGCATGTGCTTTGCCTTGGTTGAGAAAAGTTGACAATTCTTCAGAACACTCTCAGTAAGTTTTATTCATTTCTGTTCTCAGCTTCAAGTCTTGTTTGATAAATCTCCTTCACCCTAGATTCTGGCACTGACCTCTTTTTCAGAACTCTCCAGGAAGCGGGGGCAGGGCAGGGGCTAGGTGGAGGTGGGCAAAGTAGGGGGACATGGGGACATCTGTGATAGTGTCAACAATAAAAAGAACGTTACAAAAAGAATTCTCAGAGAAGGTGGACCTGGAATCAAATCTCATTTCTATAATTTTCAGGTTGTAAATTTGTATAAATTAGTTAATTTTCCTAAAGCTCTATTGCCTCAACTAAAAAATAAGTATAATAATAGCACTTGCATCAAAAGATTATATTGACTATTGAATAAATTAATCTATGAATGACCTTTACCAAATTAGCTCTCACTGAATGTTAACTATCATTATTGTTACTTGGTAATAATAATATAAACCTGCATTGCAATTTGTCCGTTGCTTAAGCTTCTGTTCCACAGTTTCTGATCCTCCCTTATATCTACCCAGTTTTGATAACTCTTATCATACCACCCCAAACAATGTATTTAAACAACTTCTTAGGAAAAGACAATAGCTACCATTTGCCAAGTAGTTCCTATTGCCAAATACTAAGCTAAGTACACCATAGGTAAACCACACTCAATTTGTAATAGAAAGTATGAGTTAGTATTACTCTCGTTTTACAAAAGAGTAAACTGAGGCTCAGGAAGATGATCAAATATGCCTAAATGCACAGGAAGTAAGTAGCAATGTCAGGATTAAAACCAGCCTTTGTCTCACAGATATTATCATGAATATACCAATACTTATTTCTTTTTCTCATGGCCTCACAGACTATATTCTCCAGCCTTCTTTGCAATAAGGTGCCTCCATACAACTGGGTTTTAGTCAGTGGAATATGAGTGAAATTCGTGTGCACAATGTCAATTTCAGTCCCTTAAAAACTCCCATTCAAAATATTATGCATTTTTTGTTCCACTTCTATCAGTGGAGTATCAATAGCACATGGTGGAAATGACAGAGCCTTCATCACCTGGATCCCTGAATAACAGCATGGAGTAGAGCCCTTCCCACCACCCACTCACTTTGCCAACCAAGCTGGAACAAATTCGGTCTGTGTTTGAGACATGCTTTCTAGTCTTTCTCTTAACCACAGTATTAAGTTACTGTAACTATTACAGCATCCAATTCTTCTAAAGTATTCTCTCAGTACTATTATAGTATGCCAGCATAACACAAAGCAGAAAAGGGTTGCAATTTGCTGAATCACAAATGAACTGTTGAACTGATTCACAGGTAGGTTGTCTCAACTTTGAAATAAAGGTATCCAAGCTTTCAATCAATTATTTCAAGGTATTATAAAATGAAAAACTTGAATTAGATAACTGTATGTTTCAAAAGTTTGTTACTTTTAATGTTTTTCAATCACCCAAAATGGTATAAAAATGAAACAGGCTGGATAGCTGTAATCATGGGAATCAATCCCCTAAGCCTTTTAAAAGGCTCTTAAAAATTAGCTATTGCAGCCTTGATTTTGTAACTGTTTATGTAAATGACACATTTTCAACTGAACTAAATCTTGGTATTCTACAAAAAAAAGTCAATTACATTTTTTAAAAAGAGTAGTGTTCTGCCAAAATCATCTGCATGCTGGGAGCCAGTAGTATGAGAATTCTTAACACATTGATTAGCAACATCATGACAAGCAACTAATGTTTTTAATTTAAAATTTATTCAGAACTTTTAAAAATACTGATTTTGACCTACAAACATTGAAATTCAAGGTTCAGTACCAATGGAGGGAAGGTAGTATAATGTGTAATCAAGATAGAATGTTTGGAAATTAAACACTTTCATCTCAATATCTTGTCTTCCATATACGCAGGTAATGTGATTTTAAGAGATTCATTTAAAATCTCTTGGCTTTACTTTCTTTTCTGTAAAATAGGAACAATGCATACACTTCCTTTAAGACTCGATAGAAGAAATAACAGGTCATGCTGGAAAAGCATATTAATTGACATATAATAGGTACTAAATAAATACTAGATTTTTAATACTATAATTATTACAAGCTCTAATTTTTTCAGAAATATTTTATTTAAAATAATCTTTATTTTTTCTTTTCTCTCTCTTTCCTGAGGAGATATTTCAGAAAAAAAATTTTGCTAAAACCAATGTCCAAACCTTTGATGCCTATGATTTCTTCTAGGATTTTTATGGTTTGGGGTCTAACATTTAAGTATTTAATTTATTTCGAATTTATTCTTGTGTGTGGTATAAGAAGGTGGTCTAGTTTCATTTTTCTGCACATATCTATTCAATTTTCCCAACACCATTTATCACTTATTGAATAAACTATTAAATTCAATGTATGTCCTTGCTTCCTCTGTCAAATATTAATTGACTATAAAAGTATGGATTTATTTTTAGGCTCTCTATCCTGTTCCATTGACCTATGTGTTTCTTTTTATGCCAGTTTTGATTACTATGGCCTTATAGTGTAAACAACTGGGACTACATCAAACTAAAAAGGGTTTTCACAGCACAGGAAATAATCAACAAAATAAAAAGACAGCCCACTGAATGGGAGAACATGTTTGCCAACACATCTAATAAGGGGTTAATATCCAAAATTTATAAAGTACTTATAAAACTCAACACCAAAAAAAAAAAACAAAAACAAAAACAAACAAACCCAAAAACAAAACAACCAACAAAGGACCCAATTAAAAAAATGGGCAAAGGACCTAAATAGATGCTTCTCCAAGAAGACATACAAATGGACAATAAACATACGAAAAGATGTTAAATGTCACTAATCATCAAAAATGCAAATTAAGGACTTCCGGCCAAGATGGAGGCGTAGGCGGACACACTGTACCTCCTCTCACAACCAAAATTAAGGACAACAAATATTTAGAAACAAGAAAACAACCAGAACTTATAGAAAACTGAACTGTACGGAAGTCCAACAACCATTCATCCAGACTGGTAAGAGGGGCGCAGTCGTGGCAGGAGAAAGTGGAGGTGCGGACCCAGGAACGCAAGCAGCAGCAGCTGGCAGTTCCCAGGTGCACAGGCGGCGGCTGGCAGTCCCCGGGCCGACAGGCAGCAGCTGGCAGACCCCGGGCACAGTGGGGCAACTGTGCAGACCCAGTGAGGCCGCACAAGGCGGCTGGCTGACTGACCAGGTGGTCTCACATTCGAGCGCGCAGACGGTCCAGGCGGAGGGGAAGTGGCGGAGGGGACTGAATCCAGGAGAGAGTGGAGCAGGCTCCATTGCTCCCTCTCAGGCCCCACCCCCACATACAGCATCACAACCCAGCAACTGGGCTGCCCCGCACTGGGGAGCGCCAGAGGCTCCACTCTTCACTACCTAACAGCACGCGCGCGTGCGCAGATAATCCAGGTGAAGGGGAAGCAGCGGAAAGGGCCAGAGTCCAGGAGAGAGCGGAGCAAGCGCCATTGCTCCTTCTCAGACCCCGCCCCCACCTATAGCGTCACAACCCAGCGACTGGGCTGCCCCGCCCTGAGGAACACCTAAGGCTCCACCCCCTCACTACGTAATAGCCGCGACCAGACTAAAACCAAAACAACAACAACAACCAAAAAAACCCACCAAAAATGGCTCAAACCGGAAAACAAATAAACGCCCCAGAGCCAATTCCTCTAAGCAGTGAAGAGATAGCCAACCTGTCAGATGCACAGTTCAAAGCACTGGTCATCAAAATGCTCACAGAATTGGTTGATTTTGCTCACAAACTAGATGAAAAAATGCAGGCTACAATCTGTGAAATGAAGGAAGATGCATGGGGAACTGATAGAGATGGAAGGAAAACTGGGACTCAAATCAATGGAGTGGACCAGAAGGAAGAAACTAACAACCAAACAGAAGACAAGGAAGAAACAAGAATTCAAAAAAATGAGGAGAGGCTTAGGAACCTCCGGGACATCTTTAAACGTCCCAACATCCGAATTATAGGGGTCCCAGAAGGGGAAGAAGAACAGCAACGAGTGGAAAACTTATTTGAACAAATAATAAAGGAGAACTTCCCCAATCTGGCAAAGGAAATAGACTACCAGGACGTCCAGAAAGCTCAGAGAGTCCTAAAGAAGTTGGACCCAAGGAGGAACACACCAAGGCACATCGTAATTACATTAGCCAAGATTAAAATGAAGCAGAGAATTCTAGAAGCAGCAAGGGATAAGGGGACAGTCACCTACAAGGGAGTTCCCATCAGACTGTCAGCTGATTTCTCAAAAGAGACCTTACAGGCAAGAAGGGGCTGGAAAGAAATATTTGAAATCTTGAAAAGCAGGGACCTACATCCAAAATTGCTCTATCCAGCAAAGCTGTCATTTAGAATGAAAGGGAAGATAAAGTGCTTCTCAGATAAGGTCAAGTTCAAGGAGTTCATCATCACCAAGCCCTTATTATATGAAATGTTAAAGGGACTTATCTAAGAAAAAGAAGATAAAACTATGACAGTGAAAAGACAACAAACTCATAGCTATCGAGAACCACACCTAAAACAAAAACAAACTAAGCAAACAGCTAGAACAGGAACAGAACCACAGAAATGGAGATCATATGGAGGGTTAGCAACAGGGGCGTGGGAGGAGGAGAGAGGGGGAAAAGGTACAGAGAATGAGTAGCATAGATAATGGGAAAAAAATAGACAGGGGGAGGGCAAGAATAGTATGGGAAATGTAGAAGCTAGAAAACTTATGACCCATGGACATGAACTAAAGTGGGGAATGTGGGTGGGAGAGGGTGGGTAGGGTGGAGGGGAATGATGGGGGAG